>CM062817.1:633379466-634011978 GCA_031772625.1 Pinus tabuliformis | reverse complement strand
TTTTGGCATAAATCACAAGATCTATCATTTGTCGACGCGTTTCGAAAACAACCCAATGTGGTTCATCATCAGGACAAGTTGAAAAACCAAATCCAGCTTTGCATGTTAAATAGCATGAGCAGAGTCTCCAACGGCTAGCTAGGCCAACGACTAAAAAGGAATAGGTTTTCCCCTCGAAAATGAATGAATAAAATAATATAATTTAATGTGAATTTTAGTTGAAATATGGGAACAAATAAATATATAAATAATATAATTTAATTGGTTGTTAAAAGGGGTTAACAATTAAATAAATACATAGAAACTATAAGAATAGAATGTATAAAAAAGAAGGAAGAAGAAAAGTAAAAATAAAATAAAAATAAAAATAAAAATAAAAATAATAAATAAATAAATAAATAATTTTTTTTTTTTATAAATAAATAATTTATATATATATATATTATATATATATATATATATATATATATATCTATATATATATATAACTAAATATTAGGTAAAAAAAAAATTATAAACAGAAGAGACCAGAAATGAGGGGAGGGGAGGAGGAGGGGCGGAAATGAAGGAAGCGACTAGGAAGAGAGAGCAGGGACCCAACATCTATTGATTTTCCAACCATCCTCTCTATTGAGATTGCTCGGCCTCTTTTCAATTTCTAGAGCTTCCCTAGATTTCTGATGATGGAACTGAGAAACCCTAGCAATGGCACTCGCCTCTTCAATACAAACATGATGATTGGTTTTTTCCACATGCTCAGCTAAAGCTGAAGACTTTGATCTCCTATGCTTAAGGTCAGCTGCGTGTTCACTAATCCTTTGATTGATGGAGCGGCCCGTCTCACCAATATAGGGGGTTCGACAGGAACAAGGGATAATATATACCCTTTTCATATCTTTAGGGTCGATAGGATCCTTTGCTGATCTGAAGGACATACGAATGGTGTTAACGGGCCTAAAGGTTACAGGGATACATTGCATCTTGAGAATTCTTGCAATCTTATCAGTGGTCCCCTGAACAAACGAAAGATGGACACCTGGAATACACTCCTTCGGTTCCCCTTTAGTAAGAGAATTGCGGCTTTTATGAAAGCCTTCTGTCCCATGTATCTACGATAACCATTCTCAACAAAGACGTCAAGGAGATGGGATTTTTCTTTCTCAAAGCTCTTTTTATCCGAGATCCTTAGGGCTCTGGTAGCAAGGGTATTGAGAACCCCCATCTTCTGAGCAGAGAAATGGTGGGAACTGGCATGAAGATACTGCTCTGTATGCGTTTTCTTTCGAAAAACTTGGTGGGAGAGGGAGCCATCACTATTCTTAGAAATAAGAATATCAAGGAAAGGAAGGCATCCATCAACTTCGTGCTCTTTAGTGAACTTAATGGCTGAGGATTCACTGTTGAGATGATCGAAGAAGAGATCTAATTCCTCTTGGCCATGAGACTAGATAACATTGGTGTCATCCGCATACCTTTTCCAAAGCTTAAGTAGAAAACGGGATGAGTTAAGAGCCTTGGACTCAAAATCTTCCGTAAACATATTAGATTTGTTTCACTTAGATTCACTTTAATAATGTTTTTTAATAAATCATCTTTATTTATTTAGTTTTCATAATTAATAATAATGTTGGGCAAACCTTCTGGATATAATTTTAAAATATTCTCTCTTTAGTTTTCAATCTTTTACGATATTTTAATAAATAATTTACTAGATTTCTCAATATTTGATGACTTGTACATTTATATTAAGATATTTGTGATCTTCAGAACGCTTTATTTTAAAGAAATTTTGAAACAAATATAAAAGTGCTTAACCGAACGTAAATTTGACTTTTCTCCCTCCAAAATAATTAAGATTTTATATGAAAGCTATGTGTTAATGAAGAACCAAAAAAAGTTAATTGATAGTTGTATTTAAAATTAAATAGTTTTGCACGTTTCGGTGGACGGTCATAAAGAATAAGATAAAAAAGAACGGGTAAGTACAAATTTATCGGTGCTATTCCCCGCCAGCTGCTGGGAGACAGATTTTGCGTTGACAGTATATCTGGGGCACACGCGGATCCACCAGAGAGGAGGAACCCAAGGCAGGTTCCCATTTTATTCATCATTCCCAGCAACAACTGAGTGATGGGTGTTCAACAAATGGAATGAACGTCTTTGACGTGAGTTGTTATGCTTTATATTCTGTGGAAGAGCCCTTCTGGTCCTGTCATTCCAAGCAGACCTGGAATTTGACGTTCTACCTAACGTCTTTTTCCAAATAGGGAAAAAAATATGAAAGTATTTAAGCTGACCTTAATGTTAGTGATTTGAATTCTAATAAGTGGTTTTGAAAGTATTTAAGTGACCCTAATGTTCGTGAATTGAATTCTATGAGTGATTTAAGTATAGATTAATTTAAACAATATGTTTAATTGAAATATTTATTTTGTTATTATTTTATGATGTATATTTATTTATTTTAATTATTTTTTGGTGGATAAACTGTAAATGAAATTTTAATAGATATCAAATTTGAATATAGAGAAATATTGGAGTGATAGCCTTGAATTTCATTAACATATATTTCATTAAAAAAATTTAAACAGTAGAAAAAACCTAATAAATTATTATGGTTAAGAAATTTTTATTCTATTTATAACTACACAAAAGCTTAATATAATGGAATAAGTACATAACCACATAAAAGCTAATAGAACAAGTATTTAAAAAGAAAGATAAAACCAGCGCTTAAAAACAAATGTGTCATAAAATTTTTCTATCTAAGTTAATCCCAAGAAATGGAGTATAGTTACCCAGTTAGGTCATATTGATCTAAAAAAATTAGAAGGTGCATTCAGTCCTGTATCAGCTTATTAAAAAAAAAAAAACTTCTATGTTGAAAAAAATATTTATAAAACAGCAAACTAACTGTATGTAAAAATATTTGCAGTTGCAAATGGTATGGTAATTTAGCAGTTATGAATCCTAAGTAAATAGGCATATTAATTTATTTATTTTTATATAAAATATAGAAAATTATATATTAAAAAATTAAAGTTGGCAATGTTATATGTTAAATTTTATATAAAAACAATAAATTGTATGTTAAAATTTACAAATAGTATAGTACGTTAAGTAAATTTGAATGTTTAAATCTATATTAAAATATGTTAAAGAATGGTATTTTTGGAGTTAAGAAAAATGATAAATTTGTTGAATATAATAGTTGTTTATTTAAATTTATAAAAATTTTATATATATATATATATATAAAAGATATGTATTTTCAAATTTGTTCAGTATCAGTGTTTATAGGGTATAAATTTTCTTCTGAAATCGATTTTATAAAGTATAATTTTTTCGTATGAAACAGAATTCGAATTGGAATTTGATGGAAAGAGCTAACCACCATATATTGGGTATTTAATGCCGAAATATATGCGCGCAATTAACGCGATAACAGGGAGCGGGCAATTTCGACATTAAATAATATTTGCCCGCTCCCATGTTATCGAAACTTGCGCGATATATTTCGGCATTAAATACCCAATATATGGCTGGTTAGCTTTGGCAACCTGTGATTCTTCTCGGCGAGTGCACCACCCTCGTAGATAAAAGGATTTGACAAAAAAGATGTGGTATGCAGAAGAACACGGACATGGCATCCTTTTCGCTCCAATCAAAATCTTAGGAAAGGTCGCTGGTCACCAGAGGAAGATGAGAAACTCATCAATTATATCACGAACAACGGCCTCCGGGGCCGTTCCTGGAGCTATCTTGCAAACACGGCTGGTAAATAATTTAACAACTTGCATTCTCATTGCGACCTTCTTCTTGTAGTCTAAAACATAAGTGCAATATGACAAATAGCTGTAATATAATATCTCCACCTAGAGGTGGATCAACGTTTAGAAGAAACCAACCAGGTAGTTTTAACTCTTAACCTTAGTAGATTGTTGATTTCTCTAATATTTCACAATCGAAAGGATATGACCTTAGTAAATTGTTGATTTATCGAATATTTCTGTCCATTTGATTGCGGAATATTTGAGGAATTAGCAATCTACATAAAGATATTCATACAAAACCACATAAAGATGACCATACAAAACAAGATGCTAAAAATGTCCAGGTGAGAATGTCTTTATGTTTTTTCATTAATTTTTTATAGATCTGAGTTATCTGCCTTGCAAACATTTTGATACTATCAATTCTAGGTTTATACGGGTTAATCAGGACTTATATAGAAATAGTGTTTAAAAAAAAATAAAAAATCATTTTCATAATATTTTTTTGCTGGGTAATTTTAATAAATTTAATAAAATATTAAAAACAGAAAATTAAGTTGTTTAATATGGAGAATTTTATTTTCGTAGAGTTTTTTCAAATTACTGAATCCACTTACTCATTTAAAAATATTATTTAAACCACAACAAACAAATCACACTCTTTCCTAAAATTATGTACTCTAGCTGCACTATTGTATGCTTCTTGAGATACTTAATGATTAGTTCATTTTATTTCTGTTACTTCGACAGATATCTATTCCAGTAGGCATTCCTAGGGTTTTTTTCTCTCTGTTTAATAAATTTAAGTTTAGTTGGGGTTAAGATTAAGCAGCTAGGATATATTATTATATTGAATCCAATGAAATGAACATACATGTTTGCAGAGAAGTGGAAAAAGCTGCGGGCTGAGATGGATTAACTACCTGCGGCCTGGTCTTAAACGCTGCGCAATTTCACCCCAAGAAGAGCAACTGATCATACAATTACAATACGTTCTCGGGAACAGGTTCCTCTTTTGCGCCATTCGAACTAATTTGCTCCAGTTTGATCTATTCTGCGACTTTCCTAGTAGCACTTGTTCTATCACTTGGTAGTTAATTGACATTGATATATTTTGTAGTCATTGTTCTGAAAGCCCGCTGATCTGTCCATTACTCTCTGAAAATTTTGTTGCCATGTCACCTCATTATCTTTGGGAGTGAATCGTGCAGGTGGTCTCAAATTGCTGCCCATTTGCCCGGACGCACAGACAATGAGATCAAGAATTACTGGAACTCTTGCATCAAGAGGAAGGTTTTGAAGCACAGGCTCTCCTGTTCGTCCAGCGATGCCGAGGGCAACGCTGGAACCAAATACAATCATACCTGCAATACCAAATCAGTGATTGCTCATCCTCATCCTCATCTTCGTGATGCTTACAAGCGGTCTTTTATTACCCAGCCGTTGGGCGTTATGCCTGACGGGTACCCACAATGTCTTCATAACAACTTTAGTATGGTGACAGGTGCAGAAAATCGGCACTCTTGTGTTCCGGACATATTGGAAATAAAACAAGAAGTAGACGAGGATCAAAATTGTGAGCTTTCAATTGAGGGGCAGCCCAATAACAACCAACTGATTTCTTGTTCACGGCTGTTGATTGATTCTTATTGCCACACCAAGCATCAAGATGTTGCATCTCCTATTCCCGAAGCCAGAGGCCAATCTGGTAAGTCTGTTACATCATCGAAATGTGACCAAAATGTGACCAATTAATAGAACCGCGTTCAGCACTGCCCCCTCATGAAATGCCTGGCTTTCCCAATAGCACTGTTGACTGCATCGTCACCATTCCTGCTCTGGTTGAGATCAGCGATTCAGCTAAAATTGAAAATGATGGCGACATCATCAATGAAAATGAGATGATGATGGACCATTTCTTGTTGACAGCATATTCTTCTGGAATTACAACATGGAACCCTAATTCAGATTCAAATCCATCCATTTCAGCTGATTTCTACCTAGGTGCTTATAACACTCATATAGGGTCATTTAGTACAGGATGTTGGAAATTTCTGTTTATTTCAAAACGCAAAGAAATGCACAGAGAACAACGCTCAAACACAAAAGAAATGCACAGAGAACAATGCTCTGATTTCAATACAGGATCTTTAATCATAAAAAAAACTGCTACAAAATAGTCTTCCTCTACACAGGGGTTGCAACAGGAACGCTCCAGTTCCATAATCTGCTTTCAACTATCTTAGCACTGCTGTGCGTTTAGAGATAATTACAAAAACTCTCAGATTCTTCAACAACTTCTCTCTTGCTCACTTCCTTACAAAACTGTTGTTCATTACACCTTATATAGGTTAAAATCATATCTGATTCTGAGTGATAAGATAGAAGAAAAATATCCTACCTGCATTTACCAACCGCAGTAAATAGCATTGATTACTTGGCTGAAAATATCCTATCTATATTTAATGCAGGCTTATCACAATATTGCACTATCGCATAGCGAAATGCTGATTTACGACCCGCCGATGCGATATACAGCGATGCGATGCATTTTAACTTAAGCTTAAAAAAAACATTAAAAACATGAAAAAGTTGGCCGCAGGCGGAACTTGAAATATTATACAGCACAATGCTATATGCTCGTCGGGTCCGGCTATCGGATCGCAAACATATCTGTGCAAAGGGCCTGCCACCTTTTGAAAGCGCCGATGCGATATCGCAATGCTACCGCCGATACGTCGATGCTCCATCCCGCCGATACGCCGACTCACCGATATGCCCATCGGCGATTGCTGATCGGCAATGTCCCATATCGCTGTCGCTGCACAGTAGTTGGAATTAATATTCCAACACTCCCCTTTAATTTCAACTGTTGGGCGTTCAATCATACCCAGACATTTCCTGAAATGATCAAAGCTTTTCTTTCCCAATGGTTTTGTGAAGATGTCAGCTAACTGATCCTCTGTTCTGCAGTGCTGCAAAACAATCTCACCATTGTTAACCAATTCACGTAT
The DNA here is from genome assembly GCA_031772625.1 of Pinus tabuliformis. NCBI lineage: Eukaryota > Viridiplantae > Streptophyta > Pinopsida > Pinales > Pinaceae > Pinus > Pinus tabuliformis. The sequence continues at coordinate 634,005,191 of CM062817.1, read as the reverse complement.
GAAGTGAAATTTGGTGTCAATATGCTTTGTCCTTTTATGAAAGACAAAATTTTTAGACAATGCTATTGCCGAGCTATTGTCACAGTAAATGGTTGTGCCCTTTTCTTGTTCATGACACAAATCTCTGAGAACTCTTCTCAGCCACACTGCTTGGCATGCCGCTGCTGTTGCTACCACATACTCTGCCTCTGCTGTTGACAAAGACACAACAGGTTGCTTCTTGGAAGCCCATGAGATGGCTCCCGATCCCATATGAAACACATATCCCGATGTGCTTTTCCTATCATCAACACTTCCAGCCCAATCACTGTCGGTGTAACCTGTCAACATGAAACTTTCAGATGAGGAGTATAAAATAGCAAACCCCTTCGTTCCATTCACATACCTTAGAATCCTCTTGGCTGCCTGCCAATGAGTCTCTTTCGGTCTTTCCATAAATCTGGAGATTAAACTTACAGCGTGCATAATGTCTGGCCTAGTTGCAGTCAAGTACATAAGGCTGCCAACTATGCTCTTGTACAATTTTGGATCAAAATCCTTGTTGCTGTCTTCTTTGGTCAATTTCAACCCCATTACAGTTGGAGTCACAGCTGCCTTACTGTTCTGCATGTTAAATCTCTTTAACACTTCTTCCACATATTTAACTTGAGAAATGAAAACACCATTTTCACTTTGGTCTACTTCAATTCCAAGAAAATATCTTAAGAAGCCCAAGTCAGCCATTTCAAATTCACTTTTCATGACTGCTTTAAAATTTGCAATGAGAGAAGCATCATTGCTAGTAAAAATCAAATCATCTACATATAAAACAACAATAAGAATCTTACCGTCATTATCCTTTATGTAGAGTGTGGGTTCACCATCACACTTATCAAACCCATTGTCAATCAGATAAGCATCTATTCTGCTGTACCATGCTCTTGGAGCTTGCTTCAGCCCATAAAGAGCCTTTTTCAGTTTGCAGACTTTATGCTCTTGGCCTTCAACTTCATAGCCTGGAGGTTGTTCAACATAAACCTCTTCTTTTAACACCCCATTCAGGAATGCAGATTTAACATCCATCTGATAAATCTTCCATTTGTGTTGTGCTGCAATAGACAACACTGTTCTGACTGTTTCCATCCTTGCTACTGGTGTAAAGGTTTCATCATAGTCTTTGCCTTGTTGCTGCTTGTAGCCTTTCACAACAAGTCTTGCTTTGTGCCTGTCAATCTTGCCTTCAGCATTGCTTTTGGTCTTATAGACCCACTTAACTCCAATGGCATCTTTGCCTTCAGGGAGGTCCACTAACTCCCATGTTTTACTCTTCTCAATTGCACCAATTTCTTCATTCATTGCTTTAATCCATTTATCTTCATTTACAGCATCTTCAAAATGAACTGGGTCATCAACATGACAATACAAAGCAAATAATGAATTCAGACCGGTATTGTTACTTACTTCTCCTTGTTCATAAATCTCATTCAAATTTCTGAATCTTAGTCTTCTTGGTGTGCTTGGAGTTCCATCCGAACTTGAGGGTATTTCTGATCCCTATGGTGTGCTTGAAAAAACACTTCCTTGACTTCTCAAGGCTGTTCGAATTCCAGGTTGTGGTGTGGTTTGTTGTACTTGCAGTGGTGGAGGAGGAGCCACCAAGGAAGGATTATTTGCTGCTGTCCCTTCCTCTTCTTCTTCGTGAGACACAATTGTCTTCACATTCACTGTCTTCTCTAAGCTTCCATCCCAAGCTTCATCTTCAATGAACTGCACATCTCTGCTTACTATCAATTTCTTGGTGGATGGATTATAGAGTTTGTATGCGTTTGACTCATCACTATAACCAATAAAGACACACTTCTCCCCCTTACTGTCAAGCTTCTTCCTTAGCTGATCCGGTACATGTGCATACGCTACACAACCGAATACTCTCATGTGAGTGACAGTTTGCTTTTGACCACTTCATGCTTCTTCTGATATTTTGTTCATGACAGCTTTAGTTGGGCATCTATTCAAGATGTAAACTGCGCAAGTGATAGCTTCTGCCCAATACTCATGCGGCAAGTTCTTTGCCTTTAGCATACTTCTGACCATGTCAAGAATGGTTCTATTCTTCCTTTCGGCAACACCGTTTTGCTGAGGTGTATACCTCGTGGTGAACTGCTTTTGTATTCCATTCTCTCTGCAAAAACGCAGAAAGTCATTGGAGATGTACTCTCCTCCTCTATCTGTTCTGAGCACTTTGATATAATGCCCACACTGCTTCTCAACAAGAGTTTTGAAGTGGCGGAATTTCTCAAACACTTCACTCTTCTGTTTCAACATATACACCCATGTCTTTCTGGTGTAATCATCAAAGAAGGTTAAAACATATTTATTTATGGAAAATGACGGTATTTGCATCGGTCCACACACATCAGAGTGAACAATTTCCAAGGGTGCTTCTGCCCTTATACTCTTCCCTGCTGGAAAGCTTTCTCTGTGTTGCTTGCCCAAAATGCAGCCTTCACAAAGGCTGTCCGGTTTCTCGATCAATGGCAATCCCTTTACCATCCCTTTATGTGCAACAGATTCAAGCCTCCGAAATTGAGATGTCCAAATCTCAAGTGCCACAACCAATTCTCATCTTTCACTTGTTCCTGAAAGACTTCTTGTGTTACAGCTGCAATAACTCTTCCTTCTTTCAAATCTGCCCTGAGTTTGAGAGGAAACATTCTATTGCTGGTCATCTGCACATGTGCGATGATCTTCTCACTTGGAGGTATGTCTCTGATTGTACACATATCATCTTTGAAGAACACATTGTAACCTTTGTTAATGAGCTGTCTAATGCTCAAAAGATTACATTTCAGACCGGGTACATATTATATACTCTGGCACAATCATCTGTTCTCCATTTCTTGCTTGGATACTGACTCTGCCCTTACCTTGACAGATATCTTATTATCAGTTTTCCTGTTGTTACCTCAGATTTCACATTTTCATCCAGATTGGCAAACATTGCAATATTTCCAGTCATGTGATTACTACAACCTGAGTCTAAGAACCAAAAATCTTTTTGTTTGTCTTGTGTAATATTACATGTTAACAGCACAATCTTTGGATTCTTATCTTCTTCATTTGCAAAATTAGCATTCTGCCTACTATTCATGTGATTTTTTTTTTTCTTACATTCATTGGCGTAGTGCCCATATTTCTTACAATAATGACATTGGACTTGAGATTTGTCATACCTTTGTCCATGAGCTCGCTATTTTCTTGAACCTTCATCTTGGTTCTGATTGCAACTCCTTCCGCTTGTACTTGCAGGATTATTTCTGCCTTTGTTTTGGCTTATTCCACGACCTCTGTTATTTGCTCTGCCTCGATCTTTTCTTTGGCCAAAAGACATCTGAGTCTTGAATGCTTGCTCAAAAGAGGAATCTGTTCCTCTACTCAGTCTGTGTTCATGAGACATAAGAGAAGCACTTAGTTCATCTATTGTGAACTGTGAGAGATCCTTTGTTTCTTCTATTGTTATCACAACAGCTTCAAACCTTGAGGGTAAACATCTCAAGATCTTCTCTACAATCCTTCTTTCTTCAAGAATCTCACAATGAGATCTTATCTGGGTTATCAGCCCAATAACCTGAGTGAAAAATGAATCTATTGTATCAGATTCCTTCATGCTGAGTGTTTCAAAGTCTCTCCTCAACATCTGCAACTTTGCAGTCTTCACCTTCTCCATGCCTTGATAGGCAGTTTTGAGAATATCCCATGCCTCCTTGGATTTTGTTGCTGCTGCTATCCATGGAAAAACACTTTCATGTACTGATTGGGAGAGAAAAAAGAGGGCTTTCGCATCCTTCTTCTTGTCGCTCTTCAATTGGTCTCTTTCTGTTACTGTCAAAGCAACCAATGTTGTTGCATCTGCCGGTTCAGCATAGCCAGTTTCAACCAGCGCTCATATTCCTTGAGAAGCAAACAATGCTTTCATTGTTATGGACCAATAACTGTAATTTTTCCCATTAAACTGTGACAGTTGGGAATTTGTCAAACCAGTTCCAGCATCTGCCATCTTAACCTGTATAAATAAAGAAGAGATACTCACTGTATAATAAAAGGCAAAGAAAACTTTCTTTGCTTGATAAGCTTCTTACAGCTCCTACAGTGAAAAACAAACTCTGTTTTTGACTCACTGAGTGCCTAGACTAGCTCTGATACCATGTTGGAAATTTCTGTTTATTTCAAACACAAAAGAAATGCACAGAGAACAACGCTCTGATTTCAATACAGGATCTTTAATCATAAAAAAAACTGTTACAAAATAGTCTTCCTCTACAGAGGGGTTACAACAGGAACGCTCCAGTTCCAGAATCTGTTTTCAACTATCTTAGCACTGCTGTGCGTTTACAGATAATTATAAAAACTCTCAGATTCTTCAACAACTTCTCTCTTACTCACTTCCTCACAGAACTGTTGTTCATTACACATTATATAGGTTAAAATCATATCTGATTCTGAGTGATAAGATAGAAGAAAAATATCCTACCTGCATTTACCAACCGCAGTAAATAGCATTGATTACTCGGCTGAAAATATCCTATCTATATTTAATGCAGGCTTATCACAATATTGCACTATCGCATAGCGAAATGCCGATTTACGACCCGCCGATGCGATATGCAGCGATGCGATGCATTTTAACTTAAGCTTAAAAAAAACATTAAAAACATGAGAAAGTTGGCCGCAGGCGGAACTTGAAATATTATACAACACAATGCTATATGCCCGTCGGGTCCGGCTATCGGATCGCAAACATATCTGTGCAAAGGGCCTGCCACCTTTTGAAAGCGTCGATGCGATATCGCAATGCTACCGCCGATACATCCGATGCTCCATCCCGCCGATACGCCGACTCGCCGATATGCCCATCGGCGATTGCTGATCGGCAATGTCCCATATCGCTGCCACTGCACAGTAGTTGGAATTAATATTCCAACACAGGAGACAACAACACGAGAAGAGAGACATTCGGTTATGTCTGTCACTCGTTACATGGGCCGACGTTGATCAGTGCTCTAAAGTTCAGGATCCGAGTGAGGGTAGCGGCTAACCAGCCTGTCATAGAGCATTAAATGCCCAGTTATATGCAGGTTGGATAACCCAATAACACGTGCGTGCCCATTTCTTATATATCTAGTCTCCACGTGAGCGTGTTATTGGGTTATCCAGCCTGTATATAACCGGGCATTTAATGCCTTATGGCAGTTGGCAGCGGCTAACCAGCCTGCCATAGGGCATTAAATGCCGGTTATATGCAGGCTGGATAATCCAATAACACGTGCGCGCCCATTTTTTATTTATCTAGTCTCCACGCGAGCGTATTATTGGTTATCCAGCCTGCATATGCCCGGTTATATGCAGGCTGGATAATCCAATAACACGCGCGCGCCCATTTCTTATTTATCTAGTCTCCACGCGCGCGTGTTATTGGGTTATCCAGCCTGCATATAACCGGGCATTTAATGCCCTATGGCAGGCTGGTTAACTCCTGCCTCCGGGTGAGTGCTCTAAAGTACTTTCGGACAGAGAGTTGCAGGATGATGATAAATGGGATTGCTCGGCAATTTCTTCTTTATAGGATGATGATAAATGGGATTGCTCGGCAATTTCCAATAAAGAAGAGAAGGCAACGCCTGATCTTACAATATTCGGAGCAGGAGGAAGCGCAAAATTCGATTTCGCGTGTGAAGGTCAGGGTCCTGGCCCAGTTATCATTTCGGTGGAGGAGGACCATCTGTACAATATATGTACTGATTCTGTTGTCTCATCTGAGCTCGACAAAACATTATTTAACTCGATGGTAATGCATAGATGATACGCGTTCATCTCTCAAGTGGGCTATGCTCTTTTGTGTTTCAGTTGATGTTTTAAAATATAGGGCACCAATTTTCTTGAAAGGAAATAGAGTTAATGATAGCTGGACTTTTCACGTTGTTACTCCTGGTAATAAATCATCTGTCTGAACTTTTAAAGGAAGTTCTTTGATTTTCCTCTTTAATATAAGTGACCTTTTTACATCTTCACCTATAACAGTCTTTTGCAAGTGTATGATTTGTATAATGGGAATAACTTAACTGTGTAGTGATCGGATCTTTAGCTAATTTTAATAAATTTTCCAGTTTCTATAAATTCCAGAGTTTTCGATTTAAAAGAATCCTGAACCTTTTATGTTTCGAATTTATTACTGCAAGAATTTCATTTTTTATTACATTTATGTTTATATTATAAAAATAAAAATAGTTTCAGCGCTTTCTTGAAATCCCAAAAATTCCCTTCATCCTTTGAATGGTAAAATCTTAATACTTCAAACTGTAATTCTAACTATTAACTGAATTTAGGGTAGAAATAGATAAAGAAAATCCAAATTCTAAAATGTTTGAGTAGACTACTTAGCAGGATTGTTAAAATTGTTGTCTTAAAATGTTTAAATCATAGTTACCAAATTCGTTTGAACTGGGGTAAAACAAATCATAGTTACCGAAGTCGCTTGAATTGGACTAAAACAGAGAAAAATTCGCCCATTCCGTTTGAGTTCTCCACAATAAGCCCAAACAATTCGCTTCAATTCGATTTGATTCGTAGCATAAGGAGTTAATTTAGTAGGTTAATTCTCCGGCATAGGTGATTAATTAATAGATCATATTATATGAAAATCTCTCTATCCAAAATGATTGTTTATTAGATGTTATATTATGCATTCTGAAGAGAAGTAGATAGAGGATGGTATATACCAACAAAGTTGTTATACTATGCATTTTGTACAGAAGTAAACAGAGGATGGTATATACAAACAAAGATGTTATACTATGCATTCTAAACCGAAGTAAATAGAGGATGGTATATACATTCTAAACGAAGTAAATAGAGGATGGTATATACATTCTAAACCGAAGTAAATAGAGGATAGTATATACAAACAAAGAATGGAAATGAGAGTAAAAGAAGGAAAAAAATAGAAGGTAAAAGTGAAATTAGGAATTTTTTTTTCAATTTTTTAGAATAAAATAAAGGAAAGAATACGTGAAAGTAGTTTAATTTTATGAGTGAGTAAAATAAAGGAAAGAATATCTCCAAGTAGTTTAATTTTATGAGTGATTATTTTTTATTTATGGAGGGATTATAGATAAATCAGTTTCTAACATAAGTTTTATAAATGTGCATTTATTAAGTTTTATAAATGTGCATTTATTATATAAATAAGTTTCAAAATTTAAAAAAAATATTACATTTAAGTTTTGAAAAAAAGAGAATTTTGAAAAAAAGAATTTTAAATATAAAATATGAATGGTAATTTTTAGATGAATTTTATTTATAAATTTATTATATTTTCCAGGGTTACTAAAAATGATAAAAGCTAACCAAAGACATAAGTTTTTAAGAGGTCTATTATCGAATTTTTTAAGATGTCTATTATCGAATTTTTTTCTATTGAAACCTTTTCATTCAAACTTTTATCATATACTATCCAATTCGAATCCAAATTTAAATTTATACTTGGTAAGTGCGGTATTGAAACCTTTTCATTATGCTATCCAATTCGAATCCAAATTTAAATTTATACTTGGTAAGTGCGGTTTAAATATAAAGAGGAAACTAAGATATGAAATTACATATTTTGTTTGTGAAAATGTAACGGTGAAATGTGTAATTGCAAATGCAAACCGTGGAATATAAAAAATTTTTTCGACCAATAATTTGGTAATGAAGACAGTTTGCCTAATTTCGCAATGAAGATAGTTTGCCACATGTCTTGAGCAAAGTAGCTTAGAAGAATGGATTTAAGAAGCCTAATAGTTTTTCCTTTTATATAAATCTGAAATTGGTAATGATACATCTTGGAATATTTGAGAATATAAAATTGATACTAACATAAGAATTCTTCAACTTTGATTTTGTTTGTGCTCGTTCACTTTCAAATCTTTAAATAAGGATGGATTTGTCTCTAAATATGTTAGCTTATATCTATTTTAACTCGGGATCTATCAAGCTCGAGAGGGATCAAATCTCTCGAGGTGAAAATCTCTTTTTTAAATATACATCCTAGACCCATCTTTAACTCCAGATATATCAAGTTCCAAGTGGGATCAAATCTCTCGAGGTGCAAATTTCTTTATTGAGTGAAAAACTTGAAGAAAGGTTTACACCTCGAGAGATTTGATCCCTCTCGAAGCTTGATAGATCCGGACTTAAGAAGGATCTAGGTTGGTTTCAGTTGTGTGCAGCCAAAGAAAATATGATTAATTTTTATAAAAAAAATATGTAAAATCGTGTGATATTAATATAATCATTTTAAATATGCTAAATATGTCTCACATTAATCTAGTCATTTTAATTTTAAATTTTCTTAATTACCTCAGTTTTTTGAATGATAAATATTGTGAATGACTTTAATTATGGAAAATGATAAAATAAAAATTTTGAATGTAAAGTGACAATGTAATAGTGTTGAATGATAGAAGATGTGAGAAATAAGAATATCGAAATTACAAATAGTTTTCATTGTGATTAATCTCAAACTATTTTCTTCTACTATTTTTATTCTTGCCCTTGTTACTTTTCTCGTTTTTTCATATCGATTATATGAAAGGAAATGTTAAACCGTAAACCATTTAAATCTTTACCTCAAGATATTGTAGTAAACATCATACCTTTTATCTCTTTCTGTCCAATATTAATAGGTTGAATTACTATAACAGAAAAATTAATGTACATTGTCAATAATTTTTTACGGTTACACTAAATCAATGCACAATATTAATCCAATCACTCTCAAATTAATGCACCATCATACATCCAATTACATCAAATAAGAAATCAACATCTACATTGAAATCAATGCATCTAATGTAAGAGAACAAATAAGATTAGAAAACAACATTTACATTGAAATCAATGCATCGAATGCAAGCAATCAAATATAATTAGAAATCAACATTTACACTCAAATAAATGCATCTAATGCAAGAAATCAAATATGATTAGGTTTATAAACCAACATCTACACTGAAATCAATGGATCTAGTGCAAGTAAGAAAATAGGATTATAAACCAACATCTACACTGAAATTAATGCATCTAATAAGTAATCAAATAGGATTATAAATCACCATCTAATCTGAAATCAATGCATTTAGTGCAAACAATAAAATAGGATTAGAAATCATCTACATTGAAATAAATGCATCTAGTGCAAGCAATCAAATAGGATTAGAAATCATCCTCTACACTAGAATCTATGCATTTAGTGCAAGAAATCAAATAGAATTATAAATAGTCTACATTGAAATTAATGCCTCTATTGTAAGCAATATAATATCATTAGAAATCAACATCTCCAATAAAATCAATGCATCTAGTGCAAGCAATGAAATAGGATTAGAAATCACCATCTAAAATGAAATAAATACATCTAGTGCAATAAATCTTCTTCCCTCTCTCCCCCTCCATATATATCTATATCTCTGTCCATCTCTCCTTATTTGTCTCTCTATCTCAACTCTCTCTCACACTCCATATCTATCGATTTCTCTATCCCTCCCTCTCTCTCCATCTCTCTTCTTCCCTCTCTTCACTTTCCATCTATATCTCTATCTCCCTTTGTCTCTCTATATCACCCCCAAAACATACAATCTCTTTCTCTAATATATCTAGCCATCTCTCCTCCCTCTCTCTCTCCTCCCTTCTCTCCCTCTCCCCTTCTTCTATATCTCTTCACTCTTGTTGTGCTATCTCCCTCTCTCTCCACCTTTATCTCTCTAATTATTTCTTCTTGCCTCCCTCTCCCCCCTCCAAATCCATCTCCCTTTACCGCCCTCTCTCCACTATCTCACATACTCTCTCTCTCTCTCCAACTCTATTACTATATCCTTCCCTCTCTCGTCTCTCATTCTGTCCACCTTTCTCTCCATCTCCCCTTCTTTGTATCTTTATATCACCCCCAAACATACACACTCTCTCTCCATATCACCCTCAAACTTTGTTACTATATCCTTCCCTCTCTCCTCTCTCCTTCTCTCCCCCATTCTCTCCATCTCTCCTTCTTTGTCTCTTTATCTCACGCCAAACATACACACTCTCTCTCCATATCACCCTTGTCACTTCCTCTCTCTCTCCACTTCTCACTGTCTATGTATTTCTTCTTCACTCCCTCTCTCCTCCTCTCTCCTTCCGTCTCTCCTCCTCTCTCTCAAGTCCACTCTCTCGTACTTCCTCTCTCTCCATTTCTCTCCTACCTCCCTTTCTCTTCCCCCATCTCTCTCTCTCTCTGCCCTTCAATCCTCTCTCTTCCCCCATCACTCTCCTCCTCTCTCTCAATTCTTGTTTCTCGTTCTTCCTCTCTCTCCCTTTTTCTCTCTATCTCTCTATTTTTGTCTCTCTCTCCCTTCCTTTCTCTCCTATCCCTCCAAGCCCCTCTCTCTCTCTCTCTCTCTCTATTTTCCCTCGAATCCTCTCTCTTCCCCCATCACTCTCTCTCGCTCTCTCCAACTATGTCACTATATCCCTCCCTCTCCTTATCTCCCCCCTTCTCTCTATCTCTCTTTCTTTGTCTCTTCATCTCACCCCTAAACATAGAGGCTCTCTCTCTCAATCTCTCCCTTGCAACTCCCTCTCTCTCCACTTCTCACTTCTATGTATTTCTTATTCCTTCCCTCTCTCCTCCTCTCTTGCAAGTCCTCTCTCTCCCTTTCTCTCCTACATTCCTCTCTCTTCCTCCATCTCTCTCTCTCCCTCTCTCTATCTCTCTTTCTGCCCTCCAATCCTTTCACTACCTCCCTCCTTTTCTCCTTCTCTCCCCCGCACCCCCCCCCCCCCAACTATATCTTTGTATCCCTCTCCCTCTCTTACCCTTCTCTACCTCTCACACTTATATCCCTCTCTCTCTCTCTCTCTCTCTTTATTCCTCCTCTCCCTTCTCCTTAAGTTTATCTCCATTTATCTCTCCACCTCTATCATTCTATGTCTTTGTTCTTCCCTCCCATATATATCTAGAGTTAATATATATTATAACATAACAAATTTAATATTGTATTCATTGAAAGTTATTAAATTTAATAATATTAATATTATAATATATTAATATGAATATTAGATTTAATAATAATAATAATAATAATAATTTTTTAATATTAATATTAGGGTTAATAATATTTTTTTGCATGCTATTAATAATAATTTGGTCCATGGTATTTGACCTATAGTAAGTATAAAGAGGTTTATGGAGTAAATATAAAAGGAGGTTTTATTTATTTACCATACCTGCCTCATTTATATTTTTATTTATTTATCGTATCTTTTTTATTTACCATGGTATTTGGCCCATAGGCTTGGTATAAAATTGGATGGTGATTTCTAATCTTATTTGTTATATTTATATTTATTTATCATACCTCTTTATACTTCTTTTATATTTATTTATTTAGCATACCTCTTTTATAAATATGGTATTTGGGCCATGGTATTATTAATTATTTGTCCCATGGTATTTGGCGCATAAGCTTCATTTAAATAAAACATATTTTTGAGTTTTTGTAAATATAAAGAGGTTTATGGAATAAATACAAAAGGAGATTTTATTTATTTACCATACCTCTAGCTTATTTATATTTTTATTTATTTACCATACCTCTCGAGTAAATATAAAAAAAATAATGTTTATTTATATTTTTATTTATTTACCATCCAATTTATATTTATATTTATTTTTATTTATTTACCATAGATCTAGAGTAAAAAAAAATATTGTGTTTATACATACTAATAACTAGATTGATTTTTCAATAAGGCCAACATTAGATTAGAAATGTTAAATGTTAAGAATTACATTTACGTTTACATGTTTAAGTCTTTATGTGAGATCTAACCCCATACTCGGTTGTTTAAATTTATGTTTAATTTTACATTTTTATGTGAGATATATCCCAGACTGAGTTGTTTACATTTACATTTACATTTACGTTTACTTTACATGTTTACATTTTTATGTGAGATCTACCCATACTGGGTTTGTTTACATTACATGTTTACATGTTTAAGTTTTTATCTGAGATTTACAACATACTTGGTTGTTTACATTTACATCTACGTTTACATGTTTATATTTTTATGTGAGATCTATTATTTACATTTACATTTACATGTTTACAATTTTATGTGAGATCTACCCCATACTGGGTTGATCTACCCCATACTTGGTTGTTTACATTTACATTTACATTGATGTTTACATGTTTACATTTTTATGTGAGATCTATTGTTTACATTTACATTTACATGTTTACGTTTATATTGAGTTGTAAGATATACCCCATACTAAATTGTTTACATGTGTGTTTACATGTTTACATTTTTATGTGAGATCTACCCCCATACTGTGTTATTTAAATTTACATTTACATTTACATGTTTAAGTTCTTATATGAGATGTAGCGCAAAAAGAAGTTGAAAATACAAGAAAAAAATGTTGCCTTCCTAATTTATGTTGGAAAGGAAGAGGAGGAAAGACACAAAATTTAACACAGACACAGTAACATGAGTTGCAACTTTTTAGTTGATCACACAAACAAATTTAACACACACACAATAACATGAGTTGCGACTTTTTAATTGATCACACAAACTTGATGATTACAATGAACCCAGTGAGGGGCATTTAACCTTTTCCAATAGCGACCCACTCAAAATAACTTTGACATGCAACCACACACTAAATTTGACATTACCCAAAATAAGACTTACCTAGACTAGACTCAACTTAACTAAGTTAATTGACTCTCTAATTCTAGACAAATCTCCATGTGGGAGTAATTAGCTATCTTTAACACTCCCCCTTAATTATGACAACTCAACTAAGACATCATTCATGACAACTCAAACATGTATGCTGGTCTAAGTCTCAGGTAGGCTTACAACACCCAATTTTCCTCTGTGAAACTCAAATACATCGTTTGTTAATAGCTTAGTGAATATGTCAGCGAATTGATCAGTCAATTTACAAGGCTTCCAGTAGAATTCTCCATTACACACAAGTTCTCTCATGAAATGATATCTTGTATCAATATGCTTTCTCCTTTCATGAAACACACTATTCTTGGGTAGTGCAATGGATAAGGTTTTGTCAAAATATATTGTTGTTGATCCTTGTTGTTTCTGCTTGAGTCCATGAAAAACTCTCCTTGACCATACTGCTTGGCATGGTGCTGATGTCGTTGCTACATATTCTGCTTATGTTAACAAAAGTGTCATAATAGGTTGCTTCTTAGATGCCTATGAAGTCACACCTAAACCAAGATGTAACAAATAACCAAAAGTGTTCTTCCTATCATCAAAACTTCCTGTAGAACCACTGTCAATGTATCCAACCAAATCCTTATTCTTCTTCTTTTTTTACATTATGTTGCAATCTATAGTGCATGTTATGTATCTCAAAATTATTTTTCTTGCTTTCCAATGTGAGTCTTTTGGAGATTCAATAAATCTAGAAATCAAACTCACTCCTTGCATAATATCTAGTCTTGTAGCTCTGAGATACATGAGGATGTCAACAAATCTTTTGAATAGACTTGGATTGACATCTTATCCTTCATCATGTTTACTTAAATTTGAACTTGTTGCAACTAGCATAGGGGTGGGTTTACAATTTTCCATTCTAAATATTTTCTGAAAATCTTTAGCATATTTATTTTTACAAATAAAAATTCCTTTCACATATTGCTCAACTTTCATGACAATAAAATATTTCATAAGACAAAGATACACCATCTCAAATTCTTTCTTCATGGCTGCGTTAAATTCATCCAATTCCAGATCATCAGTATAAATCATGTCATCCACATACAAGAAAACAATCAAAATATGTCCATGGTTATTTACCTTTTTGTACAAGGTAGGCTCAATGTTGCTTCCACAAAATCCATTCTGGTTCATGTAGTTGTCAATTCCGCTATACAAAGATCTAGGTGTATGCTTGAGTCCATAGAGCGCTTTTTTGAACTTGTAAACATTATCTTCCTTTCCTTCAACTTCATATCCTCGAGGTTGTTGCACATAGATTTATTCTTCTATAATTCCATTCAGGAAAGTTTATTTCATATCCAGCTGATACACTTTCCACTTGTTTCGAGTTATTGTGGCTAAGAATGCTCTTATGAGATCCAATCTAGCTACGAGAACAAATGTTTCTCCAAAATATATTCCCCCTTGCTGCGAGAACCCTTTTGCTACAAGTCTAGCTTTAAATCTATTCATTTCTCATTTTTTATTCAAATTTTTCTTGTACATATATTTCACACCAATGAGGTTTTTGTCCTTTTGAAAATATACCAAATCACATGTATCACTCTTTTCAATTGTTTCAATTTATTCATCCATATCTTGCACCAAATTTATTCTTTGGTTTGTTCTTCAAACAATGAAGGTTGAAAAGATGACAATGGAAAAATTGAACTAACATCCAAATCATCATAAATATCTTTCATACTTCTCATTTTTCTCTTACAATTGCTTGATTCATCACCCTACTGACTGTTGGGAGAATTTTGATATTCTAATCTGCTTGAAGAATCATGTTGTTCAGAATATCTTGGAGTCCTTATTGGGGTGACTCTATTTGGTGTCATCTCCTATGACACTTGACGCTCCTTTTCTACTACATTCTCTTCTTCCATCAGTGATACTCTTGCATCAATTCTCTTATCTATGCTCCCATTCCATGACTCTTGTTCTTTGAAAACAACCTCTCTTTTTAATATGTTCTTCTTGGTGATAGGGTTATACAATTTGTGAGCTTTTGATTTCTCACTATAACTAGTAAATATGCATTTTTTACTTGTTTCATCCAATTTTCCTCTTAGCTCCTTAGGAACATGTGCATAAGCTACACAACCAAACATTCTGAGATGAGATACACTACAAGACATACCTAACCATGTTTATTATTGTACTATGTTTTTCACACTTTTTGTGGGAGATTTTGATCCGAATGGAAAATGGCATCAACCCATGGTACTCATCCACCCATATTATTCATCAACCCATGGAATTTACCCATGGTATTGTAAATGGCATCCACTCGTGGTATTGTAAAATCCACCCATGGTATTCATTCACCCATGGAATTGACCCGTGGTATTGTAACTGGAAAATAATATAAGTAACAAGTTACATTTTGTAAAAGGACAGATTGTCCACCGCAATGTAGCCTTTACAGTTCAGAGGCATGTAGCCACCACATCTCTTCTCAGAGATAAGCTACCATCGCCCTAGCTGGTTTATTTCCATTACTATTTTAAATAAAAAGTTTCTTTGTGGTTTTGTTTATGCGGCATTCTCCTCTTTTTTTCTTCTGGCAATTCAAGTTTTCAGATCTTGGGGGTCTTTCCTCCCAAGATCCATTTCAATCTCTTAGATCTTGGGGGCCTCCCCCAAGATCCGGATCATTGGTATCAGAGCAGGTTATGATTCCATGGGAATGAGGGTTTGATGCATATTTCAGTTTCAAATTTTGCAGCAATATTCAACAAACTTTAGGCATGTGCTACAACCTCCACAGAGCACTTTCTTGGGTCAAGCAGGAAGAATTTTTCTTTTCTCATTTTTTTGCAAGAATTTTTTTGGGCGGCGACTTTGCAGATTAGATTTGAAACATTTGGTACAAAATTTACAAAAACAAATACCATATCTGGATTCCTCTTGAAAAATCACCCAATTTCAAAAAAAAAAATGGGTCGAATCGGAGTTCGTATGTGGGAGATATTGCTGATTTAAAATCAGCTATTTTATCAGAATTTTTGTGACGGCGGAACTCTTGCAGCACGAATCTGAGATCTCGAAGTGTCAAGATAAGGATTTCCAACTCATGGGAAGATGCAAAATGATCTTTCTGCTTCCAAAAATAGGTTATAATAAATATTTTGAGTTATATTGACTGAGTTATGCCCATTTTAATTCTGAAGCAGCATTCGGAGTGGGTTCCCATTGGAGACGTGCCCTCCCACCCCACTTTAGTAGGCACCTGCTTCACATTCATCAGTTTCAACATAGCAGCATTCGGATTGGGTTATTTGGAGATGTGCCCTCCCACCCCAGGCTATGTAGGCACTTGCTACTTCATCAGCAACCAACATCATGGTTATGGGTCAACCGCATAAAATCCTTGTCATCGAAGTCCATTTGCTAGGCTGCACACTGTCAGAATCACAGTTGGTCACAAGCATTACAGGGTATCTCTATCCACGGATCTTCGTTTATCAGGGTTTTTGGTTAACCACATAAAACCCTTATATTCAATGGCTCTTCATATTCAACAAAGGCTTTGCAGGAGGGAACTTTACGCAATGGGGACCATTGCTTCTTAAGAAGGGAGGAATGATCCGAATGGAAAATGGCATCAACCCATGGTACTCATCCACCCATATTATTCATCAACCCATGGAATTTACCCATGGTATTGTAAATGGCATCCGCCTGTGGTATTGTAAAATCCACCCATGGTATTCATTCACCCATGGAATTGACCCGTGGTATTGTAACTGGAAAATAATATAAGTAACAAGTCACATTTTGTAAAAGGATAGATTGTCCACCACAATGTAGCCTTTACAGTTCAGAGGCATGTAGCCACCACATCTCTTCTCAGAGATAAGCTACCATCGCCCTAGCTGGTTTATTTCCATTACTATTTTAAATAAAAAATTTCTTTGTGGTTTTGTTTATGGGGAATTCTCCTCTTTTTTTCTTCTGGCAATTCAAGTTTTCAGATCTTGGGGGTCTCTCCTCCCAAGGTCCATTTCAATCTCTTAGATCTTGGGGGCCTCCCCCCAAGATCCGGATCAGATTTGTTTATCACATAAACAACACATGAAACTATTTTTGCCAAATACTGATTAGCCATGTTTCTTCTTTTGAACATGCTCATTGCCATGTTCATAATTGTCTTGTTCTTCATCTTTGCTACACCATTTTGTTGTGGTGTGTATCTGGTTGTAAAATTCCTTCTAATTCCATGTTACTTGGAATAAGCATGGAATGATTTCTAATCATATTCTCCTCCATGATATGATCTCAATACCTTGATCTATCATTCACTCTGGTTCTCTACTAAGGCTTTGAATTCTATAAACTTTGCAAAAGCTTCAGACTTCTTCTTCAGGAAGTAAACCCAATTCTTTTTGTTATAATCATCAATGAAAGTGAGGAAGTAACAACTTCCACCAATTGACTATGTCCTCATAGCTCCACACAAGTCTATACGACTAGCTCTAGCAACTGCTTTATTTTGTATGCAACTCCCTTTGGAAAAAAATCACGATGTCGCTTTCCCAAGATGAAACACTCATAAGTACTAGAAGTTTCCTTAATGGGAAGTATTCCTCTAACCATATGTTTCTACCGCAAAAATCGTAACTAGAAAAGTGCAAGTGTCCAAATCGAAAGTGCCATTACCAATAATCATTAGAACATGCAACTGTAAAAGAGTTGACCTGGTCACTGTAATTCATGATTAGAGGAAAGAGTTTGTTCCTTGTCATCTGCACCTTTTCTGTCAGCTACTTTCTTGGGGGCTTGTCATATATAACACATTCTTGTCCTTCAAAAATAACCTTGTATCCTTTTTGTATTAACTTATCAACACTTATCAGATTATTTTTGAGACTAGGGACATAATATACCTATGAGATTGTTTGCAACTCCCCTTGTTTGGTCAGAATGTTTACCACTCATTTTCCATCTACATCAACAATCTTATCAATGCCCAACTTTACTTCTATCTTCACAGATTGATCCAGGTTTGCAACCAAATTCTTGTTCTCTGTGATGTGGTCATTGCAACCACTATGTAATAGCCACATATTATCAAAAGTTTCAGACATGGTAAATCAAGCTAGGAACATGGAGTCCATTAGAGGAATTGTGAGATAAAAAATGGGCCTCCTAAGGAAAATGTACAATCAAAATTCAATTTATGAGAACCAATCACATTTTAGGGGATGACATCATCCTCCATGGTTGAGGTGACATTGTTTGATTTAAAGGTAAATACTTGTCACATTCTCAATGGTGGATAAAAACTCATGGTTAACCATGGTAGTACTCAAGTACTTTTAAAGTCATAAAGTAAAGTACTCATAATAAAGGTCATTTCACACTTTTTGAATAAAATATTCTTATCATCATTTCATATTTTTTGAAAGAAACAATGCATGTCGCTATACAATCATCATGCCTTTACACATTTTTCAATAAATATTATATTTATATATTTTCATACGTTTATTTTAAATTATATATTCATTTTATTTTATTTAATATTACAAATTGTAAGTTAATATTTATACATATATAAATAATTATCTAGTCATAAATATAAATTAAATCTATTTCAATACTATTTTTCTTTAATTTTCAACATAACTCAATTCATTTCAATATGATTATATTAATATTACATATTATTATACGTAATATTATGGAAAATAATTTAAATGTAATAGAATATGTATTATATTCCTTTTTATATTATATATCATTTCTTCTTATTATATAAATCAAATCGATTCAATATGTAATATAAAATTAAGACATAAAATACTATATTAATTTATTATATTATATTATTTGGATTTTATATAATATCTTAATTACATTACATGTTATTATGTATTTTAATTGTAAATAGCATAATTTTTAATTAATAGTATATTATACAGTTAATAATTTATGAATTTATACTTATAATTTATTTTAAGTTAATTAAGTACAAAGGGAAAATGTATTAGTTGTTAATTGAGAATGACTTTTTCTTGAAAAAATCATTTTTATTTATAGTCACATCATTATATTTTTTTTATCAATTTTATTTTGGTACAACTTTTCAATTGAACTTAACAACGATTTCTTGGATTTTGGTGCAAAATGTGAATTGAAAATTCATAAATACTATTTTATCGGTTTAGCTATTATTTTAATATTTCCTTACGAGGCCCATTTTAGACTTCGAAACTCCGCTAATGCAGTGTTCTCTGTAGCGATATTAGCTCTCTACTTTCCTTGATCACCTATCTTCTTCCTGCAATCACGAGCTTAGTGACAAAATTTATTGTAGTAATGACAATTCACCTTTTACTTTTGACTCTTTGATTGTTGTTGGAGCTTTTGCTATTGCTTCCACTTTCATCTTTCTGCTTTGCTCTTCCATCTCTTTGAGCACCATGTCTTTTGCCTCATCCTCTGCCTCTTGTTCTACCATTGCCTTGATCTCTGTCTCTTGAGATAAAAACTTGACTTTTGAAAGTGGTTCCTAAAGTGGAATCCTCATTTCTCTTTATTCTTGAGTCATGGGATAGAAGTGATCCCATCAACTCATCAACTGTCAATGTTTCTGAATCCTTGGCTTCTTTTATGGCTACTACAACAATGTAAAATTTTGTAGACAAAGATCTGACAACCTTTTGAACCACTGTTTGATCTTTAAATCATCACCATAAATTTTTGACTGATTTACAACAATCAAGACTCGATTCATGAATGAATCAATGTGCTCTGTTTCCTTCATCTGCAAACTTTCAAAATCTCTTCTAGTACTATGCAACTTAGCAATATTGACTTTTTTCATACCTTTATAACTTGTTGCCAAAGTTTCCTATGCTATCTTTTCTGAAGACATGATCATAATTTTATGGAACACTGCTCGGTCCACACCTTGTTGGATAAGCTGCAACACTTGCACATTCTTCTTTTTTTCTTTCTTCCATTGTTCCCTCTTTGCATTAGTGAGGGTTCGTTCTTCTGCTTCATTCTTAGGTTTTGGAAATCCGAACTAACCATACTCCTAAATATCATGAGTCTTTAATGTGTTCTCCATCTTAATGATCCACACATCATAATATTTCTTTGTAAATAAAAGAAACTACAATTTAAAACTAGATAAAGACATTTAAAAAAAACCTTCTTTAAATAATAATAATAACCTTGTTGGATAAACAACCTTTATAACCCCTTTATAATCTTTATAAAATCCTTTTTTTATTAAAAAATTTATATCATAACTCTTTTTGAATAAATAAATTTCAATAAATGAACTTCAATGAACCCACTCAATATATATTAAAAACTTTTGGATGTTTTAAAAACCTCTCAACATATAAACCCTTGGATGGTCATTACTATATGTTTCAAAATTTTAAAACCTTGACCCTACACTTTCTGAAGATTAACATGGCTCATTTTAAGGAGCGCATGCATTAGTATGCTTTTCACGAGAATGGAGGGTATGTTAATGCTCTAACATGGCCATTGGAACATGAACCCATGACCTTAGATGACGGTGTGTTAATGCTCTAACTTTGGGTGTTGTAACACGCCTCTCCATAGGTGTTTCATGTGTTATAATGCCTTGAATACTACTGCAAGGTGCATTATAATTTAACCAAGAGAAAACAAATATTTATTTAACCAAGAGAAAACAAATATTTATTTTCTCTCTCATGGACGATTGTTAATCCGTTTTTTAATGATTTTTTGTAATCTTTCTCAGAGACCAATTTGTTGGAAAGGCAAAGAAAAAAACACACAAAATTTAGTCAAAAACAAGAAGTTTGTGTGAAAGGCTTCAATATATTTTTTACTGATACTTGTTCAGCATAAATAGCCGTTGTATACAATTTAGATCCTATAGTTTAGGACTAGTATAAGGAAAGCTGATACAATTACAGGAGTGATTCTCGTCTATCTGTACAGCTAGTGGCAGAGACAAATTAGGAACTTGAATTATGGAGAACCAACTTGGAGATAATTGCTCCCAATTGTCAACACTCCCCCTCAAGTTGGTAAGTAGATGTCACTCAAGCCAAGTCTGTTGAGACATCAATTAAATGCTTGGTTTGACACTGCTTTGGTCAGCACATCAGCAAGCTAGTCTTGATATCGAACATGAGGAACTTCAATCAACTTTGCTTCTAGTTTCTCCTTGATAAAATGCCTATCAACCTCAACATGCTTAGTTCAATAATGTTGAACTGGATTATGAGCAATATCACATGTTGCCTTGTTATCACAATATAACTTCATAGGACCGACTTGCTTCATATGTAAATCCTGCCATAAATTTTTGATCCACAACAATTCACATATTGCCTTAGCCCTTCCTCTGTATTTGGCCTTAGCACTCGATTTAGCAACTACCTCTTTTTTTTTACTTTGACAAGTAACCAAATTTCCTCCTACAAAAGTGAAGTAGCCCGATGTAGAACATCTATCCTCAATTGACCTAGCCCAATCAACATCTGTATAACCTTTAACATCCAAGCTATCACCTTTTGTGAATAAAATTCCCTTTCCTGGAGATGACTTCAAATAGCGTAAGATCTGGATGACAGCACTCATATGTTCTTCACTTGGGGAGTGCATGAATTGACTGACAACACTTAGTGCATAAGCTAAATCTGGCTGAGTATGTGCAAGATACATTAATCTTCCAACCAATCTCTGATAGCGCTCCTTGTTAGCAGGAACTTGGTTTGGGTGCACACCTAGCTTCAGATTTTCTTCCATAGGGGTACTAGTTGGACTCCATCTTGTCATGCCAGTTTCCTTCAATAAGTCTAAGACATATTTCTGTTGTGACAGAAAAATACCTTTCTTTGATCTTGACACTTCAATTCCCCAAGATCCTTCATTTCAAACTCACAAGCAAGTTTCTCTTGCAGTGCTTTCTTTTCTTCAGGATCATCTCCAGTTTATACTATCATATCATCAACGTACATAATGAGAGTTGTGATTCGTTCTCCATTATGTTTCAAGAAGAGAGTGTGATCTAAGTTACTTTGCTTGTAACCGATAGACCTCATAAAGCTAGTGAGCCTTCCAAACCACGCTCTAGGAGACTACTTCAAGCCATATAGAGATTTTTTCAATCTACAAACCTATTTATTGCCTTTAGTCTACAGCTTACAGCCAGGGGACAACTCCCTACCTACCTTGAAGGTGATCCAGGCAGGCACTACTAGTTATTAGTTGCTGCGACCTGGCCCTGCTGGATTGGATATTCAGTCTTTTGATCAGCCACACTGGCGGACACACAACAACGTTTGACCATCAACGAACAAGTATTGGGTCGTGGGGGACGAACATCGCAACTACTTCTTTTTGGCCACCCCTCTCCAATATTGACACGGGGACGACTAGCGTTTTTGTTTCGTTATGTTAGACAAAGATGGCATAGCATTCCACCAATAGATAGATGGACGAAAGATATCTCCATAGAATTCACACCTAAAGAGCGCTCACTGCACTTCGTTCTCTCCGATGGGATTTCGGTTAAGTTAGTCATAACACGAGTTCAGGTTGCTCCTCTGCATTATTTACATCGAATTGATTCAAAGGCCAGTCAAAATTCACCGCAAGAGATAGTAAAATACAGACTATATTAATTTTGGCCACTGGTGCGATTGTCTCCATATAATCAATTCCATATGTTTGAGTATATTCCTTGGTGACAATTCTTGCTTTGAATAGTTCTATGGTTCCATCAGCTTTATATTTAATGGAGAATACCTACCTACATCCAACAGGTATCTTCCCTTCAAGCAACTCAACAACTTCCCACATTGAATTCTTTTGAAGAGACTTCATTTCCTCATTCATCGCCTACCTCCATCTAGGATCTTTCAAAGCTTCCTGCACATTGTTAGGGATAGTTACAACAGATAATTGATTCACAAATGCCTTACTCTCATTTGACATTCTATGGTAGGATACATTATTTCTTATGGGATACTTAGATTTGGAGTTGAGAACAAGTTCATAGTTAACTTTGGGTTTCTCTCTTGTGACTCGATCTGGTAATATTTTTAAGTGAGGTTCAGATTCAGAGTTTACCTGAGACTTGGGCATGGAATTGGCTGGAGAAGACAATTGGTTTTGTGGTACATCTTGAGAGGAGGAAGGCACGGATGACACTTCCACTTCCATTTGATCCAAAACCTCATTCTCCAAAACTTGTTGCCCATCTGGACAATCACCTTTGTGAGTTATAGTGTCACCTTCACTTCGACATTCATCACTAGTTTCCAAACGGTCACATTCAACCCTAGTGTCCAAATTATCTCCACTTATAAGATCAAGGTCCAAAGAACGATGCAAAGTCTCCATTTCATCTCTATTCTCCCCCTGAAGTGGAGACGCAGAGGCAGAATAATACATATCATCTTCATGAAAGACCACATCAAGTGTAACATAAATTTTACGAGAAGGGGGGTGATAACACCGATAACCTTTTTTATGCAAGGCATAGCCAACAAAGACATAGCGAACGACACGTGGCTCTAGCTTATTTCTCAAGGGTTTGTGAAGGTGCACAAAGGCTACACACCCAAAAACTTTAGGGCACAGATTCGGTATGGTAGGGTCACTCACAGTATTATGGAGAACATCAAAAGGGGTCTAAAATTGTAGTGAACTAGAGGGTACACGGTTAATGAGATAAGCTGCAACCGTAATGGTTTCTCCCCAATAACTAATAGGCATATGAGCCCCAAACAAGGAAGCACGAACAAGTTCAAGAAGGTGACGATTTTTCCGTTCTGCTACACCATTTTGTTGAGGGGAGTAAGGGCAAGTCGTCTGATGAACAATGCCATGTAAATTCAGGTATTGTTTCAAGTCTTGAATAACAAACTCTCCACCATTATCAGTATGAAGAATCTGAATATTTGATTGATATTGGGTGGCTATTATTTTGTGAAATTGCTGAAATAGGGAACTAACTTCATTCTTTGATTTCATTAAACAAACCCAAGTCAATGCGAGTATGATCATCAATAAAAGAAACAAACCAACATGCTCCACTCAAAGAAGAAGTTTTTGTAGGTCCCCAGACATCATAGTGAATAACCATAAAAGGTGCAGAACTTTTATGCATACTAATGGGAAATGGGACACGGTGACTTTTAGCCAGTTCACAAATGTCACACTTAAAATCTGAAACATTCAATTGAGAAAAGAGCTTTGGAAACAATTTCTGTAAATATCCAAAAGATACATGACCTAAACGCCTGTGCCATAACCAGAGTTCTGAATTCTGATGTGTGTCAGACTTATTAGCTGAGAAAACTTGAGCCAATTGATTGGAGCTTGCTGGCAGTAGATCAAGATAGTAGAGCTTTCCTCTCCTAGTACCATAACCAATTGTCTTTCAAGTCCGAATGTCCTTAAAAACATAAAGGTTATGCCAAAATATCACAATACAGTTCAAAGTGAGGGTTATTTGAGCAACGGACAATAAGTTGTGATTAAGAGAAGGAACAACTAGAACAGACTCCAAATTCAAATTTTGGGTAAGAGAAACTGAAACTTCTCCAACCACGGGAGAGGGAGTACCATTGGCTGTGGACACTATATGGTGGTCTGAGGATTTCATGGACTGAATATGTTTACTGTCAAAGGTCATGTGATCTGTGGCACCTGAATCAATTATCCATTCACTATGACCAACAGGGACAGAGGTATGAATAGACTTACTGGTGTTGGTGGAGGGCTCAGCCACAGCAAGAGAAGCATGATGATTTGACTTTGAATTTCGCTTGCGAGGTGCCTTGGCAGGATCCCACCATTCTGGATATCCAATTAATTCATAGCAACGTGACTTTGTATGCCCGATTTCTCCACAGTGAGTACATACACATTCTGATTTTGCAGCTCCTATTTCATAGCTAAGATTTTGTGATCCAGATGATCGAATTTGGTTAGTTGTGTGATTCAGCGGACCAAAAGTGCAATCTGGTTTCGAATGTGTTTGCGATTGGTAAGGCTTTCCTCGACGAGCCACCACAGCAGCAGATTCAAAGTGTTCAGGTTCACCATGAAGTGCAGCTCAGTGAACGACATCACGGTGAACATATGCATAAGTTGCTTCAAGATCAAGTGCAGGATCCTTTCTGAGAATCTCACCTCGAATTTGTTCAAAGTTTGCATCTAGTCCATTCAAGAAGATATGCACCCACAGTCTCTCAATTGATTTTTTATAGGCGACAGCATCTTCGGGATCCTTCATGACAATCGTATCACGATGATCTAGTTCTTGGAAGATTTCTACTAGATCACCATAATAGGTGGAAAGAGAATGGCCAACCTGTTTGGTGGAGAATGCTCGTTGATTCAATGCAAAGAGTTGCGATTCATCTGACCTATCATAGAAAGCTTTAGCAAGAGCAGTCCATATTTCACGTGTAGTAGACAGTCTAAGATAGCACTTCATAATCTCTGGTGACATAGAAGTCAGCAACCATCCTTTGACCTTTTGATTTTCAGCATACCACTTTGCATAGGCAGCATCAGTAACCTGCAGAATAGGTGTTTTACTCGTGAGGTATTCAAGCTTCTCAAGCCCTGCGATCTACGTTTCCATGATTTGGGACCAGACATCATAATTAACTTCGGTAAGGATGATATTGGTGGTGAAACTGGGGTTTTCTGATTGAACATGAATGACTGGTACAGAAGATGATTTGGGTCGATCCTTAGTCATGATGCAAGGGGTATATTAGAATTCAGGCGCACAGGCAAAGAACCCCACTTTGATACCAAGTCAAAAACAAGCAGTTTTTGTGAAAGGCTTCAATATCTTTTTTACTGATATAGCCGCTGTATACAATTTAGATCCTATAGTTAAGGAAAGCTGATACAATTACAGGAGTGATTCTCGTCTATCTTTATAGCGAATTTTCAAGAGTCTATCTATACAGCCAGTGGCAAAGACAAATTAGGAACTTGAATTACGAGAACCGACTTAGAGATAATTGCTCCTAATTATCAACAAATTTAACACACACAATACCAGAAGTTGTGACTCTTCAATTGATCACATAAACTTAATGATTATAATAAATCCGATAAAAAATATTTAATATTTTCAAGCAAACAACTCAAAATAACTTTAACACCACACACTAAATTAGACTTAGCCTAAAATCAAACTTAACTCGACATGACTCAATTTCACTCAATAAATTGACATTTACTCTCTAATTCTCCATACTTATCTATAAAAAAAATTATGTACACCATTTATAATAAAAAATAACGTATTTACCGAGGACGCAAAAAAACTCTTGGAACTACCATGATGTGGGGGTTACATAAACACACTAACTTAGAAAGATGTGGGGTTACATAAAGACACTACTATTGCCATTACTATATTTTTATTTAAACTCTTTTGTTAATGTGTTTTTACAACTTAGTGATGGATGTTCAACGAATGGAATGGAAATCTTTGATGTGAGTTGTTATGCTTTATCGTAAGAAGAGTGAGATGATATTCTGTGGGAGAGCTCTTCTGGCCCTGTGGCCCTGTCATTCCAAGCAGACCTGGAATTTGACGTTCTCCAGAACATCTTTTTTCGTGATAGGTGAAAAAAAATTGAAACTATTTAAGTTGAACATAACGTTAGTGATTTAAATTCTTATAAGTGATTTAGATAGAGATTAATTTAGATAATTTGCTTAATTGTGTACATATTTTTTTGTCATTGTACAGTATATATTGTATAAGCTGGAAATGCATTTATTTTTCCAAAAAATTATTCCCATAGTTATTATCGGAACAATAATCATCTTTTAGAGTACAACAATAAACCGAAAACTATTTTTCTTTGCACGAAGAAGTTTTTTGTTGCCAGGTTAAATGACATGGATTACGTATTCCGCAACACATCAAATAATTAAAAACAAATGACCATTTAATGAAGGGTTGGTAAAATATATAATCTATACATTTAGTGTGTATAACATTTGTAAGTTCAGCAAATCATGTTTTGCTATTATTTGTTATAATAGCATAAAACAATTTAGTTACTAAAATATAAATAGTGAAAGAACTATACCCTCCCTATTTCATGTTACATATTTTAGAATGAATTATTGAAAAAGCGGCGCCCTCCATACTTCTATGGAAATTTCATGTCTGGTTTTTACTTGCGTAACACTGTTTTTACTCTGTTTTGTTGTATGTAAAATTTGAAGTCTTTTTTACTACTGCGCAAGACGATTAAAGAATTAACATTCTCATCTGCTGCATGAAAGAAGTCCCTTTGCCTCGCCTTTCATTCTTGTCACATTTTTTAGTGGATCCGCTGGAAATGAATGTTTGATAGCACAAATGGGATAGAGAGAAACATTGAACACCGTTGACATCCATTTCATTAAAAAAATTCTGCTTTACAGAAACAAACTAGTGTGTTATTGTGCTTAAAAAATTCATATTCTAAATATAACCACCTACAAGCATAATGCGGCAAGCACCATGCTACAGGCTGAAAACAAATGATTTTTACCGCCTAAAATATTCATATTCTAAATATAACCACCTATGAGCATAATGCGACCAGCCCGAAAAACAAATGAGATAAGAACTAAAAAGAAATGACAGTCATCAAATTTTTCTAACTGGCCTGATCCCAAGGGATGGAGGAGTAAAATTGCTTGAGGAACAAGATTCAGAAATTTATAATCATGCTTTCAGAACCACTGCAGTATGTATTTACGTCAAGGGTCGGTCGGCTGCCCATTTGCTCATGATTGAAAATAGGAGAATGATGGGCTCCATCTTTAATAGACCGGTGAAACGTGTTTTGTTATGTGCTGGCCTCTAAATCTCTCCTCTTGTTTCTAACGAAATAAATGAGATGGTTATTTGTGTTTTATTTTAGTTAGTGTATTATTATTATTTTTATTCAAAGATTTTTCTTAATTTAATATGGATTACAGAAGTTTGAATTTAGAAATTAAAATTAGATTGTTTAATATATAGAATTTTATTGTTTTAGGATTTTTTCAGATTGTTAAATCTATTTACACATTCAAAAATATATTTTAAACAACAAAAAATTACAATCTTACATAAAATTATATTTGTATGAAAATACAAGGGAAAAATACTCTTTGGTCAAAACTTAGCCATTCATTAGTTGATTCCGTTGCTGTAACTTAAACAAATTGTCATACAAATGAAAAATACTATTTGGTCAAGACTAAGCCATTAATTAGTTGATTTTGTTGTTGTTACTTAAACAAATATTTATTCCACTTGGCATTCCTAGGGCTTTTCTTCTCTCTGTTTAAATAAATATCTATTCTAGTTGGCGTTCCTAGGGCTTTTCTTCTCAACGTTTAATATATTTCTGTTTAGTTGGGGTTAAGATGAAGCAGCTAGGATATAGTATCACGTTGAATCCAATGAAATGAACATACAGGTTTGCAGAGTTGTGGAAAGAGCTTCAGGCTGAGATGGATTAACTACCTGCGACCTGGTCTTAAACGCTACGCAATCTCACCCCAAGATGACCAACTGGTCAGACAATTACAATCTGTTCTCGGGAAGAGTTCCTCTTTTGCGCCATTCGTACTAATTTCCTCCGGTTTTATCTATTCTGTGACTTTCCTAGTAACACTTGTTCTCTCACTTGGTAATTAATTGACATTGATATATTTAGTAGTGATTGTTCTGAAAGCCCGCTGATCTGTCCATTACTCTCTGAAAATTTGTGTTGCCATGTCACCTCATTATCTTTGGGAGTGAATGGTGCAGATGGTGTCAAATTGCTGCACAATTGCTGCTCATTTGTCGGGAGCCAGAGATAATGAGATGAAGAATCACTCGAACTCTTGCATTAAGAAGAAGGTTTTGGCGCAGAGGGGTGGCAATATCGAGGAAAGGACACGTATCAATGACCATTTAACTTTGTAAATTTTCCGAATAAACAAAACAGGGTTTTAGTTGTGAGATTTTAATGCACTTTAATTGTTTCAGCTTGCCCTTTGTACTGGCCTTGGTTTCGCAAATGGAGCCATTTGACACCTGCCGAGGGAAACTAGGAGTCAACCTCCATTCTTGCATCCACTGTTGGTCAAATTTGGCTCTGTGTGTGCATTGTGCCTTCGCTTGTTTCTTGTGGTGGTTTGTTTGCTAGTTCACGGAGGCTTCAGGTCAACTTTCAATCTGCAAGTTGTTTCATTTATTCTTTGTTGCCCGGCTTATGCTTCGTTTTTACTCTGCTCGTGGTGATTTTCGATGTTGGTTCTAGTGTTGATCTAGCTCTGTGTAACCACAGGTTCTTCCCTTGCTACTTCTGTGGGCGGCTCAGCAAACACTACTTCAGGTAATTTTTTTGTTCTGGTTTCATTCCCTCATCTCGTTTTTGTGATTCTAACCCTCTGGCTCCTTGGTGAGTAGGTAAACTTTCCAATGGCGTTCTTGCTGAGAGAAACCCTCTGGCGAGAGACTCGGTTCTTGTCCTCTAACTCGAAGACATGATTTTTCTAGATAAATCCCTCCTCTTCCCTTCTGGGGGCATCTGTTTAATCCACGAGTCGTTCTCATTCTGGGTGTTCCGTGTTCGTCTTTCCGAACTATCTTCTTCATTAACAGCAATGTATGGGTACAGATCTGCCACATTAAAAATGGGCGTGATTCCTATACCTAGAGGTAACTGCAACTCATAAGCATTCGCAAAAAACTTTTGAAGAATCTTGCAAGTCCCAATTTTCTTCAAATTTAACTTGTTCTATTCACCTTTAGGAAACCTATCCTTGCGTAGGTGTACTAGTACCAGGTCACCTACGTTGAATTGTACCTCCTGCCTTTTCAAATATTCTTTCTGTTTGTATCTTTGGCTACTGTCTTGTAATTTTAATTTTACCTGTTCATGAAGATCACTGATTGGCTTTTTGAAATCTTCACCATCAGCACTCCTGCGCTCCAACTGACCCAAATCCCACAGCTTATGTACTCCACGTGGGTGCATTTTGTATAGGATCTGGAAAGGACTACTACCCTTGCTTCTGTTGGGAAAATCGTTATAAGAAAATTCCGCTTGTGCAATTACACGATCCCATTGTTGAGAATTTTCACCAACCAGACTCCTTAGTAGAGTTCCTAGACTTCGGTTCACCACTTCGGTTTTCTCATCAGTCTGTGTGTGATAAGTTGCGCTGAAGTTCAGTTTGGTGTCTAACTTTTTCCGTAAGGTTCACCAAAAATGACTTGTAAACTTTACGTCTCGGTCCGAAATAATAGACTTCAACAAGCCATGTAATCTGACTATCTCTGTGAAAAACAAATGTGCTACATGTGTGGCATCACTAGTTTTCCCGCAAGGAATGAAATGTGCCATTTTGGTGAAACGATCCACCACCACCATCATGGAATCGAATCCCCGTTGTGTCTTTGGCAGACCTAAGAAAAAGTCTAAACAGACTCAGTCCCATGGTCTGTTCGGAATAGGTAAGGGCATAAAAAACCTTGTGTTCTGGTTGTGTCCCTTTGCAAGATGATACATTTTGCATCTAGTCACAACCCTCTGTACATATCTACGCATCTTCGGCCAATAATAAAAGTGGCTCAATTGTTCCAAAGCCTTGTTTATGCCAAAATGCCCGGCTAAACCTCCATTATGCTTTTCCCGGATTAAGTTCTCTCTCATAGAACATTATGGAATACACACCTGCCCTCCTTTGAACAACAACCCTTCCTGCATATTATAGTCCAGCCATGAACTATTATCCCTCAATAGTAGATTTTGGGAAGCTTCATAGGCTTCCTTAAAATTTGCATCTATTTCATACAAGTCCTTAAGATGTTTGTATCCTAATACTTATATTGTGCCTTCCTGTAGGATCAAATTCCTCCTGCTTAATGAATCTGCCACTTTGTTGGCTTGACCGCTAATGTGTTTCAACACAAATGTAAAACTCTGCAAGTACTCCACCCCCTTCACATGTTTATGGTTCAGTTTATGCTATTGCATAATATAATGTAATGCAGAATTGTCTGAAAATAAGACAAATTCATTGGCCAGTAGATAATGTCTCCAATGCTTTAGTGCTTGGACCACGGCATAAAATTATCTTTCATAAGATGTGTACTTCTACCTACTCTCATTTAATTTCTCACTGAAATAGGCTACTAGTTTGTCTTCTTGGCTGAGTACTGCACCAATGGCTATCCCACTGGCATCACAACGAACTTGAAAAATTTTGTTAATGTCTGGTAATCTTAAAATTGGTTTTTCAATGATCTTCCTTTTGGGCAGCTGAAAACTCTTCTCAACCGATTTTGTCCAATGAAAAGGTTGATTTGCCTTCTTAATGGTGTCCACCATGGGTGCACAAATTCCACTAAAATTTTTAATAAAATTTTGATAAAAAATCGTCAATCCATGAAAACTCTGGACCTCAAACAAAATTTTGGAAGATGGTAAGCTAACTATGGCTGCAAACTTTTCCAGATCCATTTTTAGTTCATTCACGGAAATCACAAGTCCAAAATAAATTAATTCTTTCATGAAAAAACAACATTTCTTCAAAT
This sequence comes from Pinus tabuliformis, assembly GCA_031772625.1. NCBI lineage: Eukaryota > Viridiplantae > Streptophyta > Pinopsida > Pinales > Pinaceae > Pinus > Pinus tabuliformis. The sequence goes on along the minus strand of CM062817.1, from coordinate 633,973,810 downwards.
GTATTAGTAATCTATTTTGCTGCAATTTTTCCAATAAATACCTCACATGTCGAAAATGCTCTTCCTTCGTTTTGCTGAATATAAGTATATACAATCACAAGTTTACCAATTAATTCTTTCAACATCTCATTCATCAAATGCATGAATGTGCTAGGGGCATTGCCCAGTCCAAATGACATAACCAACCATTCATATAAGCCTTCATTAGTCTTGAAAGTTGTCTTCTACTCGTCACCTTCTAGAATCTTGATTTGGTGGTAGTTGCTTTTCAAGTCTATCTTCGAAAAATATGCTGCTCCACTCAAACAATCCATCATATCATCCATCCTAGGTAAAGGAAACTTGTACCTGATACTGACATTGTTAATTACCCAGGAATCAGTGCACATCCACCACTCACCTCCTTTCTTGTGAGCTAAAATAGTCGAAACCGCACAAGGGCTTAGACTTTCCTGAATTAGCCCTTTATTCAACAACTCCTGCACCTGCTTCATGATTTCCTCATTGTCCTTTGGACTCATCTGGTAGGCAGCTTTATTTGGCAAACTGGCTCCTGGAATGAAATCAATATGGTGACTAATGCTCCGCTTTAGTGGTAATTTATCTGGTAGATCATTTACCACAATATCACTAAATTCCTGCAGGATGTCCTATATCTCTTCAGGTAATTCAGTAATTTCAGGATGGATTAATACTCGTTTTGGCCTTCGCACAACTGCATATTTAACCTTATTATTCTCAATCTGTCACAGAAAATCTTTTCCACCTAACAGTAATGCTTTTGTTCCATTGGTTTCTGTAGCATCCTCTTCCTTCATGGGCACAGGGGTATGCTTTATCCCATCTTTAACAAACTTGTAACAATTTGTTTCCCTGTCATGGACAACCTTCCTATTATACTGCCATGGTCTGCCCAGCAGAATATGGCACATGTCTATTGGCATGATATCGCAAGTCACCTTGTCCTTGTATTTCCCAATATGAAACTCTACTTTGCACTGCTCATCAACCAACAGTTGGTGTCCTTTCTGCAACCAAGACACCCTATATGGAGTTGGGTGCTTCAACTTCTTCAAACCCAATTTCCCCACCATTTTAGTAGGTACTAGATTATCAGTACTTCCACTTTCTATGATTAATTTGCAACATTTCCCATGCGACTTGCACACAGTCTGAAACAATGCTTTCCTCTGTGTCTAATCAGCTACTTCCTTAGCTGGTTTCAATAATATCTTGTTCAACACCAAGGCTTCCCCAGTTTCAGGCATATTTTTCACCTCTTGTGACAGTGCCTCTGATTCATCGAGATGAGCAACATATGCTTCCCTCTATCGAGTTTGTTCATTTTCAGGACATTCAAAGGACTTGTGTCCCCACTTGTGACACTTGTAACACTGATAGGCATTTCCTCTACCTCTGCCATTACCTCTTCCTCACTGTTATGACCTTCCTCCTCTGGTATTACTTTCCCTTTCAATCTTTCTCGAAGTTTTCGAACTTCTCCCCTCTTCATTGCTATTGGCAGTTCTACCTCTGCCAGAACCACGTCCTTTTCTGGAATTATGTTTCCTAGCAATCTTTTCCTCTGCCTTCAAAGAACTCTGATAGGCTTCCTCTATGATCTTAGGGGAAAGAATACTAATTTCGTCTAGGATCTCCATCTGTAGACCATTTACAAACCTCGTTGTTTTCTCAAGGGTATCTTCAACATAGCTAGCTCTCAAGTTTACTTTATAAAATTCTTTAGTATATTCCTTTACAGTCATCGTTCTTTGTATCAGGTTCTATACCTATCTATAAAGGGCAATTTGGTAATCTTTAGGCAGAAATTTGTTCTTCATCCAAGCAATCATCCTGTCCCATTTTTTAATCAATGGTTTGTTCCATCTTCTCCTTTCTGCCTGCACACTGTCCCACCACAGTGCTGCATGTTCTTTCAACTTGGTGATAGCAAACCCGATCTTCTTGTTTTTGCTGATTTCTTCATATTCAAAATATTTATCTAGCTCACTTATCCAGTCCAGTAATGCCTCTGTGGACAAACTGCCATCATAATTAGAAAGCTATGGTCTTGGCTTGCTACTAACCAGCAAAACTGATCTCAACAGTTTAATCTCTAGTCCCTCTGCATCTGACCCATCCGTCGTGGCTGTGTTTTCTTCCTCACTGTCATCCCCACCTTCCAGATCCCTACGCCTTCCTGCTTCCACTGCTGCCAAACGTGCAGTTAAGGTCCTAATCTCTTCTCGTAGCCCTTCATTTGCTACTCCTCTAATGGCTCTACCTTGACCTCTTCTACCTACCTCCATCTTTACTGAGGAAAGGAACTAACTTGCTCTGATATGAAAAATTGGTGGCAATATTGAAGAAAGGACACATATCAACAACTGTCTAACTTCGTAGATTTTCCAAATAAACAAAATAGGGTTTTAGGTGTGAAGTTTTAATACACTTTAATAGTTTCAGCCTCGCCTTTGTACTAGCCTTGGTTTCGCAAATGGAGCCATTTCACACATGCTGAGGGAAACTAGGAGTCAATCTCGATTCTTGCATCCGTTGTTGGTCCGGTTTGGCTCTGTGTGTGCGTTGTGCATTTTCTTGTTTCTTGTGGTGGTTTGTTTGTTGGTTCACGAAGCCTTCAGGTTGACTTTCAATCTGCAAGTTGTTTCATTTATTCTTTGTTGTCGGCTTATGCTTCGTTTTTACTCTGCTCGTGGTGATTTTCGATGTTGGCTCTAGTATTGATCTCGCTCTGTGTAACCATAGGTTCTTCCCTTGCTACTTCTGTGGGTGGCTCAGCAAACACTACTTCAGGTAATTTTTTTGTTTTGGTGTCATTCCCTCATCTCGGTTTTGTGATTCTAACCCTCTGGCTTCTTCGTGAGCAGGTAAACTTGCCAATGGTGTTTTTGCTGAGAGAAACCCTCTAGCGAGAGACTCGGTTCTCGTACTTTGATTCAGAGACAGGATTTTTCTAGGTAAATCCCTGCTCTTCCCTTCTTTTATCTACTCTCTGTCAATTTATTTTGTTTGCCTTTCCGGTTTTTGACTACCCGTCTTCTTTTTGTGATGATGTGCAGGTCATGCCTGGAGAATTCTGCTCCACAATCTCGTCCTTGGGAGTCTTTGTGGCTTGGGAAACAGGGTAGGATCCCTCCATGATTGTCTTGTGGTTTTTTCTTGTGTTATCCTTAGGCATAACCCTTGGGGTTTTGTTTTCTCCATATGTTTTGTATGGTTTCGTGGGTTTCACACCCTCGCTGTTGGACTAGTCTTGGTATGCAAAATGTTATTTTCAGTGCTTGTGGGTTTTGAAACCCTCTATTGTTTTAGTTTCATAAATGTATATTGAACTGTTAAATTTTGAAAGAATGTGATATCTTTGTTGGCTTTGCCTTTTTCTAGTTCCTAGTCTGAGATGCCTTCAGTCACGAGGTTTCTATCAATGTTATTCGACCTTTTAATGAAATACTTCACTATTTTGATTTAAAACAATATCTGAAACACTAATGCACAAGAAAAGAAGAAATTGTCTTTCTTTCTTAAAGACAGAGATGTTAAATTCATTTGCTTTCATATATATTCAAGAAAATTGTAATTTCAATTTCTGTGCCCTTTCTTCTCTCTGGATGGCAGCCTTCTCTCACAGGGTGGATCTGGTTTTGTTTTTAATGCCTTACTAGCAGTCTCTTACAGTTGAGGAACTGTCCTTCAGTTACCTTATAGTTACAGTGTCTTTAAACATACTCTTAACTAATCCTATTTTACTTGGTTGCTTAATTTTTAAAGGACAATTGTTGTATCCTTAATTTAAGTAAAACAAAAATAAAACAAAATTTGAAATGTTTTTCTTTCTTTGCAACAGAAATTAAAAACCATTTCCAGTTGTAGCATTTTCAGTCGAATGCTCTCCATCACACATGTTCGTCCACCAATGCCGAGGGCAACGCTCGAACCAAATACAATCATACCTGCAATACCAAATCAGTGCAAGCTCAGCCTCATCTTTGTGATGCTTACGAGAGGTCTTTTATTTATTTATTTATTTTTTTTAGTCTAGGAGAATCAGTAACTGGTGAGAGTTATCCTGAACAGACCCAAGATCAAATCTAACTGGCTGCCACTATATACCTAGGCTATGTGCAACTCCCTACAAGCCGCACAATAGCAGGAAACTTATGCCTCAACAAGAGTTGAGACGTCCGCTATGGGGTCGCCTACTCTTTTAGCCAAGACACAACAGGTCATATATATAATCAATGAGATTTGAACCCTCATCTCGCAGGTTACACCACGGAAATTTACAGTTGAACCTCATATCACTCTCTTACGAGAGTTCTTTTATTACCCAGCCATGGAAATTTACCGTTGAACCTCATATCACTCTCTTACGAGAGGTCTTTTATTACCCAGCCATTGGGCGTTATGCCTGAGGAGTACCCACAATGTCTTCATAATAACTTTAGTATGGTGACAGGTGCTGTAAATCGGCACTCTTGTGTTCCGGACATAACGAAAATAAAACAAGAAGTACACGAAGATCAAAATTGGGATCTTTCAATTGAGGGGCAGCCCAATAATAACCAGCTGATTTCTTGTGCCGTTGATTAATTTTTATTCTCACACCAATTATCAAGTTGTTGCATCTCCAAGTCGCCAAGCGAAAGGCCAATCTTGTAAGTCTGTTACATCATCGAAATGCGACAATGGTCAGACCCGCGTTCAACACTGCCTTGAAGAAAATGATGGCGACACCATTAAAGAAAATTAGATCATGATGGACTATTCCTTGTTCACAGCATATTTTTCTGGAATTACACCATGGAACCCTAATTCAGATTCAAATCCATCCATTTCAGCTGATGTCTACCTAGGTGCTTATAACACTCATACTGGGGCATTTAGTATTCTGGAAGATTACATGAGCAAACAGCACGAGAAGAGAGACATTAGGTCACGCCCGTCACTCGTTTCTCGCTCCCAGTCAAGCGCACCAGTTACATGGGCCGACGTTGATCAGTGCTCTAAAGTTCAGGGCACGGGTGATTGCCAGGAACCTGTAATTTTGAGCCGTGGTGAATTACTTTCGGACAGAGAGTTGCAGGATGATGATAAATGGGATTGCTCTGCAATTCCCACTAAAGAAGGGAAGGCAATGCCACGTCTTACAATATTCGGAACAGGGTGAAGTGCGACGTTCGATTTCGAGTGTGAAGGTCAGGCTCCTGGCCCAATTAGCGTTGGGGCGGAGGAGGACCACCTGTACAATATCTGTTTGATTCTGGTGTCTCTTCTGAGCTTGACAAAACATTATTTAACTGGATGGGAATGCATTGACTATTTTTTGTTTGATGGGATGTTTTAAAATATAGAGACAAATTTTCTTGAACGGGAAACAGAGTTACTGATAGCTGGACTCTTCACGTTGCTACTCCCGGTAATAAATTTATATGATCTGTCTGCATTTTTTTACGAAGTTGTTTTTTTTTCGGGTTTTTGGATTTTTTGGTGTTAGAATTTGATAGAAAAATTTGAGGTCGAAATTTTTTGTGTTATTTTAATTATATATATGGATTCAGCAACCTAAAAAACTTGTAAGACATTCCATTGCACAGAATTACTCATAAAAATTGTGATTTCAATAAATTCCTATCAAATTTTAAAAAATTTAAACAGAAAAACTTACCATAAAAATTTCCAAAAAATTACACCGAAAACAAATCATCTTTTGAACTATGTTATTTGGTGTACCTCTTTAATATAGGTCATCTGTTTTAGTCTTCAGCTATAACGGTCGCTTACGCAAGGCATGATTTGTATAGTGGTAATACCTTAATTGCGTAGCGATCGGAACTTCAGATATTTTTAATAAATTTATTTCCAGGTTTTTATAAATTCCAGAATTTTCTATGTGAAAGAATTCTGAACTTTTCATGTTTCGAATTTATTATTGCAAGAGTTTCATTTCTTATTAAATTTATGTTTATATTATAAAAATAGTTTCAGCTCATTTTTGAAATCCAAAAATTCCCTTCATCGTTTGAATTTTAAAATATTAATACTTCAAACTCCAATTCGAACTTTTAACTGAATTTAGGGTAGAAATAGGTAGAAAAAATCCATATTAAATGTTTGAGTACACTTTTTACTCTGCTTGTTAAATTGTACTCTTAAAATCTTTAAACATAAAGAGGAAGTTAAAATATGAAATTACAGATTTTGTTTGTGAAAATGTTAAAGTGAAATGTGTAATTGCAAATGGAAACGGTGGGATATAAAAATATGGAAGACTGCATCTTTATTATCAAAATCGTTATATTTTTCAACGAATAATTTGAGAGTGAAGATAGTTTGCCACATGGATTGAGAAAATCCCGTAAATTGCTTTCAAAAGCATCTTAGAAAAATGGGTTTAAGAAGCCTATAACCAGCGTTAACGTAGTTTTGGCTTTTTTACAAATCTGAAATTGTTAATTACAGATCTGGGAATGTTTGAGAGATAAAATTGATATTAACATAAAAATCTTTCAAACTTTGATTTTAAATATAAAAGAAGTTGAAAACACCTCAGGGAAAAAATGTTCTTTTTCTAATTTATGTTGGAAAGGCACAAAATTTAACACACACAATAACATGACTCTTTAATTGATCACACAAACACAAACTTGATGATTACAATGAACCTCGTGAGTGGTATTTGCAACCACAGAGTAAATTTGACTTTACCGGAAATAAGACTTAACTCGACTTGAGTCAACCTGACTCAGTTAATTGAGTCTCTACTTTTAGACAACTCTCCATGCTAGCGTATTTAGTTATATTTAACTCTTAACTCGACTTGAGTCAACCTGACTCAGTTAATTGAGTCTCTACTTTTAGACAACTCTCCATGCTAGCGTATTTAGTTATATTTAACTCGACTTGAGTCAACCTGACTTGGTTAATTGAGTCTCTACTTTTAGACAACTCTCCATGTGAGAGTAATTAGTTATCTTTAGCATTTCCCACTCATTACAACCAAAACATGCTTGTTGGCCTAAGTCTTAGGTACGCTTACGACACCCAAGTTTCCTCTCTGAAACTCAAACACATTTTTTTCTAATGACTAAGTGAATATATCAACCAATTGATTTCTCAATTTACAAGGCTTCAAGTAGACTTCTCCATTGTTCACATGTTGTCTATTCAAATGATATCTCATATCAATATGCTTTCTCTTTTGATGAAACACACCATTCTTTGATATTGCAATGGCTAACGTATTGTCACAATATATTGTTGTTGATCCTTGTTGTTTATGTTTCAGTCCATTCAAGACTCGGCTTAACCATACTACTTGGCATGTTGCTGATGTCGCTACCACATATTTTCTTCTACTGATGAAAATATCACAATAGGTTGCTTCTTAGATGCCCATAAAATCACAACTGAACCAAGATGGAACACATAACCATAAGTGGTTTGCCTATCATCCAAACTTCCTGTGAAATCATTGTCAATCTATCCAACCAAGCCCTTCTACTTTGTGCTTGCATACATTATGCAAAAATCTATAGTTCTTGTTATATATCTCAAAATTCTTTTTCCTACTCTCTAATGTAAGTCTTTTGAAGATTCCATAAATATAGAGATCAAACTCACTCCCTGCATAATATCTAGTCCTGTAGCTCTGAGATACATGAGGCTTCCAACCAATCTTTTGAATAGACTTGGATTGACATATGATCCTTCATCATATTTACTTAAATGTGTACCTACTGCAACTAGTTTACGGGCATGTTTACAATTTTCCATCCTGGATCTTTTCAACCATCTTTAGCATATTTATTTTAACAAATAAAAATTCATTTTTCGTATTGCTCAACTTCCATGCCAAGAAAATATTTCTTAAGACCAAGATTGTCATCTAAAATTCTTTCTTCATGGCTGCTTTAAATTCACCCAACACAAGATCACAAGTATAAATCATGTCATCCACATACAAGCAAACAATCAAAATTTGTCCATCATCATTTACCTTTTTGTACAATGTAGGCTCAATGATGCTTCTACGAAATCCATTCTTGATCATGTAACAATCAATTTCTCTATACCAAGCTCTAGGCACTTTCTTGAGTCCATAGAGCGCTTTCTTAAACCTCTAAACATTATCTTCCTATCCTTCAAATTCACATCATTGAGGATACTTCACATAGATTTATTGTTCTATAATTCCATTTAAGAAGGATGATTTCACATCTATTTGATACATTTTCCATTTGTTATAAGCTGTTGTGGCTAAGAATTCTCTTACAGTATCTAGTCTAACTACAAGAGAAAATGTTTCTCCAAAATCTATTACCAGTTGCTGTGAAAACCCTTTTGCTACAAGTCTTCTTTTAAATTTGTCCATTTCTTCTTTCTCATTCAAGTTTGTCTTGTACACCCATTTCACCGCAATTGGATTTTTGTCCTTTGGAAAATCAACCAAATCCCGTGTATCATTATTTTCAATAGTTTCGATATCTTCACCCATAGCTTGCACCCAATTTTCTTCTTTGATTTCTTCTTCAAACAATGAAGGTTGAGAAGACAACAATGAAAATTTTGAACTAACATCCAAATCATGATAAATATCTTTCAAACTTCTCATTTTTCTCTTACCATTGCTTTATTCATCACCCGACTGATTTCTGGGAGAATTTTGATTTGCTAATGTACTTGAAAATCCATGATGTTCATAATATCTTAGAGTCCTTGCTGGGTTGATTTGTTTTGTGTCTTCTCCTATGATTCTTGTTGCTCTTTTTTTGCTACATCCTCTTCTTCCATCAGTGTCACTCTTGCATCAACTGTCTTGTCTATACTCCCATTCCATGACTCTTATTCTTTGGAAACATCTCTTTTGATCATGGTCTTCTTGGTGACAATGTTATAAAAATTTTAAGCTTTTGATTGCTCATTATAACAAGTAAATATGTACTTTTCACTTTTATCATTCAATTTGCCTCGTAGCTCCTTATGGACATGTGCATAAGCTACACCAAGCACTCTAAGATGAGAAACACTACAAGACATACATGACCATGCTTCTTATGTTACTCTATTCATCACCCTCTTTGTGGGAGATATGTTTATCACATAAACAAAACATGCAATTGCGTTTGCCTAATACTAATTAGATAAGTTTCTTCCTTTCAACATGCTCCCCATGTTCATAATTGTCCTCTTCTTCCTCTTTGCTACACCATTTTGTTGTTTGCAAATTGCATGGAATTATTTTGAATCATATTCTCTTCCATGAATTGATCTCAATACCTTAATATTTTGTTCACCCTAGTTCTCTACTAAGGCTTTGAATTCTTTGAACTTTGCAAAAGTTTCAGACTTCTGCTTCAGGAAGTAAACCCAAGCCTTTTTGTTAAAATCATCAATGAAAGTGAGGAAGTAACAACTTCCACCAATTGACTGTGACCTCATAGGTCCACACAAGTTTGTATGAACCAGTTCTAGTGCCTACTTTACTCTATATGCAACTCCATTTGGAAAACTTTCACGATGTTTCTTTTTCAAGATGCAACACTTACAAGTACGAGAAGGTTCCTTGATGGGACGTAATCCTCTAACCATCTATTTCTTTTGCAAAAAATCTTAAACCATAGAAATTCGAGTGTCCAAAATAAAATTGTCATAACCAATAATCATTAGAACATGCAATTGTAAGAGAACTGACTTGATCACTATAATTCATGATTAGAGAAAAGAGTTTGTTCCTCATCATCTGCACCTTTTCTTTGAATTTTTTTTTCCATCCAATAAAATGCCGACATGCATTTCGTGAAATGTGAGAGAACTCCTTGTAATCTAATATTTTATACCTTCACCTCTGATTTTTTTAGACCAATCTTTTAAACCTAGGATAAAAGGCGTTAAGATAGAAGAAAAATTTACGTTGGGATTAGAACATAAATTGAGGTAGTATCTCAAGAGAAAAAAATAATGAAAATAAGAAACATCGAGGATGGCTCCAGCTAAGAGGATGTTCATCAAAAGAAAAAAGTATATAAGTCTAACGAAGGAACAAGTAGCTTTATACATAAATAAATATATTATTCAAAATAATCATAAAATTATTTAAAATTAAATAAAATATAATTAATATTATATAATAAGAAATAAGATAACTAGTAAAGAGTATTGAAGGTGAGTCTTATCTCTTTATTTTTTTAGTTAAACCATTATTAGATAGTTTATAAATATTTATGTAATAATTAACATATTATAATATATACCATATTTATGTAATAATTAACGTATTAGAATTATATATCATTATAATTATAAGTAAAATTGGGATATTAAATTTAATTGAAATAAAATTTAAATGGATAAGCATAACTAAAACTTGGTTGGATGATTAATATGTCCCATTAAAATTGATAATAATTCCATGATAAAATATAATATTTTAATTATTCATGATAATTGAATTTAAAAGTAGGAAGAGATTTGGGTAATTAACATAATTAAGAGTTAAGGGAAGTCACTTTTCCAATATAAAATAATAACAATCTCATATTTTATTCCAAGGAAAATAATTGTAATTACATTTATATTGAAAATGATATAATTATATTCTATAGATGCACGATGATTATGTATTCAAGAAAGGAAAAGATTGTTTTGGACTCATATTGAGTTAGGTGGATATTTGTGGCCACTCGTCTATTCTACTTGGACCCCCAACACTGTCTTTTTTAGCTTTTTAGTTTCCTTAACTGTAACACAGTTTACTATTTTTGGCAATTTTTTGGGTCGTGAACTTCCAGAGCCGTTTTGAGGACCTAAATGATTTTTTTTAGGGAAAATAGAGAGAAAAAATAAACCCAAAGCAGCTCACCAATTTCATTATAGTATTCTCTTCGAAATCTTCGAAAAGAGGCATTATAATAACCAAACGGAGATCATATGCAAAGGATACAACCCCAGAAAGTTGATGTACCAATTTACCCAAACGGGGCCCACAGTTTTGACGCTTCATCTCCTACGGTTATGTTTTTGGATGTTTAGGGTTTTCCATTGCTTCTCAATAATAGTTAGGCCTTTGAGCCTCATTGTAGCACAATCGATAGGCATGTATCTGTTACATCTCTTCTCAGAGATAACTTACCATCGCCCGAGTTAGTTTATTTCAATTTTGTTTGTAAGTATGTTTCAGTATTTTGATATTAATAAAATAAAGTGTTATTTCTACTGAATCTATGTATTTATGATTATATCTATAATTTGTTTCGTTCGTGTTTAAATTTGGATTAGTGGTATCAAAGTGGTCTTCTCTTTCTCTGTTTTTCTTTGCATGCCCCCAACAAGGTCATAGTATAAGAAGTTAGGGATCAAACTGGTTGAACCTTTGCAAGACCAGCCTCGCAAATCTCGACAACCTCCCATGGCGGAAGAAAAAAAAATGAGGGGGCAGGAGATCCTTTCAAAATACTACTCAATGAAGCCCTCGACTGACACAGGAACGCGATGATGGATAAATTTGCCTAGATCCTTTGACGACTACCCACATGCGATGGATATTCATCCAATAGCCACTCTAGAGGCGCCACTCCTTTTGACGTACAAGTTAACTTTGATATTCTCGTATTTGAGGGCTAGATAGATGCAGGTGTCACAGATAAATGGTTAAACCTATTGGAAGGATATTTTTCAGTTCATGACTTTTCAATCAAAAAAAGAGTACTTTTGTGCTTCTCAAAGTCACCCCACACGTTAAGGACTTGTGGGAAAGCCACTGTGAGCAAAAGGACAAGAGGAATCCTCACTATTTTTAGCCGAACCCACTTCGGATTCTTTCCGAGATGCCATCAAGGAACAATATTACCCTATTGGGAACTATGAAGATAAATACATTAAGTGGACCATGTTATGGCAGGGAAGGGACCAAGATGTGTTGGAGATGACAAATATTTTCCATACTCTTCGTACGAAGATGGGTATTAAGGATTCTGAGCGGCATTTGGTACTCAAGTACCGCATCTGTCTACACAAGTACATACAACACGATATGCAGTTCTTGGACATCTCCTCACTCGGCATGGTGTATAGATGCACTGTCAAGATTGAGCAGAAGTTTAAATAGAAGAAGTGGGACTTTGGATGAACGAATCTGAAGCAAAGAACAAAGCCAAGGTGGAGCGCCCTATGAAAACCCACCTAAGTTGCAAGAAAAAAACAAATCGAAGAAGACAAAGAAGGATATCAGAAAATGGTGTGAGTTCTGTAAGAGCTCCACTCACAACACAAGTGAGTGTTGAGCCAAGCAGTGACTGGTGGTTGAGTCGAGGGCTTCAAAAAAAACCAGTTGCTGCAAAAACCCTTTTGCTACAAGTCTTGTTTTAAATCTGTCCATTTATCCTTTCTCATTCAAGTTTGTCTTGTGCACCCATTTCACCGCAATTAGATTTTTGTCCTTTGGAAAATCAACCAAATCCCGTGTATCATTATTTTCAATATTTTCAATATCTTCATCCATAGCTTGCACCCAATTTTATTCTCTGATTTCTTCTTCAAACGATGAAGGTTGAAAGGACAAAAATGAAAATTTTGAACTAACATCCAAATCATCATAAATATCTTTCAAACTTCTCATTTTTCTCTTACCATTGCTTGATTCATCACCTGACTGATTTCTGGGAGAATTTTGATTTGTTAATCTGTTTGAAAATCCATGATGTTCATAATAGCTTAGAGTCGCTGCTGGGTTGATTTGTTTCATGTCTTCCCCTATGATTCTTGTTACTCTTTTTCTATTACATCCTCTTCTTCCATCAGTATCATTCTTGCATCAACTGTCTTGTCTATACTCCCATTCCATGACTCTTGTTCTTTGGAAACATCTCTCTTGATCATGGTCTTCTTGGTGACAATGTTATAATTTTTTTAAGCTTTTGATTGCTCACTATAACAAGTAAATATGCAGTTTTCAATTTTATCATTCAATTCGCCTCTTAGCTCCTTATGGACATGTGCATAAGCTACAACAAGCAATTTGAGATGAGATACACTATAAGACATACATGACCATGCTTCTTATGTTACTGTGTTCATCACGCTCTTTGTGGGAGATATGTTTATCACTTAAACAAAACATGCAATTATGTTTTCCCAATACTCATTAGATAAGTTTCTTCCTTTCAACATGCTCCTTCCCATGTTCATAATTGTCTTATTCTTCCTCTCTGCTACACCATTTTGTTGTTTGCAAATTGCATGGAATTATTTTGAATCATATTCTCCTCCATGATTTGATCTCAATACCTCAATCTTTTGTTCACTCTATTTGTCTGCTAAGGCTTTGAATTCTCTGAACTTTGCAAAAGTTTCAGACTTATGCTTTAGGAAGTAAACCCAAGCCTTTTTGTTAAAATCATCAATGAATGTGAGGAAGTAATAGCTTCCACCAATCGACTTTGACCTCATAGGTCCACACAGGTCTATATGAACCAACTCTAGCGGCTACTTTCCTCTATATACAACTCCATTTGAAAAACTTTCATGATGTTTCTTTCTCAAGATGCAACACTTACAAGTACTAGAAGGTTCCTTGATGGGAGGTAATCCTCTTACCATCTATTTCTTTTGCAAAAATATTAAACAATAGAAGTTTTAGTGTCGAAACTAAAATTGTCATAACCAACAATCACTAGAACATGCAATTGTAAGAGAACTGACTTGATCACCGTAATTCATTATTAGAGGAAAGAGTTTGTTCCTCATCATCTGTACCTTTTCTATTAGCTTCTTGCTTGGGGACTTGTCATATATAACAAATTCTTCTCTTTGAAAAATAACCATGTATCATTTCTCCATTAACTAACCAACACTTATCAGATTATGTTTGAGAGCAGGGAAATAATATACATCTTGGATTGTTTTCGTCTCCCCTTGGTTGGTAAGAATGTTGATCATTCATCTGCCATCTACATCAACTATCTTGTCAATGCCCAACTTTATCTCTATTTTGACATATTGATCGAGGTTTGCAATCAAATTCTTGTTGTTTATGATGTGGTTACTGCAGCCACTATCTAATAGCCACGCATTATCAGAAGGTTCATGCATGGTAAAGCAAGCTATGAACATGGAATCAGTATTCTCTGTAGTGAGCTTAGCTCTCTTCTTTCCTTGATCAACTATCTTCTTCCTACAATCACAATCATAGAGACCAATTTATTGTAGCGATAACATCTCACCTTTGATTTGTCGACTCTTTGATTGTTGTAAGAGCTTCTACTATTGTTTCCACTTTCATCTTCTTGCTCTTCTCTCCCATCTCTTTAAGCACCATGTCTTCTACCTTGTCCTCTATCTCTTGATCTACCTTTGCCTTGACCTATGTCTCTTGAGATAGAAACCTTGCTTTGAAAGTAGTTCCTAAAGTGGAATCCTTATTTTTCTCTATTCTTTCCTCATGGGATAGAAATGATCACATCAACTAATCATCTCTCAACGTTTCCAAATGTTCATATTATTCTATGGTTGCTACTACAACATCAAATTTGGTAGGCAAAAACCTTAGGACCTTCTCATTCATTGTTTGATCTTTAATATCATCACCATAAATTTTTAATCGTTAGGTATATTTTAGTAACAATATTGTTGTTAGTATTATTATTTAATTAAATTACTTAATATTATTTGATTTCTTTTTGTAAGTTTGGGAGGATTATATCTTCATCATGTTCAATATATCACCCCAATCATGACAAGGAATTGAATAGGTGACTTCACATCAAGGAGTGTCTTAACAGAGCACTCGATCACCACCTATCCAAAACCTTATAGACATTATTATTTAAATTTTAATATTATTTAGTTTAAAATTATTTATTATAATTTAATTATTTAAAAAAAATATTAATTAATAACAACCGTCTTAATAATAATAATAATTTAATATAACAATAATTATTTTAAAATAATTATAATAATTTTTAATAAAAATAATAATTTTTATTAATCATAAAAAAAAATTGTGATAGTTTTTATTTTATTATTATTTTTATTATCATATATAATTAATTAAATATGGTTGTGCGAGGGCAAAAACCACCAACAAAATTTGGTTGTGCTAGTATTTAGGTATTGCCAAAAACCACCAATGGAACTACCTTGATGCGGAGGGTTGAACAAAGACCATAGCTTAAAAATCGTTTTACAGAGCGTTTTCATTTGGCTTTCCGTATTCCACACCGTGTATCTTTATACATCTCACATAAATAATCACTAAAAATCTGATAACAATAATCTTTTGATAAAAATAATCTTTTGTTCTTTTGTAGAGGTGGCAACATAGTACGATGATATGGGCATCGAAAAGAAACTAAAATATTGGTCCTTCACCATTTCATTTGACCATAAATAAATATAAACTGAACTCATTTCATTGTGATAACACTTCTCTTGAGAATTCATTTTGTTTGAACTCCTTTTTCAGAAATCCAATAAAATGTCGACATGCATTTCGTGAAATGTGAGAGAACTGTAATCTAATGTTTTATACCTTCACCTCGGATTTTTTTAGACCAATCTTCTAGACCTAAGATAAAAGCCGTTAACACCAGCAAAATTTGCCTTGGGTTTAGAACATAAACTAGGGTAGTATCTCAAGAGAAAAAAAAATGAATATGAGAAAGATGGAGGATGGCTCCACCTAGGAGGATGTTCATCAAAATAAAAAGGTATATAAGTTTAATGGAGGAACAAGTAGCTTTTACCTATTTTCCAATTCTTTTTTATATTCATCCAAAGGATTTTCTAGAAATTTAGAAATAAGTTCAGCGAAAGTCATATTTTTTCTAAAAGTATATAAGAAAAATATGAATTATTTCTATGTATTTATTTATCATGCTAGACTATTTTAATCTGAGATTTATATCCCTTTTTAAGAATCCAAAAGGTTTGTAATGTAGTTTTATTAAAAGGAATATTATGTTTACAAATTTGATAATTTTTATTTTATTTTAGTGCGAATATGTGAAATTTATATCCTATTATTATTTTGGAAAATCCATGTTTTTATATTTAATTAAAATATTATTTAAAAAAGCCAATTTGAAAAATGAAATCCAATAAAAAAACACTATACCTTATTAAATAATTAAATTTTATTATTATAATTGTTATTTTACAAATTTGATAATAATTTTAATATATTTCATATATATTAAATAATTGTTTCCTCGCTATTATATATATAAACACGTTATACTTAAATAAATATATTATTCAAAATATTCATAAAATTATATAAAATTAAATAAAATATAATTAATATTATATAATAAGAAATAAGATAACTCAAAATAATCTTAAAATTAAATAAAATATAATTAATATTATATAATAAGAAATAAGATAACTAGTAAAGCTATGAGTATTGAAGGTGACTCTTATCTCTTTAATTTTTTTAGTTAAATCACCATTTTGTTAAATACTTAAAACATAGAACCATTAGTAGATAGTTTATATATATTTATGTAATAATTAATCTATTATAATATATACAATATTTATGTAATAATTAACGTATTATAATAATATATCATTATAATTATAAGTATATTTCATTTGTCTACCCATTTTGAACCAACCAGTGTGGTTCATCGTCACGACAAGCTGAATGAAAAGATCTCGCTTTGCATATTAAATAGATAGAGCAGAATCCAACGGCTCTATTTCTTGACCAGTAACGGCTATATTGATGACGGCTAGATTTGACCGGGAAATGGTTAGTATGGACTGGATTAGGGGTGTAACCTTTATTTAATTAAAAAAGTTAATTCGGTTAGTTATATTCTTATTAAAATAAAAGTAAAGGGACCATTTTATAAACATATAATTATAAATATATATTAAAATAAATAAATTATAAAATAAATTAATTCAAAGTAGTAGTTAGTTATCAAAGTTATTATATCTAAATATTAGAGTAATTAATAGTAAGTTATAAAAGTTATTAAATATATAAATATTAGAGTAATATATAAATAGTTAGTTATATTTTATTAAAATATAAGTTAAAGGGACAGTTTCATACACTTATATTTATAAATATAAAATAAATTAATTATAATATAAATTAATTTTAAATTAATAGTGATTTATAAAAGTTAATTAAATATATAAATATTAGAGTAATTTAAGGGTATGATATTAGAGTAATTTATAATTATAAATATATATTAAAATAAATTAATTAATTTAAATTAATAGTTAGTTATAAAAGTGATTAAATATATAATTATTAGAGTAATATATAAATAGTTAGTTATATTTTTATTAAAATATAAGTTAAAGGGATTGTTTGATACACTTATATTTATAAATATATATTAAAATAAATTAATTATAAAATAAATTAATTTTAAATTAATAGTTATTTATAAAAGTTAATTAAATATATAAATATTAGAGTAATTTAAGGGTTAGAAAGAATATTTTAATATTTAAAATTAATTAATAGTTTATTTAAGGGTTAAAATTAGAATATTATCATAGATTAATATCAAGATTATTTTCCTTTTGTTATTAGAATAAAACTAATAGCATAAATAAGTGCTATTACAATACCTCCAACTATATCAATCACCCCTCAAAGAACAAAGGCCACAAGAAATGGGAAACAAGATAAAGCTATACCTAGGGAGGGGAAGAATGGAAGAAAACGACTAGGAGGAGAGGGATGGGACCCAGCAACTACTGATCTTCCAGCCATCCTCTCTATTGAGATTATTCGGCCTTTTTTCAATCTCAAGGGTTTCCCTAAATTTTTGGTGATGGAATTGGGACACTCTAGCAATAACACTAGCCTCCTTGATATAGACATGATGATTTGTTTTCTCCACATGTTCTACTAAAGCTGAAGACTTGGTTCTCCTATGCTTAAGGTCAGCTGCGTGCTCACTAATCCTTTGATTAATGGAGCGACCAATCTCACCAATATAGGGGGTCCCACATGAACAAGGAATAATATATACCCCTTTCATGTCCTTGGGGTCGATAGGATCCTTCACTGATCTGAGGGACTTACGAATGGTGTTAAGAGGTCTAAAGGTCAAGGGGGCATTATGCTTCTTAAGAATCCTCACAATCCTATCTGTGGTCCCTTGAACAAATGGAAGATGGACACCAGGAACTCGTTCCTTCTTATCTCTTTTAGTTAACGAATTCTTAGCTGCTTTGAGGAAAGCCTTCTGTCCCAAGTGTCTACTATAACCATTCTCAACAAAGAAATTAAGGAGATGGGATTTCTCCTCCTCAAAGCTATTTTCATCAGAGATCGTTAAGGCACGAGTAGCAAGGGTGTTGAGAACCCCCAGCTTCTAAGCCGAGAAATGGTGGGAACTAGTATGAAGATACTGCTCCATATGAGTTTTCTTACGAAACACTCAGTGGGAGAGGGAACCGACTAATCGTTTCTTGGTCAAATCTAGTCGTTGTCAATATAGCCATTACCTGGTCAAGAAATATAGCCATTGGATGTTCTGCTCTATCTATTTAACATGCAAAGCAAGATCTGTTCATTCAACTTGTCCTAACGATGAACCACACTGGTTGGTTTGAAACGCGTCAACAAATGAAATATCATGTGATTTACGTCGAAAAATCTCTCATAAACTTACTATGGATCACAGAAGCCTCAATTCTATAATTATGTTATTTAATTTTGTTAGAAAATTATATATTACGGAGCAATGGAACACATAAAATATTGCAGAAATATAAACACAGAAAACGCACAAAACAAGATAGACACAGATATACGTGGTTCACCCAGTTTGGGCTACGTCCACCCCGAACAGCCAGTCCTTCCTTTCTATTATCCAGCAAAATGAAGAGACACAACCTACAGCAAATCCGCTGTAATATCCTCTGTTTTCTCTCACAGTCTCACCTCTCTATTTCTCGCTCACAGAATACACATCTATATCACAACCTCAAATACAATACCCTCATACAAAGAGAGGGGTTGCCTTCTAGGGCAAAAAACCCTAAACTAAACATAAGTTCTACTGTCAGATCATCCGCCTAATGAACGGCCCAGATTGACTAGAAATTACTATACTTTTACAAGGCAATTTTACATTTATTTTTGGCTTCGGGGGCGCTGCCCCCGAGCCCCCGCCGGGGGACCGCTGGCCCTCGGACCCCCCAGCCGGGGGGGATGGGCCCCCCCAGACCCCCACGGGGGGGACAAGTCCCCCCCGCGTGGAGGGGTGTACAAACTTCCTGGGGTATACATCCGGCTGAAACAAAGACCTCTGAACAATCATGCTCCACACACAACAAATTTAATTGTATATATATATAATATTTAATTTAATTGAAATAAAATTTAAATGGATAAGCACAACTAAAACTGGGTTGGATGATTAATATGTCCCATTGAAATTGATAAAAATTCCATAATAAAATATAATATTTTAATTATTCATGATATTTGAATTTAGAAGTAGTAAGAGATTTGCGTAATTAATATGATTAAGAGTTAAGGAAATTACTTTTCCAATATGAAATAATAACAATCTGATATTTTATTCCAAAGAAAATAAATGTAATTATATTTATATTGAAAATGATATAATTATATTCTATAGATGCACGATGATTATGCATTCAAGAAAGGAAAATATTGTTTTGGACCGATATTGAGTTAGGTGGATATTTGTGGTCACCCGTCTATTCTACTTGGACCCCCAACACTGCCTTTTTTAGCTTTTTAGTTTCCTTAATTGTAGCATAGTTTACTATTTTTGGCAATTTTTCGGGTCGTGAACTTCCAAAACCGTTTTGAGGCCCTAAATGACTTTGTTAGGGAAAACAGAGAGAACAAAATAAACCCAAAGCAGCTCACCAATTTTATTATAGTATTCTCTTCGAAATCTTCGAAAAGAGGTATTATAATAACCAAATGGAGATCGTATGCAAAGGATACAACCCCGAAATTTGATGTACCAATTTACCCAAACGGGGCCCACAATTTTGGCACTTCATCTCCTAGGGTTATGTTTTTGGGTGTTTAGGGTTTTCCATTGCTTCTCAATAATAAATAGGCCTTTGATCCTCATTGTAACACAATCCAGAGGCATGTATCTATCACATCTTTTCTAAGAGATAAGCTACCATCGCCTGAGCAAATTTATTTCCATTTTGTTTGTATGTATGCTTCAGTATTTGGGTATTAATAAAATAAAGTGTTATTTCTACTGTATCTATGTATTTATGGTTATATCTATAATTTCTTTCGTTCCTGTTTAAATTTAGATTAGTGGTATTAGAGTGGTCTGCTCTTTCTCTGTTTTTCTTTGCATGCCCCCAACAAGGTCACGGTATAAGAAGTTAGGGATCGAACTGGTTGAACCTTTGCAAGACCAGCCTCACAAATCTTGATAACCTCCCATGGCGGAAGAAAAGAAAAATAAGGGGGCAGGAGATCCTTTCAAAATACTGCTCAAGGAAGCCCTCGAGCGATACAGGAATTCGATGATGGATAACTTTGCCCAGATCCTTCAACGACTACCCACATGCTATGGATATTCATCCAACAGCCACTGTAGGGGCGCCACTCCTTTTAAGGTACAAGTTAACTTTAATATTCTCATATTTGAGGGCCAGATAGATGCATGTGTCATAGATAAATGGTTAAATCTATTGGAAGTATATTTTTCATTTCATGACTTTTCAATCGAAAAAAGAGTACTTTTGCGCTTCTCAAAGTCACCCCACATGTTAAGGACTTGTGGGAAACCTATTGTGAACAAAAGGATGAGAGGAATCCTCACTGTTTTCAGCCGAACCCACATCAAATTCTTTCCGAGATGCGATCAAAGAACAATATTACCATGTTGGGAGCTATGAATATAAATACATCAAGTGAGCCATGCTATGGCAGGGAAGGGACCAAGATGTGTCAGAGTTAACAAATATTTTCCATACTCTTTGTACGAAGATAGGTATCAAGGACTCTGACCAGCATTTTGTACTGTACTGCGTTTGTCTATGCAAGTATATCCAAAATGATATGAAGTCCTTGAACATCTCCTCGCTTGGCACAACATACAGATGCACTGTCAAGATTGAGCAGAAGTTTAAATAGAACAAGTGGGACTTTGGATATACGGATCTGAAGCAAAGGACAAAGGCAAGGCGGGGTGCCCTAGGAAAACCCACCAAAGCTGCAAGAAAAAACCAAAACCAAGAAGACAAAGAAGGACATCAGAAATCAGTGTGAGTTCTGTAAGAGATCCACTCACAACACAAGTGAGTGTCGAGCCAAGCAGTGACTGGTGGTTGAGTTGAAGGCTTTTGAGTTAGAAGCATGTTCTGACTTTAAGTGAGAACCCGATAAGGGGAATGACAAAGGGAATCATATCATTCACATGGAGCACAGTGCCACCATGGCCACTACAAAGATCTAGAAGAATGAGCCTGAAGATCTAGAGGAGGGGGAATGCCTCTTCCATTCACAAATGTGGGTGAAGGGTTCTCCGTTGTAGTGCATTGTCGACAACGAGAGCCAAAATAACCTCATTTCAGCAGAGGTCGTGAAGCGGCTAGGCCTCGTGACTATAGCATATCCACAACCATAAACCATTGGAGGGCTTCACGAAGGACAAGATATCGACATCAGCCAACAGTGTCACCTTCCCTACAACATCAATCCCTTCACGGATGAGGTATTGTGTGATGTTTCTCCTCTTAAAGTTTGTGATGTATTATTAAGACAACCATACATGTGGAAGCAACATGCTATATATGAGTCTACACCTCGCTCTATGATTATTAATTTGGTAAATAAGTTGTACAGGATACCAGAGGTAGCCCCACATACCACCATCTCTTTTATCAATACAAATCAATGCAGTAAGATCATTTCCTAGACTAAGAATTTTTTTTCCTTGTGATTCACCATCAGGGCAAAAAGAATGTTGTTTCCATGGTTTCCTGACAGGGATCCTCCGCATAGTAGTAGCAAATGGAAAAGGTCGTGGAGGAGTACAGGGACATTTTCATCTCACCTATATTGGTACCCTTGCACTGTCAGGTCAATCACTCCATCAATTTGACCCCGAGTGCGCCGCTACCGAATAGGTCGATCTATCAATGCTTTATTCTGGAGAACAATGAGATCAAGAGGCAAATTCAAGAGTTTTTGCAAAAAGGGCACATCAGGCCAATTTCATCACCGCATGGGATCCTGATTGTATTGGTACAAAAGAAGGATGGGACATGGAGACTCTGTATTGACTATCGGGCACTAAACAAGATCATTGTCTGGAATAGGTACCCAATCATAGAGATTTATGACCTTCTAGACCAGCTCAAGGGGGCCAAATATTTAAGCAAGATTGAGTTAAAGTCCGGTTATCTCCAGGTGCCTATTGAACCCTTCGATGTGTGGAAGACTGCCTTCAAATACAAGGAGGGCCTTTTTGAATGGTTGGTCATGCCTTTCTAGTTAATGAATGCCCCCACAACCTTCATGAGATTGATGGATGACATATTGTGACCCTTCACCAATGAATACATGATGGTGTATTTAGTTGACATCTTGATCATTAGTAAGAGTTGGGAAGAGCACCTCCACCATATTCGACAGGTCCTTCAAACCCTGTGACAACACAAGTTGTGTGCCAATTTGGAGAAATGAACTTTTGGCATGACCCAGGTTCAATATATGGGGTACATCATTGATGAAGAGGGTGTGCATGTGGACCCAACCAAGATACAAGTCACTCAGGATTGGCTATCCCCGACCACTCTAACAGAGGTCTGCGGCTTTCTGGGTATTGCCAATTTCTACCACAGGTTCGTGTTGGGGTTCTCTCATATCACTTGGCCTTTAAGTCAAGTCACCAATGGTGGAGCTAAAGAAAAAAATTGGTTTGGAACCCAACAGAAGGTGTTTACAGAGTTGAAGCATCGCCCATGTTTTGCACTAGTGCTCACATTACCAGACCTACACCAACCATTTGAGATTGAGACATATGCTTCCAATTATGTTATTGGTGTAGTTCTTAGTCAGCAGGGGAATCCAGTGGCTTACTGTAGTGAGAGACTTTCAGACACAGTCTAAAAGTATCCCACTTATGAAAA
Organism: Pinus tabuliformis; assembly: GCA_031772625.1. NCBI lineage: Eukaryota > Viridiplantae > Streptophyta > Pinopsida > Pinales > Pinaceae > Pinus > Pinus tabuliformis. The sequence continues at coordinate 633,950,668 of CM062817.1, read as the reverse complement.
ATAAATGTATTCCATTATGCATGCCTACCATCAATGGAAGAATTACATTATGTGGAAGGAAATGATCATCCACATAGACCATCGACCCTTGCAATTCATACGGACACAAGGGAAGTTGCAAAATGATCACCATAAAAAATGGTTCACATACCTACGACAATTCCATTTCAACATTAAGTACAAGAAGGGAAGCACCAATAATTTTGCAGACTACCTCAGCCGACCACCAGTCATGGTGTTGATCACTGTGCTCGACTCCGATGGACATGAGACTTCGGGGTGGCCACATCTTTACAAGAGCAATCCAAAATTCGGCAGCACATACCAGACACTCCTGTAAGGTAAGCAAGTTCCAAATTTCCATGTCCAGGATGTACTTTTATGCCACCTGGGACACATTTGTGTTCCTTCAAGTGAGCATGCAAAGCTGATTTGGGAGGCACACTACAGTCGAGTCACTAGACATTTCAGAGTAGAGAAAACAGTGGCAGTACTGCAAAATTATTTTTATTGGTTTAACCTTCATCAAGATGTTGGGAGGTACATTAAATCATGCACTACCTACGCCATTGCTAAACCAACCATCAAGAAGAAAGGCCTATATACTCCTCTTCCTACTCCTAGTTGAGCTTGGGAATCCATCTCCATGGATTACATGTTGATCATTCCTTCTACGAAGCACGACAACGACTGCCTTTTCGTGGTCGTCGATACATTCTCTAAGATGGTCATTATGGTGGCCGGCAAGAAGAGTATCACAACAGAGACCACTGTTAAGTTCTTATTTGAGTGAGTGTGGGTACACTTTGGGATCCCATAGTCCATTATCTCAAATCGGGACAACGGATTCCTAAGTGCATTTTGATTAAGTTTCTGGTCAATGTTGGATACCAAACTCACTAGGTGCATGATTTTGCATCCTCAAACTGATGGCCAAATAGAAGTCATCAACAAGATGATCATACACATTATATGCACATACAACTTGAAGCATCAATGCACATGGGATGAAATCCTCCCATATGTCGAACAAAGCTACAACAAAGCTCTCCACAACACAATGGGTCATAGCCCATTTCAAGTAGGGCTACGACTTCAGCCATTATGTCCCATTGATGTGGCCATACCATTTGTAGGTACTCGAGCAGATTCAACTCATGTCTAGTCTGAAGCCAATAGGGCTAACAACTTCATTGAGTGCATTCAACAAATTCGCTAGTAGGTCCATGATATCTTTGACAGAGCCAATGCTAAGTACAAGTAGTGCCATGATCAACATTGGGTGTCGCACAAGTTCTAGGTGGGTTACAAAGTTTGGCTACTTTTGTAGAAGGAGCGCCTTGCTTGACCCCACCGCAAGCTTCACCCACTCCGATATGCACCATACACCATCACCAAGGTTGTATGGGACAATTCCTTCAAGCTTAGCATTCCACCGTTCCTTGGTATGCACCTAGTGTTCAATGTAGATCACCTTGGGCCATACTTTACTCCATTGTTGAACACATCCAACATTGCAGAACGACTCACAAAAATAGAGCTAAACCCAAATTGCATGGAATAGGCCACAACTAATTGGATCATGGAAACAAAAATTAATAACACTTGCCAGAAGAAGATCCAAATATATCAGGTTATCAAAGCTAGCCAACTTTTGCACCAAGGAAAGTGCCTCACCAAGGACCAAGTTTAGCAGAAGTTTCCCCATCTCATGGAGGCACTCAACACAATGGGGACCATTTCTTCTTAAGAGGGGAGGATTGATCGAGGTGGATATTGGTGGCCACCCAGATATTCCAGTTGAACTCCCAACACTGTCTCTTTTAGTTTTCCAGTTTCTTTTTTAGTAGCACAATTTACTATTTTTGGCAGTTTACAGGTCTTGAACTTTCGAAGCCGTTTTGAGGCCAACGTTTTTAGGAAAAATGGAGAGACCAAAGGAGCCCTTCAACAATTTACCAAATTTTTTGCCAGCCTTCTATTTGAGATATTTAATATGAGGTATTATCATAGCCAAGTGGAGATCGTATGCCAAATTTATGACCCGAGCAAGTTTATGTACCAATTTACCCAAATGGGGCCCATAGTTTTGGCACTTCATCTCCTAGGGTCATGTTTTTGGAAGTTTAGGGTTTTCTATTATTTCTCAAAAATAAATAGGCCTTTGAGCCTCATTGTAACAATGTATAGAGGCATGCAGCCGTCACGACTCTTCTCAGAGATAAGCTACCATCGACTAAGCTAGTTTATTTCCATTTTGTTTGTAAGCATACTTCAATGTTTTGATACTAATGAAATGAAGTGTTATTTCTACTACATCTTTGTATTTATGGTTATATTTGTAATTTGTTGCATTCCTTTTTAAGTTTGGATCACATATCCAGATTAGGCCTGATATACATAAATACACATTAGCAGTCTTAAAAGCTTTGACCAAAATACAAAATGTATGAGAGATCCTCATGCACCTAGGTAGAGTACGAGAAAAAATTATGACAAAACGACCAATAAAGTGTATGAAAACTATTAATCAATAAAAAAATGTTTTGAAGTAGTCCTTGTATGGCCTATGATAGAAGACATAGCCAGTAGTACCATCATGAAGTTCCTAAATCACCGATGTGCCTTCATCAATCAACAAACCTTCTTTAGAAAAATGGTCAACTTATGTATTCCTTCACCTATAAATGTGAGAGCATGAGCCCTTATTTAGAGAGATGATTAGCTTATATATTCCTTCACCTGTAAATGAGAGAGCATGAGAAAAAATTAAAAGAGATTTTGAGTCTCATTTCTTCCTCCATAATGGGTAAAAGTAAAAATTTATGCACTTTTGAGTGTTATTGAGCTAGTGGATGATAATCATGGAGTCATTGTATACTTGGATTTGAGAGAATCCATTTGCTAAGGCAAAAAGAAATAGGGGTTGTCCTTTTTTCTTGAGAGAAATGAGCGAATATGGCTAGAGATTCTATAGCAGTGTTGTAAGAACTATAATGTTTTTTCTTGAAAGATAACTATATTCCCATAATAAAATACAATATCTTTATATTATTGAAGGATAGCTATATTCCCATAATAAAATATAATATCTTTATATTAATTTAATTATTCATAATCTTAAAATTTAAAAACAAAATGAACGTTTTGTAAAGAGATTTGGTAACTTTCTTGTAAGATTGGTTCATATGTTTCTATGTACATATATATATTCTAAAATACCTCCAAAATTTCATCTATTTATTAATAGATTGGTTCGCTATTTTCTTAAGGAGAATTGATCTTTTTATAAAGAGATTTGGTCACTTTCTTGTTAGGTTGGTTTAGATTTTTCTAATCCACAAATTTTCTAAGATACCTCTAAAATTTGATCTATTTATTCATAGATTGGTTCACTATGGTTTCGAAGGTAATGTAACATACTTTTTTTTTCAATCAGGGTTTTTTTGTAAGCAACGTCAAGAGACTTTATATTAATAAAGTGAAATCTACATCATATTTACATCCAAATATCTAGCCATAACCAAAGAGATTTTAACAGGAGATTGTGCCTCATATGCATAGAGCCACCTCAAAAACATAAAAACCAACATCCCACCATAGTTCATGATTCTGGACAACCTAGAGAATAAGATGGGACCAATACAAAGTAGTTAAAGGGCCATCATAGATACTTGGAAAGTACCTAGACAAAGAGAAAGGAAACAATTTCACAACCAGTGAAAAATGAACTCTAGGCAACGTAGAAGAGAGTTGTCGTCAACCATACAAACTTCCAAACTGCAAGCCACTAGAAAAACATCCACCTCCAATACCAAGAAAGGTATTTACATCGTGGTATGGAAAAGAACAATTGAGGCACTCCCTAGCAAGGCCATCCAAAACCAACTCGAGTCACCAAAAAAAAAAAAAAAGTTTTTCTTTGTTGAGCAAGCAATTGAGGGAGTGAATCGTCAGCCAAAAACACCTTGCAAACATAAAAAAAGTGTTCTGACACACCACAATTTTGCACCACACCACACATGCAGCAATTTAGCATAAGCATCAGAAATAGGTGGCCAAAAAGGATCCTTTGAGAAACTTGAATTACGACAACCCCCACATCGAAGAGTCGTCTCTTGAACATAACCCCAACTTCCATTTCTAGGCTACCAATCAAATAAGGTGGTATCTAGGACTAGTTAAAGGCTACCAAAAAACCACCGAAATCCACATGAAGAACCAATTAATCCCATCGGTTGCACCAAAGAAGATTACGAAAAAAAGGAAAAAAAAACATTAGACAATGATAGTTACCCCTGGTCCGATGGATAATTGTGAGATCCAGAATACTATCCACAAGGGGGATCGATATAGTCAACATGATCACAAGGGGGATCAATAAGGTCCCTAGAGGCTGAATTCAAAACAGTGAAACCTTCCACCTTTGCAAGCTTCTTCTAACGAAATCTCTTAATATTTGGGAATCATTGAAGTTTAGTCTCCCTCCATGAATCTTAGAATTATAATGATAGGGGTAATTTACCTTCTCTTCGACCTCAAGGAGAAGAATTTCTCATTGAACATCCAACGGAATAACATCAAAAAAATAACCCAAAAAACAAAAATCAAAGGTTTGAGTTCTCTTGGTGCCAAGGTTTCCTAAACCACCCCTCTGACTCACCATTTCCATTGTTCCTTGGTATGCACCTAGTGTTCAATGCAGATCACCTTAGGCCATACTTTCCTCGATTGTTGAACACATCCGACATTGCAGAACGACTCACAACAATAGAGCTAAACCTAGACTGCATGGAGTAGGCCACAACTAATCGGATCATGGAAACAAAAATTAATAGCACTTGCCAGAAGAAGATCCAAATATATCGGGTTATCAAAGCTAGCCAACTTCTGCACCAAAGGCAAGTGCCTCACCAGGGACCAAGTTTAGCAGAAGTTTCCCCATCTCATGGAAGCACTCAATGCAATGGGTACCATTTCTTCTTAAGAGGGGAGGATTGATCCAGGTGGATATTGGTGGCCACCGAACTATTCCAGTTGGACTCCCAACATTGTCTCTTTCAGTTTTCCAGTTTCTTTTTTAGTAGCACAATTTACTATTTTTGGTGGTTTTGCGGTCTTGAACGTTTCCTGAAGCCGTTTTGAGGCCAACGTTTTTAGGGAAAACAGAGAGACCAAAAGAGCCCTTCAACAATTGACCAACTTTTTTGCCAGCCTTCTATTTTAGATATTTGATATGAGGTATTATGATAGCCAAATGGAGATCGTATACCAAAGTTATGACCGAGGAAGTTTATGTACCAATTTACCCAAATGGGGCCCATCGTTTTGGCGCTTCATCTCCTATGGTTATGTTTTTAGATGTTCAGGTTTTTCCATTGTTTCTCAATAATAAATAGGCCTTTGAGCCTCATTGTAACAATGTCTAGAGGCATGTAGTCATCACATCTCTTCTCATAGATAAGCTATCATCGATCGAGCTAGTTTATTTCCATTTTGTTTGTAAGCATTTTTCAGTGTTTTGATACTAATGAAATGAAGTGTTATTTCTACTGCATCTTTGTATTTATGGTTATATTTGTAATTTGTTGCATTCCTTTTTAATTTTGGATCACATATCCAGATTAGGCCTGATATACATAAACACACATTAGCAGTCTTAAAAGCTTTGACCAAAAATACAAAATGCATGAAAGATCCTCACGCACCTAGGTAGAGTACGAGAAAAAATTATGACAAAATGACCAATAAAGTGTATGAAAACTATTGATCAATAAAAAAATGTTTTGAAGTAGTCCTTGTATGTCCTATGATAGAAGACATATCCAGTAGTACCATCATGAAGTTCCTAAATCTCCCATGTGCCTTCATTAATCAACAAACCTTCTTTAGAGATATGGTCAACTTATGTATTCCTTCACCTATAAATGTGAGAGCATGAGCCCTTATTTAAAGAGATGATTAAATTATATATTCCTTCACCGGTAAATGTGAGAGCATGAGAAAAATTTAAAAGAGATTTTGAGTCTCATTTCTTCCACCGCAATGGGTAAAAGTAAAAATTTATGCACTTTTGAGTGTTATTGAGCTAGTGTATGATAATCATGGAGTCATTGTATACTTGGATTTGAGAGAATCCCTTTGCTAAGGCAAAAAGAAGTAGGGGTTGTCCTTTTTTCTTGAGAGAAATGAGCGAATATGGCTAGCGATTCTATAGCAATGTTCTAAGAACTATAATGTTTTTTCTTGAAAGATAACTATATTCCCATAATAAAATATAATATCTTTATATTATTGAAGGATAGCTATATTCCCATACTAAAATATAATATCTTTATATTAATTTAATTATTCATAATCTTAAAATTTAAAAACAAAATGAACGTTTTGTAAGGAGATTTGGTCACTTTCTTGTAAGGTTGGTTCATATGTTTCTATGTACATATATATTCTAAAATACCTCCAAAATTTCATCTATTTATTAATAGATTGGTTCACTATTTTCTTAAGGAGAATCGATCTTTTTATAAAGAGATTTGGTCACTTTCTTGTTAGGTTGGTTTAGATGTTTCTAATCCACAAATTTTCTGAGATACCTCTAAAATTTGATCTATATATTCACAGATTGGTTCACTATGATTTCAAAGGTAATGTAACATACTTTTTTTTTTTTTTCAATCAGGGTTTTTTTTGTAAGCAACATCAAGAGACTTTATATTAGTAAAGTGAAATGTACATCATATTTACATCCAAATATCTAGCCATAACCAAAGAGATTTTAATAGTTTATTGTGACTCATATGCACAAAGCCACCTCAAAAACATAAAAACCAACATCCCACCATAGTTCATGATTCTGGACAACCCAAAAAATAAGATGGGACCAATACAAAAATAGTTAAAGGGCCATCATAGAGACTTGGAAAGTACCCAGACAAAGAGAAAGGAAACAATTTCATAGTCAGTGAAAAATGAACTCTAGGTAATGTAGAAGAGAGCTGTCATCAACCATACAAACTTCCAAACTGCAAGCCACTATAAAAACGTCCACCTCCAATACCAAGAAAGTTATTTACATCGTGGTATGGAAAAGAACAATTGAGGCACTCCCTAGCAAGGCCATCCAAAACCAACTCGAGTCACCACACCAAAGAGTCGTCTCCTGAACATAACCCCAAATTCCATTTCTAGGATACCAATCAAATAAGGTGGTATCTAGGACTAGTTAAAGGCTACCAAAAATCCACCCAAATCCACATGAAGAACCAATTAATCCTGTCGGTTGCACCAAAGAAGATTACAAAAAGAAGGAACAAAAAAACATTAGATAACGATAGCTACCCCTTGTTCGATGGGATAATTGTAAGATCCAGAATACTATCCACAAGGGGGATCAATATGGTCCCTAGAGGCTGAATTCAAAATAGTGAAACCTTCCACCTTTGCAAGCCTCTTCTAACGAAATCTCTTAAGATCTGGGAATCGTTGAAGTTTAGTCTCCCTGTCCGAATCTTAGAATTAGAATGATAGGGGTAATTTACCTTCTCTTTGACCTCAAGGAGAATAATTTCTCATTGAACATCCAAAGGAATAACATCAAAATAATAACCCACAAAATAAAAATCAAAGGTTTGAGTTCTCTTGGGGCCAAGGTTTCCTAAACCACCCCTCTGACTCACCATTTCCACCATTCCTTGGTATGCACCTAGTGTTCAATATAGATCACCTTGGGCCATACTTTCCTCCATTGTTGAATAGATCCGACATTACAGAATGACTCACAACAACAGAGCTAAACCCAGACTACATGGAATAGGCCACAACTAATCGGATCATGGAAACAAAAATTAATAACACTTTCCAGAAGAAGATCCAAATATATCAGGTTATCAAAGCTAGCCAACATCTACACCAAGGCAAGTGCCTCACTAGGGACCAAGTTTAGCAGAAGTTTCCCCATCTCATGGAGGCACTCAATGCAATGGGGACGATTTCTTCTTAAGAGGGGAGCATTGATTCAGGTGGATATTGGTGGCAACCCAACTATTCCAGTTAGACTCCCAACACTGTCTCTTTTAGTTTTCAGTTTCTTTTTTAGTAGCACAATTTATTATTTTTGGCAGTTTTGTGGGTCTTCAACTTCCGAGGTCATTTTGAGGACAACGTTTTTAGGGAAAATGGAGAGACCAAAAGAGCCCTTCAACAATTGACCAAATTTTTTGCCAGCCTTCTATTTGAGATATTTGATATGAGGTATTATGATAGCCAAATGGAGATCGTATGCCAAAGTTATGACCCAAGGAAGTTTATGTACCAATTTACCCAAATGGGGCGCATCATTTTGGTGCTTCATCTCCTAGGGTTATGTTTTTGGATGTTTAGGGTTTTTCGTTGTTTCTCAATAATAAATAGGCCTTTGAGCCTCATTGTAACAATGTCTAGAGGCATGTATCTGTCACATCTCTTCTCAGAGATAAGCTACCATCGACTGAGCTGGTTTATTTCCATTTTGTTTGTAAGCATATTTTAGTGTTTTGAGTCTAATGAAATGAAGTGTTATTTCTACTACATCTTTGTATTTATGGTTATATCTGTAATTTGTTGCGTTCCTTTTTAAGTTCGGATCGCATATCCAGTTTATGCCTGATATACATAAATACACATTAGCAGTCTTAAAAGCTTTGACCAAAAATACAAAATGTATGAGAGATCCTCACGCACCTAGGTAGAGTACGAGAAAAAATTATGACAAAACGACCAATAAAGTGTATGAAAACTATTGATCAATAAAAAAACGTTTTGAAGTAGTCCTTGTATGGCCTATGATAGAAGACATAGCCAATAGTACCATCATGAAGTTCCTAAATCTCCCATGTGCCTTCATCAATCAACAAACCTTCTTTAGAGAGATGGTCAACTTATGTATTCCTTCACCTGTAAATGTGAGAGCATGAGCCCTTATTTAGAGAGATGATTAAATTATATATTCCTTCACCTGTAAATGTGAGAGCATGAGAAAAAATTAAAAGAGATTTTGAGTCTCATTTCTTTCTCCATAATGGGTAAAAGTAAAAATTTATGCACTTTTGAGTGTTATTGAGCTAGTGGATGATAATCATGGAGTCATTGTATACTTGGATTTGAGAGAATCCCTTTGCTAAGGCAAAAAGAAGTAGGGGTTGTCCTTTTTTCTTGAGAGAAATGAGCGAATATGGCTAGAGATTCTATAGCAATGTTGTAAGAACTATAATGTTTTTTCTTGAAAGATAACTATATTCCCATAATAAAGTATAATATCTTTATATTATTGAAGGATAGCTATATTCCCATAATAAAATATAATATCTTTATATTAATTTAATTATTCATAATCTTAAAATTTAAAAACAAAATGAACGTTTTGTAAAGAGATTTGGTCACTTTCTTGTAAGGTTGGTTCATATGTTTCTATGTACATATATATTCTAAAATAGCTCCATAATTTCATCTATTTATTAATAGATTGGTTCACTATTTTCTAAAGGAGAATCGATCTTTTTATAAAGCGATTTGGTCACTTTCTTGTTAGGTTGGTTTAGATGTTTCTAATCCACAAATTTTCTGAGAAACCTCTAAAATTTGATCTATTTATTCACAGATTGGTTCACTATGATTTCGAAGGTAATGTAACATACTTTTTTTTTTTCAATCAGGGTTTTTTTGTAAGCAACGTCAAGAGACTTTATATTAATAAAGTGAAATGTACATCATATTTACATCCAAATATCTAGCCATAACCAAAGAGATTTTAATAGGAGATTGTGCCTCATATGCACAGAGCAACCTCAAAAACATAAAAACCAACATCCCACCATAGTTCATGATTCTGGACAACCCAAAGAATAAGATGGGACCAATAAAAAAATAGTTAAAGGGCCATCATAGAGACTTGGAAAGTACCCAGACAAAGAGAAAGGAAACAATTTCACAGTCAGTGAAAAATGAACTCTAGGCAACGTAGAATAGAGTTGTCGTCAACCATACAAACTTCCAAACTGCAAGCCACTAGAAAAACATCCACCTCCAATACCAAGGAAGGTATTTACATTGTGGTATGGAAAAGAACAATTGAGGCACTCCCTATCAAGGCCATCCAAAACCAACTCGAGTCACCACAAAAAAAAAAACATTTTCCTTTGTTGAGCAAGCAATTGAGGGAGTGAATCGTCAGCCAAAAACACCTCGCAAACATAAAAAAATTGTTCCCACACACCACAATTATGCACCACACCACACATCTAGCAATTTAGCATAAGCATAAAAAATAGGTGGCCAAAAAGGAGCCTTTAAGAAACTTGAATTACGACAACCCCCACACCGAAGAGACATCTCCTGAACATAACCCCAACTTCCATTTCTAGGTTACCAATCAAATAAGGTGGTATCTAGGACTAGGTAAAGGCTACCAAAAATCCATCGAAATCCACATGAAGAACCAATTAATCCTGTCGGTTCCACCAAAGAAGATTAAAAAATGAAGGAACAAAAAAACATTAGACAACGATAGTTACCCCTCGTCTGATGGGATAATTGTGAGATCTGGAATACTATCCACAAGGGGGATCGATATAGTCAACATGATCATAAGGGGGATCAATAAGGTCCCTAGAGGCTGAATTCAAAACAATGAAACCTTCCACCTTTGCAAGCCTCTTCTAACGAAATCTCTTAAGATCTGGGAATCGTTGAAGTTTAGTCTCCCTCCCGGATCTTAGAATTAGAATGATAGGGGTAATTTACCTTCTCTTCGATCTCAAGGAGAAGAATTTCTCATTGAACATCCAAAGGAATAACATCAAAAAAAGAACCCACAAAATAAAAATCAAAGGTTTGAGTTCTCTTGGGGCCAAGGTTTCCTAGACCACCCCTCTGACTCACCATTCGTTGAAAAGGGGGCATGATTGAATAAATCAGAGAGCACACTAAACAACCAGAAAACCCCACGACCAACAAAGGAGGAGGAAAAATCACACATGGACCGTTACAAACCCGACCTCAAGACCAACAAATCATCCCCTATTTCCACTAAACAAGGCCAAATTCTAACATGTACCCTAATTCTAGACATCACAAGGACATAGTGGAGCTAAGCTTGCACGGGCAGACTGACTTAGCAAATAGAATAACATGCAAATTCCCACAAAGAAAATTAGTTCTCTCACAACAGGGAACATAAATCCAAAATAACAAAGGAACTAGTAGAAGCAAAATAACCCAACAATCATTAGTGAAGGCACATGAAACACTGAAAGCCAAGAATGCCCACGAAAGAAAATTATGAAATTACAGAAAAACCACCACCCCATGGATAATCATGGAAGTAACAATAACACAATGTAGTAAGCACCAATTAAAGACCCGAAATACCATATTGAGAACCCAAAGAACCTAATAGCAATATTGCATATAGAACACTGCAATACAAAACCCGATGGTCGAACAAAGCAAATGTACAATAATAGAAGCAAGAAAATATTGCAGGAATGAGAGAAGCAATACCTCACTAAACCAAAGAAGGCCACCTGTTGTTAACTCCAATACTAGCCTGAGGTGCTAAAGAGACCTAAGAAAATTCACAAACCGAAAAGACACAGAACACAAGGTCTACAAGCCTGTCGAGGGGACTATAACCACTCGACCATGCTTGCAAGGTATGTATATCCTCTAACCTGCCACAAGAAGCCTGTGTTTATAACTACCCACATTACCAACCTCATTTCAACACATTTCACCAACCTCACACCATTCCATAACTAAATATTTCCACATGTGGGAGAGGCTCATCATTCAAGTAGTCTCGAAAAATTCCTGAGGTAACACCCCAATCGGGGATGTGACAATCACTATCTAACAAAACCTGTATACACTTAGGATCATTGTCTGAAATTGATTGATAAAAAACATCATCTAATGCCAATTTCCTAGACGAACACTTGACATTTTCTAACAAGTCACTTAGTGATTACCATTGCGCTTGGTGTGAGTGGTTGGCACATAATCGACCTTAAACAAAGATGCATTGATCCATTCAACAATTCCCTCCCATCACCAACTTATTATAAGTTTCCATGGGAATTTTCCATTAAGTAAACCTTGCACACAATTGACTGCCACTTGTAAATATATTTCAACCTATAATAGACAGAAACATTCACGAATGGATAACAAGAGACCACTCCCTAGGGAATTCTACCAAATTATTACTGGGGCATCCACAACTTTGAGAAAAGAGGCGAACGATATCACTATTATAGTCCCGCAAGAGTGCCCCAAACCTGGCAATACTTGGGTTTCCGTTAGAGATTCCATCAAAATTTAATTTAATAAAACCCCAAGAAGGAGGGGTAAAATATGAGTGACATGAATGAATTCTTACCTGATTGTGTTGAGGGTCCATTGTAACCATATCATTTATATTAAAATATTTGTGATCTTCAGAACGCTTTATTTTAAAGAAATTTTGAAATAAATATAAGTCCTTAACCGAACGTAAATTTGACTTTTCTCCCTTCAAAATAATTAAGATTTTATATTTTATATGAAAGCTATGTGTTAATGAAGAACCAAAAAAGAGTTAATTGATACTTGTATTTAAAATTAAATAGTTTTGCACACTTTGGTCGACGGTCATAAAGAATAAGAGAAAAAAAGAACGGGTAAGGAAAACTTTATTGGTGCTATTTCCCGCCAGCTGTTGGTAGACAGATTTTGCGTTGACATTGTATCGAGGGGCACACGCGGATCCACCAGAAAGGAGGAACGAAAGGCAGGTTCCCATTTTATTCATCATTCCCAACCACAAGTGAGTGATGGATGTTCAACAAATGGAATGAACGTCTTTGATGTGAGTTGTTATGCTTTAACGTAAGAAGAGAGAGAGGATACTCTGTGGAAGAGCCCTTCTGGTCCTGTCATTCCAAGCATGCCTGGAATTTGACTTTCTACCTAACGTCTTTTTCCTAATAGGTGAAAAAAATTTGAAAGTATTTAAGTTGACCTTAATGTTAGTGATTTGTTTTGAAAGTATTTAAGTAACCCTAATGTTCGTGATTTGAATTTTAATAATTGATTTAAATATAGATTAATTTAAACAATATGTTTAGTTGTAATATTTATTTATTTATTTATTTTGTTACTATTTTATAATGTATATTTATTTATTGTAATTATTTTTTGATGAATAAATTGTAAATGAAATTTTAACACATATCAAATCTGAATATAGAGAAAGATAAGAATAGCTTTCAATATCATTAACATATATTTCATTAAAAATTTTAAATACTATTAAAAAATTAATAAGTTATTATGGTTAGGAAATTTTTATTCTATTTATAACCACATAAAAACTTAATATGAATAAGTACATAATTACATAAAAGCTTAATATAATAGAACAAATATTTAGAAAGACAAATAAAACAAACACTTAAAAACAGATGACAGTCATCAATTTTTTCTAAATTAATCCTAAAAAAAATGGAGCATAGTTACCCAATTAGGTCATATTGCTCTAAAAAAATTAGTAAATCCATTCAGTTATCAATTTTTTCTAAATTAATCCTAAAAGAATGGAGCATAGTTACCCAATTAGGTCATATTGCTCTAAAAAAAATTAGTAAATCCATTCAGTTTTGTGCACTTGATAATTCGGTGAATTCGAGTTCGGTAATGAATCAGCATGAGCTAAAACAGTTTTGTATTAAAAAAATAAAAAAATAACAACAAACTAACTGCATGTAAAAATATTTACCAACTAGGGTAAGTTAGCAGTTGTGAATGATATTCTAAGTAAATATGCATATTAATTTTTGTTATAGAGCATAGAAAATTATATATTAAAAATTTAAAGTTGCCAATGCTATATCAAGTAAATTTGCATGGCTTGCAAATAATACGGTATGTTAAGTAAATTAGAATGTTAAATCTATATTAAAATATGTGAAAGAATGGTATTTTTGTAGTTAAGAAAAATGATAATTTTTTTTTTTTTTAATATAATGGTTGCTTATTTAAATTTATAAAAATTTTGAAAAAAATTATATTTAAATATTTACAAGATATGTATTTTCAAATATTTCCAGTATTAGATTTTATGAAGTATAAATTTTTCTTATGAAATTGATTTTATAGAGTACAAATTTTTCTTATGAAACCGAATTTGAATTGGAATTTGATAACTATGGTATGGAGTAGTAAAATGGCTTGAAGAACATGATTAAGAATTGTTATAATGATGCCTTCAGAACCATGAGGGGTCGGTCGGCTGTGTAGAATATGAAATGACTTATTTCCAGCCAATTGATAAGCCAACAATACTGTGAAGAAGAATACATATAAAAAAAATAGAAACAAATAAAACACAATTACTGTGTGAGCTGAAAACTGGTGCAAATCTCATATATATTAATTGAACCATTAATTACATTCTTATATAGTAAAATTATTACTAAAATGTTTATCAATCAACTTTGAAATAAATCTACTCGCATTACAACTAATTTCTAGCACTTTCACCACCATAACAATTTGCTGCTTTAATTTTGCAGAGAACACAAAATCTGCTCACTAATTTGTCAGCAATTTACATAACTAATTAACCATTATTCCCAACACTTCCTCTTAATGATTAATGAGGATTTACTATCTTATCTCGTAGTGCCAAAAACTGATCTTTTGCAACTGCTTTGGTGAAGATATCTGCTAGTTGATGCTGAGTATTTTTATGCTTCAATTCAATATCCTTCTTCTGCACCAAATCTCTAATGAGGTGATATTTCAGGTCAAAATGCTTTGTCCTACTATGATGAACTGAGGTAACTGCAACATACTCTGCTTCTGTGGATGAGAGGGCAACAATGCTTTGCTTTTTTGAGCTCCATGTAATCCAACCAGGACCAAAAGAGAAACAATTTCCAGATGTGGACTTACGGTCATCAAGACTACCTCCCCAATTTGAATCACTAAATCCAACAAGATTGAACTTTTCAGAAGAGTAGTAATGAATACCCAAACTTAGAGTGCCTTTTACATACCTTAAAATCCTCTTGGCTTCCTTCATATGTATTTCAGATGGATTTGTCATATACCTTGAAACAAGCGAAACTGAATATGTAATATCAGGCCTTGTGTGGGTTAGAAATATCAAGCTCCCCACAATACTTCTGTAAGTTTTGTCATCAACTAAATTGGCACCATCATCCCTACATAACACCTCTCCATGAGCACTTGGAGGAGGGGATGGATTACAATCAAGCATATCAAATTTATTTAGCATATCCTATGCATACTTTGTCTGACAAATGAAAATCTCATCCTTACCTTGAAAAACCTCCATTCCTAGAAAATATTTCATGATGCCTAGATCTTTCATCTCAAATTCATTCATCATAGCAACTTTGAATTTATCATTCGTCTTAGAACTACTACCGATATACAATAAATCATCAACATACAAACTTATGATTAGAATATCAATTCCTTCTTGTTTGTAGTAAAGGGTAGGATCATTCTTACTTCTCTGGAAGCCATTTTCCTGAAAGTATCCATCAATCCTTGCATACCACACTCTTGGTGCTTGCTTGAGAGCATACAAAGCTTTCTTCAATTTGTACACATTATTCTCCTTTCCTTCCACTTGAAAGCCTTATGGCTGCTCCACATATACTTCCTCTTCTAAGTACCCATTCAAGAAGGCACTTTTCATGTCCATATGATGTATGCTCCACTTTTTATGAGCTACTAATGAAATCAACATTCTAATGGTCTCCTGTCTTGCTACTGTTGCAAATGTCTCTTCATAATCGATTCCATACTTCTATGTGAATCCTTTAGCAACTAATCTTGCTTTGTGTCTTTCAACACTCCCATCACTGCTATATTTATTCTTATAGACCCTTTTGGTGCCAATGTTTTTCTTGTCATGTGGAAGCTTTGTCAACTTCCAAGTGTCATTCCTTTGAATGAAATCCATCTCTTCTTGCATGGCTTGCATCCAAACCTCATTACTACATGCATCTTCAAAACATGATGGTTCAAATTCAGCCTTGGCTAATAAAGCAAAATTGACTATCTCACCTATTGGGATTTCTTCATGTGCTTGATTTGCCCTCCTCTGATAAATATCACTCAATCTTCTTATCTTCCTTGTAGAAGTTGGAGAAGAAGTTGGACTTGAACTTGATGTTGAAGAAATTGATGAAGGGCTGCTTGGTGGAGTTAAGCCACTAGTTTCAGAAACATTAGTTGGCTGCTCATAATCATTTTCAACAATTATATCATCATTCAAAACACATTTTTTCTTCTCAACATTGCCTTTTTGATGACCATAAACTCCCCCTTCATAAAAAAATTACATCTCTTGAGACAATAAGCTTGTTATTTAGAGGATTATACAATTTATAAGCCTTTCTTGTCTCACTATACCCAATAAAATTACATAACTCACTCTTTGCATCTAACTTTTTCCTATTTTGATCAGGTACATGCACATAAGCCAAACAACAAAAAACTTTGAAATGATTAACATTAGGCCTTTTTCCATACCAAGCTTCATAAGGAGTCATCTTTTTTAGTGCACTGGTGGGGCTACGGTTGAGGATGTATATTGTTGTAGCAACTGCATCTCCCCAATAAGAGTTGCTCAATCACTTAGTTTGCAGCATGCATCTTGCCATTTCAACCACAGTATGATTTTTTCTTTCAACTATGTCATTCTTTTGGGGTGTGTATACTGTACTATGCTGGCTCCTGATGCCATTCATATCACAATAACTATAGAAAGCTTTTGAGCAGAATTCTCCTCCACAGTCAGTTCGCAAACATTTGATCTTGCACCCTCTCTCATTTTCTATAAGGGCTTTGAACTTCTTGAATGTATCTAGGGCTTCGCTTTTGACCTTCAAAAAATATACCCAACAATTTCGTGAGTAATCATCAATAAAAGTGATGAAATATGATGACTTACCCAAACTCTTAGTTTGCATAGGACCACATATGTCTGAATGAACAAGCTGAAGTGGGTGATGAGTCATCCATGCACCTCCCTTTGGAAACCTTTCCCTTGCATGCTTTCCTTTAGCACATCCTTCACAAACCTCCTTATGCTCTTCTACCTTGGGCCAACCAGAAACTAATGCATGTGAGGTTAGAAACTTCAAACTCTGAAAATTTAAATGCCCATACTTGAGATGCCATAACCAACTTGAGTCCTCATAAGCCATATTTGCAAGATTGTTGTTATGTTCATAAAACTTAAAGGGAAACACCCTATTTCTTGTCATAGGCACAACAATGATCACCTTATTTCCCTTATTCTTATCATAGATAGTACATGTCTTATTTTCAAAGACTACTTTATAATTTTGCTCACATAGCCGCCCAACACTCAACAAACTATGCTTCAATTGTGGAGTATAATAAATGTCATGAATACTCTTTATACCTTCTTTTGTTTGGACCTCCATAGCTCCTTTAGCAGCATCCTCCAATGATTTATCATCACCAAGCTGCATCTTGGATTTGAAACTTCCATCATTTGCTGAAAACAATTTCTCATTCCTTGTCATATGGTTAGAGCATCCAGAATCTAGGTATGAAACATCTTTACTAGTATTTTCATCTTTGGCATAAGATAAAAATAAGTTATCTAGAGGATACTCACCACTTTCTTGAGCATAATTAACATTTTTACCTTCTTTCAATCTGCATTCTCTTTCAAAGTGGCCATACCTGTTACAATAGTAACATTGAACATTTCTCTTATCAAATCTACCTCTACCTCTTCCTCTGAAACTACCTCTTCCACTTGAGCCACCTCCTCCTCTACCTCTTGAATAATTTTGGCTTTGCCATTTACCTTGACCTTGATTGCTTTTGGTACTGCTGCTACTTGCATCTTCATTCTTTGTAATTTGTAATTTAGATGAAAAAACTTTCTCTACACCTTCAAAAGTTATCTTCAATCTTTCTTTATGAGACATCAAAGATCCAACCAATTCTTCAAACTATAGTTTTGTCAAATCCTTACTTTCTTCCATGATTATTGCAACATGATTCCATCTATGTGTTAAAGATCTCAATACTTTTTTAATCAAAACTTCATTACTTATAGTTTCTCAAAATGTAGCCATTTTATTGACCACATCTTTGACTCTCACACAATAGTCACTGACACTTTCAGCTTCTTGCATCTTCAAATTCTCGAACTCTCGCTTCAATGTCTAAAGCTTGATCACCTTAACCTGATCACTACCTTGGTAAGCTTCTTGTAGAGTCTCCTAGGCAGCTTTGGCAATTTTTGCTCTTCATATTCTTGGAAATAAACTCTTATCAAGAGCTATCTAAATGTGAAACAAAGCTTGAGAATTGTTCTTCCTTGCTTCTTTTCTTGTTGTTTTTTCGTTGGCTGTAAGGGCATTCCAATCAGCTGGCTCTTTATATCCTGATTAAAAAATATCCCACAAATCTTTTTCAATAAAAAAGGTTATCATCTTAATGCACCAATAATCATAGTCGTTACCATAAAATTCTGGAACTAGCATCTGGTTAGAATTCGACATGATTAACTTTGGTGAAATTCCAACAATACAACTTTAACCCAAAACAATTTTAAGTGCTTTGATACCACTTGTAAAATATGAAATGACTTATTTCCAGCCAACTGATAACCCAACAACACTATGAATAAGAATACATATAAAAAAAATAAAAAAAAATAAAACACATTTACTGTGTGAGCTAAAAACTATGCAAATCTCATATATATTAATTGAACCATTAACTACATTCTTATATAGTAAAATTATTACTAAAATGATTGAACCATTAACTACATTCTTATATAGTAAAATTATTACTAAAATGTTTATCAATCAACTCTGAAATAAATTACTGGCATTACAACTAATTTCTAGCACTTTCAAGCACTGACCACCCTAACAATTTGCTGCTTTAATTTTGCAGAGAACACAAAATCTGTTGACTAATTTGTCAGCAATTTACATAATTAATGTAAAAGTTGGTGAATGATGGGCTCCATCCTTAATAGACCGGTGAAACGTGTTTTGTTATGTGCCGGCCTGTAAATCCCTCTTCTTGTTTGTAACAAAACATATGAGATGAGTTGGTTGCAATCACAGATGAGCCCTTTGGCAACCTGTGATTCTTCTTGGCAAGTTCACCACCCTCGTTTATCTCTCATGGATAAAAGGATTTGACAAAAAATATGTGGTATGCAGAAGAACAAGGACATGGCATCCTTTTATGCTCCAATCAAAATCTTAAGAAAGGGCTCTAGTCACTCGAGGAAGATGAGAAACTCATCGATTATATCACCAAGAACGGCCTTCGGGATCGCTCCTGGAGCTATCTTACAAACATGGCTGGTAAATAATTTAACAACTTGCACTCCTATTTTGAACAGATAGCTGTAATATACTATCTCCACCTAGAGGATCAACCTTTAGAAGAAACGAACCAGGTAGTAGTTTTAACTCTTGACTGTTGATTTCTCGAATATTTCACAATCAAAAGGATATGACTTAAGTACATGGTTGATTTCTCTAATATTTCACAATTAAAAGAATATGGGTTAATTGACCGTGCTTATGTCTGTTTATCTGATTGCAAAATATTTTAGGAATCAGCAATCAACATAAAGATGTTCATACAAAACCACATAAAGATGACTATACAAAACAAGATGCTAAAAATGTCCAGGTGAGAATGTCTTTATGTTTTTTCATTAAATATATATATAGATATATATATAATTTTTTTATAAATTTGAGCTATCTGCCTTGCAAACATTTTGATACTATCAATTCTAGGTTTATATGGGTTTATAAAGGCTTAGTCTAACTTATAAAAGAAATAGTGTTATAAAAAAAAGTCATTTTCATAATATTTTTTCTTGGTTAATTTTAATAAATTTAATAGAGATTTTAAAAACATAAAATTATGTTATTTAATATATAAAATTTTATTTTCCTAAAATTTTTCAGGTTGCTAAATCCACTTAGTCATTCAAAAATATAGTTTAAACAACAATAAACAAACCACAATCTTTCCTAAAATTGTATACTCTACCTACACTATTTTATACTTATTGAGATACTTATGAAAATAACTATTTAATGATCAGTACACTTTATTTCTGTTACTTAAACAAATATCTATTCCAGTAGGCATTCCTAGGGCTTTTTTCTCTCTGTTTAATAAATTTAAGTTTAGTTGGGGTTAAGATGAAGCAGCTAGGATACATTATCATATTAAATCCAATGAAATGAACATATAGGTTTGCAGAGAAGTGGAAAGAGCTACAGGCTGAGATGGATTAACTACCTGCGGCCTAGTCTTAAAGGCTTCGCAATTTCATCTCAAGAAGAGCAACTGACCGTACAATTACAATCCATTCTCGGGAACAGGTTCCTCTTTTGTTCCATTCGTACTAATTTCCTCCGGTTTTATCTATTCTGTGACTTTCCTAGTAGCACTTGTTTTATCACTTGGAAGTTAATTGACATTGATATATTTTGTAGTCATTGTTCTGAAAGCCTGCTGATCTGTCCGTTACTCTCTGAAAATTTTGTTGCCATGTCCCCTCATTATCTTTGGGAGTGAATGGTGCAGGTGGTGTCAAATTGCTGCCCATTTTCTCGGACGCACAGACAATGACATCAAGAATTACTGGAACTCTTGCATCAAGAGGAAGGTTTTGAAGCACAGGCTCTCATGTTCGTCCAGCAATGCCAAGGGCAACGCTAGAACCAAATACAATCATACTTGCAATACCAAATCAGTGATTGCTCATCCTCATCCTCATCTTTGTGATGCTTACAAGCGGTCTTTTATTACCTAGCCGTTGGGCGTTATGCCTGACGGGTACCCACAATGTCTTCATAACAATTATAGTATTGTGACAGGCGCTGTAAATCAGCACTCTTGTGTTTCAGACATATTGAAAATAAAACAAGAAGTAGACGAGGATCAAAATTGCGAGCTTTCAGTTGAGGGGCAGCCCAATAACAACCAACTGATTTCTTGTTCTTGGCTGTTGATTAATTCTTATTCTCCCACCAATTATCAAGTTGTTGCATGTCTGAGTTCCCAACCGAAAGGCCAATCTTGTAAGTCTGTTACTGTTGAAATTGTAATTTCAATTGCCGTAATAGTTGAACGGTGCCGCGTCATTTATTTCTGGAAAACCGCCAGTACGGTTCCCCGCACCGCCTTTTGCAATTTGTGGTTTTACCTCCGAGGGCTCCGATCACACCGACCAGTTGACGCGTGTCCATTGTACAGTTCCAAAACCACCAATCCCCCGGAACGTAAAGTTCGATTAAAAGGGGCTCCTGGGGAATTAATGATAGCCGTTCGATTAAAATGAAGGCTTCAAACTGTTGATTGAAGTCAAAGATGCATACAGGCCTGAACATGACGTGACGTGAAAGTTTTTGTGTTTTGACCGCAGGTTCTGTCAGCAAAGAAATTAAATAAAATTTAATTGTGATTGGTAGACAGTAGGTAGAAGTTTGAATTATATTTTTTTTATTCTCACGTGAGTATAGCATAGGTAAAAAAACATGTAATGTTTGTTTTTATTATGTATTGTATATGCAATGTAAGATGCACAGAAGTGCGAAGAAGAAAAGAGGGGCAGCGCAGAATCATTTTTGTGGAGAATGAAAACCCAATTCACACAGCAGCGTGAGGGTAATGTTTTTTTTAATATATAATGTATGCAGTGTAATATGTAGAGGGTAAATGGGCATTGTAATGCAAATGCGCTCCAGCATATGTATTGAAGAATTTTTTTTTAATAGCAGTGAATGTAATTTTTTGAAGTTAAAGATTGTTTTTATAGGAGTAAATGTAAAAGAAATTTTTACACACAGTAGTGTAAAATTTCTAAAAGAGACAGTAATTTTTTTTAGAAGTTCTTGGTGAATCCCTCTGTTAAGAGGAAGAGTTTTTGTAACAGGTTGTTTTATTAATGAATACATAAGTGTTTCCATGTGTTTTGAAAACTCTGTCTGCTCAGAAAACTTTAGCTTCCTTGTGTTAAGATCCTGTGGCAAAAACAGAGCATTGTTCTCTATTCTTTTGTGTTTGAAATTACCAGAAATTTCCAACAGTGGTATCAGAGCTCGTCCAGGCTCTTTGAAGGTGTCAAAGAAGCTGAAGGAAGGACTTCTTGCTGCAGCAACTTCTCAGTCAAGAAAGGATCCAGGTATTTCTCAAAGTTTTTTGTGTAGATGTTGAAGACAGTCAGTGTTTTTTTTAAATACACAGTCAAATATTTGAAGCATAGCAGAGAGTGCAAGGAATGGCTGGCTCCAACACCAGCATTAGCATGGGTATTTTTAATACTCAGCTCCCACAGTTTAATGGAAAAAACTATGACTATTGGGCAATAACCATGAGAGCCCTGTTTGCCTCACAAGGTTTATGGGAACTTGTTGAATATGGGTTTGAAGAACCAGGAGATGAAGATGAGTTTAATAGATTAACTTAGGTAGAGAAAGATCTGTTGAAGAGAAATAAGAAGAAGGATTCCAAAGCCCTCGTATTTTTATATCAAGCAGTGCATGGGAGTGTGTTTCCAAGGATAGCAGTAGCCAAGACATCCAAAGAAGCATGGAAAACTCTCAAGATAGCTTATCAAGGCTTGGAGAAAGTGAAGACAGCAAAACTACAGTTGCTGAGGAGAGATTTTGAGAATCTATGCATGAAGGTGTCAGAAAATATTGACTCATTTTTCACACAGGTGATTAGTCTGGTTACACAGATAAGAAGTCATGGAGAAATTCTTGATAAAAGGAGGATTGTGGAGAAACTATTGAGGGTCCTACCCTCAAAGTTCGATGTGATTGTCACCACCATAGAAGAGACAAAGGATCTCACAAACTTTTCAGTTGATGAACTTCATGCATCACTGATAACACATGAGTAGAGATTGAGTGGGAATGAGAACTCATCTCTAGAACAAGCCTTCAAGACCCAGATGTCATTTGGAAGAGGAAGAGGTCAAGGCAGAGGAAACAAGAGAGGAAGAGGCAGAAGCCAAAACAGAGGTGGAAGGAATAGTTTAGAAAATGCTCAAGGAAGAGGTAGCAATCCAAATCAGAACCAAGGCCAAGGCAACAGCCAACAAAGTGGACAACATCATGCTTAAGGACAAAGGTATGAAAAATCCAATGTCCAATGTTATTATTGTAAAAAATATGGGCATTATGCAAATGAATGTAGGAAGAAGCAACATGATATGAATAATAGATCTAGTTCAAATATCACTAGAGAAAATATCAGCCATGATAATGTGCTTTTATCTTCTAACATGGTTGAAACAAACAGTGATGATATATGGTTTCTAGATTCCGGTTGTAGTAACCATATGACAGGAAACATAGCCCTGTTTTCAAATTTAGATCAGAATGTGAAGTCACAAGTCACACTTGGGACTGATAGTAAAATTTTTGTTATGGGAAAAGGAGAAGTTAAAATATTTACAAAGAAAGGTGAAAAGAAAACCATAGCAGATGTCTATTATGTTCCTGGAATGAAGTGTAACCTCTTAAGTATTGGACAACTTGTTCAAAAGGGGTACAATGTTTTCTTTGAGAATGATGTATGCACCATCATGGATAGAGCACCCAGAAAAAGATGTATTGCTGAAGTGAAGATGATGAGGAACATGATGTTCCCTCTCAAAATAAGGGCAGATTTGAAAAATAAAGAAGTAATAGCAGCAGTGACACAAGAGGCTTTCCAAAGCGTACCAAAGGATGAAAATTGGTTATGGCACTTGAGATTTGGACATCTCAACTTTGGAGGTCTTAACTTGTTGAGTAGAAAAGGAATGGTAAGAGGATTACCATTGATAGAGAAACCAGACAGCGTTTGTGAAGGTTGTATCTTGGGGAAACAACACAGAGAAAGTTTTCCATCAGGGAAAAGCATCAGGGAAAAAACACCCTTAGAAATTGTCCACTCATATTTATGTGGACCAATGCAAACTCCATCACTAGCAGGTAGCCAATATTTTCTAACATTCATTGATGATTTCACCAGAAAGACTTGGGTTTATTTCCTGAAGAACAAAAGTGAAGTGTTTGAAAAATTTCGAAATTTCAAAGAACTTGTAGAAAACCAAAGTGGGCTGCATATCAAAGTTCTGAGAACTGATAGAGGAGGTGAGTATATCTCCAAGGAATTTCTACGGTTTTGTAGAGAAAATGGAATACACAAACAGTTTACCACAAGGTACACTCCGCAGCAAAATGGAGTTGCTGAAAGGAAGAATAGGACAATCATGGATATGGCAAGGAGTATGTTAAAGGCAAAGCATTTTCCAAATGATTATTGGGCTGAAGCTGTACACTGTGCAGTATATATTTTGAATAGGTGTCCTACAAAAGCATTGATGAACAAAGTGTTGGAAGAAGCATGGAGTGGGAGAAAACAAGGAGTCACCCACATGAAAGTTTTTGGATGTGTGGCTTATGCACACATTCCAGATCAGCTAAGGAGGAAGTTGGACAACAAAGGGGAGAAATGTATTTTCATTGGATACAGTGAGGAATCCAAAGCTTACAAGTTGTATATCCCATCTACCAAGAAGTTTTTTGTGAGCAGAGATGTTCAGTTCATTGAGGAAGAAGCTTGGGATGGAAGCATAGAAAAAACAGTGAATGTTAAAAACTGTTTGTCTCATGATGAAAATGATGAGGAGATGGCTAAATACATCCACAAACAGCAGCGCCAACACAAGGACAACAAGATACACCCTTGAGGAGAAATGAAAGTGCTTCTCCAAGCACACCACAAGGAGGAAATTCAAGTGCATCTTCAAGAACTTGTACACCAAATGAAAGAGGTAAGAAATTCAGAAATTTAAGTGACATTTATGATGAAGGTATGAATTCTTTGTTTGCATTATATTGTCATGTTGATGACCCTATTCATTTCGAAGATGCTATTAAGGATAGGAAATGGATAGAAGCTATGGATGAGGAGATCAATGCCATAGAGAGAAACAAGACATGGGATTTGGTTGAGATACCAAAAGGAAAAGAAGTCATTGTAGTTAAATAGGTTTATAAGACCAAGAGTAATGCTGATGGCAAAATAGAAAGACACAAGGCAAGGCTGGTTGTCAAAGGATACAAGCAACAGTATGGGAGAGACTATGAGGAAACTTTTGCACCGGTTGCAAGAATGGAAACCGTGAGAGCAGTGCTATCCATAGCAACACAAAACAAGTGGAAATTTTACCAAATGGACGTGAAGTCAACATTCCTAAATGGAGTGTTAATGGAAGAGGTTTACATTGAACAACCTCTAGGCTATGAAAAGAAAGGCCAAGAGCACAAAGTGTGCAGATTGAAGAAAGCTCTTTATGGGATGAAGCAAGCACCAAGAGCATAGATTCCTATCTACTGGAAAATGGATTTGATAAGTGTGATGGAGAACCCACCGTCTACATCAAAGAAAAGGATGGTAAAATTCTAATTGTTGTGTTATATGTTGATGATGTTATTTTCATAGGCAATGATGAATATCTCATTGAAAATTGCAAAGCAGTCATGAAAGAGGAATTTGAAATGATTGACATGGGTTTGCTGAGATACTTATTAGGAATAGAAGTAGATCAAAATGAGAATGGGATTTTTATCTCACAAGAAAAATATGTTAATGAAGTGTTGGAAAGATTTAACATGCAGGACAACAAAGCAGCAATCACTCCCACAATGATGGGATTAAAACTCAGCAAAGAGGATAGCAGCAAGGATTTTAATCCTAGTTTGTACAAGAGCATAGTTGGCAGCCTCATGTATTTAACTATAACTAGGCCGGATATAATGCATGCTGTTAGTTTAATTTCTAGATTCATGGATAGGCCAAAAGAAGCACATTGGCAGGCAGCAAAAAGGATTCTGAGGTATGTTAAAGGTACCAAAAAATTTGGCATTTTATATACTGTCTCAGAATGTTCAGATTTAGTTGGATACACTGATAGTGATTGGGCTGGAAGTGTAGATGATCGGAAAAGCACTTTCGGTTATGTTTTTCACATGGGTTCAGGAGCCATTTCATGGGTTTCTAAGAAACATCCTATTGTAGCATTGTCTACAGCAGAGGCTGAATATGTGGCAGCTACAGTAGCAGCATGTCAAGTAGTTTGGATGAGAAGAATGTTAAGGAGCTTAGGCCAAGAGCAGGCAAAAGGAACGGTGATTTTTTGTGACAATAGCTCAGCTATTGCATTATCCAAGAATTCGATGTTTCATAAGAGAACGAAGCACATTGACACAACGTTTCATTACATCAGGGAATTGGTAAACAATGGAGAAATTGTTTTAGAACATTGCAGGACTCAGGAGGAGGTTGCAGACATTCTGACCAAGCCATTGGACCAGAAAAGCTTTGAATTTTTGAGGAAATGTCTGGGTATGATTGATAACCCAGTAGTTGAAATTAAAGGGGAGTGTTGAAATTGTAATTTCAACTGCCGTAATAGTTGAACAGTGCCACGTCATTTATTTTCAGAAAACTGCCAGTACAGTTCCCCGCACCGCCTTTTGCAATTTGTGGTTTTACCTCCGAGGGCTCCGATCACACCGACCAGTTAACGCGTGTCCACTGTAGGGTTTCAAAACCACCAATCCCCAGAACGTAAAGTTCGATTAAAAGGGGCTCCCGGGGATTAATGACAGCCGTTCGATTAAAATGAAGGCTTGAAACCGTTGATTGAAGTCAAAGATGCATACAGGCCTGAACATGACGTGACGTGAAAGTTTTTGTGTTTTGACCGCCGGTTCTGTCAGCAAAGAAATTAAATGAAATTTAATTGTGATTGGTAGACAGTAGGTAGAAGTTTTAATTATATTGTTTTTTATTCTCACGTGAGTATAGCATAGGTAAAAAAACATGTAATGTTTGTTTTTATTATGTATTGTATATGCAATGTAATATGCACAGAAGTGCGAAGAAGAAAACAGGGGCAGCGCAGAATCATTTTTGTGGAGAATGAAAACCCAATTCACACAGCAGCGTGAGGGTAATGTTTTTTTTAATATGTAATGTATGCAGTGTAATATGCAGAGGGTAAATGGGCATTGTAATGCAAATGCGCTCCAGCATATGTATTGAAGATTTTTTTTTCATAGCAGTGAATGTAATTTTCTGAAGTTAAAGATTGTTTTTACAGCAGTAAATGTAAAAGAAATTTTTACACACAGTAGTGTAAAATTTCTAAAAGAGACAGAGTAATTTTTTTTGGAAGTTCTTGGTGAATCCCTCTATTAAGAGGAAGAGTTTTTGTAACAGGCTGTTTTATTAATGAATACATAAGTGTTTCCATGTGTGTTGAAAACTCTGTCTGCTCAGAAAAATTTAGCTTCCATGTGTTAAGATCCTGTGGCAAAAACAGAGCATTGTTCTCTGTTCTTTTGTGTTTGAAATTACCAGAAATTTCCAACAGTTACATCATCGAAATGCAACCAATTAATAGACCCGCGTTCAACACTGCCGCCTCATGAAATTCCTGGCTTTCCCAATAACTCTGCTGGCTGCCTTGTCTGTTGGGTCCCTATAATACTAGTGATTACCCCATTACTATTGTAGTTATACCCCTTATTAATATTGTTGTGCCCCTATTGCCCCCATATTGTTATTATTGTGCCCCATAGAATCCCTCTATTGTTATTTTTGTGGCTTTATATTATTATTGTTAGGTCGGCTGGATTATATTGTGACTCCTTAGACTCCTATGTATAGAAAGGAGGTTTTGTCATTTGAATCATCCAAGAATTGTTCATTTATGTAATGTAAAGGAGGTTGCCCCCTCGAAGAGGCTGAATTCTAAGGCATTGATCTATCTTTTCTATCTTTTCTTGAGCTGGTTTCATAACATTTGGTATCAGAGCTTTGGATTCTAGGGTTTCGCTGCTCCAAACAGGTCATCATGGTATTTTCGCTATAACTTTTTTTCTACAACGTTTCAGAAGTTGCAAGAAAAACCCATTTGAGAAGAAATCGTGCTGAACCTTGGATCCAAATTTCAGAGCTTTTCGCGCTATATTTGGGGAGATATGATCTGCGGAATTTGGTCGTTTTGCAGACTCCTGAATTACATTCCAAACAGGTGACCTGGGGAAAATCGTCATAACTTTCTCTCTGGGGATCGGATTGAAATTTCGTAAGAAGGTACAGAAAGAGGACGGACTTTAGCTTCTGGTATGCATTTTTAGATCCAAAGGTCGAAACAGTGACTCGTGGAACGTCGTACAAGTTCGCTCTACTGAACTAGTCTATAATCAAGTCACTGTGGGAGATTTCACATAACTCTTCCTTGGAGAAATCAATTGGGGTCAGACTTGTGGAATTGGAAAGAGGACATAAAGGGCTATTGCAGGTCACAAATTCAGAACTAGATGATCAGAAAGTACAAAGATACATCAGAGGCAATATCGAGCTCCTACAAATTGAAAAAAGGTGTGTAGATTTTCTTAAATTTTTGCTTAAGCTTGGTTTGAAAATTTGTTTTGAAGGAATTCAAAGGGCATAATAGAGCATTATTATCGGTAATTGATTCCACGAGGAAAGAAAATGCAAACACCTAGTAAGGAACCTGGAAGATCTAGCATGACTCATGAAGAAGAAGAAGAAATGCTATATGATATATCAAAATTACAAGAACAAGTGCAACAAGTGTCACTTGCACAAAAAGCAACAGAATCTAAGATGGATGATTTAAGGAAAGATGTAGAAGCTAAGATGGATGGTTTAAAAAAAGGTGTAGAAGCTAAAATTGATGGCATGGATGATAAGATGGAAGAATTGAAGATAAATATGAATAAGTTGCTACAAGAAATGGTCAATAAGGGTGAAAGGGTACTAAAGGAAACTCATGATGAGAACAAAAGAAATGTTAATCATGATTCCATAGACTCTAATGTTGGATCGAAGTCTCACCATATTCCAAAAATCGATATGAGGAAGTTTGATGGCAAGGATCCTGCCACATGGATATTACAGATGGAGCAGTTCTTCGATCTCAATAATGTGCAAAACACACAAAAGGTACGTATGGCAACTTTATATTTGGAACCAAATCAGTTTGTATGGTATCAATGGCTTTGCTCTCATAAAAACTTTATCACTTGGGCAATTTTTACGGAAGAATTGATAGCACATTATGAGGATACAAAAAGCAACACTTTTTTTAGCCAATTGATAAGTCTCAAACAAAAGGGTTCAATAATGGAGCACATTGAGGAGTTCCAAAAATTGAACATAAGGGTAAAATATATTCCAGAGGACGATAGGATTGATGTGTCCATAGGGTCTTTAAAGGATAATATCCAACATGATGTTCGCCTTTGGGAACCTGATTCATTAGAGAAGGTATTCAGGTTAGCAAGAAAAATGGAAAGCAAAATTATAGCAACCAAGAATCATACCACTCACAACTATAAAGACGGAAGTGTTGTTACCCCTAGTCTTCCACAACCTATAAGGTTGACACCACAACAATTGGAAGAAAAAAGAGAAAAAGGGCTTTGTTACAGTTGTGATAGCAAATACACTAAAGGTCATAAGTGTGCTGAGAAGAAATTATTCCACATAGATTGTGAAGAGGAAGAAGAAAAGGAGCAAGAAAGGTCAAAAGAAGAGGATATACTCCAGGAACAAAGCCTAGATGAAGAACAAATAAATCCGACCATATCTTGTAATGCATTGGCGGGAATTACTACTCCTCAAACCATCAAGATAGAAGGACAGATCAAGAAGAAAAAGGTAATAGTGTTGATTGATTCAGGAAGCACCCACAATTTTATTCATTGTAGGGTAGCAAAAGAATTGAATTGCTTCCTATATCCAGCACCAAAGTGTCAAGTGATGATTGCAAATGGAGGAACAATAAATTGCTCTGGAAAGTGCCATAATATCAAGCTATCCATGGGAGAATATGTATTGACTAGCCCAATGCTTTCCATTTCAATGGGAGGTGTTGATGTTGTACTAGGAGTCCAATGGCTACAATCCTTGGGTACAATAGCTTTTAATTTTCAAGAACTTTTCATCAAATTTTCTATGGAAGGAAAGGAAGTTGAATTAAGGGGTATTGCAGGGAAACCAGGAAAGATAATCAGCTCTAGTGGTATGACAAAACTTCTAAAAAAGGAGAAAAGAGGTGTAATTGCACAATTATGTTCGCTAGATGTTTCCACATCAGAATCATCTATTTCTCCAGATCTCCAAAAAGTCTTGGACAATCATTCCAAGGTATTTGAGACTCCCAAAGGTCTCCCACCTATGTGTGATCATGATCACGCTATTCATCTGATTCCAGGAAGTGTTCCTCCAAACATCAGGCGGTACAGATATCCCTATGTCCAAAAAAGTGAAATTGAACGTATGGTTGTAGAAATGCTAGAGGCTGGTATAATTCAACCGAGTCAAAGTTCTTTCTCTACTCCAATAGTATTGGTGCATAAGAAGTATGGATCATGGCGCATGTGTCTGGATTATAGGGAGCTCAACAAGCTTGCTATTAAAGATAAGTTCCCCATTCCTATCATTGATGAATTACTGGATGAATTCCATGGATCAATTTACTTCACCAAGTTGGATCTTCGTTCAGGATATCATTAAATCAGAATGAAGATTGAAGACATTCTGAAAACAACATTTATAACTCATGAGGGTCATTATGAATTTTTGGTCATGCCTTTTGATGAATTCAATTTTCAAACCATTCCTTATAAAAATTTTGTTAGTATTTTTTGATGATATACTAATCTACAGCAAGTCTTGGAAGGATCATGGTGAACATGTTGACAGGGTGCTACAACTATTGGAGGAGAAACAATTATATGCAAAAAGATCCAAATGTTTTTTTGGAGTCTAGGAGGTGGAATATTTGGGTCATATTGTATCTCATGAAGGAGTTAAGGTAGACCCTAGCAAAATTAAAGCCATTAAGGAATGGAAAATCCCCACATCCATAAAGCATCTACGAGGATTTCTTGGGTTGACAGGGTATTATCGCAAGTTTGTTATGAATTATGGGAGAATAGCAGCACCTCTAACAACATTATTGAAGAAAGATGAATTTTCATGGACTCCAGAAGCAACAAAGGCCTTTGAACATCTTAAAGAGGCAATGTGCCAAGCACTGGTCTTAGCTACACCGGACTTCACAAAAACCTTTATTGTGGAATGTGATGCTTCAGGAAATGGAATTGGTGCTGTTCTAATGCAAGATGAAAGACCCATTGCTTTTGAAAGTCGTCCAATCAAGGGAAAGTTTTTAAGCAAAGCTATTTATGAGAAGGAAATGTTGGCAATACTCCATGCACTTAAGAAATGGCGACCCTACCTAATGGGAAGACACTTCAAGGTAAAAACGGATCATGATAGCCTTAAATACTTTCTAGAACAAAGATTATCCTTTGAAGAGCAACAAAAGTGGGTCACAAAAATGTTGGGTTATGACTTTGAAATCATCTACAAAAAAGGGAAGCAAAATGTTGTGGCAGATGCACTCTCAATAAAGGATGAGGATGTGGAAGCATTGTTGTGCGCCATTTCTATTATCCAACCAGATTGGATAAACGAAGCAAGGGAGGAATGGAAGAATGACGAAGAAGTGTGGGCACTTATTCGAAAGCTACAACAAGATTCCAGTACGTCTGATACATTTAGCTGGCAAAATGATTTGTTATGGTACAAAGATTGCTTATACCTCTGTAAGAATTCCCAGCTAAAACAAAATATTCTTATGGAATTGCACACTTCTCCCTTAGGAGGGCACTCTGGATTTCTAAAAACTTACCACAAGGTTAAGAAGGAATTTTTTTGGGATGGCCTTAAATTAGATATTCAAAAGTTTGTGGCGGAATGTTTGGTTTGCCAACAAAATAAAGTTGAAACAATTAAGACACCGGGTCTATTACAACCTTTATCCATTCCAAGCCAACGTTGGGAGGAGGTTTCAATGGATTTTATCACAGGTTTACCCAAGTCTGAGGGAAAGAGTGTCATCATGGTGGTAATTGATAGACTTACCAAGTATGCACACTTTTGTGAATTATCACATCCATTTAAAGCCAGTACAGTTTCTACTGCATTTATGGAAACAATTCAAAAGCTACATGGAAACCCAAAGATTATTGTAAGTGACAGAGATCCCATTTTCACTGGAAATTTTTGGACAAACTTATTTTCTTGTCTTGATACTCAGTTAGCTCATAGCTCATCTTATCATCCTCAATCTGATGGGCAAACTGAGATAGTAAACAAATGTTTGGAAGGATATCTTCGTTGCTTTGTATCTGATAAACAGACACAATGTGTCAAATGGTTGCCTCTGGCTGAATGGTGGTATAACACTTCCTTCCATACAGCAACAAAAATGACCCCATTTATGGCACTTTATCGGTATCAACCACCATCCATCACATCATATTTAAGAGAAAATTCTAAGGTTCAGGCAGTGGAACATCACATCGAACATCAACAACAAGTCCTACAACTCTTAAAGGATAACCTCGTGTTGGCACAGAATAGAATGAAACAACGGGCAGATCAACATCGCAGTGCAAGAAGTTTTGATGTAGGTGATTGGGTATTCCTACGGCTACAACCATATAAGAAAATGTCCCTCAAGCAAGCTAAGAAGGATAATAAATTATCACCAAAGTATTATGGTCCGTATAAGGTGTTGCAAAAGATTGGTACTATGGCATACAAATTGGAGCTTCCTGCAGCTTCTCGATTGCACCCAGTTTTCCATGTTTCATGTTTAAAGAAGGTTATAGGCGACAAGCTCCCAGTTCAAACAATATTGCCAAAACTTGACGAGGAAGGAAAAATTATATTGGAACTGGAAGCAGTCATAGAAACAAGAACTCGACAACTACGAAATCGATCAATTTCAAAGTATCTTATCAAATGGAAGAACTTATCCACTGAAGATTCCACATGGGAGGATGAGAATTTTATGCAGAAGTATCCAGAACTACTCAAGCGTTGAGGACAACACTTTTTTGAAGGCGAGGGGCATGTTGGGTCCCTATAATACTAGTGATTACCCCATTACTATTGTAGTTATACCTCTTATTAATATTGTTGTGCATCTATTGCCCCCATATTGTTATTACTGTGCCCCATAGAATCCCTCTATTGTTATTTTTGTGGCTTTATATTATTATTGTTAGGTCGGCTAGATTATATTGTGACTCCTTAGACTCCTATACATAGAAAGGAGGTTTTGTCATTTGAATCATCAAAGAATTGTTCATTTATGTAATGTAAAGGAGGTTGCCCCCTCGAAGAGGCTAAATTCTAAGGCATTGATCTATCTTTTCTATCTTTTCTTGAGCTGGTTTCATAACATTGTCACCATCCTTGGTCTTGTTGGGATGAGCGATTCAGGAAAAAATGAAAATGATGGTGACACCTTTAATGAAAATGAGATCATGATGGACTATTACTTGTTTGCAGCATATTCTTCTGGAATTACACCATGGAACCCTAATGCAGATTCAAATCCATCCATTTCAGCTGATGTCTACCTAGGCGCTTATAATACTCATAATGGGGCATTTAGTATTCTGGAAGATTACACGAGCGAACACCACGAGAAGAGAGACGTTAGGTCACACTAGTCACTCATTTCTCACTCCCATTTAAGCGCACCAGCAGTTACATGGGCTGAAGTTGGTCAGTGCTCTAAAGTTCAGGGCCTGGGTGGTTGCCAAGATCCTGTAATTTTGAGCAGTGGTGAATTACTTTGGGACAGAGAGTTGCAGGATGATGATAAATGGGATTGCTCTGCAATTCCCTTTAAAGAAGGGAAGGCAACTCGACCTCTTACAATATTCGGAACAGGAGGAACTGCAACGTTCGATTTCGAGTATGAAGGTCAGGCTCCTGGCCCAGTTAGCGTTTGGGCAGAGGAGGACCACCTGTACAATATCTGTATTGATTCTAGTGTCTCTTCTGAGCTCGACAAAACATTATTTAACTGGATGGGAATTCATTGACTATATGCATTCATCTTTCAAATGGGTCGTGGGCTTTTGTGTTTGATTGGATGTTTAATATAGAAGACCAATTTTCTTGAACAGGAAACAGAGTTACTGAGAGCTAGACTCTTCACGTTGCTACTCCCGCTAATAAATTTATATCATCTATCTACACTTTTGAACGGAGTTGTTCTTAGTGCATTTTCTCGTACCGAAATTTGGTAAAAAAGTTTGAGGTGAAATTTTTATTTGTGTTATTTAAACTATAGTTACCAAATTTGAATTCGAATTTGATTAGATACGGAAAAAATTCGACCCTATAAAATTCAATATGGAAAAAATTCCACATTATACATCTTACACATACTTTTTTTAAAAATTTAAATAAACAATCATTATATGAAAATGCATTAAATCTTTCTCTACCAAGTATATTTATGTTACTTCCAACATTAATTTCTCCTATTTAAAATGTTACAGACCCCTTCTCTCTAAAACAACTTAGAAATAATGAAGATCAAAATGCATCAAATTAATTATTATTACAGACTAGAAAAACATGTAAAAGTAAAATCTAATAATATGAGTCACAACACACAAAACTAGAGTTCAATGTAAAAATTGAGATATTGGATATTAAAATTATGATTTAAGTGATCTCTAAATACCATGAAATTTATGTCTAAATCACTAAATACATCTATTTGAAAATGTACATGCCATCTACAAACATTGATACAACTCTTAAAGGGTGTTTTTTTGTAGATATCTACAAACTTCTAGAGAATCTTCTTGAAAGACGACAATGATGATATCCAATTTAATATTCAAATACGAATTTAGATCATTTACTTCATGCTCATTTTGTATTATAGTTAAAAAACAATGTTACTTATAAAATAAACACCTTTAAACCTTATAAAACAATGCAATTAAAGTAACTAAGAATCATAATATGTCAAACTAGAACAATTCAATAATAAAATGTCAAAAGGTTAAAACATAGTTTAAGACTTATGTGCTTATACAAAATGCTAATAGAAATAAAAATTTTATGGTCATTACCATAAATGAAGGGCCAAAATTATCTTAAGATGTGTAGGTCATCTCATCTCCATTGTCCTTGTTGGAGAGGTAAATCCCCTCTGCGGATAGAGGCAATCCCACTAGCCCAAAATGGGTCTAGCAACAATCAAACAATGCTATCACACAAGTTCCTAATTACAAATTAAAGGTGGATTATGAGAACCTACTTGGATTCCAACGCTACTATTGTAGAAGAGTTGACACTCCCGTTCCTTTGCTCCAGCCGGTCACGATCCTCACGATCTCCGTGAATGGACACCTGCACATGCAAAGAACGATACGAATACAAGCATAAAATCCAATATATGCAATTATATATCGATCAGAAAAGATATAATTCAAACATCATCATAATGAACAGCAAGAATGGAACCATAATGATAGTCATCTATTATTGATAATCAACAAAGGAGAATACAACCAAAGTTCTGACGTCAAATCCTCCTTTGGCTGGATGATCAGCTACATATGTCTTGCAAAGCTTGCCGGGATTGGGAACAAGCCTCTCTCTCTTTGATTATGAATGCAAAGAAGAATCTTACAGCAATCTCTCAGACTTCTGACAGTATAATTCTCCCTATGCTCAAAAACTAGCTTGTCAAATGCACCAGAACAAGCTTTTATAGATGGAGGAGGAGGAAGAGATACAATGAATCCAGACATCCATGGGATAAGCATTATCCTCGAAAAACTATTATGGATAGAGATACAATGAATCTCGACATCCATGAGATTGGCATTATCCTTGAAAAGCCTCATGAGTCGAGAGGAAAAAACTTTCGGGCTTGTGTTTGTTAAAAAGCTTTCCCAAACTTATTTGGTGCAGGTAAGACTCTGAGACAGAGCGCCAACGGGTGCACCCTCTTTGGAGAATTTCCCCCTTTGGCGCGAGTGATACACTGGGGATCCGCGCTAATGGAAAAAGGGGACTTTTTAAGGATATTCTACAAGAGATGTCTTCAAGGCATATGAAGTCCATACTTAGGGGAACATAATGCAAGTGTTTTCAAGTTATGTCACTTCTCACAGGTCCCGGAATGAGTCCTCCAAAGTGCGGGAAAGGGGTAACAGGGACGGTGACCAATGGTGACAAATTACTGTGTAACAGATGCCCCCTAAAGCATGAGGCCCGAGAGAGAGAGAGGGGTGAAATGCTTTACAAGAACACATGTAGCTGCTGCCGGAGAATCTGCATAGAGAGATACAACTGATAGCTCAAGTACATGATATATGTGGTATGGGCGCAACCATCCATAACAGAGTACATAATAATCTAGATCCATGGTATGGGCGCAGCCATCTTGTGAGGATCGATGAATAGACTCAGGCATGGTCGCAACCATCCAGTGAATGAGTCATGTAACAATAATCCACAAAATCTTAGCCTGGATTCCAACAGACAAAATCCAGGGTCTTGCGCTCCATCTCGACCCGAACAAAAGTACAAGTTCAAGCATGTGAATATATGAGTTGAAGTCGAACATGCATGAACATAGTCTGATTACCAGTCAATAATGAAAACTGTTAACAGATGCAAGAGGTACCACCAATAATGACAATGGCCCTCAAGGTACTATAGGTACAATCTACGGCGTGTGAATCAGTGAGTTGGTGTCGAACACCCGTAGAATCATTCGATCGGAGGCCAATGATGAAAACCTCACATTGAACACGAAGAACCTGCCATTGAGGCATGCAGGCTCCAAGGCACCAGAAGGGAGTCTCTAGATCAGCTTCCTGGACAATGAGCTGAAGTCGACAGGAAGTGACCTTGATCGAAGGTGGGCCATAGTGTTTCCCACATCATCGACATGAGACAGAGAAAGAATGTTGTGGTGGATCAAAATTATGTGAGCTATCAGAAGGAGGTTGTTATTCTGCAGAGGTCAACTTCTCTTGAACATATCGGCGGCACGATAGTGGAATTGGCAGTATTTGACATCAATGGATCAAAGGTCATGGTGACGAGGCAATGAGCAGATGAGAGGTCAAACAGGATTACCCAAATCCACAGAGGCAAGTGAAAAACGAGATGAGATGTCCCCACCCAGACACGAAAGCAGACAAGTGCCATGTTCAAGAGTGGCCGACACGACAATAATTATGGTTCCATTTTCCCCCACCATTTCTGGCGAGTACCCCAGTTATTTTTATTAACAAGCTTGACGTGGATAGCATATGCTTGTAACGTCATCTCGACGGACTCCAATGTCATCAAGTTTTAACGAGTCTGACAAGGAAGAACTCGACGTCTTTTCATGTTTAGAGAGTTTGAAAAGATAGCAGAAAAGAAAACTCCAAGGGTGTCCTTTTTCGTAAAGTTGTGTCTCTCGATCCCGAAAAAGTATAAAACAATGCTCGAAAGAACCGCCCGACCATTACGATCGAGGAGTACTTTTCATGAGTAGTGATTTCGACCTGAAAAAGTAAAAAAGCGATCGAAGCCATGTCGCTTCGTAACCGTTAACGAACCTGAAACGACAAGGGTCCGACAATCTTTTCGTTTTTACATGGTCGGAAAAGAGTTTAAAGACGACTGCCTCTTATTTACATTTAACGAGTCAAGAGGGGAAAACTCGACAATCTTTTCTTCTTTAAACGGTCGGAAAAGAGCTGAAAGTAGACCTCCATTTTTATTCTCTTTAACGAGTCAAAAAGGGAAAATACTCGGCAATCTTTTCATATTTTACGAGTCAGAAAAAGAGCTTAAAGGTGACTCATCCTAGAGGAACAAGTGGTATAAAGGGTAGCAACTGGTTCCGGCAATGGTGGAATTGCTCAAAACATGTAATGGTCAAGAGGCTGGCTAACAAAACCACTCATCGCTGTGGTTCCTCAGGAAAGGATAAACAACCAAGTGAAAGCATATGATCAGCCAAAGAGATGGTGGCGATGGAATGAAACAACCAAGGCTCATCTAATAGAATTTAGCGGATAAACGGAAATCACGAGATGTAAATCGGGTATGGGTTCATTTTTACACAAGCTTGAACCATGGAGAATTGTGCTTGGATTCGGTTTCATGTTTACACAAGCTTGAAACGAAAAACTATGATTGTTATAAGTTCGCATGCCCCCAGCATAATAATGCAAAACGAGGTACATGCCCCCCAAGCTTCATTGCATTCAACGAGGTGGATGGAATGAAGGTTCACTCTCGAGATCTGTGAAAGACTCGACTTGGATTTTACGAGATCTTAATCAAAGACTCGATTGGGAAAAGAGGAGTTGTTTCATTTTTAAATGAGGTTGACACAGTAAAATAACTATCCTCATAACCCTTGTTTCATTTGGTAACGAGCTTGACACAAGATTAGGAACTATGCTCGACCAGACCCAGTTTCATTTTTTAAGGAGCTTGACATAGGAAAGGGAACTATGCTCCGACCAAACCTAGTTTCATTTTTTAAGGAGCTTGACACGGGAAAGGAACCATGCTCTGCCCGACCTTCATTATAATGAATAGGAAGTCGGGGCTTCCAAGAGTGACACTCCCGGTGGAAGGATAACATCTCGGAAGTCAGGACCCAATGCCCCTAGGACACTGTGCACGACGGCGGCATCACTGGATACAGGCACGGGATAGGTGGCCACGTAGTTGATCTGCGGTGGGGCAGATGCAACTGGTGGATGAAAACTAGGAGGGGATGAGAACTGCGCAGGAGGCACCCAGGGACGAACGAACGATAATTGATCTATAGTCACGATTCTTCCATCATGTGGAAAGAAAACCATACGGAAAAGTGAAGAGACCAGGGCCCCCATGGCATATACATAGTCACGGCCAAGGAGAAGACTGAAATCTAAAGCACCTTGGGCTAACCGATATGTCTATATAGACGGTTTTGCCTCCCAAATTAATAGGGAACTTTGGAAGGATCCCTAATGGTTGAGTGGTTCCTCCGTCAAAAGCCGTCAGATTCGGCGCGACTGGCACAAGCTGTGGGGAACCCAAAGCTTGCCAATTAGTGGCATGCATAAGACTGAAAGATGCACCCTCATCTAAAACAGTGCCAGGTATTGCCTTATTATAGGCATGTACTGTGACCCAGAAAGGCACATGGGATGGAAGACGGGAGGTGGTCAAACGACTCCAGTCGAAGGAAACGACTGAACTACTTGGTGGGGTAATCGTATGATTGCCCCCCTGCTCTAAAGGGACCGAAGCAGGACTCTTGGGAGCACCTGGGATAGGAGAGTCATTTCTGGACTCAGGAGAATCTGAGGAGACGAGAAGAACATGGGAATTATGCTCTTCCGAAACAGAGTGGTCGACGGGTGGTGAACTCGAGTCGACACTCTTTCCGATCAATGGTTGGTCTGGAACAGGCTTGGCAGAGCCAGGTTTAGGAAGAGGAGGCTGGACAAGAGAGTAATCTTAGTCAATCTCTTTGTCAGCAGGGGAACGATCTGCAACTATAGAGAGACGTTGATAACCAACGGGAAGTTGGGGTGAGGGAACTGTAAGACTTTCTAAGACAACAAAGGCTTTATCCATGAGCGGACAAAGGTGAAGGGGATGATTGCCTTCACAAAGTCTACAAGGGATTCGAATCTTCCCTTTTCCCTTACCATTTCTAGCTGATAGAGTAGCATCGCCATGAGCTTCAGAGGAAGATGAGGGGCGGGCCGGATCACAAGACCATACTTCTAAAACCTTGGGAATGCCAGGACAATCGCGAAGAAGATGGTCCTCCTTGCATAATCTACAAGGAAATTTGACCTTCCGCGGAGGAGCAGAAGGTGGCTCGACTTGAGTTGTACTTTTAACCTCTCGCTTAGGAGTCTTCTTCTTCTTCGTCTTCTTCTTCTTCTTCTTAGCCACCTGGTTACTTGAATCCAGACTTTCACCAGGCGAAGTAGAAGATGAGGACGCAGAAACAGGCGAAGAAGGGGAGAGGTCCACCTTGGAATCAACATGATGTTGTTCGGGTGGAGGAGATGGTGGAACAGGAGTCATCACACTCGGGACCACCGAGGTTGAAAACAACCATACAGGCAAACCGATGGTTAACCCAGGCAAAGACAAAGTTGCCATATACGGAGCACCGACATTTCCAAAAGAAGGAAATGGACTAGGGTTTCCATCCGGGGGAACACCTTGGCCGGTAGACTTGGGGAAGGTTGCCATTGAAAACGAGAAAAAACCCTACTCAAGCTAACGCAAACAAGATCTAACCGGGTAAATGTGAATCGTGGCCGAATAAATTTTAAGACGCGAGGACATAACTTGACCTTTTCATTTTTTAAGAGTCGAGAAAAGGACAAAAAGATGACTCTAGTCGCCTTCGAATGTCTAATGAGCCTGAAGTGACAAGTGCTCATATGGACCTTTTCTTTTAGGGAGTCCGAAAAGGAACGGAAGTGACTACTCTGGAGAAACTAGGCAAAAGGTTTACCAGACAATCCGTAAAACTGCTTATACACCTTGGCAATCGTATGAAAACCAAGGACTTTCCGTACAACAGTCAATCTTCCCGAATGCTGTGTTCGGTGCGTTACGGTATGTAAGGCGGCAGACATAGCTTCCTATGGATAAAGGATGATAACCTATTGGGGTCCCCCATATACTCGACGGTACGTGGGAGCTCAAATTCGTGCTAGACCACTATTGCGTCACGAAAGGAGGAATCACCCAACCTTGAGTGAAACAAAAGTGTCTAGGTTTAACGACGCCGGAGCACGTCTCTAGCCTAGACCTCTAAATGTGTGCGTTATGTTCCAATGCGTTGTTAGATTCATTCAGTTCATTTTACAGTTGATCTTGGATTAGGTTTCAATTTTCAGGCCTTATCGTATGTAATTTCTCACAATTTCCTCAATGCAAGCTATATGCCAAAATGTATCATTTTATTCGATGAATGTTAGCTACGGAAGAGTTGAGAGCTTTCACACAAACAAAATGACCATAAAACAATCAACAATGACTCTAATGCAGCTAATGGCAATAAACGAAACTTTTCTTTAAAGTCACTAATCGCTAATAACAATGAAAAGCTCTAATTTCCATTAACTACTGCAACGCAAAAGAGATTGTTCGTTTTCTTTTCAATGGCAAAGTGCACTAAACAAATTTTGAGAAACAATAACAAAGAGTAAAAAAATGAGTTTCACTCAATGGAAACACAATCAAGTCCCTGAATACCAAGGCAGTCCTTCAAAACGAAGAAAAACGCCAAAGACTTCAATGAGCCATGTGATCTAGGCCCAAAATGAAGCCAAGCAGAATCCAAGTGAAAAGAAGAGAATCATTCAAATAACGCAATAAAAAGTTTAACAACCACTAAATGAGTGCAATGGAGTAATCAAAAAGTCGACTAGACTGACAAAAGACCAAAAACTCAACACGCAAAGCCACTAGATGTCATAGGGCTAAAATGTGAAATTGATAGAAAATGGCAAACACCCAAAGTATGCAAATGTAATCTATGCACACTTTTCATTCATATCCTGAAAATGAGAATTTTAATTATGCAAGTGTGATCTATGCAAGAGAATTCTCAAACACATGATGATTCTAATGTAATCTAAGAACCAATTAAGTGCAAATCAAGAAAAACGGGTGAGATTTCCAAAGATCATAAACTAAAAACACTTAAAGGCGATTAACACTCATACACAATTTAGCCCCCCCTGGCGAATGAGGGGGAATTTTTTTTGCAAAAACAAAAGCAAAAAGATGCAAAATTGCGAAAAGACCGAGACAAACCTCCAAGTAATGATCAAAGGAAATCAAATTAATAATTTGCCAAAAAAAGACTCAAAACCAGTCAAACAAGACTCTGACACACTCAAGTGATTGAAAAAGGTGTAGCTAGACACAAAACCCAAGCTTGGAAGGCTGCAAACAAGCAACTGGAAAAGTTCACAGACCTGGCGCGACTGTCAGGCGGAAAATTGCGCTAATTAAGGATTGGTGCGGGCTGTACACTGGCAAGTGGCGCCAATTGGCGCGACTGTCATGAAAAAAAGGGTGCCAATCAAGTTTGCTAGCTTAAAAATAAAAACAAGCAGTCCAAGGCTTGGTCGACAGTATCCAGACAGATGAGGCAGCAAGAGACAGCAAAGAATCCAAACTAGAAAGCTATCTAAGCAATCAAAACAAGAGAAAACTAAAGAGACAAGACAAACTCCAAGTTGTTTAGCTCGTAAAACAAACCGAAGATTGACTGAAGTGGCGTTGATCTACTTTGCTAATGCAGAGCAATAGCGTTTCGAAGGCTACCTGGCCGTACTTCAGGCTCCATCCAAAGTTTACGAATCAAACAACAAATAGCTTCCCCAGTGGAGTTGCCAAATTGTTGGAGAGGTAAATCCCCTCTGTGGACAGAGGCGATCCGACTAGCCCAAAATGGGTCTAGCAACAATCAAACAATGCTGTCACGCAAGTTCCTAATTGCAAATTAAAGGTGGATTATGAGAACCTACTTGGATTCCAACGCTAGTGTTGTAGAAGAGTTGACACTCCCGTTCCTTTGCTCCGGCTGGTCACGATCCTCACGATCTCCGTGAATGGACACCTGCACATGCAAAG
This sequence comes from Pinus tabuliformis, assembly GCA_031772625.1. Lineage (NCBI taxonomy): Eukaryota > Viridiplantae > Streptophyta > Pinopsida > Pinales > Pinaceae > Pinus > Pinus tabuliformis. The sequence goes on along the minus strand of CM062817.1, from coordinate 633,907,972 downwards.
AACGATATGAATACAAGCATAAAATCCAATAGATGCAATTATATATCGGTCAGAAAAGATATAATTCAAACATCATCATAATGAACAGCAAGAATGGAACCATAATGATAGTCATCTATTATTGATAATCAACAAAGGAGAATACAACCAAAGTTCTGACGTCAAATCCTCCTTTGGCTGGATGATCAGCTACATATGTCTTGCAAAGCTTGCCAGGATTGGGAACAAGCCTCTCTCTCTTTGATTATGAATGCAAAGAAGACTCTTACAACAATCTCTCAGACTTCTGACAGTATAAATCTCCCTATGCTCAAAAACTAGCTTATCAAATGCACCAGAACAAGCTGTTATAGATGGAGGAGGAGGAAGAGATACAATGAATCCAGACATCCATGGGATAAGCATTATCCTCGAAAAGCTATTATGGATAGAGATACGATGAATCTCGACATCCATGAGATTGGCATTATCCTTGAAAAGCCTCACGAGTCGAAAGGAAAAACTTTCGGGCGTGCGTTTGTTAAAAAGCTTTCCCAAAACTTGGTTGGCGCGGATAAGACTCTGAGACAGAGTGCCAACGGGCGCACCCTCTTTGGAGAATTTCCCCCATTGGCGTGGGTGATACACTGGGGATCCGCGCTAATGGAAAAAGGGGACTTTTTAAGGATATTCTATAGGAGATGTCTTCAAGGCATATGAAGTCCATACTTAGGGGAACATAATGCAAGTGTTTTCAAGTTATGTCACTTCTCACAGGTCTCGGAATGAGTCCTTCGAAGTGCGGGAAAGGGGTAACAGGGACGGTGACCAATGGTGACAAATTACTGTGTAACAATCCTCATCCACATTAGTGTATTCACTCATGAGAGAGGCATTATCACTACTAGCACTCTCATCTAGAATATCTCTAAGCAAGACATCATTCTCATTGATGTGATGTGTGGACGTAGAAGATGATCCCACAATTGGTGCTTGTGAGGTTGCACTAGATGCATTAAAAATAGGGGGAACCTCTCGTACTATATTTGAAGTTGTTTTCTTCCCCTCCAAAGATTTCAACCAGAAGTGTAAATTGCAATGAATGCTAGCCAAATCTGCCATTTTTCTAGCTCCTAAATGGTTTCTTTTCTTACTATGGATGAACTCATGAGTGCTCCCACTCCTTTCACATGTTGATGCACTAGTGACCTATTTTTTTACATGAAAATAATATTATATTATTATAATAATTTACATGGAATAATTTGCAAATATACATACAAAGTATAAATAATTATGATGCCTACATACTTGACTCAACACCCTGACTACAAATTTTTGTAGTTGAGGTGTCTCATATCCATGTAGAAACCACCATTGAGTAGGGGTGACCTCTGGATGGTGCATATCTCGTAGTGCCCTAGCTGTAGTGAAAGCATGACCAATCCATTGCCTATATGATATTGATTGTATTCGTATTTGATATTGTATCTCATGATCATTATACATCCTCTCCATGCAATTATAAAATCCCTCCATGATATCTCTATCCCTAGGAACGTGAAAGTAATTGGGTGCTAGAAAAAGCCCCGCAGCATGTAATGGCGTATGCAACATACACCACCTTTTTCCACAATTCTCCATATTGGATTATATACTGAACTATCATTCTTAGATATCAATGATATGTGTCCTCTTACCCTATCCATGCCTTCATATACAAAACCCATACATGCAGCATTAGAATCCACCATCCTCAATATTTGTACAGTAGGCTCACAAATAGAAATGATTTTTTCTGCACATGACCAAAACATTTCATTGAAGATTGTTTTCTCTATTAGTTTACCACCTTCTGACCTTGACAAAGGAGAGTCCACCCACTCTTCATTGCATACAAATGATCATAATGAAACTTTTTTCTCTACCACCCTTTGTAGTGCAATAAAATGGGTGGCAAATCTAGTGTCATCTAGTCTCAGTAGATTCCCGGTTTTGTATTTTCTAAATATACTCAAACTCAATCAATGGTTAAGAATGAATTTGTCCAGTTGCCTTGTTTGAGATATATTTACTAGCACCAAACCTATTTTACCAATGTCATGAAGGGCTAGATCAATACAATGTGCTGCATAAGGTGTCAAAAACAACTTAGGGAAATGCTCCATCAATAGCTCACCAGCATGAGCACAATTGGATGCATTATCAGTGACAACTTGGACTACGTTGTCCTCTCCTATAGATAATATGGTGTCCTTTAGTATTTGAAATAAATATTCAGCAGTCTTTGTTTTGTCCATACAATCAATAGTAGACAAATGGATCACTCCTTGAGGACAACAAGCAAGTGTGTTCACAAGAGGTCTATATTGGCGATCAGTCCAACCATCACTAACTAAAGTACATCCAGAAATAGCCCATGAATCCCTTATTGGTTTAACTCTTTATTCTTTGTTTGCTCCTATCAATTCCTTTGGTCCTAAGACTTTCATAACTAGGAAGAACATATGAGGGACCAAAATGGCTGATCTTTTTTAACATATCATGAAATAATGGGCTTTTGATAGTGTTGAAAGAGATATTACAACCAATGAAAAATCATAAACTACATCATCTACCTCATTTCGCTCCAATGGCTTCCAAGCTTTCTCCAATGTTTGTTGTGTTGGATCAACGTCTAGTAAAGTAGGTTCTCTTTGTGATCCATATGGCATAGAAGATGTTGTAGATGCCACAAATGGTGGGAAAGAGCTTGGTGTTGAATTAATAACATTTTCTCTTCCCATGAGTGTATCTTGTGTTCTTTTTTTTCTTGCTTCTTGGACTACCTTTCCTTGCTTATGAGCATCGACTTCTTCACTTAGACTTTTCTTCACATATTTATCAATTTCAGTACATGCTGCCACTCCTCCACTAGTTCCACCCACAATCCCAAGCAAATGATCTCTTGCTCAAGTCACTGATGTCCCACAAGTATTATTGTAGAACTTGCAATAAATTTTTCCATCATTTTTTCTTTCAAGATATTTCCATTTAGGAAGTTTTGATCTAGGTGCGATCAATGTCCTTTAGAGGGTCTCCAAGTATCCTATTTGCAAGAAAAAAAATCATTTGAATTCATTGAACTATATTTGTACATATTTTGAAAAACATAAATTTTCTAACTATAGAGAATATATAAGAGACAGTGCATAGAAGCCTACTTATGAGATTACTTATAATTGAATTAAAACATGGCAGTCTATGTGAAACTAAAACACATTAATTCCTAGGAATCTAGTAGAAAATTGCAAATATGGCCAGGAACAATTTCAAAACTATTACTAGAGTGATAATTGGATAGATACAAGGAAATTAATATTTACATGTCTATTAACAACTAAGACAAAATATTTGATCACAAATAACAAATAATAGTTTTCATTTAATTTCAATTTGTTATGTGTCCTATCTTATCCAAATTTATTACACAATATGTGGCAGTGCCCAACCTTTTTGGTTGACTACGGAAAATGAGCCCCTCTATTTGAATTCCACACCAGTGATCCTTGTTTTGCAATGGAATGCAATCCAGGTAATCACTATACTCCAACCTAGTAATGGATATCATAAAAAAATCATGAGAATAAAAACAAAAATGTGATTTAAATATATTTGCATTTTTTAAATATAAAACTTACAATTCCCTGTATTTCTTTTTAATTCCAAAAGTGTTTAGTAGATGCACTGATTCAAAATTCTTTGTTGAAGAGAACAAATTCTTAATTCTAACTCTGTTTTGCTACTAATTTGACCAAGAATTCTTTATGGAAGGGAATAAGTTTTTAATTATAATTTCTAAGTATACTTTGCTACTACATTAAGACATAATTCCATGTTAATTCTCATTACTTGTAGAAGGTTTCCAAAAAAACAAGATTAGTTGGTAAACTAGTTTTATTGCAATTTTTAAAAAATAGAACTTACCTTCTCTGTCATAATTTAAATTTAATATGGAAAAAGAAATACAAGTGCAAACTTATAATTTTCTACCAAACTTTAATATAAAATTGAAAAAATAAATTTAGTTTATTGTTTTTTATATAAAACATGTAGCATGCAAACTTACTAAGCATACCAATCTTACTATACCATTTGTAACTACATAATTTTTTGCATTTATTTATTATTTTACTATTTTATACATAAAATTTAAAATGTAATTTACTTTCTATTCTATTCACAAGTGTAAACTTACCTTTATTACTATTTTATAACTTTTTCATGTAAATTTAATTATTATTCTAAGTGAAACTTACCTTTACTATCATTTATTTTATTCACAAGTGCACACTTATCTTAGGTAACTGCAATTTCTTATATTATATTTTTTTGTAATATAGAAGTTGCCATTTTTCTATACTTTTGTATAGGAGTTATGGATTTCCAACTAAGTTTTTTCATTTTATATTTTTTATATGTATTTTTTAATATTGGATTTATCATTTTCCTATTCTTCATTAAAGTTATCCATTTTAAACTAAAATTTGCCATTTTATATTTTTTTTTGTAATATAGAAGTTACTATTTTTCTATTTCTTTTATTCACAAGTGCAAACTCATCTTTATAATTTTTTTGTAATATAGAAGTTGTCGTTTTTCTATGCTTTTGTATATGAGTTACGCATTTGCAAGTGCAACTAAGGTTTCCATTTTCTATTTTTTATTACTTTTTTTAATATTGGATTTATCCTTTTTTTCTTTCTATTTTTCATAACCCTTATCCATTGTAAACTCAATTTTTCCATTTCTATTTTTTATTACTTTTTTTAATATTGGATTTATCCTTTTTTTCTTTCTATTTTTCATAAGCCTTATCCATTGTAAACTCAATTTTTCCATTTTAAAATTTTTTCCAATATAGAAGTTATGGTTTTTGTTTTTTTATAAGAATTATCAATTTGAAAAGAATTTACTATTTTATAATTATTTTTAAGATAGAAGTTATCCTTTTTTTTTTTGCAATTTTTCATTATATAGAAATTACTAACTAGTTATCCATTTAATACTGAAGTTTCTCCATTTATAAATTTTTCAAATATAGCAATTAGGTTTTTTTTAATAAAAAAAGTACCAATTTGCAACCAATTTATTATTTCATAATTTTTGTTAAGATAGAAGTTATATTTTTCCAGTTGCAATTATATAGAAATTACTAACTCACCTCTCATTTAAAACAATTGAGTCACATGATGCCTCTATGTATAGGAGCTATTTATATTATTTAATGTCAATGGCAATATTGATTCATTTTTAATAAAATTAATTATTTAATAAAAATTTTAAGTTTTAATATCATTGATTTGTTTTGATTATACCATATTATGTCCTAGAACAATTTGTAAATAATATATAATGAAATACCAAAATCAAACTAAGATTAAAATAATCAATTTTCTAACCAAATTGCTAACAATATTTAGCATTTTATAGAGAAATTTGATAATAAAAAAAAAATTATAACATAAGAATTATTGTTTTTTATTTTATTTTTTATAAAAATTATTGTTTATTTTTTTTCCAGTTTTTTGATTAATCCTCATATAAAAAAGTACCCGTATAAAAATATTATAAAAACTAAAAAAAATTAGGATTAAAGCTAAAGGATCGCTGCATTATTTTTATAAAATTTCAATTCTCAAATTTCCACGGGTAATTGAAAAACTCGATTTACTTACTCTATGATTTTATTCAGCAGTGATTTGTCAACGTTCCTATCCATGGTTACACAGAGCCCGAGCTTCATTGTTCTACACAGCAGGAGCAACACAGTGGACGCTGGACATAAGCTGATAGAAAGCTTTGACCAAAATCATTCACCGCTGAACCGTACCCAATTGGAAACTGAGAATTATTCACCGCTGAACCATACCCAATTGGAAATTGAGAATTATTCGCCGTACCGAACTGATTTTTTTGCCGATACAGCTGAACTTGGTAACTATGATTTAAACAATTTTTTTTACTGTATATATGGATTTAGCACCCTGGAAAATTTTTAAAGTACTTAGATTGAACAAGATTAACTCTCAAATTTGTAATTTTAATGAATTCCTGTTAAATTTTAAAGAAATTAAACAAAAGCTCACCATAAAAATTTTCAAAAAATTACAGTAAAGACAACTCCCTTTTGAACTATGTTTTTTGATTTATATAGGTTATCTGTTTTCGTCTTCGGCATAACGGTCGCTAACGCAAGTGCATGATTTGTATAGTGGTAATACCTTAATTGCGTAGCGATCGGAACTTCAGATATTTTTAATAAATTTATTTCCAGGTTTTTATAAATTCCAAAATTTTCTATTTGAAAGAATTCTGAACTTTTTATGTTTCGAATTTATTATTGCAAGAGTTTCATTTTTTAATAGTTTCAGCTCATTTTTGAAATCTAAAAATTCCCTTCATCGTTTGAATTTTAAAATATTAATACTTCAAACTCCAATTCGAACTTTTAGCTGAATTTAGGGTAGAAATAGATAGAAAAATTCCATATTAAATGTTTGAGTACAATGTTTACTCTGCTTGTTAAAACTGTACTCTTAAAATCTTTAAATATAAAGAGGAAGTTAAGATATGAAATTACAGATTTTGCTTCTGAAAATGTAAAAGAGAAATGTGTAATTGCAAATGGAAACCCTGGGCTAAAAAAATATGGAAGACTGCATGAGCACACTGTTTATTCTGCTGGTTAAAATTGTACTATTAAAATCGTTAAATATAAAGAGTAAGTTAAGATATGAAATTGCAGATTTTGTTTGTGAAGATGTAAAAGTGAAATGTGTAATTGCAAATGGAAACCGTGGGATATAAAAATATGGAAGACTGCATCTTTATTATCAAAATCGCTATATTTTTCCACGAATAATTTGAGAGTGAAGATAGTTTGCCACATGCGTTGAGCAAATCCCGTAAATTGCTTTCAAAAGCATCTTAGAAAAATGGGTTTAAGAAGCCTATAACCAGCATTAACGTAGTTTTGGCTTTTTTACAAAAATCTGAAATTGTTAACGATAGATCTTGGAATATTTGAGAGATAAAATTGATATTAACATAAAAACCTTTCAACTTTGACTTTGCTTATGTGAGTTTAATTTTGAAAACTATAAATAAGGATAATTTTATTTTTAAATATAAAAGAAGTTGAAAAGACATGAGGAAAAAAAGTTGCTTTTTTAATTTATGTTGGAAAGGTACAAAATTTAACACACACACAATAACATGAGCGGCGACTCTTTAACAATAATAATGAACCCGGTGAATGGTATTTAACCTTTTCGACCCACTAAAAATAACTTTGACATGCAACCACACACTAAATTTGACTTTACCCAAAATAAGACTTAACTCGACTTCAGTCAACCTTACTCAGTTAACTCTGTGTCTCTAATTTTAGACAACTCTCCATGCAATAGTAATTAGTTATTTTTAACATTTCTCCTTAATTACGAAAACTAAGCTAAGACATGACTCATGACAACCAAAACATGCTTGTTGGTCTAAGTCTTAGGTAGGCTTACGACACCCAAGTTTCCTCTCTAAAACTCAAATACATCTTTTTCTAATGGCTAAGTGAATATATCATCCAATTGATTGCTCGATTTACAAGGCTTCAAGTGGACTTCTCCATTGTTCACAGGTTGTCTAATGAAATGATATCTCATATAAATATGCTTTCTCTTTTGATGAGACACACCATTCTTTGATAGTGCAATGGCTCACGTATTGTCACAATATATTGTTGTTGATCCTTGTTGTTTCTACTTCAGTCCATTCAAGACTTTGCTTAACTATACTACTTGGCATGTTGCTCATGTCATTGCTACATAATTTTTTTCTACTGATGAAAATGTCACAATAGGTTGCTTCTTAGATGCCCATAAAATCACAACTTAACGAAGATGGAACACATAACCATAAGTTCTTTGCCTATCATCCAAACTTCTTGTGAAATAATTGTCAATCTATCCAACCAAGTCCTTCTTCTTTGTGCTTGCATACATTATGCCACAATCTATAGTTCCTATTATGTATCTCAAAATTCTTTTTCCTACTCTCCTATGTAAGTCTTTTGAAGATTCCATAAATCTAGAAATCAAACTCACTCCTTGCATAATATCTAGTCTTGTAGCTCTGAGATACATGAGGCTTCCAACCAATATTTTGAATAGACTTGGATTGACATATGATCCTTCATCATATTTACTTAAATGTGTACCTACTACAACTAGTGTACGGGCATGCTTACAATTTTTCATCCCGAATCTTTTCAACAAATCTTTAGCATATTTATTTTGACAAATAAAAATTCATTTTTCGTATTTCTCAACTTCCATGCCAAGAAAATATTTCTTAAGACCAAGATCTATCATCTAAAATTACTTCTTTCATGGCTGCTTTAAATTCACCCAATTCAAGATCACAAGTATAAATCATGTCATCAACATACAAGCAAACAATCAATATTTGTCTATCATCATTTACCTTTGTGTACAAGGTAGGCTTAATGATGCTTCTACGAAATCCATTCTTGATAATGTAGCAATCAATTTTTCTATACCAAGCTCTAGGAGCTTGCATTAGTCCATAGAGAACTTTCTTAAACCTCTAAACATTATCTTCATGTCCTTCATATTCATATCATCGAGGATACTTCACATAGATTTATTTTTCTATAATTCCATTTAATAAGGATGATTTCACATCTATCTGATACATTTTCCATTTGTTATAAGTTGTTGTGGCTAAGAATGCTCTTACACTATCCAGTGTAACTACGGGAGAAAATGTTTCTCCAAAATCTATTACGAGTTGTTGCGAAAACCATTTTGCTACAAGTCTTGTTTTAAATCTGCCCATTTCTCCTTTCTCATTCAAGTTTGTCTTTTACACCCATTTCACCGCAATTAGATTTTTGTCCTTTGGAAAATCAACCAAATCCTGTGTATCATTATTTTCAATAGTTTCAATATCTTCATCCATAGCTTGCACCCACTTTTCTTGTCTGATTTCTTCTTCAAACGATGAAGGTTGAAAAGACAACAATGCAAATTTTGAAATAACATCCAAATCATCATAAATATCTTTCAAGCTTTTCATTTTTCTCTTACCATTGCTTGATTCATCACCCGACTGATTTCTGTGAGAATTTTGATTTGCTAATCTGCTTGAAAATCCATGATGTTCATAATATCTTAGAGTCCTTCCTAGGTTGGTTTGTTTCGTGTCTTCTCCTATGATTCTTGTTGCTCTTTTTCTACTACATCCTCTTCTTCCATCAGTATTACTCTTGCATCAACTGTCTTGTCTATACTCCCATTCCATGACTCTTGTTCTTTGGAAAGATCTCTCTTGATCATGGTCTTCTTTGTGACAGTGTTATAAAATTTTTAAGCTTTTCATTGCTCACTATAACAAGTAAATATGCACTTTTCACTTTTACCATTCAATTTTCCTCTTAGCTCCTTATGGACATGTGCATAAGCTACACCAAGCACTCTGAGATGAGATACACTACAAGACATACATGACCATGCTTCTTAAGTTACTCTATTCATCACGGTCTTTGTGGGAGATATGTTTATCACATAAACAACACATGAAATTGTGTTTGCCCAATACTCATTAGATAAGTTTCTTCCTTTCAACATGCTTCTTCCCATGTTCATAATTGTCTTCTTCTTCTTATCTGCTACACAATTTTGTTGTTTGCAAATTGCATAGAATTATTTTGAATCATATTCTCCTCCATGATTTGATCTCAATACCTTAAACTTTTGTTCACTCCGGTTCTCTGCTAAGGCTTTGAATTCTCTAAACTTTGCAAAAGTTTCAGACTTCTTCTTTAGGAAGTAAACCCAAGCCTTTTTGTTAAAATCATCAATGAAAATGAGGAAGTAACAACTTCCACCAATTGACTGTGACCTCATAGGTCCACATAAGTTTGTATGAACCAGCTCTAGCGGCTACTTTACTCTATATGCAACTCCATTTGGAAAACTTTCTTGATGTTTCTTTCTCAAGATGCAACACTTACAAGTACTAGAAGGTTCCTTGATGGGAGGTAATCCTCTAACCATCTATTTCTTTTGCAAAAAAATTAAACCATAGAAGTTCGAGTGTCCAAATTAAAAGTGTCATAACCAATAATCATTAGAACATGCAATTGTAAGAGAACTGACTTGATCACTGTAATTCATGATTAGAGGAAAGAGTTTGTTCCTCATCATCTGCAACTTTTCTATCAACTGCTTGCTTGGGGGCTTGTCATATATAAAAAATTCTTCTCTTTGAAAAATAACCATGTATCCTTTCTGCATTAACTAACCAACACTTATCATGTTATGTTTGAGACCAGGGACATAATATACATCTGAGATTGTTTTCGTCTCCCCTTGGTTTGTAAGAATGTTGATCATTCATTTGCCATCTACATCAACAATCTTGTCAGTGCCCAACTTTACCTTTATTTTCACAGATTGATCGAGGTTTGCAACCAAATTCTTGTTGTTTATGATGCGGTTACTGTAGCCACTATCTAATAGCCACACATTATCAAAGGGTTCATGCATGGTAAAACAAGCTAGGAACATTGAGTCAGTATTCTCTGTAGTGACATTAGCTCTCTTCTTCCCTTGATCAACTATCTTCTTCCTACAATCACAATCATAGAGACCAAATTTATTGTAGCAATAACATCTCACCTTTGATTTGTTGACTCTTTGATTGTTGTTAGAGCTTCTATTATTGTTTCCACTTTCATCTTCTTCCTCTTCTCTCCCATCTCTTTAAGCACCATGTCTTCTGCCTCGTCCTCTACCTCTCGATCTACCTTTGCCTTGACCTATGTCTCTTGAGATAGAAACCTCACTTTTGAAAGCAGTTCCTAAAATGGAATCCTTATTTCTCTCTATTCTTTCCTTACGGGATAGAAATGATCCCATCAACTAATCATCTGTGAGTGTTTCCAAATGTTCATATTATTCTATGGTTGCTACCACAACACCAAATTGGTAGGGAAAGACCTGAGGACCTTCCTAGTTACTGTTTGATCTTTAATATCATCACCATAATTTTTTAATCGTTAGGTATATTTTTAGTAACAATATTGTTGTTAGTATTATTATTTAATTAAATTATTTAATATTATTTAATTATTTAATTATTCTGTAAGCTTGGGAGGATTACATCTTCATCATGTTCAATATATCACCCCGATCATGACAAGAAATTGAACCGGTGACTTCACATCAAGGAGTGTCTTAACAAAGCACCGGATCACCGCATATCCAAAACCCTATAAACGTTATTATTTAAATTTTAATATTATTTAATTTAAAATTATTTATTATAATTTAATTATTACAAAAAAATATTAATTAATAACAACAATCTTAATAATAATAATAATTATAATAATTTTTAATAAAAATAATTATTTGTATTAATTAAAAAAAAAATTGTGATAGTTTTTGTTTTAATATTATTTTTATTATTATATATATACAAATAACTTGTGTGGTAAATACAAATGAAATATATATTAATCATATTTAATTAATTAAATGTGATTGTGCTAGTATTTAGTTAGGGCCAAAAACCACCCATAAAACTTGGTTGTGCTAGTATTTAGGTATTGCCAAAAACCACCAATGCAACTACCCTGATGCGGAGGGTTGAACAAAGACCATAGCTTAAAAATCGTTTTACAGAGCGTTTTCATTTGGCTTTTCGTATTCCGCACCGTGTATCTTTATACATCTCACATAAATAATCACTAAAAACCTGATAACAATAATCTTTTGAGAAAAATAATCTTTTGTAGAGGTGGCAACAGAGTACGATAATATGGGCATCGAAAAGAAATTAAAATATTGGTCCTTCACCATTTCATTTGACCATAATTAAATATAAACTGAACTCATTTCATTTGATCGTAGAGTCTGGTTCTTTTCTAATAACCTTACAAAAGTTATCCGTTCTAATCTAATAATCTTACAAAAGTTATCCAGCTATAAAAGGTTTTTTGATATTTTAATACCTTATAAAAATCATCTCACTCAAAAGAGACTTTTTAATATTTTAATGAAAGTTTATAGCGTTGCTACATGATTACAGGTTACAAGAAACACCTACTTATTTATTTGAGGATGTTCATCAAAAGAAAAAGGGATATAAGTCTAATGGAGGAACAAGTAGCTTTTACCTATTTTGAAATTCTTTTTTATATTCCTCGAAAGGATTTTCTACAATTTAGAAATAAGTTCAACGAAAGTCATATTTTTTCTAAAAGTACATAGGAAAAATATGAATTATTTCTATGTATTTATTTATCATCCTAGAATATTTTAATTTGAGATTTATATCCCTTTTTAAGAATCCAAAAGGTTTGTAATATAGTTTTATTAAAACTATTTTATGTTTACAACTTTGATAATGTTTATTTTATTTTATTTCACACATGTGAAATTTATATCTTGTTATTATTTTGGAAAATCCATGTTTTTATATTTAATTAAAATATTATTTAAAAAACCATTTTGAAAAATGAGATCAAATAAAAAAATATACCTGGCTAAATGATTAAATTTTATTATTATAATTGTTATTTTACAAATTTGATAATAATTTTAATATTGTTTTCTTCACTATTATATATATAAACATGTTATACTTAAATAAATATATTATTCAAAATAGTCATAAAATTATATAAAATTAAATTAAATAAAATATAATAAATATTATATAATTATATAAAATTAAATAAAATATAATTAATATCATATAATAAGAAATAAGATAACCAGTAAAGTTATGAGTATTCAAGGTGAGTCTTATCTTTTTATTTTTTTTAGTTAAATCATCATTTTGCTAAATACTTAAAACATAGAACCCTTATTAGATAGTTTATAAATATTTATGTAATAATTAACCTATTATAATATAGAATATTTATGTAATAATTAACGTATTATAGTTATATATCATTATAATTATAACTATAATTGTGATATTTAGTTTAATTGTTTATATATAAAATATCTAATTTAATTGAAATAAAATTTAAATGGATAAGCATAACTAAAACTTGGTTGGATGGTTAATATGTCCCATTGAAATTGATAGTAATTCTATAATAATGTATAATATTTTAATATTATTTTAATTATTCATGATATTTGAATTGAAAACTAGGAAGAGATTTGGGTAATTAACATGATTAAGAGTTAAGGGAAATCGCTTTTCCATATGAAATAATAACAATCTCATATTTTATTCCAAGGAAAATAAATATAATTATATTTACATTGAAAATGATATAATTATATTATATAGATGCACGATGATTATGTATTCAAGAAATGAAAATATTATGTATTCAAGAAATGAAAATATTGTTTTAGATCTATATTGAGTTAGGTGGATATTTGTGGTCACCCGTCTATTATATTTGGACCCCAGCACTGTCTTTTTTAGCTTTTTAGTTTCCTTAATTGTAGCACAGTTTACTATTTTTGGCAACTTTTCAGGCCGTGAACTTCCACAGCCATTTTGAGGACCTAAATGACTTTTTTAGGGAAAATAGAGAGAACAAAATAAACCCAAAGTGGCTCACCAATTTTTTTATAGTATTCTCTTCTAAATCTTCGAAAAGAGGTATTATAATAACCAAATGGAGATCGTATGCAAAGGATACAACCCCGGAAGGTTGATGTACCAATTTACCTAAACGGGGTCCACAGTTTTGGCATTTCATCTCCTAGAGTTATGTTTTTGGATGCTTAGGGTTTTCCATTGCTTCTCAATAATAAATAGGCCTTTGAGCCTCATTGTAACACAATCCAGAAGCATGTATCTGTCACATCTATTCTCAGAGATAAGTTACCATCACCTGAGCTAGTTTATTTCCATTCTGTTTGTAAGTATGTTTCAGTATTTTGATATTAATAAAATAAAGTGTTATTTCTACTGTATCTATGTATTTATGATTATATCTATAATTTGTTTCGTTCTCATTTAAATTTGGATTAGTGGTATCAGAGTGGTCTGCTCTTTCTCTGTTTTTTTTTTCATGCCCCCAACAAGGTCACAGTATAAGAAGTTAGGGATTGAACTGGTTGAACCTTTTCAAGAGCAGCCTCGCAAATCTGGACAACCTCCCATGGAGGAATAAAAGAAAAATGAGGGCGTAAGAGATCCTTTCAAAATACTACTCAAGGAAGCCCTCGACCAACATAGGAACATGATGATGGATAACTTTGCCCAGATCCTTCGACGACTACCCACATGTGACGAATATTGATGCAATAGCCACTCTAGGGGCGCCAGTCCTTTTAAGGTACAAGTTAACTTTGATATTCTCATATTTGAGGGTTAGATAGATGCAGGTGTCGTAGATAAATGGTTAAATCTATTGGAAGGATATTTTTCAGTTCATAACTTTACAATTGAGAAAAAAGTACTTTTGCGCTTCTCAAAGTCACCCCAAATGTTAAGGACTTGTGGGAAACGTACTGTGAACAAAAGGACGAGAGGAATCCTCACCGTTTTCAGCCACACCCACTTCGGATTCTTTTCGAGGTGCCATCAAGGAACAATATTACCCTGTTGGGAGCTATGAAGATAAATACATCAAGTGGATCATGCTATGGCAGGGAAGAGACCAAGATGTGTTGGAGTTGACAAATATTTTCCATACTCTTCGTATGAAGATGGGTATTAAGGATTCTGAGCAGCATTTGGTACTCAAGTACTGTGTTTGTCTACACAAGTACATCCAACATGATATGGAGTTCTTGGACATCTCCTCGCTCGGCACGACGTACAGATGCGCTATCAAGATTGAGCATAAGTTTAAATAGAAGAAGTGGGACTTTGAATCTACGAATCCGAAGCAAAGGAAAAAGCCAATGCGGGGCACCCTACGAAAACCCACCGAAGTTGCAAGAAAAAAACAAAACCAAGAAGACAAAGAAGGACATCGGAAAATGGTGTGAGTTTCGTAAGAGCTCCACTCACAACACAAGTGAGTGTCGAGCCATGCAGTGATTGGTGGTTGAGTTGAAGGCTTCTGAGTCATACGCATGTTTCGAATTTAAGTTAGAACCTGATAAGGGGAATGACAAAGGGAAGCATATCATTGACATGCAGCCCAATGCAACTATGGCCACTACCAAGATCTAGAAGAATGAGCCTAAAGATCGAGAGGAGGGGGAATGCCTCTTCCATTCAAAAATGTGGGTGAAGGGTTCTCTAGTTGTAGTGCATTATTGACAGCGGGAGCCAAAATAACCTCATTTCAGCAGAGGTTGTGAAGCGGCTAGGCCTCCCGACTATAGCATATCCACAACCATACACCATTGGAGGGCTTCACTAAGGGCAAGATCTCGACATCAGCCAACAGTGTCGCATTCCCTACAACATCAATCCCTTCACGGATGAGGTATTGTGTGATATTTCCCCTCTTAATATTTGTGATGTATTATTAATATGACCATACTTGTGGAAGCGACATGCTATATATGAGTCTAGACCTCGCTCTGTGATTATTAATTTGGTAAATAAGTTGTACAGGATACCAGAGGTTGCCCCACATACCACCATCTCTTTGATCAATGCAAAGAAATGCAGTAAGATCATTTCCAAGAGCAAGATTTTTTTTTTCATTGTGATTCACCCTCAGGGAAAAAAGAATGTTGTTGCCACAGTTTCCAAACAGGGCTCCTCCACATAGTAACAACAGATGGAAAACGTCATGGAGGAGTAAAGGGACATTTTCATCTCACTTATATGGGTATCCTTGCACTGCCAGGTCAAGAATTCCATCAATCTGACCCCAAGTGCACCGCTACCCAATAGGTTGATCTATCAATGCTCTGTTATGTAGAACGATGAGATCAAGAGGCAGATTCAAGAGTTTTTGCATAAAGGGCACATCATGCCATTCTCATCACCCCGTGGGATTCTGATTGTATTGGTACAAAAGAAGGATGGGACCTAGAGACTCTGTATTGTCTATCGAGCATTAAACAAGATCATTCTCCTGAATAGGTACCTAATCCCACAAATTTATGACCTTCTAGACTAGCTCAAGGGGGCCAAAAATTTAAGAAATATTGACTTAAAGTTCAGTTATCTCTAGGTGCCTATCGAACCCTTTGATGTGTGGAAGGTTGCCTTCAAATCTAAGGAGGGCCTTTTTGAATGGTTGGTCATTCCTTTCTGGTTAATGAATTTCCCCGCAAACTTTATGAGATTGATGGACAACATATTGTGACCCTTCACCAATGCATTCATGGTGGTGTATTTAGATGACATATTGATCTTTAGTTAGAGCTGGGAAGAGCACCTCCACCATATTCGACAGGTCCTTCAAACCCTACAACAACACAAGTTATGTGCCAATTTGGAGAAATGCACTTTTGGCATGACCCAGGTTCAATATATGGAGTACATCATTGATGAGGAGGGTGTGCTTGTGGAACAAACCAAGATACAAGTCATTCAGGATTGGCTAGCCCCAACCACTCTAACAAAGATCCGCAACTTTCTAGGTCTTGCCAATTTCTGCCACAGGTTTGTGTTAGGGTTCTCTCATATCACTTGGCCTTTAAGTCAAGTCACCAAGGGTAGAGCGAAAGAAAAAAAAAATGGTTTGAAACCCAACAGAAGGTGTTTACAGAGTTGTAGCATTGCCCATGTTCTGCATGAGTGCTCGCATTACCAGACCTGTGCCAACCATTTGAGATTGAGACAGATGCCTTCGATTATGTTATTGGTGTAGTTCTTAGTCAGCAGCAGCATCTAGTGGCTTACCACAGTGAGATAATTTTACACACAGTCTAAAAGTTTCCCACTTATGACAAAGAAATGTATTCCATTGTGCACGCTTGCCATCAATGGAAGCATTACATTATGTGGAAGGAAATGATCATCCATACGGATCACCGACCCCTGCAGTTCATACAGACACAAGGGATGTTGCAGAACTATCGCCATAAAAAATGGTCCACATACCTATGAAAATTCCATTTGAATATTAAGTACAAGAAGGACAACACCAATAATTTTGCAGACTACCTCAACCGACCACCAGTCATGGTGTTGATCACTGTGCTCGACTCCAATGGACAAGAGACTTCGGTGTGGCCGCATCTTTACAAGAGCGATCCAAAATTTGGCAACGCATACCGGACACTCCTAGAAAGTAAGCAAGTTCCAAATTTCCACGTCCAGGATGTACTGTTATGCCACCTGGGACACATTTTTGTTCCTTCAAGTGAGCATGCAAAGATGATTTGGGAGGCGCACTACAGTCGGGTCACTTGACATTTCAGAGTAAGGAAAATAGTGGCAATATTGTAGAAGTATTTTTATTGGTTGAACCTTCATCGAGATGTTGGGAGGTACATTAAATCATGCACTGCCTGTGCCATTGCTAAGCCAACCATCAAGAAGAAAGGCTTATATACTCCTCTTGCTACTCCTAGTCGAGCTTGGGAATTTATATTCATGGATTAAATGTCCAACATTCCTTATACGAAGCATGACAAAGACTTCCTTTCCATGGTCATTGATAGATATTCTAAGATGGTCATTATGGTGGCCCGCAACAAGAGTATCACAACAGAGTCCACTGCTAAGTTCTTCTTTGAGTGAGTGTGGGTACACTTTGGGATGCCATAGTCCATTATCTCAAATTGGGACAATAAATTCCTAAGTTCATTTTGATTAAGCTTCTGGTCGATGCTGGATACCAAACTCACTAGGTGTACGATTTTCCATCCTCAAACTGATGGGTAAATAGAAGTCGTCAACAAGATGATCATACACATTATATGCATGTACAACTTGAAGCATCAATGCACATGTGATGAAAGCCTCCTCTATGTCGAACAAAGCTCTCCACAACTCAATGGGTCATAGCCCATTTCAAATAGGACTAGGATTTCAGCCATTATGTCCCATTGATTTGGCCATACCATTTGCAGGTACTCACGCAGATTCAACTTATGTCTAGTCTGAAGCCGATAGGGCTAACAACTTGATTGAACACATTCAACAACAGGTCCATGATATATTTGACAGAGCCAATGTTAGGTACAAGTAGTGCCATGATCAACATCAGGTGTCGCCCAAGTTCCAGGTGGGTGACAAAGTTTGGCTACTTTTGTAGAAGGAGTGCCTCGCTTGACCCCACCACAAGCTTCACCCACTCTTATATGCCCCATACATCATCACCAAGGTTGTATGAGACAATGCCTTCGAGCTCAGCATTCCATTGTTCCTTGGTATGCACCTAGTGTTCAATGTAGATCACCTTGGGCCATACTTTCCTCCATTATTGGACACATTCGACATTGAAGAACAATTCACAACAACAAAGCTAAACCCAGATTGCATGGAATAGGCCACAACTAATTGGATCATGGAAACACAAATGAATAACACTTTCCAACAGAAGATCCAAATATATCAAGTTATCAAAGCTAGCCAACTTCTGCACCAAGGCAAGTGCCTCACCAGGGACCAAGTTTAGCAGAAGTTTCCCATCTCATGGAGGCACTCAATGCAATGGGGACGATTTCTTCCTAAGAGGGGAGGATTGATCAAGGTGGATATTGGTGGCCACCCAACTATTCTAGTTGGACTTCCAAAACTGTCTCTTTTAGTTTTCCAGTTTCTTTTTTTGTAGCACAATTTACTATTTTTGGTAGTTTTGTGGGTCTTGAACTTCCTGAGCCATTTTGAGGCCGACGTTTTTAGGGAAAATGGAGAGACCAAAAAATCCCTTCAATAATTCACTAATTTTTTTGCCAAAATTCTATTTGAGATCTTTGAAATGAGGTATTATGATAGCTAAATGGAGATCGTATGTCAAAGTTACGACCCAAGGAAGTTTGTGTACCAATTTACCCAAATGGGGCCCATCGTTTTGGCACTTCATCTCTTAGGGTTATGTTTTTGGATGTATAGGGTTTCCCATTGTTTCTCAATAATAAATGGGCCTTTGGTCCTCATTGTAACAAAGTCTAGGGGCATGTAGCAGTCACATCTCCTATCAGAGATAAGCTACCATCAACCAAGCTAGTTTATTTCCATTTTGTTTGTAAGCATATTTCAGTGTTTTGATACTAATGAAATGAAGTGTTTTTTCTACTGCATCTTTGTATTTATGGTTATATCTATAATTTGTTGTGTTCCTTTTTAAGTTCAGATCACATATCCAGATTAGGCCTGATATACATAAATACACATTAGTAGTCTTAAAATCTTTGACCAAAAATACAAAATGTATGAGAGATCCTCACGCACCTAGGTAGAGTATGAGAAAAAATGATGATAAAACAACCAATAAAGTGTATGAAAACTATTGATCAAGAAAAAAATGTTGTGAATTAGTCCTTGTATGGCCTATGATAGAAGACATAGCCAGTAGTATTGTCACGAAGTTTCGAAATCTCTCATGTGCCTTCATAAATCAACAAATCTTCTTTAGAGAGATGGTAAACTTATGGATTCCTTCACTTGTAAATGTGAGAGCATGAGCCCTTATTTAGAGAGATGATTAACTTATATATTCCTTCACCTATAAATGTGAGAGCACGAGAAAAAATTAAAAGAGATTTTGAGTCTCATTTCTTCCTCCACAATGGGTAAAAGTAAAAATTTATGCACATTTGAGTGTTATTGAGCTAGTGGATGACAAGCATGGAGTCATTGTCTACGTGGCTTTGAGAGAATCCCTTTGCCAAGGAAAAAATACAGGGGTGGGGGGGGGGGGGTGCTGTCGTTTTTTCTTTAGAGAAATGAGCGAATATGGCTAGAGATTCTAGAGCAATGTTCTAAAAATTATAATGTTTTTTCTTGAAAGATAACTATATTCCCATAATAAAATATAATATCTTTATATTATTGAAGGATAGCTATATTCCCATAATAAAATATAATATCTCTATATTAATTTAATTATTCATAATCCTGAAATTTAAAAACAAAATGAACGTTTTGTAAAGAGATTTGGTCACATTCTTGTAAGGTTGGTTCATATGTTTCTATGTACATATATATTCTAAAATACCTTGAAATTTTCATCTATTTATTAATAGATTGGTTCACTATTTTTTTAAGGAGAATCGATCTTTTTATAAAGAGATTTGGTCACTTTCTTGTTAGGTTGGTTTAGATGTTTCTAATCCACAAATTTTCTGAGATACCTCTAAAATTTGATCTATTTATTGATAGATTGCTTCACTATGATTTCAAAGCTAATGTAACATACTTTTTTTTCTTTTTTTTTTCAATCAGGGTTTTTTTGTAAGCAACGTCAAGAAACTTTATATTAATAAAGTGAAATGTACATCATATTTACATCCAAATATCTAGCCATAACCAAAGAGATTTTAATAGGAGACTGTGCCTCATATGCACAGAGCCACCTCAAAAACATAAAAACCAACATCCCACCATAGTTCATGATTCTGGACAGCTCAAAGAATAAGACAGGACCAATACAAAATTAGTTAAAGGGCCATCATAGAGACTTGGAAAGTACCCAGACAAAGAGAAAGGAAACAATTTCATAGTTAGTGCAAAATGAACTCCAGGCAATGTAGAAGAGACCTGTCGTCAACCATACAAACTTCCATACTGCAAGGCACTAGAAAAACAAACACCTCCAATACCAAGAAAGAGATTTACATCGTGGTATGGAAAATAAAAATTGAGGTACGCCCTAGCAAGGACATCTGAAACCAAATCGAGTGACCACAAAAAAAAAAAAAAAAAAAAACATTTTTCTTTCTTGAGCAAGCAACTGAGGGAGTGAATCTTCAGCCAAAAACACCTTGCAAACATGTAAAAAGTTTTCACACACACCACAATTCTGCACCACACCACACATCCAGCAATTCAACATAAGCATCAGAAATAGGAGGCCAAAAAGGAGCCTTTGAGAAACTCAAATTACGACAACCCCCACACTGAAGAGTCGTCTCTTGAACATAACCCCAACTTCCATTTCTGGGCTACGAATCAAATAAGGTGGTATCTAGGACTAGTTAAAGGCTACCAGAAATCCACCCAAATCCACATGAAGAACCAATTAATCTTGTCGGTTGCACCAAAGAAGATTACAAAAAGAAGGAACAAAAAAACATTAGATAACGATAGTTACTCCTGGTCCGATGGGATAATTGTGAGATCCAGAATACTATCCAGAAAGGGGATCGATATAGTCAACATGATCACAACGGGGATCAATAAGGTCCCTAGAGGTTGAATTCGAAACAGTGAAACCTTCCACCTTTGCAAGCCTCTTCTAACGAAATCTCTCAAGATCTAGGAATTGTTGAAGTTTAGTTTCCCTCCCCGAATCTTAGAATTAGAATGATAGGGGTGATTTACCTTCTCTTCGACCTCAAGGAGAAGAATTTCTGAGTGAACATCCAAAGGAATAACATCAAAAGAAGAACCCACAAAATAAAAATCAAAGGTTTGAGTTCTCTTGGGGCCAAGGTTTCCTAGACCACCCCTCTGACTCACCATTCATTGAAAAGGGGTGATGATTGAATAAATCAGAGAGCACACTAAACACCCAGAAAACCCAAGACCAACAAAGGAGGAGGAAAAATCACACATATACCCTTGCAAACCCGACGTCAAGACCAACAAATCATCCCCCATTTCCACTAAACAACGCCAAATTCTAGCACATACCCTAATTCTAGACATCACAAGGACATAGGGGATCTAAGCTCGCATGGGCAAACTGACTTAACAAATAGAATAACATGCAAATTCCCACAAAGAAAAATTACTTCCCTCACAACAGGGAACATAATTCCAAAATAACAAAGGAACTAGTAGAAGCAAAATAACCCAATAATCATTAGTGAAGGCATATGAAACACTGAAAGCCAAGAATGCCCACAAAAGAAAACTATGCAATTACAGAAAAACCACCACCCCTTGGATAATTATGGAAGTAACAACAACCTAATGAAGTAAGCACCAATTAAAGACTTGAAATACCATATTGAGAACCCAAATAACCTGATAGCAATATTTCATATAGAGCACTATAATACAAAACCCGATGGTGGAACAAAGCAAATGTACAATAATAGAAGCAAGAAAATATTGCAGGAATGAGAGAAGCAATACCTCATTAAACCAAAGAAGGCCACCCATTTTTAACTCCAATACTAGCCTGAGGTGCTGAAGAGACCTAAGAAAATTCACAAAACGAAAAGACTTCGAGCACAAGGTCTACAAGCCTGTCGAGGGGACTATAACCACTCGACCATGCTTGCAAGGTATGTATATCCTCTAACCTGCCATAAGGAGCCTATGTTTATAACTACCCACATTACCAACCTCATTTCAACACATTTCACCAACCTCCATAACTAAATATTTCCACATGTGGGAGAGGCTCATCATTCAAGTAGTCTCGAAAAATTCCTGAGGTAACACCGCAATCAGGGACGTGACAATCACTATCCAACAAAACCTGTATACACTTAGGATCATTGTCTGAAATTGATTGAGAAAAAACATCATCTAATGCCAATTTCCTAGACGAACAACTGACATTTTCTAACAACTCACCTAGTGATTACCATTGCGCTTGGTGTGAGTGGTTGACACATAATTGACCTTAAGTAGAAATGCATTGATCCATTCAACAATTCCCTCCAATCACCAACTTATTATAAGTTTCCATGGGCATTTTCCATTAAGTAAACCTTGCACACAATTGACTGCCACTTGTAAATATGTTTCAACATATAACAGACAAAAACATTCACGAATGGATAACAAGAGGCCACTCCCTAGGGAATTCTACCAAATTATTACTAGCACATCCACAACTTTGGGAAAAGAGGCGAATGATATCACTATTATAGTCCTGCAAGAGTCCCCCGAACTTGGAAATACTTAGGCTTCTGTTAGAGGTTCCATCAAAATTTAATTAAATAAAACACCAAGAAGGAGGGGTAAAATATGAGTGAGACGAATGAATTCTTATCTGATTGTGTTGAGGGTCCATTGTAACCATATCATGGTGTAAATTCATCATGGACAATATTACTGCCTCAAGTTGATCCACTTCCCAGTCTTCTGCAGACTATGAGGCCACCAAAATGGTTTCATGAATATTGGAAATAATGAGATAATTCCCTATGGAAATCACCCTCTGCGCACCCCTAAAGATTCAATCATTTTGTTCCTTCCACACATTCTAGAGGAGAATACCAATGGCTAGAAATCAAGCATGATTAACCATACGGTTTATAAAGGAAGGCCAATTCCATTGCACTAACTCCTCCAGCAAGTCTTCACACTTCTGAGGGACAATGCTAATGAGGAAAATAAATGTGATCCCACATGCTTCATTTCATATCCATTCTCCCTAATGAGTGCTTCATGATGACTCTCTTGCTTTAAGATTGAACAATGTTTTATTCCTTTAAGGTTGTAACCTCCATCACCTTTTGGATTTTGGTTGGATATTTAGGATAGAGTTTAGGTTGATTTTGACAGTTTGACTCTCATCTCTGCCTCTTATCATAATGTGTAAATGTCATTCCCATTAGGATTGGTCTCAACGCTACTTCATGGGTACTTTCATTCTAATGTTTCTTAGTGCTCTTGACTATTAAACTTTAGGAGTCAACTCTTGTGAGAGTGATATCAATATACGACATTTTGGCATGGATTCTTTGTTTGCAATCCCTTGCCCCCATGTCAATTATTGTTTTAGATCAATGAATCTATAATGATAAATTATCATCACCTTCATGAGACAATAATATTTCTTTATCCACATTAGGCTACCATTAGAGAACATGTATCTTTTCTTGATTCCCATCGAGCGCCAAATAAACAATATCATAGTTATTATAAAATTGGCTCTATAAAAGGAATAATTTTATGGCAAAACGAGTAATTGGACATTGTGGGCTCTATGGTTCTAAAGTTGAGCAAACATTTGGGAACAACAATAGGATAGCATGACAAGATGTCTTCAGTATAAGGAAAAATATAGCATAACAAGATGTCTTCAGTATAAGAAAAAATATAGCATGACAAGATGTCTTCAATATAAAGAAAATTTGGTTAAAGGTTGACAAATTTCTATTTTCCTTAAAAAGATTTAGCCAAATTTTATAAGATAAAATTATTTAGCATAAAAATTACCAAAAATTTATAAAGCCTATAGAAAATCACTAAAATTTTGAATAAATTTACAAAAATATCAACCAACATTTTACATTTTACCTATAAAAAAAATATTAAGGTTAACGAAAAAAATAAATTTTATTAAGAAAATTCAATAAACCATGCCAATTATATCACTCATTTCTTGCACCCCGTGGTCGTTTTAGGATTTTCCTTTTTTTAATTTGTTTCACTTAGATTCACTTTAATAATATTTTTCAATAAATCATCTTTATTTATTTAGTTTTTATAATTAATAATAATGTTGGGCAAACGTTGTGTATATAATTTTAAAATATTCTCTCTTTAGTTTTCCATCTTTTACGATAATTTAATAAATAATTTACTAGATTTCTCAATATTTGACGACTTGTACATTTATTTTAAAATATTTGTGATCCTCTTTAATATAAGTGATCTGTTTACATCTTCAGCTATAACAGTCGCTTTTGCAAGTGTATGATTTGTATAATGGGAATAACTTAACTGTGTAGCGATCGGATCTTTAGCTATTTTTAATAAATTTATTTCCAGTTTTATTAAATTCCAGAATTTTCGATTTAAAAGAATCCTGAACCTTTTATGTTTCGAATTTATTACTGCAAGAATTTCATTTTTTATTAAATTTATGTTTATATTATAAAAATAGGTTCAGCTCTTTCTTGAAATCCCCAAAATTCCCTTCATCCTTTGAATCGTAAAATCTTAATACTTCAAATTCCAATTCTAACTTTTAACTGAATTTAGGGTAGAAGTAGATAGAGAAAATCCAAAATCTAAAATGTTTGAGTACACTGTTTACTCCGCATCTTAAAATTGTACTCTTAGAATGTTTAAATATAAAGAGGAAGTTAAAATATGAAATTACAGATTTTGTTTGGGAAAATGTAAAGGTGAAATGTGTAATTGCAAATGGAAATTGTGGAATAAAAAAATATGGAAGAGTGCATTTTTATTATCAAAATTTTTATATTTTTATACAAATATTTTTATACATGTGTTGAGTAAATCTTGTCAATTGTTTTCAAAAGCAGTTTAGAAAAATAAGTTTAAGAAGTCTATAACCAGTATAGATTCACTTTAAATATGGATGGTTTTTCTTTTTATATAAATTTAAATGTATTTAAATAAATCTGAAATTGAAATTGTTAATGATAGATGTTGGAATATTTGAGAAGATAAAATTAATATTAACATAAAAATTCTTTAACTTTGTTTTTGCTTATGCTAGTTCAATTTCCAAATCTACAAATAAGGATGACCTTATCTTTAAATATAAAAGAAGTTGAAAAAACATCACAAAAAAAGAATGTTGTTTTTTTAATTTCTGTTGGAAAGGAAGAGCAGGAAAGACACGAAATTTAACACATACACTAACATGAGATGTGACTTTTCAATTGATCACACAAACTTATGAAATGTGACTTTTGAATTGATCACACAAACTTGATGATTACAATGAACTTGGCGAGGGGAATTTAACATTTTCAAATAAGACTTAACTCGACTTGACTCAAATTATCTAAGTTAATTGACTCTCTCATTTTAGACAACTCTCCATGTGGTAGTAATTAACTATCTTTAACACTCCCCCTTAATTACAACAACTAAACTAAAGCATAATTCATGATAAATCAAACATGTCTGTTGGTCAAAGTCTCCGCTAGGCTTACAACACCCAAGTTTCCTCTTTGAAACTCAAATACATATTTTCCTAATAACTTAGTGAATATCTCAGCTATTTGATCAATCGATTTACAAGGCTTCAAGTAGAATTCACCTTTGCTCACAAGTTCTCTAATCAAATGATATCTTGTATCAAAATGCTTGCT
Organism: Pinus tabuliformis; assembly: GCA_031772625.1. Lineage (NCBI taxonomy): Eukaryota > Viridiplantae > Streptophyta > Pinopsida > Pinales > Pinaceae > Pinus > Pinus tabuliformis. The sequence goes on along the minus strand of CM062817.1, from coordinate 633,881,897 downwards.
CTTTTTATGAAACATATTATTCTTGGGTAGTGTAATGGATAAGCTGTTGTCACAATATATTGTTGTTGATTGTTGTTGTTTCTTCTTGAGTCCTTCCAAAACTCTCCTTAACCTCACTGCTTGGCATGATGTTGATGTCAATGCTACATATTTTGCTTCTGCTAACAAAAGTGTCACAATAGGTTGCTTCTTAGATGCCCATTAAATCACACATGGACCAAGATGGAACACATAACCAAAAGTGTGCTTCCTATCATCCAAACTTCATGCAAAATCATTGTCACTGTATCAAACTAAATCTTTCTTCTCTGTGCTTGCATATAACATTACTTCAAAATCTATAGTTCCTATTATCTATCTTAGAATAATTTTGCCTACTCTCCAATGTGAGTCTTTTGGAGACTCCATAAATTTAGAAATCAAACTCGCTTCTTGCATAATATTTGGTCTTGTAGCTCTAAGATACCTAAGGCAGCCAACCAATCTTTTGAATAGACATGGAATGACATTTGATCCTTCATCATCCTTACTTAATTTGTACCTGTTGCAACTGCTGTAGGGGTAGGTTTACAATTTTTCATCCTAAATCTTTTCAGCAAATCTTTAGCATATTTATTTTGACAAATAAAAAATCATTTCCTATATTGCTCAACTTTCATGCCAAGAAAATATTTCATAAGACCAAGATCTCTCATCTTAAATTCTTCCTTCATGGCTTCTTTAAATTCATCCATTTCAAGATCACCAATATACATCATGTCATCCACATATAAGGAAACAATAAAAATTTTTCCATCATTATTTACCTTTGTGTATAATGTAGGCTCAATGTTGCTTCTACAAAATCCATTCTTGATCATGCAGATGTCAATTCCGCTATACCAAGCTCTAGGCGCTTGCTTGAGTCCATAGAGCGCCCTTTTCAACATATAAACGTTATCTTCTCGTCCTTCAACTTCATATCCTAGAGGCTATTGCATGTAGATTTCTTCTTCTATAATTCCATTCGAGAAAGTTGATTTCACATCCATCTGATACACTTTCCACTTGTTCTGAGATGTTGTCGCTAAGAATGCTCTTACATTATCCAATCTAGCTACCACAATAAATGTTTCTTCAAAATCTATTCCCTGTTGTTGCGAGAACCCTTTTCATACAAACCTTGCTTTAAATCTGTTCATTTCTCCTTTCTCATTCAACTTTTTCATGTACACCCATTTCACACCAATGAGGTTTTTGTCTGTTCGAAAATAAATGAGCTCCCATGTATCATTCTTTTGAATAGTTTCAATTTATTCATCCATATCTTGCACCCAATTTTCTTCTTTGATTGCTTCTTCAAACGATGAAGGTTGAAAAGCCAACAATGAAAAATTTGAACCAACATCAAAATCTTCATAAATATCTTTTAGAGTTCTCATTTTTCTTTTACCATTGCTTGATTCATCACTTCATTGATTGTTGGGAGAATTTCAATCTGTTAATCTGCTTGAAGATCCATGTTGTTCAGAATATCTTGGAGTCTTTACTGAGGTGACTCTGTTCGGTTTCATCTCTTGTTATTCTTGTTGCTCATTTTTTGCTACATTGTCTTCTTCCATCAGTGACACTCTTACATCAATTGTCTTGTCTATACTCCCATAGCATGACTCTTGTTCTTTGAAAACAAAATCTCTTTTGATTATGGTCTTCTTGGTGATAGGGTTATACAATTTGTTAGCTTTTTATTACTCACTATAACAAGTAAATATGCATTTTTCACTTTTATCATCCAATTTGCCTCTTAGCTCCTTAGGAACATGTGCATAAGCTACACATCCAAACACTCTTAGAAGAGATACACTACAAGACATACCTGACCATGATTCTTTTGGTACTCTGTTCATCACACTCTTTTTGGGGGATCTGTTTATCACATAAACAACACATGAAACTGCTTTTTCCCAATCCTCGTTAGACAAGTTTCTTCCTTTCAACATACTCCTTGCCATGTTCATAATTGTCTTGTTCTTCCTCTTTTCTGCACCATTCTGTTGTCGTGTGTATCTAGACATAAACTTCCTTATAATTCCATGTTATTTGCAATAAGCATGGAATGTTTTTGAATCATATTCTCCTCCATGATATGATCTCAACATCTTGATCTGTCGTTTACTCTGGTTCTCTGATAAGGCTTTGAATTATCTACAATTTTCAAAAGTTTCATACTTCTGCTTCAAGAATTAAACCCAAGTCTTTCTGTTATGATAATCAATGAAAGTGAGGAAGTAACAACTTCCACCAATTGACTATGTCCTCATAGGTCCACACAAGTTTCTATGACCAAATCTAGTGATTGTTTTACTGTGTATGCAACTCCCTTTGGAAAACTTTCACGGTTTTTCTTTCTGAAGATGAAACACTCAAAAGTACTAGAAGGTTCCTTAATGGGAGGCATTCCTCTAACCAATTTTTTTGCTTCAACAATCTTAACTAGAAAAGTGCAAGTGTCCAAACCGAAAGTTCCATAACTAGTAATCATTAGAACATGCAACTGTAAAAGAATGAAATTGATCACTGCAATTCATGATTAGAGGAAATAGTTTGTTCTTCATCATCTGCACCTTTGATATTTGTTTCTTTCTTAGGGGCTTGTCATATATAACACATTCTTTTCCTTGAAAAATAACCATGTATCCTTTCTGTATTAAGTGATCAACACTTATGAGATTATTTTTTAAACCAGGGACATAATATACCTCTAAGATTTTTTTCATCTCTCCTTGTTTGGTCAGAATGTTTACCACTCCTTTTCCATCTACATCCACATTCTTGTCAGTGCCCAAATTTACCTCTATCTTCACAGATTGATCCAGGTTTGCAACAAAATTCTTGTTGCCTGTCATTTGGTTACTAAAACCACTCTCTAATAGCCACACATTATCACATGGTTCATGCATGGTAAAGCATGCTAGGAACATGTAGTCAGTATTCTCTATAATGACATTAAATCTCTGGTTTCCTTGATCACCTATCTTCTTCCTGTAATCATGAGCATAATGACCAAATTTATTGCAGTAATAACATCTCACCTTTCATTTTTCAACTCTTTGATTGTTGTTGGAGATTATTTTATTTGTACCACTTTAATATTCCTTCTCTCCTCTACCATCTCTTTGAGCACCATGTCTTCCGCCTTGTCCTCTGCCTCTTGATCTACCTCTGTCTTGACCTTTGTCTCTTGAGATAGAAACTTGACTTTTGAAAGCGGTTTCTAAAGTTGAATCCTCATGTATCTCTATTCTTGCCTCATGGGATAGAAGTGATCCAATCAAATCATAAAATTTCAGTGTTTCCAAATCCTTGGATTCTTCTATGGCCGCTACGACAACGTCAAATTTCATAGACAAATATCTGAGGACCTTCTGAACCACTGTTTGATATTTAATATCATCACCATAAATTTTTGACTAATTTACAATATTCAAGACCTTATTCATGAAAAAAGCCAATGCTCTCTATTTCCTCCATTTGCAAACTTTCAAAATCTCTTCTAGTATTCTGCAAATTAACAATATTGACTTTGGTCATACCTTTATATCTTGTTGCCAAATTTTCCCATGCTATGTTTTCTGAAGACATGATCATAATTTCTTGGAACACTTCTCGATCCACTCGTTGTTGGATAAGCTCCAACGCTTGCACATTCTTCTTTTTGTCTTTCTTCCATTTTTCCCTCTTTGCATTAGTGAGGGCTCGTTCTTCTTCTTTGTTCTTAAATTGTGGAAATATGAACTCGCCATACTCCCAAACATCATGATCCTTTAACATGGTCTCCATCTTAATTGCCCACACATTCTAATCTTACCTTGTAAATGGAGAAAATTATGGCTCAAAGCTAGATAAAGACAATTAGAAAAACCTTCTTCAAAGAATAATAATACCCTCTTCTGCTAAACAACCTTTACAAATTGTTTATATTTTTTATAAAATCCTTTTTTAATTAAGTTTTTATATCAAAACTCTTTTTAATAAAACACTTTTAATAACTATTTAAAAACAAACTCTTAAAGGTTTTCAATGAACCCACTCAACATATATTAAAAGCTTTTGGATGTTTTAAAAACCTCTCACCATATAAACCCTTTATGGTCATTACTATCCCTTTGAAAATTTTAAAACCTTGACATTTCACTTTATGAATATTATTGCAACTCCTCTTAAGGAGAGCCTACATTAGTATGTTGTTTACGATAATGAAGGATGTTTGAATGCTCTGACGTGGCTAGTTACACATGACACCATGACCCTGGATGAGTTTGCGTTAATGCTCAAACTTTTTGTGTTGTAGCACACCTCTCCATAGGTGTTTCTTGTCTTATAACACCTTAAATACTATAGCAAGGTGCATTATATCTTAACCAAGAGAAAAAAATATATATATTTATTTTCTCTCTTATGGATTGCTGCTAATTACTTCTCTTAGGATCTTTGTATCCTCGCTCAGATACCAATTTGTTGGAAAGGAGGAGGAGGAAAGGCACAAAATAACACACACACAATAACACGAATTGTGACTCTTCAATTGATTAGACAAACTTGATGATTACAATGAACACGATGAGGGGTATTTAACCTTTTCGAGTAGGGACCCACCCAAAATAGCTTTGAAATGAAACCACACACTAAATTTAACTTTACCCAAAATAAGACTTAACTTGACTTGAATTAACTAAAATTAGTTAATTAACTCTCCAATTTTAGTCAACTCTCCATGGTTATCATTAACAATTTTTATACAAAATTTATAAAAAAAAATTCCTATCTATTGAGGATAGAAAAATATTAATAGAACTACCATGATGTGGGGGGTTACATAAAGACACTAGGTTAAAAAAGGTTTTAGAGAGCCTTTTCATTTAGCTTTCTAGATTCCATACCTATCTCACACAAATAATCCTTAAAAAATTGATAACAATAATGTTTTGAAAAAATAATTTTTGCAGATGTAGCCATATAATATGGCCACTGAAATCCCAGATCGGGGTGTGAGCTGGACAACACTATCATGGTCGGTGATTAATGGGGGTACTTTCGAGGCAACTCCCCGCCACCCTCCACGTGCGTAAGGCATATGGAGTGGTGGCTGTATGCATGTAGAGAGTAATTACCATATTTGAAGGTGGCAAAGGCTTCAGTGTTTGGAAGAATTTCAGAATCTCTGAGTGTCAGTTTGGCAGTTTTCTAGTTGATGAGAGTTGCCTCTCGTGGTGCTTGGGTGCTTGGCTATGTGGTTTGGCACAGGTTTAGCTTGCAAAGGGTTTTCGGACGTGCCTGCAGTCTCAGCTTCTCCTCACACTAGTAAATGGGTATGTGGTCTTCTCTCTTTACAGTGCCCCCATGCATCAGTGTTATTACCTACTGTTCTCTGGTTTGTCTGGTTTTGAGTCATCGAAGTCTTAAAGGAGGATGGCTTTTGAGCAAATGTATGTATCTATATGGAATTTGAAGTATGTGTTAAGGTTTATTGGCTTCCCGATGTCTATAATCTTTGGTATCCTTCTATCTTGAGTGGAGTTATTCTATTGGTGGTCTCTTTCTAGGTTATGTCCTAATGGTTCTACTCTATCATGCCCTTGGGGTCATCTACTGTACCTGTGGGCTAGTGGTCCAATGACTGTACCCTTGGGGCTTTACTGAAAGGTTGTGCCAGTCAATAAAAAGACTCGTTGAATACTTCAGAGGATGGGGTGCCTTGATGCCTTAATGGGGTTAATGTATCTATTTTTATTTGTATGTAACAAAAGTCAAAATTGGATAAGGCACAGGGTGAATCTCTAGGTTTCATTTTGGTAGTATTTGGCTCACTTATGTCCTCTGACAATTTTGCGTCTTGGTAGAATCCCCTAGAAGTTGGGTGCTTTGAGGATTTGGCTGTCATATAAGTCGATTAAAAGTTTGGTTTTATTTTATCCAGGAAATTGCAGGTTTAGGAGGATGGCTTGTTCAACTACAATAAAATGTAAAGGCGGCCCAAGCTCGAGGGGCCACGACAAAAGAACTATGGGGTCTCTAGCGCCCGGCCAACCAAGCTCCTCTGGGGGGCGAGCTCGGGGTTGCAAACGAGTCTCAAGCATCATAAACAATGTGGCCATGACATATCATGAGGGAACTTCTAAAGAGATTTGCCAGTTAATTGAAGAATGGGAATAGGCTCTAAACAAGAAGGCAAGCATGACAGACATAGATGTGGAGGATTGGCACGTCTTGGTGGTGGATTCAAGGCACACCCAAGGCAAAACCATGCAATTTAAGAAAACTTTGTTCTTGTACTATTCAATGAAAAGTATTCTAGTGAAAGCCTTGGAGCAGATCTCTGCAGGAGACGTAGTGGCAGTTGACACGTTTTTTTATTATAAAAAGGAGTTTCAAAAACTCCAGTTCCAACTGCAAAAGCAGGATGGCAGGTTGCGTCGCAATGAGGAGCATATCCCATGCATACAAAAGACATAACTTTTGGCTTCCACTCCTAAGGACCTGACTCTAGTGGAGTCTACTAATAATGATGACTAGTTTGATAGCTATCCCTGTATTTTTTTCCTTTTCTGAATGTAGGAAGACTTTAAATTTTAGTATGTTGTTAGTTATGTTTTCAGGTATCTAGAGTATAGTAAGCTTAAAGACAATCAGACATATTTGGCTTGGTTGGATAGACTTATTATTTTTGTTTCTAATGGCTTATCACGTCGTTAGGTGGCCAACAGACTTGTTTTCCGTCTAAGAAAGTTGAGGCCACCTAATTATTTTCATGTTGAGGTAACTTGCTGTTAGGTAAAATTGACTCAGGGTTTGAGTCAAGGTTGACCTCAGTAAACAACAATGGTATTGGGGCACATGGTATTGTGTACCCATGGTTTTCTACCTATGGTATTGCATGTAATGGAGCCTATAAAAGGCTAGGAAGACTTCATTGTAAGTGAGGCTGGTAGCTGAGCGGTGAAGGCTCACTTGATCATCTTGACCACGATTTTTTCCAAGGATAATGAGTTCTCATTGGGTTGGGTTTTTCCCCGGATTTGATGTTTTCTCGGTTAAATCTTGTGTGTATTGTTTATGTGAATACATGTTGCTATTTTTTTTTTATTTTTCCTCTCGGTAATTATTTATTATCTCTACAGTAATTCTTAATAATCGGTATTGGGGCCAAGAGTTGGCTTCAGAGGGACTTCTCTATCACCAAAGGTTTACGGTCTAATGAATAAAGCTTGGAAGATCTAGTGTATTGATGTAGATCTAGGATCATTTGTTCTCGATCTAGTATCAAGAAGGGAGCTATTGGATCCTTTCATGAGTTAAAAGGATCAAAGTAGCAAGGGAGTGAAGTCTCAAGTGATGCTCATTGCAAAGAGTAGTGCGACCATATAGATGATGAAAGTCATGTGGATCAAGAAGGCTTGTGTGAGGTTGCATACAAGAAAAACTAAGGATGAAGGTGGGGGATGCATCCAAGCCCTAGCCATGATGGTCGTGAGTTGCATGATTGGGCACAAGTACCGAAGGCTAAGCCAAAGAGGCAGTTTAAGATTTTGCCTATGGCCACGTTTAGAAAATTGGTGACCAGTGTTCTTGGCTCACTTGGAGCCTACGGATAGCATGGAAAATGCAGACGCATGGTGGGATTGAGGAAGGATATGCCCAAGCCACTGTGATCCTCATGGTTGCTTGAATAGATTGGAATCCGTAGGAATATCATAGATCTGAGAGAGCGATTGATTCTTAGTGTGCTTGAACATCAGATCTAGGCGCAAGTACTTGGCACAAGTATTTGGTGAGAAAATCCATTGTAAGGCAGACTTGATGGGTTTGTGTGCGAGCACGAGAAAGTGACCGATGTTGGAATCCTGAAGAGGATACTGATGGTCAGGGTTGGAGCAGTAACGAGGAGGACAAAGCTGTGGAAAGCAAATATCAGAGCCGCGACCACAGAGGACAGTTTTTCCTTTTGCATATCCGTCAATATTGGCAATGCTTTTTAGTAGCTACGTTGGGTTTGGGCGGAGGAAAAGGGAAAAGGGGCTTCTGTTAATAATGTGTTGCAAAGAGGATATTAAGGTGAGACAATACAAGAACAAGGTCGATCAGACGCAAGGAAGCAGGTGAGTGTTTGACACTCGGACTCAAGATGGGAAGAAAGAGGAATTAGATATCGATGAAAGTCAGGTTAAATTTGGTTTTTCGGATGACTATTTAGGACCTAGGTGAGTCTTGCACCAAAAGCCCGATGGGAGGAAGTTTACATTACCCAAGTGAAACCCGCCCCTGTACTCATTGTTGATAAAAAAATGAGAATTCGCTTGAAAAGAATTTGTCATCTTTGCCTTTAGAGGTCTTGGTAGAGGTAGTTTATAACTTCAGGCACCACAAACTATAGCCGTTGTCTTATGTTTCAAAGGATTTCAAGGAAGTTGTTAAAGTTTCAAAGGAAAGACATTTCATTTTTTAAAATCTTGAACCAGGAACGGTGACATAATCGTTTGCTATTTCAAAGTGGAAGCCCTGCAATTCTTCTTTTGTAAATAATAGTAAATGGGCATACTACTTAGAGATCTGGTAAGACATGCGTACCTTGGGTAATTATCGGTAAAGTCTGGGTTAGGCCTAGGTGATAGGGGATGTCTAGTTATTAAGACCCCGGGTAAAAACTTTTAGGGGTGTAAGGGCTAAAGTGAGCCGGGTTGTCTCACTAAGCAGTTTTGGGTAGATTTAGTCAAGGAACCCCAAGTCAAGTTTAAGGGGAGAATTGTTAGGTAAAATTAACTCAGGGTTTGAGTCATGGTTGACCTCGTTAAACAACAGTGGTTTTGGGGCACATGATATTGTGTACCCATGATTATTTGCCCATGGTATTACATGTAATGAAGCCTATAAAAAGTTCAGAAGACTTCATTGTAATGAGGCCTGGAGGTGAGCAGTAAAGGCTCAACCAAACTTAAAAAACAAATATGGCCATCGAAAAATAAATAAAAAATTTGCAATCGGAAAATGAATGTACTTGTGAGGAGGTGTGCAATGATTGCACCGCCATTACTATATTATTATTGAAACACTTTTCTAAATATATTTTTACAATTTGACTATTAAATGTTACAATGTCTTCCCACATATGCCACAACACATATGATTGCACTAATTCATTTGTGAGGCTTGAACAATATTATAAATTAATAAAATTTACATAAAGATAATATATTCGAGAAGCAAAAATCATTATTTTTCCTAAATAAGAAAATATACATGTTTCTACTCATCTAGAGTCATGAGTAGAAACATGTATATTTTCTTATTTCAGGAAAGAGATTTGTTAAGGGAAAATAGGAAGAAGGATTTAAAAGCCATGTTCTATATTTTCTAAGCAGTTCATGAAATTATTTTCCCAAGGGTTGTAGCAACAATGAAGTCCAACGAAGCATGGGACACCCTCCAGACATCCTACCAAGGCATGGCAAAAGTCAAGACAACAAAGCTATAAATGTTAAGAAGAAATTTTGAAACACTTTGTATGAAAGAGTCAGAGAATGTAGACTCCCTTTTTACACATGTAAGTGGGTTGGTTATTCAAATTAGGTCTCAAGGTGAGACACTTGAGGAAAGAAGAATAGTTGAGAATGTTTTGAGAAGTTTTCTAGCAAGGTTTGATGCCATTGTTGTGGCCATAGAAGAGACAAAGGATCTCTCATAGTTCTCAGTGGATGAGCTTAATGCATCACTGATTTCTCATGAACATAGACTAAATAGAGCAACAAGCTCCTCATTGGAGCATGCCTTCAAGACACAAGTATCATTTGGTCAAGGTCGAGGCAGAGGAAGATCATATGCTAGAGGAAGAGGAAGAAGCCCACACAGAGGTGGAAGAAGCAGCCCTTCAAGCTCAAATGGAAGAGGCAACAATCAAAATCCAAGTCAAAGCCCAAGCCCAAATCAAGCACAAGGTTAGGGGTATGATAAATCTCAAGTTCAATGTCATTACTGTAAGAAGTATGGTCATTATGCAAATGAATGTAGAAATAAGTAATATGACATTAGTAACAAACCAAGTGTAAATTTCACAAAAGAAAATCAGAACCATGATAGCATGTTTTTAGCTTGTAATGTAGCACAAGAAAAACAAGGCGATATATGGTATCTAGATTTAGGGTGTAGCAACCACATGTCATGAAACATAGAAATGTTTTCCAATCTAGATGAAAATGTGAAATCTAAAGTGACATTAGGGACTGATAGCAAAGTCTTTATCATGGGAAAAGGTAGAGTTAATATCCTAACAAAGAAGGGGGAGAAGAAGTACATCTCAGATGTTTACTTTGTCCCTAGTCTGGAGCGTAACCTCATAAGCATTAGACAACTCATGCAAAAGGGCTACATTGTCTTCTTAAAAAATGATGTGTGCAAAATTTTGGATACGCCTCCAAGCAGATAGCTGATTGCAAAGGTTCAGATGACAAACTATAGAATGTTTCCCTAAAATTAAAATCAGATTTGCAGAAAGAAGGTCCACAAGCACAACTCTCAATGAACTCACAAGAGAATGTGAGAAAAGAGGCAGTTGTCACACAAGTAATCTTTCAAACAGATGTAAAAGATGAAAACTGGTTGTAGCATTTGAGATTTGGTCATCTCAACTTTGGAGGTTTGAATTTGCCACATAGGAAAGGCATGATGAAGGGTTTCCCACACATAGAAAAACCAGACATCCGATGTGAAGGATGTTTCTTGGGCAAGCAACATAGAGAGAGATTTCCAGCAGGTAAGTTAGTAAGGGAAAAGGCACCTTTGGAGATTGTCCACTCAAATTTATGTGGACCAGTGCTAACACCATCAATTGGTGGCAGCCACTATGTATTGACCTTCATGGATAACTACACAAGGAAGACATGGGTCTATCTCCTAAAACAGAAAACTGAAGTGTTTGAGCACTTTCGCCAATACAAATCTCTTGTTGAGAAGAAAAGTGGACACTACATCAAAGTCCTTAGGACTAACAGAGGTGGAGAATACATCTCAAATGATTTCCTTCACTTTTGTAGGGAGCATGGAAGTCACAAGAAATTTACAACAAGGTATACACCATAGCAAAATGGTGTGGCAGAAAGGAAGAATAGGACCATTATGGAAATGGCAAGGAGTATGATGAAGGCAAAGCATTTTCCAAATGATTATTGGGTTGAAGTTGTCGCTTGTGTAGCATATATCTTGAATAGATGTCCAACCAAAAGCATCTAGAACAGAGTTCCTGAAGAGGTATGGAGTGGAAGAAAGCATAGTGTCACCCACATGAGAGATTTTGGATGTGTGGTGTATGCACATGTTCCAGATGAGTTGATGAAGAAGTTGGACAACAAGGGGGAGAAATGTATATTTGTTGGATACAACGATGAGTCTGTTAGAGCCTAGATTGACCTTAGGCTGAAGGGAGGAAATCCTAGGATAACCATAAACCAAGCTTAACCTGGTAGCTAGCCCTACCAGGTCGGGAGAGGGCTCTCTTCTTGTCAATTCTCAGTTGAGATGACTAGATCAAATATGGATTTGAGGCTAGGTATAATAGCTCTAGTGTTTTTTATTGATTTTGATGTTTTTGTTGCTGGATCAAATGGAGTAGGCAGCTTTGGGTTCGGGAAATCCAGTCAGGAATGCAGGGTGTTCTATGGGGCGAGGTAGGTAGGTGTTTTGGCACTTGAAATCGAGTGAGATGGTAGGTCTAAGATTGGTGAGGAGCTGAGGAGGGCATGAAAATATCATGAATCCTCTTCAGACAATGGAAAACATCAAAACTAAATGGATTCCAAAGGCAGAGCACTGTAATTAGTGTATTCTACGTATCTATCTTGATTTCATTTAGTTAGAAGAATGAATTAAATTTTGGAACTCATAACACATGAGAAAAACTAATAACAGAAGAATAAACTATGCAAAAACACTTTACCACAAGTATGCCACAAAAATAGCTGCAAATCTTGGTTTATTTCCTTGCCAAACTGCTGATAAGTGTGTACAATGTAGCTCAGAGCATCCAAGAGAGTCCAACCTTTGTGAATGACTGAAAAAATACATAATATAGACATCAAAATACCTATTCTAGCCATCAGGGGTTGAATCCAAGAGATAAGGAACTGTTACAACCATTTTCCAACAAGGAATAGGAATAGAGGCAGTGGAACAACTTGCCTCTATAAGCATGGAAACTGATTCATTGACCCCCAAACCACCTCAAAATGATGAATCTACCATCTAAGATCATTTTAAAATTACATTTACATAGAATCGCATCATTGACAATGATAAATTCATCCATGATGAGAGAAAATTCAACATGTAGAAAAACTAGGCGAAAACTGGATTTTTGGGCAAACTAGCTCTATGCGTAGCGCCACTGGCCAGGTGCATAGTGCCGCTTCATAGTTACGTTGGAGCCCTTCCCCTTAGCCAAATTGAGCCCAAGATAGCTCATTGGAAATGTCTTCCTGTCTAGTTTCTATAACATCTTGAATATTTTCATTTGGATGTAATTTTCCTTGTCAAAAGTCCAATCTCCCAAGACTTGTCAAAATGTGCAGAATGAGGTTGCCTAAACGCAGAGTGCTATTGCAGTAAGCTTTTGAAAGTCTTACTCAACTCCAAATTGAGCTCATGATAGCTCGTTGGAAATATATTTGTGTCTAATTATCATTTGACTCATCAAGGAAGTCATTTGGTCATTCCATATAGGAGAAAAATCGATTTTACCAAGGTCACTCCATAGGTGCAACAACCCTCCTGAGGAAAATGATGTTTTCGACATTTCTCCAAAACCATGAAACATGTGTAAAAATTTTAGGAGGTGTTGTCTTCTTGGGTCTATCATGGAAAAAAAACTCTCTCATTTTTGTCAAATTCATCTTATATTTCTTAGAAACATCATTTGAATAAAACCTATCTTGATATGTGGAACAGGGGATTTGTAGAAATGAAGGGAAATGAAGGGGATAAGGGGCTTCTAAATTCTTGAGAAAATTTTGGAGATTAGGGAGGGATGTTAGGAAGTAGGTGAAAGTGGAATTTCAAATGTTGAGTGAGGGGAAGGGGTCCAAAAGGGCAAAACACAGGCCTAGCCTAGAAAACTGTCAAATTGTAGCAATAAGCTAGGGTTTGTGGGAAAATGATGAATTTGAGGGCTATCAGTGATGGGATGTGCTTAAGAAGGTATATTAGGGATAGGGGAAGGTGTATTAACATCAGGATACAAGCTTTGTTTATTATTTGACCATCCAAGAAAAATTACCTTCAAAGCCCTAGGAGAGGGAAATAAGCCTTACCCAAGTACAACTGAAGCACGAACAGGGTGTAAAATGACCCATTGGAACCTGAAATGATGATGACAATTTTTTGGATGATGGTACACTCAGCCAAATGGTGACATGGACTGGCACTTGGAAAAATTTGAAAGGAGTGAAAACAAATCCTAGACCTAATACCTAATGACCAAATTTTACTTGAAGACTCACTGAAATGACAAAATTTGACTTTGACACCCTAAGACCACTTTGTAAGAGCATGTTTGATCACTGGTGGAAGGCTTCAAAGACTACCACTAACATTGGCTCCATTGGGGATGGTAGCTCCTTGGAGGTGCCAAGAACACCGTAGACCAAGTAGCCTTATCCATTAGGTAGTGGGGTCAAAACTCAAACTGAAATGCATGACTGTAAACTAACGACTTGACGACACAAACTAACTTTTACTCAACTAAAAACTAACTTGATTCTAAAACACAATTGCAAACTAGAAAATATGCTCAAAATGGATCTTATTCAATAAAACCTACTCTAACTATTCCATTCATCACCTGATCAAGTGAAATGAAATAACCAGTGCAACTAAGTAAGCATTCTGGATGTTGTTTGAATTCTCCTCAAGTGCTTGTTTATGAGCAAGAAGAGAGAACTATTGAATGCAACTCCCATGAAAACTTGTAAACAGATCCATTGAATAATATGGATTCTCTATCCGACTCCAAAAGTCCTGCATAAGGATCTTGAAATTCATGAGTACTGAGACCTAGCCCATCCAGTGGATTACTTTTCTTCTCCTCATAACATGAATGCAAACTTTCATTTAAGCTTTGTGATGAGACTCCTATTGAAAATGACAAAGCAACCAGCTGCCGGATCAAGTTTGTATCAATGCTTTTTTCAAGCTCATAGTTAGCTAATGGAGAAGGACTTTGACTGTAGACATCATCCAACACATTAGCTATTGGATCGTGAAAAACTTGAAAAGACTATTGCAACCCATTTTCTGTTGGTTCTAATGAGATTGCATGATTTTTGACAAGTTGCTCATTTGAAGATATACTATGTAAATTTCCTTTCAAAAACTGAAATGATTCAAAACAGAATGGTACAGAATCATCTTGCATCATTTGATCATATTTTCCAGCTTCCAAGTCTTCATCTGCAACCTGACATTCAATGGCATTCGATGGCTGCAAATCTAGATATGAAAAGTCATGAACAAGGATTTCATTACCCTCTAGATGGTCCAGATAAAAACTTGTTGACAGTTGATTTATAATTGCATGAAACTTGTCTCTGATGAATTGAAATGAAGAAAAACAAAATGGAAAAGATCCTTCACTTCAACATTTGTTGCACTTTCCACCTCACTTCCATAGCTGATATGCATTGGTTGATCACTGTATTCGAGCTACTGAAAGTGAACTTCCTCCTTCCACAGACCAACCGCTGATTCGTCTGCAAGATTAGCTTCTATTTGGAGAACATAATCATAATCATACTGATCAAAATTAGGGAAATCATCAGTATAAAACACATCATCAAGCATACATGTCAGGTCAATAGCTCTCTCTTCTCCAAGATGATCTATAAAACAACCATTATCATATCTATGACAACTGGGATAAGAAAGGAAATGTTTTCGATCAGCCACTTGTTCTTCTTCAATCAGCGAGCCATGATCTTGAATATCACACTAATTCCTTGTGGTGATCTTTTGCATCATCTCTTCCACTACACTTACCAAAATGTCGAGCTTTACCTCTAAAGATGTCGATTCCTTTGGATCTATGCTCTTCATCTCTTCTTCCTTCAACTTTGCCCTGCTCATCAGCAAATTAGCTTCTACATCTACTGCATTGTTCTCGATCTCTTCAAGTGTTGCAAGGTTCCTTTCTCTCAACTGAAACTCCATTTCCAGATCAAAGGCTTCCGGGTAGTGTAAGAGAGCGGATCCAGGAGGAGGTCTTATATTAGCAGGCATTGAAAAATAGACTTGGTTAA
Organism: Pinus tabuliformis; assembly: GCA_031772625.1. NCBI lineage: Eukaryota > Viridiplantae > Streptophyta > Pinopsida > Pinales > Pinaceae > Pinus > Pinus tabuliformis. The sequence continues at coordinate 633,866,583 of CM062817.1, read as the reverse complement.
ACCTGGCAGAAAATTGTTGTACTATCTCCCCTGGTAGTCTTTTCAGCTGATTATACTCTTCTATAATTAAGAAAGGGTTTTTTCTGACCACCCACTTGTCAAGGAAAACTTTGACAAACTGTTGGAAATCTGAGATGCTCGCATCAGGCAGGGTTTTGAATCAACTCTTGACTTTTCCTTGCAAAGAAAGAGAAAAAAGCCTAATACTGACATCCTCTTCATCAACTTCAAAAAGGTCAAGAAAAGACTCAAAATTCAGTACATGTCTCTTAGCAGTGATGTTTTCACATTCACCATCAAATCTCGGTAGATATAGGTAATGATTTTTAGGGAAAGCATGGGATATAGGAGGTAAAATTAAAGGCTTGTATCTATCTAGAATTTTAAGGAATATGTACAATAGGTGTAGAATTAGTCTTGGCCCCTTTAGGCTCATCATTTTGAAGACGATCATCATAAGGTTTAGAAGAAGAGTCTTGATCAAGATGAAAGGCATGCGAACGTTTTGTATTCACAATCTTCAAAGGGAAAGAATCAAATGCAGATCTAGGATCTTTCCTCAAATACAGTATACTTTGTAAAACCTTCTTAACATTCTCGGGAAATGAGAAGAAATAATTTATAACAAAGAGCATAATGTCTTGGATGAAATTCCAACTTGAATACCTGATCTTTCCATATTGTCCTTTCATGTTTCTGCTCATCAGGTTCATCCTCCAGTGGAGTCCTTGGATCTGATCTCGAAACTGATTTAGAGTCACCATGTGAATGATTTCAGCCTTCTGAAGTCTGATCATTTTCCACCATCAACAATAAGATCTAAACTTGATACATTTTACTAAGGAACATAAAACTACATCCCCAGTATGGCCACCACTATGTTAGAGCCTAGATTGACCTCAGGTTGAAGGGAGGCAATTCTAGGATAACCATAAACCAAGCTTAACTTGGTAGCTAGCCCTACTAGGTCGGGAGAGGGCTATCTCCTTGTCAATTCTCAGTTGAGCTGACTGGATCAAATATGGATTTTAGGCTAGGTGTAGTAGCTCTAGGGTTTTTGATTGATTTTGATGGTTTTGTTGTTGGATCAAATGGAGTAGGTAGCTTTGGGCTCGGGAAATCAAGTCAGGAATGTAGGGTGTTCTATGGGGCGAGGTAGGTAGGTGTTTTGGCACTTGAAATCGAGTGAGATGGTAGGTCTAAGACTGGTGAGTAGCTGAGAAGGGCATGCAGAGATCATGAATCCTCTTCAGACAGTGGAAAACATCAAAACTAAATGGATTCCAAAGGCAGAGCACTGTAATTAGTGTATTCTACCTATCTATCTTGATTTCATTTAGTTAGAAGAATGAATTAAATTTTGGCACGCATAACACATGAGAAAAACTAATAACAGAAAAATAAACTATGCAAAAACACTTTACCACAAGTATCCCACAAAAATAGTTGTAAATCCTGGTTTATTTCCTTGCCAAACTGTCGATAAGTGTGTACAATGTAGCTCAGAGCATCCAAGAGAGTCCAACCTTTCCTAATGACTGAAAAAATACATAATATAGACATCAAAACACCTATGCTAGCCATCAGGGGTTGAATCCAAGAGATAAGGAACTATTACAACCATTTCCCAACAAGGAACAAGAATATAGGCAGTGGAACAATTTGCCTCCATAAGCATGGGAACTGATTCATTGACCCGCAAACCACCTCAAAATGATGAATCTACCCTCTAAGATCATTTTAAAGTTACATTTACATAGAATCACATCATTTACAATCATAAATTCATCCATGATGAGAGAAAAAAATCAACTTGTAGAAAAACTAGGCGAAAACTGGATTTTTGGGCAAACTGGCTCTATGTGTAGCGCCACTGGCCAGGTGCATAGTGCCGCTTCAAAGCTACTTTTGGAGGCCTTCTCCTTAGACAAATTGAGCCCAAGATAGCTCATTGGAAATGTATTCTTGTCTAGTTTCTAGAACATCTTGAATGTTTCCATTTGGATGTCATTTGCCCTACCAAAAGTCCAATCTCCCAAGACTAGTCAAAATGTGCAGAATGAGGCTGCCTAAATGCAGAGTGTTGTTGCAGTCAACGTTTGAAGGTCTTCCGCAACTCCAAATTGATCTCATGATAGATCATTGGAAATCTCTTTGTGTCTACTTATCAGTTGACTCTTAAAGCAAGTCATTTCAGCTAGGAGAAAAATTGAGTTTACCAAGGTCACCCCAGAGGTGCAGCAACCCTCCTGAGGCAAATGATGTTTTCAACATTTCACCAAAACCATGAAACCTGTGTAAAAATTGAAGGAATTTTTCTTCTTAGGTCTACTGTGGACAAAAACCTCTCTCAGTTTTGTCAAATTCATCTTCTATTTCTCAGAAACATCATTTGAATAAAACCTATCCCGATATGTGGAACAGGGGATTTGTAGAAATGAAGGAAAATGAAGGGGATAAGGGGCTTCTAAATTCTTGAGAAAATTTTTGAGAATAGGGAGGGATGTTAGGAAGTAGGGGAAAGTGGAATTTCAAATATTGAGTGAGGGGAAGGGGTCCAAAGGGGCAAAACACAGGCCTAGCCTAGAAAATTGTTAAATTGTAGCAATAAGCTAGGGTTTGTGGGAAAATGATGCTTTTGAGGGATATCAGTGATGGGAAGTGCTTAAGAAGGTATCTTAAGGATAGGGAAAGGTGTATGAACATCAGGATACAAGCTTTGTTTATGATTTGACCATCCAAAATAAATTACCTTCAAAACCCTAGGAGAGGGAAATGAGCCTTACCTAAGTACAACTGAAGCATGAACAGGGTGTAAAATGACCCATTTGAACATGAAATGATGATGACAACTTTTTGGTTGATGGTACACTCAGCCAAATGGTGACATGGACCGACACTTGGAAAACTTTGAAATGAGTGAAAACAAATCCTAGACCTAATACCTAATGACCAAATTTTACTTGAAGACTCACTGAAATGACAAAATTTGACTTTGACACCCTAAGACCACTTTGTAGGAGCATGTTTGATCGCTGGTGGAAGGCTTCAAAGACTGACACTAACAAAGTCCAAGGCTTACAAACTCTACAATCCATTAACCAAGAATGTCATAATCAATAGATATGTGAAATTTATAGAAGAGGAAACACATGATGGAAGTTTACAAAATACAGTCAATGTCAAAGCATGCATACCACATGAGGACAAAGCGGAATTAACAATAACAAGTAATTCCTCAACAATGACTCCCTCTACACCTATTCAAGTGCAAAAAAGTAGGCAATAAGCAACACCATCAACAAATAATATCACAGCTTCGCACAGCCAAGCAAGTTCTTCTCCAAGCACACCAGAAGCGCAACACCAAGTGACATGTCAAGCCCATCTTCAGCAAGCACAAGAAGACCAAAATTCAGAAATTTAAATGAAATTTATGAGCAAGATGAACTTAATAGTGGCACTGGTCTGAATTCCTTATTTTCCTTGTTTTTTCATGTAGATGACCCAATCCATTTTGAGGATGCAGTCAAAGAAGAAAAATGGGTTGCGGCAATGGAGGAAGAAATAGAAGCAATAGAAAAGAATGACACATGGGAGTTACTGAACCTTCTGAAAGGAAAACATGTCATTGGAGTGAAGAGGGTCTATAAGACCAAAAGCAACATTGGGGGAAAGATTGAAAGGCACAAAGCAAGGTTAGTCCTCAAAGGATACAAGCAACAGCATGACAGAGATTATGCGGAGACATTTGTGCTAGTCGATAGGATGGAGACAGTGCGCACAGTTTTGGCAATTGTCGTGCAGCATAAATGGAGAGTGTATCAAATGGATGTAAAATCAACGTTCTTAAATGTGGTGCTGAAAGAAGAAGTGTATGTTGCGCAACCGCCTGGTTATGAGGTATAAGGCCAAGAAGACAGTGTATCAATTGAGGAAATCTCTTTATGGGTTGAAGCAAGCACCGCGCACATGGTACAGTAGGATAGATGCCTACTTGTTGGACAATGGCTTCGACAAATGTGACGGTGAACCCACTCTCTACATCAAAGAGAGTGAAGGTAAGATTCTCATTGTTGTCTTATATGTGGATGATTTGATTTTTACATGCAGTGATGATTTCCTCATCACTAATTTCAAAGAAGTCATGAAGAGTGAATTTGAAATGATTGACTTGGGATTGTTAAGATATTTTTTTGGCATAGAAGTGAAGCAAATAGAAAATGGCATTTTTATCTCTCCAGCAAAGTATGTGGCGGAGATTTTGGAGAGGTTTAAAATGTAGAACAACAAGGCCACACAGAGTCCAACTGTCATGGAGTTGAAGTTGAGCAAAGAACATTGCAGCAGCAATGTCAATCCAACATTATACAAAAGCATGATAGGTAGCTTGATGTATTTGACCACCACTAGGCCAGATATAATGTATGCAGTAAGTTTGGTGTCGAGGTTTATGGAGACACCCAAGAAGACACATTGGCAAGCAGTGAAAAGGATTTTAAGGTATGTCAATGGGACAAAACATTATGGCATTTTGTACACAGCAACAAGTGATTGTTGTCTGGTTGGTTACACTGACAATGATTGGGCAGGAAGTGTCGATTGCAGAAAGAGCACATCAGGATATGTTTTTCATTTTGGTTTCGGAGCCATCTCATGGGCCTCCAAAAAGTAGCCAATAATATCACTGTCAACAGAAGAAGTTGAATATGTCGCAACAATAGCAACAACATGTCAAGCAGTTTGGATGAGAATGATGTTGAAGGATATTCATCATGACCAAGAGGGAATGGCAACTATTTTTTGCGACAACACCTTAGTAATTGCATTGTCAAAAGATTTTGTCTTTCACAAGATGACCAAGAATATTGATACTAAATATCATTTTATCAAAAAGTTGAGTAACAATAATGAAATTCTGTCGCAGCACTGTAGGTCACAGGAACAATTTGCTGATATCTTCACAAAGCCATTGGCACGTGAAAGTTTTGTTTATCTCAGAAACTGTTTGGGAATTTTCAATGGCGACAATTGTGATTAAGGGGGAGTGTTGGAAATATTAATCCCAACCATTGCGTTAAACATCCTGACAACAACCATACTTGTCAGAAGTATTTTTGCAGGTTGCGCCTCTATTGAAGATGGAAGGACTGAAGCTAGAACAGAAGTAGCTCGCAAACCATTCCGCAACACAGAAAAGAATTTAAGGCATTTAATGCATTTTGGTAAATAGATATGGGAAAGCATTAATTTTGTGATTATTGCCCACACTCCAAACACCTGTGCCATTATTGTCCACACTCAACAACAACAATGTATTAATTATTTGCTCTGTCATGTATTAATGTAAAAATTGTATGTTGAGATAAATAGGTAGGTAAAAGTCATTTTGCAAGTTAGAGAGAAAGAGAGAAAGAGTCTCTGAGGAGAAAATGGTGGAGAAAATTTTGGTGGGTGCGTGAAAAAGAGAATGAGCTGCAGTCTCGTGTGAATGTATTTTTGTGATTCAGAATTCAATCCTAAGTTATTATTGTGTTTCTCCAAACTTACTCTGTTCTACTTTGTTTTTTTTGTTGTGAGTGAATACTATGGTTTTAAATCTCTGCATGGCTGCGTGTAAATCTAGTTGCGCGAAATCGAGCTGAGATTCACGAAAGTCACTACTCTGCCTCTCCGCGTAAATTTTTTCAACAAACTTTGGGGTCTAGGTGATTGCCAGGATCCTGTAATTTTGGGAAATTATGAAGCACATCTGAATAGAGGTGCATCAGATGTTGATAAATGGGATTTCCCACTAAATAAGGGAAGCAACCCCAACCTTTACAATATTCGGAACAGAAGGAAGTGCATCGTTCGATTTCAAGTGTGAAGATTAGGATCCTAGCCCAGTTTGCATAATTTCGGCAAAGGAGGACCATGTGTACAGTATCTATACCAATTCTGGTGTCTCTTTTGATCTCGACAAAACATTATTTAACTGCATGCGAATGCATTGACTATATGTGTTTACCTCTCAAGTTCTCTATGCACTTTGTCTATGATTGGATGTTTTAAAATATAGGAGACCAATTTTCTTAAACAAGAAACAGAGTTACTCATAGCTGAACTCTTCACGTTGCTACTCCTAGTAATAAAATGATGTCATTTGTCTACACTTCTAACGTAATTTTGATTTATTTGTTTAATATTTATCATATGTTTACATCTTTAGCTATAACGGTCGCTTTTGCAAGTGTTTGACTTGTATAGAGGTAATACCTTAATTGCGTAGCTAACAGAACTTTAGGTTTTTATAAATTTTAGATTTTTTTTGCTGAACAAAATTCTTAGCTTCTATTGATTTGAATCTAATTTTTTACAAGAATTTTATTTTTTATTCATTTTATTTTTTTTTTAAATTTCTGCTATTTTCTAAAATCACTAAAATTTTCTTCATCCTTTAAATTGTAAAAACTTAAACTCCAAACTCTAATTTGAACTTTTAACCAAATTTTAGGTAGAAATATATAGAAAAAATTGAAATCCTAAAATGTTTGATTACACTGTTTGCTCAACTCGTTAATATGTATTCTTAAAATGTTGAAATAAAAACAAGAAGTTAAGATATCAAATTGCCGATTTTGTTTGTGAAAAACGTGTAATTACAAATGTAAACTATGGAATATAAACGTATTGAATACTACTTTTTTATTAATAAATCGATATATGTTTTCACCAAAGACAATTTTCTACATGAGTATGAGTATGAGTATGATGGCTAGAAATCCATAGGAACTTAAATTAAATACTGCATGATGGTGTATTTAATTAAAATTGATTAATAAAAATAAGTTGGATGATTGTTTGGGGATGAATATGAGTAAATGATATTTGTACCCAAAGAAATATGAAAAGGATAAACTTCCCTTAATTATTCCTAAAAATTCCTAGTAGAAGATTTATGTGATTTGATTAGATTGGGAGAGAAAAATCTATAAAAGCACTCAGTGTGTGGAAACAACGCTGAAAGGGTGAATAAATAACCTGAGGGAAAATTGCGGGTTTTAATGAAAAAGATAACTTTTTTCCGAAAAATAATAAAAACCTAGGATATGAGGCTAACAAACCCTAGAAAGTGGGACTCCACTAAGGAAAGTTTGTTAGGGAAGTTAGGAATAAATGGAAAAATAATAAAAACCTAGGATATGAGGCTAGCAGACCTTAGAAAGCGGTACTCCACTAAGGAACGTTTGTTAGCGAATTTAGGCATAAAAATGCCTTTACCAGAATAACAAGAGGTTTTTGAATTCTAGAAGGGGAGGATATAGATCTCATCTAGGGGGAGAACATGGGGAAGGAGGTTAGCGGTTGGGAAGAAAATCACATGTCCCAAGTAGATCTAATGGTTACTGTTAGATATTCTGGTTATTTGAGAATTGGATTAGCTCTTCATTTTATATATATGTTTAATATGATTTATGTTTTTATGAGGTAATAGAATAACTTGCTGTGTGGGTTGCTGAACTATGGTTTTGTATGTTGATGCATAAATACTGTGATATAATATTTATCTTATGATGTATAACTACATGTGGTTTTGAGATGTTTATGGGCAATTTCAAATAATATGTATCTAGATCACTTATGTGAATGGAGTATTGTAGAATTAAAGCAAAGTCGTTGCATCAACGAGCACGTCAATTATAGGTAGTAGTTATAATTATGTGGTATAGTAATTATTTGATTATGAGGAGTACCTAACGCATTCTCCTTTGTATGCATGCATGGAAGAATTAAGGCAAACAGTTCGACCTCCTAGTAGGGACTAGAAGAAATCTAGTTACAGTGTCGAGAAACTTATAATAAGTCGGTTATTTTACTCAGAATATATATATATATCTATATATATATATATATCTATATATATATATATATATATATATATATATATATATATATATATATATATATATATGAGTAAGATGTGTACACATACATAATCACAGTCATGCTTGAATATATATGTTTGATGTAAGTATAATCATACTTTTAGGCACTCGGTTAGATTATTTTTCAATAAACGAGTGTTTATAGTGCATGCATAAAAATAAATGAGAAGATATTGTAAAGCCTTATAAGCAATTTGGGAAACTAAGAACTCTTAACATATGTATCTAAGATTATGACAAATTATCGAAACATCAGGAGGCTACAACTGAAACAATGAGTATAATACGCATCTATCCCTGTGATTTAAGCTTAATCCTCATAGACAAAGAGGAACAAGGATGAGCTTGATACAGGTGTTAATTTATAGAAAGCTTTTATTGAGATTACAGGTAAGGTGTGTAACATATGAAACTTTAGAAATATCCTTTAATCATGATCTCGTCGCATACCAAATTAATAAAAGAAACATTTCATCAAAAAGTAAATATAATAAATATCTTACACATGCGGAAATCATGATGGGATGAATAAATATTCAAAGACAGTAAGATGTGTATACCATGAACAATGATAATAGTGAAAGAAAACATAATATCATATTGAATGGAAATAAGAGTAGGTCATACTTATACACTATAGTAGTATCACTTCTAATCATGAACAAAGATAACTCCAAAGAACAATAGAAGAGTAACTCTCTCTAGTTTCAAATAGTTTAGTCATATACAAAATATCAAAATGTAAATTAACAATGCTTTGTATACCCAATCCAAAGTCTGAGACATGCTTCATAACTTAAATATATACCTCTCAGTAAATTTATAAAGTGTATGGAACGATGTGCAAACCCTCATGGAATTATACACATTTAATGGTTGTTGTGTTTGATGACAACACACAACCCTGAAAATTTAACAAGATTATGCCTAATGATGCAAAAATAACTAATTAGGTTTCGGTGAGTTATACCCTCGCAAAAAAAGGAGTGAGATCTATAAATAAATTATGAGTACAAATAAGTTCCTTGAACTGTAATATAAAGGTAGAAACAAGGGAATAGTGCCCTTTTGAGAAACATAGATAAAGACTGTAATTGTGGAACACAAGAAAAATAATTTCATATGAAAAATAGAAACCCATCATCGAAATGTATAGATGCACCGACCTGAAAATTCATAGCAACCATGACTTGAGGGGGAGAGAGGTAATATTAATTTGGTAGTTGCGTTACGAAAGGCTAGAGAGGATGATTATGCTACGAATACCACTCTGCTTAGCTGTGGTTCACATACAAAAATAAAAAACCAAAATAAGGTTAAGAATGGAAATTAAAATAACAAAAGAACCCACTTAGGGAATACATTGTTTACAGGATGATGAATAATTACCTGTAAGATGGAGGCCTGCAACACCTAGGTCTGTTTTAAGAGAATCCCTAGGTGTAAATATGAGTAGTGGGATGTAATAATTGGAAAATTAATATGATGAGATAACTAGAATTTGGGATTTACCTTATGGGTTTTCATCAACTAGTTTTAACTGCAAAAGGGAGACCATCTTGACGGTGTCCGATAATAGTAGGAGATAATCTAGGTAACTGAGAGAAAATAGTGAAACTTCAGTGGTTTAGAAGCGAAATGACCACATTAATGTGTAAATTCTAAGTAGTGACATATCTTACCTTAGGAATTTGAAGGTAGTTTGGTTTAAACCATCCACGAGATCTATGTAATGCCAATGAAATCAAACAAATAAGGCTTAGCACAATTACGAGGGTATATGAGAAAATGCCCACTTATAAAGTAATTAAGATAAAAATGAGAGAACCCATAACTTAACATCAATACTTAAACTAAATTTTACCTGGGAAAATTATGTATTCCTCGTAATTTAAGTGGGAACTACTAAAAGCGAAAATGGAGGCCACCGGGTGTTATTCATGCCCAGATGTCGGGGCATATAGGAAAGAGGTTTAAAGCAAACCAAAAATATAGTGGAGGATCGTGCATGTTGAAAGGATAACCAGAGAAATGCTACTTTTCCTCCATTGTGACAAGGGGTTATATCAAGGACCCTGCTATAAATTTCTCATCAAAAGAATGTTGGGAAAACGAACACAAGGGGCCAAACGTAAATAAAAATCCCAGCCCAAAATATTAGGGTTTGAAAAACCACATTCCATTGTTCGATTTCCTCGAGCAATCTAGAGCCTTCATGAGAAACTTGATATGATGACCTAATGAAACCCATGTGATTGGTAGGTGGGTTTCAATAAATGTCAAAAAGAGATTGGTTGCACAGTGAACCAGGGTACCTCTATTATGCTCAAAGACCGAGCTAAGTTTGCCAGCTAGAGCGCATTATCATTCTTTAGTCAATAGGTAATATATGGTGTATAAATATTGCAGAGCACATCATATTGTAGTAGTTTCATATGGCATAGTTGTTGTTATAATCTTTAGAACAAAGGGTTTGCATATAGGCCCAACTAGTACCATAAAACATTAGCTACTCACATGTTACGAAGGTGTTAGGGTAATGGATTAAAAAGTTGAAAGTAACATTGAAAACACAAATCAATAACATAGAGATGTCATGGATAAACGGTTTAAGTACATGTTATATAAAGAAAAGATGTATAAAAACTTAGATATTCTTATATATGTCAGTTTCATCCTTGCATCACAAGTATAAACTAAGGAAAAAAAATATCGAGGTCCATGAAAGTGTTGCTAGAGTATATGTGTGTGTGTGTGTGTGTGTACTCTTTCTAAAATGTTTACTGGCACTAATAGCAATCTGTATTGATTTTAAGGTACCTAGGTGAATCATGTCACTCAAGATGGCAAAATAATCTCCTCCAGCCATAATAGGTGGAGAAGATTTGTGTGTGGAATTGGGAGAGGGAAATAATACACAAACCTCCCAGTTAATGGAAATGATGAAAAGTATGCAATAGTAATTGACTCAACTTTGCAATAATAATGAAATACTATTGAGATCTAGTGAGGAGAAAGAACACAGGATAAGGGAACTAATGGATAAATCCAGCCATAAAAGTGTAGAACCAAAAGGGTTCAAATGGAAAGAGGAAGAAGTAGAGCGGGAAAAAGCTGAAAGTGTTGAAGAGTCCCATAGAACATACTCAAAGTCTCTTAAGAAAAATAAAATAATGGAGTTGTAGGGAGAATTTCATAAAATCAAACCCCCTATATTTGACAGGGAAAAGGAAGAATAGGCGGAGGCATGCTTCTTAACATGATTTAATATTTTCAAGTTTATGCATATGAAAGAAACTTGAAAGCCCGACTATACATTTACTAGTTCCAAGGAAAATCCACTCTGTGGTGGGAGGAGGCTAAAAGTATACATCTGTTGCAGGAGAAAATAGTTTCTTGGTAGGAATTCTAGAAGTGGTTTAAGTCCCGATACTTGAGTGAATGATACTATGATGACCATGCTAAGGAATTCCATGAATTAAAGTTAGGCAAGCTTACCATGGATGAGTTTGTAACGAAATTTAAAAACTTACTGCAATATGTACCTTATATTAAAGAGGAGAAAGCAAAATGCAAAGATTCTTTAATTGGTTACCATCATATTACAAAGAGGATTGAATTTGATAGCGCCAAAAATATGGATGAGGCGGTAATAAAAGCCATATTATGTTATCAACAATTCAAAACTAAAACTAAAAGGACAAAACCATGGCAAAACAAGGATAAAAATAAGGCTATCATGAATTTAAAAAGACAAAAGCCTCTTTATTATAAACATTTTAACAAAATAAGAAGTTTAGTAAGGGAAGTATGAACCAACCAGCTCAATATCACACAAGGTCTAAACCCGTGGAACTAAGCAACAAGAAGAATGGAGGATCTAAGGAACAAGAACCCCTAAAGTGTTGGGGATGTGATGAACCACATTTACTAAAGCACTATCCACATAATCCAATACCAATACAAAATATTCAAATTGTACATGAAGCGACTATGGTAAATGATGTGGCCAGAAACATTCTTAGACTTAGTGCAACATTGGAGGACACATAGGTTGAACATCAATAGACTATTATTGAAATAGAAGTTAAAATCCAACATTAATTTGTTTTTGTTTTAATTTATGCAGAGGTTACCTTAAGTTATATTAGCCCCCAAATCATGGAAAAATGCAATTTGTTGTCAAAAAAGTCTTAGAACGCATGGTTGGTACAGTTAGCCACTGGTACCAAACGGAAAGTAACTCATCAAACAAAACAATGATCTTTGGAAATGAATGGTTATTTCACATAAGTGAATTTAAACATTCTTCCATTGGGATCATATGATATACTATAGATATGAACTAGTTAGAACAACAAAGAGTTGTTATAAACTGCCTTGAGAAAATTGTAAGTTGTGTAGGCCAAAATTGGCAATCTAAACTAATAGGAGGAAAGCCAATACTAATGTCAATTCGAGAAATATTAGAATTACCGTTAAAAATCAAAACAATAAAGGGATGTACAATATAAATGATACATATAGAAAATGATGAACAACAAAAATATTTCTTTGGAGGTTTTAGCAATCATAAAAAATTTCCAGATGTTTTTCCGAGGAAATTCCTAAATTACCCCTCATAGAGACATAGATTTCTCTATTGATTTAGTATCGGTTCCTTATCCCGTGTCTAGAGCCCCATATAGAATTAGTAAACCATAACTATTAGAGTTGGAAATGTAACTTTAGGAGTTGTTAACTAAGGGTTTGATTAGACCTAGTGTCTCATCATCAGGGGCCCATGTGTTGTTTGTCAAGAAAAAGGGTGACACATTTCAAATGTGCATCGATTATAGGTAGCTGAATAAGCTCACCATCAAGAATAAATATCTAGTCCCTAGAATTAATGACCTATTTGATCAGGTAAGAGAAGCAATTGTTTTATCAAAAATATATTTAAGAATTGTTTATCATCAGTTGCAAATAAAAGTTGAAGATGCCTAAAAAATAGTTCTTAGGACCCGGTATGATCATTATGAGTTTGTTGTGTTACACTCTGGTCTTACTAAAGCACCAACCACCTTTATGTGTTTAATGAATAATGTAATTCACAAACATCTTGACATATCTATGTTAGTATTAATAGAAAACATCCTGGTATATTGTAGAGATGAGGATGAGCATCAAGAACATTTCATATTAGTCCTACAAACCTTAGAAGAACATTAGTTATATGAAAAATTCAGAAAATGTTATTTTTTCAAGAACAAATTCCAGTATTTAGGCCACATTACTTCTAAAGAATGATTAGTTGTACATCTTAAAAAAGTTAAGGCTATCATGAATTCATTTATCCCTCAGGATGTGTTACCGGTTTTCTCATTCATGGGAATTGTTGGACACTATCATAGGTTTGTTGAGGGTTTTTATAAGTTGGCTCATCCCATTACCTCTTTGTAGAAAAAAGGAGTAAAGTTAAAATGGAGAGGTAAATGTCAAGAAAGTTTCGACAAATTGAAACAATTGTTAAAAATAGAGTTGATATTAAAATTTTTAGATCCAAATAAGGAATTTATTGTGTGTACTAATGCTTGTTTGGAAGGACTTGGAGGTGTGTTATTGAAAGAAAATGTAGTCATAGCTTATGAGTATAGAAAATTTAAGAAACATGAACAAAATTATGTTGTATATGATCTAGAGCTGGCACAAGTGATACATGGCTTGAAATTTTGGTGGCACTATCTATTCAGGAAGAAGTTTGTGTTGGTAGCAAATCCCCTCAGTTTGAAATACTTCTTTAGGAAACCTTATTTAAATGATAGTAAAAAAAGATGGTTAGCCTTCCTTAGTGAGTTTGAATTTGAAATAAAACACATAAAAGGGAAGGAAAACAAAATTGGAGATGCACTAAGTAGGAATGCCCATGCTTTGATAGGAAGTTATGTGAGTAAAACTAAAATAGATTTTGAAGAAAAAATTAAGCAAGTAATGCAAGAAGACCCCCAATATCAAGAGTTACAACAGAAATTACAACAAACAGAAGTACTGTGTTATGCTAAAAACACTAAAAATTTACCAACCTACCAAAACAGATTATATATTCCTAATGAGGCCAAGTTGAAACAGTTGATACTAAACTAATACCACAAGAAACCATAGTCTGGTCATCCAAGATATCAGAAAATGATAACAACATTAAGGAAGAATTTATGCTGGCCAAGAATGAAGAAGGATGTGGATAAACATTTCACAAGGTTCTTAGAGTGCCAACAAGTAAAAGTGGAACATCAACATCCTGTAGGTTTACTAAATCCATTACCTAATCCTGAGTGGAAATGGGAGGTAATCTGAATGGATTTTATTACAGGATTACCGAGGAAAGAATACCAACACGATTCTATTATGGTGGTGGTAGAACTTTTGAAAAAAAAAACACACTTTATACCAGTAAAATTAACCTTTGGGACCGCACAGATCGCTAACATTTTCATGAAGGAAATTTTCCAGCTACATGGTATTCCAAAAATGATAGTGTCGGACCATGACGCTAAATTTACTCAAATTTTTGGAGAGCTTTGTTTGGAGGCATGGGGAATGAATTAAACTTCAGTACTACATACCATCATAAAACATATGGACAAACAGAAATGAAAAATAAAATATTAGAAGATATGTTTCGAAATTATGTTATGGATAGGCCTACAAAATGGGAGGATTTTCTGCATTTAGTATAATTTTCATACAACAATAACTACCAATGTTCCATTAGAATGAGTCATTTTGAAGTTTAATATGGAAGAAAGTGTCATACGCTACTTAGTTGGGGTCAGCCTGAGGATAAATTAATATTGGGACTTGAGGCATTGCAATAAATGCAGTAGATAGTGTGCAAGCTTAGAAAAAATATCAAAATATCTCAGGATCGACAAAAATGTTATGCAGATCAAAAAAGGTCTCATAAATCACTTAATGTGGGAAACCATATGTATTTGAGAGTAAAATCCCATAAAAATACGCTCCAAATTGGTATTTGTGCCAGGTTGGCACCACGGTTTTGCGACTCTTTTAAAATTCTAGATCGAGTTGGTCCAATGGCATATCAACTAGCGCAACCCAATCATATTAAAGTTCATAATGTATTTTATGCTTCATTATTAAAAAAATATATCGATGATGCTTATCATGTAATTGACTTGAATTTGATACAGGTGGAACTTGAAGGAGACTTTTTTCCATAGCCTCTTTGTATTTTGGATCGGAAAGAGACCCTGCTCCAAAATTGATTCCTTGCTTGGGTTAAATTACAGTCGAGAGACTTTACACGTGAGGAGGCTACTTGGGAGCATGAGGATGTTATAAAAGAAGCCTATCCAATTTTTTTTAAAAATGAGACAGAAAAAGAGTAAACACCGAGGATGGTGAAATTTTCTTAAAGGGGGAAGATGTAATACCCCTCTATGGTTATGTAAATATCCTTTATTTAGACCGAACTATTTATAGTATGATGACTAGGAATCCATAGGGAAATTCAATTAAATATTGCATGATGGTGTATTTAATTAAATTGAATAATACAAAGAAGTTTGATGATTTTTTGGGAATGAATATGAGTAAATGAGATCTTTACCAAAAGAAATATGAAAAGGATAAATTGCCCTTAATTACTCAGAAAATCCCTAGGAGGAGATTTATACGATTTGATTAGATTGAGAGAGAAAAATATATAAAATATATAAAATCGTTTCAATGTGGGGAAACAACACTGAAAGGGTGAATAAATCAGCATGGGGGAAAAAGGCGGGATTTATCGAAAAAGTTACTTTTTTTCATAAAAATAAGAAAATCCTAGGCTATGAGGCTAGCAGACCATAGAAAGAGGGACACCGCTAAGGAAAGCCTGCTAGGGAAGTTAGGCATAAAAATGCCTTTTACTAGAATAACAAGAGGTTATTGAATTTTGGAAGGGGAGGATATAGATCTCAGCTCGTGGGAGAACTTGGGAATGGGGGTTTGTAGTTGGGTGGAAAATCACATGTCCCAAGTAGATCCAGTGGTTACGGTTATATATTCTGGTTATTTATGAATTGGATTAACTGTCCATTTTATGTATATGTTTAATATGATTTTTGGTTTTATAAGGTAACAAAATAGCTTGTTGTCTGATTTGTTTAATTTTGGTTTTGTATGTTGATACATGAATACTGTGATATAATATTTATCTTATGATATATAGCTACATGTTGTTTTAAGATGTTTATTGGTAGTTTTAAATAAGATGTATCTAGATCACTTAGATGAATGGTGTACTGTAGAATTAAAGGAAAGTCGTTGCATCGTCAAACAGGTCAATTATGTGTAATAGTTATGTAGTATAGTAATTATTTGATTATGAAGAGTATCTAATGCATTCTCTTTTGTATGCATGCATGGAAGAATTAAGGCAAAGGGTTTGACCTCCTAGTAGGGACTATAAAAAATCAAGTTACAGTGTCGAGAAACTTATAAAAAGTTGGTTAATTTAATAAGAAAATATATATATATATATATATATATATATATATATATATATATATATATATATATAAACAATTAAGATGTTGTAGCCACTACAACTCTGTTAGTTCTAGTCTTCGTAGCTTGTCACTAGGGGTCAAAATTGGCTCTTACTATGTCTGGTTTTCAGAGATGTTTTGCACATGAGTTTCAATGCAAATCATATCCTAGGTATGTTCATCAGAAGTAGCTCAGAAAGAGCTTTCCAACAGTATATTTCACGCCCGAAACTGGTTCGTGGATCAGAAGATATGATCGAAATGAATGATTGATTCTTGGTTATTCATGATGCATGTTTTCTTATAATTTTACATTGTGAAAACTTTCTTCACCTTTTTCATGGTTTATAGCTACAAATCCAGTTAACTATGGTCAATTATGTGAGCTATAATGTGTGGAAGCATTAGTTTCAATATTATTGATTTATGAAGGATGTGATTGGCATGGTTTTTTGGGGTTTTGAGGTCATTTGCTGCACACAGGGACAAGTTTACTGCAAAATTAGTTTTTGAAGTAATGGACATGAATTTTACAAAATTGAAAGAGGTTTTTGTCAATAACATACCAAATAACAAAAATTCCTTCAGTTTATGCACAAGTATTACTATGTGGGAGATATGCAGTGAGATTTGAAGCCTACATTAAAACAAAACAAATTTTGCATTTGTTTTGTTGTTTTAGTCATTGTATTTTGGCGCCATTTTATAACAGATGGAAAGTAATTTTGTGAAACCAAAGGAGGTTTTTTTCAACCACGAGCAATATAAAAAAAAAACTCTTTCATTTTATTCACAGGTTTCGTGAATTGGAATATTCGACTAGATATTTACAACCTATTTTTACATATTTAAATATTTGATGATTTCCTGTTTTAGATATTATTTTGTGGCACAGATTCCGAGCAACTAGAACCAAATTTACAAAATTTGAGAGAGGTGTTTCTCAAAAATAACCTTATCTACAAAAATATTTTTCAGTTTTGTAACAGGTGTTATGGTTCAAGAGATACGAGTTCATATTTGACCCCTATTTTCAGAAATTCAGTCCCTATTCTTAGTAGGGAATGCCAAATTTAATGTAATGATTTCTATGTTTAGGGAGATGGTTGAGCTCGACTCCCCTAGTCTAGGGATGAGCTAATTGTATATATTTTATGAATTTTAGAGTGTAAAGGGTTTAAATTTTTCAGCAGAGGAAAGATGCTATTGGACTGTGTAAAGCTTAAACTTTTTTGAATATTATTCTATTGGAGCAGTCTCTGCCCTTTAAACTTAGGATCCATCATAGTGTTTAATGTGCAACATGTTTTTCTTGTAAATTCATTTCCATGCTTTTTTTTCTTGCTAATTTCGTTACAACATTCTCTAAGGGAAGTGTTAGGAATCCATCCATGCACGATGCTCCTTTCACAATGATTATGTTGTTTAATGTAGTGGTTATCTTTCCAGAATCTATCCTCTATTAGATGCTCTATTGAGTAACCCTGTGATTCTCTTTCTTCTAAAGTTTCCATTGTAGATCCATCCCCTAATTGACGTCTGCAGGACAGCGGTCTTTTTCCTCTTTTCTTCTCTCATTATATCTTTAATCTGGCTAAACATTGCGCTTACTTTGTGTTAGGCCCCTATACTACTAGTGTAACCCCTTACTGTTATTAGTACAACCCACTTATTATATTGATGTACCCATGTAGTGCCCATATTGTTACTATTGTGCCCCATAGAAGCCCACTATTGTTATTATTGTTCCCTTACATTATTATTGTTATGTCGGCTCTGATTATGTTATGACCCCTTAGACTTCTATATATAGAAAGGAGGTATTTTCATTCGTATCATCCAAGAATTGTTCATTTATGTAATGTAAAGGAGGTTTCCCCCTCAAAAAGGCTGAATTATAAGGCGTTGATCTATCTTTTATATATTTTCTTGAGCTAGTTTCATAACATTTGGTATCAGAGCTTTGGATTCTAGGGTTTCGCTACTCCAAATAGGTCATTGTGGCATTTTCGCTATAAATCTTTTCTGCGACATTTCAAAAGCGAAAAAAAAACCCATTTGAGACAAAATCACATTGAACCTCGGGTCCAAATTTTAGAGTTTTTTACGTTATATTTGTGGAGATATGATCCGAGGAAGTTGGTATTTTTGCAGACTCCTGAATTACATTCCAAATAGGTGACCTGGGGAAAATCGTCATAACTTTCTCTCTGAGCATCGGATTAAAATTTCATAAGAAGGTACAAAAAGAGGATGCATTGTAGTTTCTTGTAGATATTTTTCAGAGCCAAAGGTCGAAACAGTGACACATGGCACTTCATACAAGTTCGCTCTTTTGGAAAGGTCTATAGTCAGGTCATCATGGGAGATTGTGCATAACTCTTTCTTGGAGAATCCAATTTGGATCAGACTGGTGGCATTGGAAAGAGGACACAGAGGGCTACTATAGTTCGCAATTTTAGAACTTAAAGATATGAAAGTACAAAGTTACAGTCATTTCAAGATCGAGCTCCTAAAATCAAGAAAAAGCAAGATGAGGAAGTTTGATGGCAAGGATCCGGTAAATTGGATACTTTAGATGGAGCAATATTTTGATCTACATGGTGTACCACTATTACAAAAGGTATGTATTGCATCTTCATATTTATAATTGGATCAATTTTGATGGTATGAAGGGCTTTTTTCTCGTAAACAGCTTGTTACGTGGTCAATTTTCACAGAGGAAATGATAGCACATTATGAGGATACAAAGAGCAACACCTTCTTTAGAGCAACACCACAACAACTGGAATGAGTAAAAGGGCTTTGTGACATAGTGGAAAGAAAAATTATGGAAACCATGAATCATACCTCTCACAACTTATGGAAGTGTTGTTTCTCCTAGCCTTCCACAACCTACAAGGGTTACACCACAACAATTGGAAGAAAAAAGAGAAAAAGGGCTTTGTTACAATTGTGATAGCAAATGCACTAAAGGTCATAAGTGTGCTGAGAAGAAATTATTTTACATAGAATATGAAGAGGAGGAAGAAAAGGATCAAGAAACATCAAAATATGAAGATATACGCTAGGACCCCACCCCAGAGAAAGAAGAAATGAATCAAACCATATCTTGTAAAGCATTGGGAAGAATTACCACTCCTCAAACTCTCAAGATAGAAGGACATATCAAGAAGAAAAAGGTGCAAGAAGTGAAAGATCACATCGAGAAAGAAGAAATGAATCCAACCATATCTTGTAATTCATTGGTCGAAATTACCACTCATCAAACCATCAAGATAGAAGGACATATCAAGAAGAAAAATGTTCAAGAAGTGAAAGATCACATCGAGAATCAAGAAATGAATCCGACCATATCTTGTAAAGGATTGGAAGAAATTACCACTCCTCAAACTCTAGAGATAGAAGGACATATCAAGAAGAAAAAGGTTCAAGTAGTGAAAGATCACATCGAGCATCAACAACAAGTTCTCCAAATTTTAAAGGATAATGCCACTTCGGTGCAAAATCAAACGAAACAACGGGTAGATCAACATCGTAGTGAAAAACGTTTTGATGTAGGTGATTGGGTATTTTTACTGCTACATCTCAAGCAAGCTATTTATGAGAAGGAAATGTTGGCAATACTACATGTACTTAAAAAATGGCGACCTACTGAATGGGAAGACTCTTCAAGGATGAGGATGTGGAAGCATTGTTTTGTGCTATTTCTATTATCCAACTAGATTAGATAAATGAAGCAAGGGATGAATGGAAGAAGGACAAAGAAGTATGGCCACTAATTCGAAAGTTTCAAAATATCCCAATTCAAACAATATTGCGAGAAATTGAAGAGGAAGGAAAAATCATATTGGAACCTGGAGCAGTCACAGAAACAAGAACTCGACATCTACGAAAGCGATCAATTTCAGAGTATCTCATCAAGTGGAAGAACTTAATTGCTGAAGATTCCACATGGGAGGACAAGAATTTTATACATAAGCATCAAGAACTACTCAAGCGTTGAGGACAACGCTTTCTAAAGGAGAGGGGCATGTTAGGCCCCTATACTACTAGTGTAACTCCTTATTGTTATTAGTACAACACACTTATTATATTGATGTACCCATGTAGTGCCCATATTGTTACTATTGTGCCCCATAGAAGCCCATTATTGTCATTATTGTGCCCTTACATTATTATTATTATGTCGGTTCTGATTATGTTATGACCCCTTAGACTCCTATATATAGAAAGGAGGTCTTTTCATTCGTATCATCCAAGAATTGTTCATTTATGTAATGTAAAGGAGGTTTCCCCCTCGAAGAGGCTAAATTATAAGGCGTTGATCTATCTTTTCTATCTTTTCTTGAGCTGGTTTCATAACACTTTGCCCCAAGTTTTCTGGCAGAAACTAGCCTTGATTCCATAGCCCAATGGTCCCTTCTCTTGTTGTTTTCAACACACAATTTTCAACCAAATCCTCATCGTTCATAGCTAGCCTAATATTCATTTATTTCAGACACCCTCACTTGTCAAAGAGAGAGCTCTCTCTAGTCTTGCAGGGCTAGATGCAAGATCAAAAGTTTGGTCTGTGGTTACCTCAGAATTGCCTCTTCTCAACCTTGAGGTTCATTATGAGTGCTAACAAACTCGACCCATAATTTTGGTTATATCTAAAATTTCGGGTCCCCCGTTGCCCGTCTCAAGCCATCCAAGGACACTCCATTTGTTCATTGGCTAATTCACCGTATGGCTTATTCTTCTCAGATCCTGTCGATGCATTTAGTCATGTAATCATGCGATATATATTGCATCCTTTTGTCATGCCCCACCTTGTGCATCGACCCAACCCTTCCATTAGGGTTTTGGAAGTGTGATGTCTTGCCCAAGACTTCAAATATTTTCCCTATACAATTCAAATCAATGGTGACACCGTGCATGGGTGGGCAAGACCCCAATCTCACTTTTACTATGATTGGCCATACTAGGGTTTGGAGAGAAACCCTAAATCGACCCTCGAATGTCTCCCTGCATGATTTAACCTAATTCATCTACCTCTAGAGTTACATTCTCATAGAAAATGCTTGACATTATGGTAAGAATCATTGTGTGTCATATCCTCCTAGGTTCATGGCTGGTTCCCCATCTCAAAAGGTGCATTAGGGTTTGTAAGCATCATGAATTTCCCTTATTGCCTTCGTAGCCTTAGGTGCACGTGATTAAGGATCCAACCCTACTTGGAATTAACCCTCGCTCTCCATAATGTATCTTCACTTCGAGGCACACACATTATGATTACCTCGCCACCCCAAGAAGCATGTGATATCGAAATTCCTTGCACTAAGCATGCTCATTAAAATTCCCAAATGTTGAGTTGGTTTAAAGTGCAATCATCTCTCACTCTGCACGTAGAATTGATTTATAATTATATTATCACCCCAATCATCTTAAATTGATTTCTTTTGTTGTTTTAATGATTGATTACTTCTCTTTGCAGGACTTTAACTAGGACTACTTGTGGCCAATATCAAATGAAGAAGGATGGAATTGAATGAATAAGAACAAGTGAAATTGTGTGGGGAAGAAAGATCATCTAATAATAATAAAGAGGGAAATTCTACAAGGCATGGCATATTGATAATTCATGGAATGATGGGGATGTATCACACATGAGCACAGTTCACGCTTTCAAATTCTCGAAGAGTTCTTGCCAAGGGTAATCAAAACCCATACGGATATCTACCATAAAAAAAAAAAAACCAACATGCTTATCTAAGTGACGCATGTGACATCGATGATAAAAGGGTATGAGTAATATGCATAAAATTCGAAGCTCAAAACAAAGGCAACCCTTTCAAAAATTTCATACAAATGAAGTTTAACTCGATTTTAATGGCTATGCATGTTGAAATGACTTGAAAGCTAGAAGTCAACGATGGGATTTAAACGAAATTCGTTCCCCCTGCATGCTTAATTGAATATTGAAGGACATGCCTTGCACTCAAGGGTGACGAGAAGATGATGGCGGAATTAACGATTGGTGGCTCAAATGATAAGTTCAGGAGCAATCTCAAACCATACCTATAAAAGAAAATTGTGTGCATTGAGGAGGTCTTCTTTGACCACAAAATTCGACTCTTCAAAGGGAATATCAAGCCGCAATGGAAGATCGGGACCGAGCACAATGTGATTGATGTTTAGCAGACCATAGGAGATCGATTAGATGATTATAGTTGAACTATGACACTGCATGGAATTCCTTCAGACCTTTAGGACCTCGCCTGCCGATATCTTGCTATTCCTATACAAGGAAAACACATTATCATCCTCGTTCAAAGGCTTCCCATGCCCTCAAACTATCGCGATGTCTTAGATAAAATGCAACACCGCATGGCCTTCGGATGCATGAATGTCATGGTATACATAGATGTTCGAACGATGTTGGCATGTATTCGTGGCAGGCCAGCACTGAGACTGTTTATGGAAAAACATCTGTCTTGGATGGTAGAATCCGTAATACAGTCATGATTTGACGGCAGTCGGAAATATAGCTACGGTGGAAAGCAAATTAGAATAGGGGTCGAACAAGCCATCAAAATCGTAAAGTGATGATGGCAGCACCATGCATTCAAATTTCCATGGGAATCTCATGAATGAAAAAATAATGATGGAAGCAAGATGCTTATGGCACTGCTAGCTTCGAACGAACAAGAGAGCGATGGCTGAGAAAATTGCAGAAGTGATCTCCAGCAGACACATTCCAAGCTTCGATGTGATCCCATGAATTCCATCGAGTCAGGTATCCTCATAAGTCACCAAGTCGCAAATGTGCCCAACCACTAGAGTGCGACCTCTTCGACATTCAACCAATAGCCCCATAGGTTGCAATCGCTTCTCGAACAAGTTGCAAAATTGCAGTGCTAATAGATGTGCCAGGAGTGCGACTTACTTCGGAGGGCGACTATGCGAATTTCCCAGGTCGCATCTCTGGATTGCACTCGAACACCTAGAGGATGCAACCTCCTCTTGGTGCAAATCTACTAAGTGTGATCACATCGCATTGCCCAAATGCAGCCGGTGTCTTAGTCAGTTGAATCCATCATAGTTTAGTCTTGCTAAGCAATCCTAGGTTGCACTTTGTTTACAAATTGAAACTAGGCTACCCGTAGAAGTCACATGGTTGCATTGAAATTACCCAGGCAGGCTTACAAAAGTGCGATTTGGCCAAAACGTGATTTTGCGACCTCTGGATAGTCGCACCTCTGCCCAGGTCGTGTCATCACATTCTTAGACTTCAAGGAAAGTAGATGAAAGATGCGACCTCTACTTAGGTGCAACTATATGACCTCTGTTGGAGTAGGTGAGTTGAAACATGTGCCCGAAGGAGCTAGCGCCATTGCTGCCACCTCGATCTAATGACATGGAGCAGAGCGACACACAAATTTGTAACCAATAAATGACAAACAATTTCAGCACTAAGAATTCGTGTTCATTATTAATTGTAATATTTATTTATTGTATTTCATCAGAATACTTTTGTCTTGATGCTTAATTAATGATTGTGTACATGTGTAGGATCGAAGTTGCGGAGGCTGATCCCTACCATTTATGCTGACATTTAAGTTGAATTGATTACTAAAAGGACCCAAGGCATCGATGTTGTGGAAATGCATGATCTTGGTCAACAACAGATATTGAAGTCAAGCTAGTTCCCAGGCATCCATGGTAGGAAAAGGGGTAAGATAATTTTTGAATTAAAGTCCACAGGTGATAGCACAAAACAAGGATGAGATAAATGATTCCAAGCTATCTTACCTCTACGTGATGGAAAGAAGGTCACATAATGTTGGTATACACAAAGGGATTAGGGTTCCTCGTGAAGCTTGTGTAGCTAAGGTTTCCTTCAGCAGGCCAAATGGGCCCTCCCAAGTTCCATGGACCTTTTAGTAAAATCCAAAGTGCATCACCAGAGGATTAATGAATGAGAACGAGTCATGGTAGCAAGAAAATAGGTCAGTTTCAGGACCAGCATCCACATCATTGTGAGATATGGGAAACAAGCATTCTAGGGTTTCCCATAACCCTCTACATCCCTCCCCTATCTCTTTCGTCATAATGTAAATTTCACCCACCATTATATCAGCCACTATGTTCGAGTTGATGTGGGCATGTAACAATCATTCTTGGCTTGAGAAATAAATGGGGAAGCTCAAGATTCAGGAGGGTAGCCAAAAGGGCACGAGGGAACGTCAAGGGTCACAGTAGGTGAACAGTCACCTGACCTCTATAAATGTGTCCTCATGGCTCATAAAGAATTAATTTGAGCACTTGAGTTGAGGCAGAGATAGATAGCTGATGTATCCTTGAGAGCTAGGGTCACCCAGCTCTTGGTAGCTAGTAGAGTGGATCTGTAGTGGGTTTAGGGTTGTGGTATCGGGCGATGATATGAACAGCCCATGTTCCACTATTGGGTATTGACCAATTGCATGATATGTACTTGGAATTGCAGCAATATTAATAAGATTTTTTCTTTTGCCTTTTTGCACTGATTCCCATGCTTACTCAGTGTGGTTGTATTAATTTTCTTGTACCTTCACCATATTTGTATGTGTGCTTTCATATACGCTAGATGTTATTTACTGATACATAGTGGTTGCATTTATGTTTTGCTTTCAAATTTGTGTTTACTTGTCCCTTGCCATGTCGGTAACCTATGGTGAACTACTTTGCATTTGACCTATGGAATGTTCCTGTTTATTATGTCTGATGGGGTTTTAGCTCACTAATCCCTCTCATCGTTTATCTCTTCTTATCGTTGTTGTGACTTGTTGGCAACTCTTTCTACAATTTGTCAATCTTGGGCTAATTTTGTTTCACTTCCCGAGCACTTCATTCTTGTCCCACTCTGGCATCTTATCATTTGATAACCAAGAGCATAAAAAAATCATGGTGGTAGTCGGGCCCACATACTGGATGGGGCTCCTATCCCAAATGGTGTGAGGTCTAATTGGGACTTCACACCGGGGAGACCCCTTATTCATTGGCGGTACATTTTGGCCCATCAACAAATTGGTGCTAGAAGGAGGGCTAGATGACAAGCTGAGCCCTTGGAGCCTGCAGTTTAGCCTCATATCTGTTAATGGCTCTGACCAGAACCTCGCTCTCGGGGTGTTTATCTAGTTTGTCTATTTCCCAGTTTTCCATCCCCAGGAGCAGCTCCATCACTTGTCTCAGTTAAAGTTTGATGGTGAGGATGGAACACCTTTAATCAAGCATATTTCTAATTTCCACGAGTTTTGTGAATCTTTTGAGATCGATGATGATAAGTTTGCTTGTGTGTTCTTCTCCCTCACCCTTGAAGGTCGCGCCAAGCAATGGTGCCACACATTGCCGACGACATCCATTCATTCGTTCAAGCAACTCGTCAGTTAGCTCTAGCAAGCATTTGATAGGTATGATTTTCAAGATGTGTTAAAGAGGATAAATGAGCTTAGGATGAAACCTGAGGAATCCTTATAGGATTTTTTTATTTTTATTTTTTATTTTTTAATTTTTTTTTTTTTTTTCAGATATGTGCATCTTTGTTTTCAATTTCCTGAAAGTGATGTCGACTAGGTGTATCTGAATATAATTTTTCAACGATTGGTTCTTGTTCCTTTACGACATTTTCAATTGGAAACAAGTCCTTTTTTGTATGAGTATCATCATAATTTGAAGATTACAAAGTGTCTAGATTCTACTCGTAATTTTGTTTTGCCTATCTCTCTGAATCTTGAACAACCTCAACCCCCCGAGGAAGAGATTACTGTTTTTGGGATTTCTTGTCCTCCTCTTAACTTGTTACATAATAAGATTGTGGTTGTAAGTGGTTCAAATGATGAACAGTGCTTTCTAGGAAACGGATCTGATGGTCTCGCCTCTAAATTCCTCGTACATTATTTTGGTCTTGAAACTGAAAATTATATAACATCTCTTCATGCTGATGGAACCTTAATCGAGTCCATTCAACATACATCTTACTATATTCCGAGATCTCATTCACCTGTGCATGATGGCTTTGGTCTTGTCTCAAGTAATGTTGACCTTCTTATCAAATCCACAAAACACATGAGGCCTACAAATATGTCATTCTATTTGGTGAACAGTGATGGGTCGGATGTGGGTTCGGGTTCGATCGGTGCACCTTCATTTGACCGTGTGCATCCATTCTACCTTGATTTAGTCCATGGGTCTACTGCACCGGCAGTTCCTTCAAATCATTCACATCTTTATCTTGCTGACATTGTTTGCAATCATGTACATGGTTGTGATGTTTCACAGTAAAGGGATGCAGATTCTCAATCCCTTATGCCTGAGCTTTTCCACTCGCAGTCTTTAACAGGTGAAGAATAGGGTCATGCACCTTGCCCAACTCAAGCTAGTTCTCTCATTAATCCCTTTACACTGCAAATCCAAGAAGATCCTGATGTGTGAGATACCCAGCTTGATCAAATTGGTGGTTTCAACAATTCTCATTTTACTAGAAATATATTCACTCACGCCTTTGGAGATTATCCTACATATCCGCCTGTTGATCCTACGAAGCCCCTGGAATTCGATGACCCACCTTTCCAACGTTTAGGAACTCATCAGGAAGTTGAGGCACTTTAGCTTTCATTGATGGTTATGGCAGGTTCTCATGTTCCTGATGAAACCCCTGAACCAAGTCGAATTAGGGTTTGAAAAATGAGGGTTTTCGCACATCACGCTCCTCTCAACATCATCTCACTAGATGCAAGCTCATCTTGGAAACCCTCTGATTCAAGCAATTTCTCGTTGAGAAAATCTTTCCATCACCCTTCAACTGATGCACATCAACCTCTATACCCTAATTGGATTGCTAAAGGGAGTGTTCTGGCCATTGTCCCGAATCTTTTTTATTGTCTCCTAGCCCATACAGTCTGTCAACATACACAATCAAATGATGTCTTACAATCTCCTATAGGGGAAGGGGAAAATCTCCTGATCTCCCCTCCACCTGAGACCCTTTCGATTGATTCATTTCACTTTTGGGAATCTAAAGAATCTGATCTATCAAGTTGCTGATCTATCAATATTCAGACAATGGATCCAATCCACAATATTTTCACTGATAGTTTTCTAGTCACAACCAACCATAACCGTATAAATCCATCTAAAAAGCTTGCAAAGCTACAAATACTTTATGGTGTGTCATTTTAAGGTTCAAAGGTTGGCTAGGACGATGAGGCACTTTAACTTCTGTTGATGGTTATGTCAGGTCCTCACGTCCTTGATGAAGTTTATCAACAATTTCAAACTAGGGCTTCTGAAATTAGGGTTTCTATGTTTGAATCCTCAGGGATCCCAATTACACTCGACAGAGGCCCCTCTTTTCAGGGTTATCAAGTTCATCATCCTTTACATCATGATAGGGTTTTTGATCATATTACTCTGAGAGATCTATTTACTAGCCGGTATCATCTTGCCTTACCTGCATTGGATTTAGGGTTAAGCATAAACAGATGTATGTTATGGCTCCATGACTATAAATTTCATGCTTGTGGTTCGATTTACCAGAATTGGGTTGTAGTTCGCCTTGAAAGGTCTTCTCTGACACATTTCCCTGTAGGTGGACAAGATGTTCTTTCTTTTGTGCATGCTTTATAGCTAAGCATGTTATGTTTTGCACAACTCTTTCCACACATTCTAATGGCTATCATCTTTGTTTTTGCAAGTTGCGAACTGCTGCAGTGGCTACATTGGAAGTTTGATTTCACATAACTTGACCTATACTTTGGTTAAATTAAGATTTAGAGTTTTAGACTAGTTAAGTTTTAGTTTTTCTTATTAGTTCACTGATTAGAGTTTGATTTATGATTTAAATTTGTCATCCTTCATTTCCTCTATTGTTGGTAGTTAGTTCCCTGCTTGTTTTTTTTTCACTCGTGCCCTTGCATTTGTTTATTGTTGTGTGCCGTTCATGATATCTCTGCATATGCATTGCATTGGTCCTTTATTTCCAATTGGTTGATATCTTCTACAAATAACATCACATTGTGTCATTAGCCCTGTCTATTGCATTGCATCATACACTTTCCTTCTCGCTTGGCACACACTCATCTTTGACCTAGCTTGGAAATTTCCTCCATGTTGCATGCTGCTGCATGAGCCTTCATGAACCTGAAGTTTTCAAACCGTGGTGTTGTGAATAGATTTCTCACACCTTTTACTCTCACTCCAAACTACATTGTTTCATCTTGTTAGCACCTACTGGAAAGCCCTAGGAGATTTTCCTAGTCACCTTAACCCTAGGACCAAAACCCTATCCCTAATGATGTAGTGAAGTTGTGATGGTTACACTGATGAGTGGCCTCTCTTGGAACCAGTCATCAAAGTTGCATCCTGGAGATCTCTCCTACGAGTCTAATTTATTAACAGGGAAGATAAGAACAAATTTCTCATGGGGAACCCTAATCTATTTGAATGACTTATACACATAACCTAAACCTAGTGCTCAGTGTGGTCTTGATTGTTTCAATGACTTGTGTTCTTGTTCACCTGCTGATTGGAAATGAGATGTGGAAGCTTGGAATGAGAGAGAACCTAAATCAGGATATCTCTTAGTTTCTTTCAAACAAGAAACAACCTCTTTTGCTCCTAAAATAAGTCAGGATCCCTCATCCACCATGGTGCAATGAACACCCAAAAATAAGTGCAAATGCACACTTAAATGAAAATGAAACCAAATAAAGGGTAAAGGATCGAGAAAGTCTTCCTGCGTAGAGAGGTAATACAACGACTCGGTCGAGGTACTGACCAAGCTCACTGGAAACGGAGCAACATTTATGATTTCTTGAAGTGACTCCATGGGGTAATGTCTAGGCCCGTTGGTAGTGGACAAACACTAGAAACTTACTTTTAAAATTCTAAATACAATAAGCCATCTACCCTTCTTTGCATCATCATCAACTAATCGTGTGTGTGAACTGTTAATTGGGTGTTTACTGACTGGCAAGACCTAGCTAAGGTATGAGGGAAGGCATATCTACACAGGTCGAGGCTATGCAAGAGGTTCCCATAGTAACCGTTCAATAATCATTGCATCATACATGGACTCGAACTATTACAGGGATGTTGACAGAGATATTGGATTCTACCAGTGGTTCACCAATTGTTGTAGTCGCTACAACTCCACCCAAAATTTTGGGCATATCTAAAATTTTGGGTCCCCCACTGCTTGCCTCAAGCCATCCAGGGACACTCCAGTTGTTCGTTGGCTAATTCACCACATGGATTGTTCTTGTCAGACCCTGTCGATGCATTCACTTATGTAATCATGCGATATATATTGCATCCTTTTATCGTGCCCCACCTTGTGCATCGACCCAACCCTTGCATTATGGTTTTGCAAGTGTGATGTCTTGCCCAAGACTTCAGATATTTTCCCTATATAGTTCAAATCAATGGTGACATCGTGCATGTGGGGACAAGACCCCAATCTGGCTTTCATTATGATTGGCCATACTAGGGTTTGGAGAGAAACCCTAAATCGACCCTCGAATGTCTCCCTGCATGATTTAACCTAATTCATTTGTGTCTAGAGTTACATTCTAACAGAAAACGCTCGGCATTATGGTAAGAATCATTGTGTGTCATATCCTCCTAGGTTCATGGCTAGTTCCCCATCTCAACAGGCGCATTAGGGTTTGTAAGCATCATGACTTTCCCTTATCGCCTTCATAGCCTTAGGTGCATGTGATTAAGGATCCAACCCTGCTTGGAATTAGCCCTCGCTCTCCATAATGTATCTTCACTTCGAGGCACACACATTATGATTGCCTTGCCACCCCAGGAAGCACGTGATATTGAAATTCCTTGCACTAAGCACGCTCATTAAAATTCCCAAATGTTGAGTTGGTTTAAAGTGCAATCATCTCTCACTCTGCACGTAGAATTGATTTATAATTATATTATCACCCCAATCATCTTAAATCAATTTCTTTTGGTGTTTTAATTATTGATTACTTCTCTTTGCAGGACTTTAATTGGAGTTGCTTGCGGCACATATCAAATGAAGAAGGTTGGAATTGAATGAATAAGGATGAGTGACATTGCGTGGGGAAGAAATACCATATAATAATAAAGAGGGAAATTCTACAAGGCATGGTGTATTGATGATACATGGAATGACGAGGATGTATCACACATGAGCACAGTTCACGCTTTCAAATTCTCGAAGAGTTCTTGCCAAGGGTAATCAAAACCCATACAGTTATCTACCAAAAAAAAAAAACTAGCATGCTCATCTAAGTGACGCGTGTGACATCGATGGTAAAAGGGTATGAGTAATATGCATAAAATTCGAAGCTCAAAACAAAGGTGACCCTTTTAAAAAATTCATACAAATGAAGTTTAACTGGATTTTAATGGCTATGCATGTTGAAACAACTTGAAAGCCACAAGTCAACGATGGGATTTAAATGAAATTCATTTCCCCTGCATTATTAATTGAATATTGAAGGAAACGCATCACACTCAAGGGTGGTGAGAAGATGATGATGGAATTAATGATTGGTGGCTCAAATGATGCATTTCAGAGCAATCTCAAACCATACCTGTAAAATAAAATTTTGTGCATTGAGGAGGTCTTGCTTGACCACCAAATTCAACTCTTTAGAGGGAATATCAAGCCGCAAAGGGAGATCGGGATCAAGCACAATGTGATTGAGGTTCAACAGGACATAGGAGATCGATGATTATAGTTAAACTATGACACTACATGGAATTCCTTCAGACCTTCAAGACCTCGCCTGCCGATATCTCATTGTTCCTATACAATGAAAACACATTATCGTCTTGGTTCAAAGGCTTCCCATGCCCTTAAACTATCGAGTTGTCTTGGCTAAAACTCAACACTGTATGGCCTTCAGATGCATGAATCTCATAGTATACAATAGATGTTTGAACAATGTTGGAACATATTTGGGGCAGGCCAACACCGGGACCATTTATGGAAATACATCCCTCTTGGATGGCAGTATTCGCAATACAGTCATGCTTGGATGGCAGTCGGAAATACAACTGCATGGAAAGTGGATCAGAATAGGGGTCGAACAAGCCATAAAAATTGTAAAGTCACAATGGCATGACCATGCATTAAAATGTCCATGGGAATCGCAGGAATGAAGAAATAATGACAGAAGAAGGATGCTTATGACGTTGCTAGCTTCGAACGAACAAGAGAGAAAGGCCTGAGAAAATCGCAGAAGTGATCTATAGCAGACACATTCCAAGCTTTGATGTGACCTCGTGACTTCCATCAAGTCGAGTATCCTCATAAGTCTCCAAGTCACAAATGTGCCCCACCACTAGAGTGTGACCTCTCCAACTTTCGACCAATATCCCCAGAGGTCACAATCCCTTCTCGAACCTGTCCCAAAATTGCAATTCTAACAGATGTGCCAGGAGTGCGACTTACTTTGGAGGGCGAATTGCCCAGGTTGCATCTCTGGATCGCACCCAAACACCTGGACGATACAACCTACTCGTGGTGCGACTCTACTAAGTGTGATCACATCGCATTCCCCAAACACAACCCTCAGTCAATTGAGTCGGTTGTAGTTCAGTCTTGCTAAACAATCCTAGGTTGCGCTTTGTTTACAAATTGCGACTAGGCTACCCCATAGAAGTTGCATAGTCGCATTGAAACTCCCCGGGCAGGCTTACAAAAGTGCAATCTGACAAACACAATATTTTGTGACCTCCAGATAGTAGCATCTCTGCCCCAGGTCGCGTCATCACATTCTTAGACTTCAGTGAAAGTAGATGAAAGATGTGACCTATACTTGGGTGTGACTATGCGACCTCTGTTGGGGTAGGCGAGTTGAAAAACATGCCCGAAGGAGCTAGCAACCATTGCTAGCACCTCGATCCCATGACATGGAGTAGAGCGACACACAAATTTGTGACCAATAAATGACAAACAATTTCAAGGTTAAGAATTCGTGTTCATTATTAATTGTAATATTTATTTCTTATATTTCATCAAAATACTTTTGTCTTGATGCTTAATTAATTATTGTGTACATGTGTAGGAGTGAAGTTGTGGAGGTAGATACCTACCATTTATGTTGACATTTAAACCGAATTGATTACTAAAAGGAACCAAGGTATCTATGATGTAGAAATACATGATCTTGGTAAACAACAGATATTGAAGTCAAGCTACCTCCTAGGCATCCATGGCAGGAAAATGGGCAAGAGAATTGTTGAAGTAAAGTCCACAGGTGATAGCAAAAAACAAGGATGAGATAGACGATTCCAAGCTATCTTACCTCTACGTGATGGAAAGAAGGGCACATAATGTTGGTCTACACAAGGGATTAGGGTTCCTCATGAAGCTTGTGCAACTAAGATTTCCTTCAGTAGGCTACATGAGCCCTCCCAAGTTCCATGGAACTTTTAGTAAAATCCTAAGTGCATCACAAGAAGATTAATGAATGAGAACAAGGCATGGTAGCAAGAAAATAGGCCAGTTTCAGGACCAATCATCCGCATCGTTGTGAGATATGGGAAACAAGCATTCTAGGGTTTCATATAACCCTCTACATCCCTCCCCTATCTCTTTCATCATAATGTAAATTTCACCCACCATTATATCAACCACTATGTTGGGGCTAATGTGGGCATGTAACAATTATTCTTGGCTGGAGAAAGAAATGGGGAAGCTCAAGAGTTAGGAGGGTAGCCGAAAGGGCATGAGGGAACGTCAAGGGTCACAGTAGGTGAACAGTCACCCGACCTCGGTGAACAGTTACCTGAACTCTATAAATGTGTCCTCATGGCTCATAGAGAAGGACTTTTAGCACTTGCATTGAGGCAGAGATAGATAGTTGATGTATGCTTGAGAGCTAGGGTCACTCAGTTCGTGGTAGCTAGTAGAGTGGATCTGCAGTGGGTTTAGGGTTGTGGCATCAGATGATGGTATGAACAACCCATGTTCCACTATTGGGTATTGACCAATTGCATGATATGTATTTGAAATTGCAGCAATATTAATAAGAATGTTTCTTTCACCTTTTTTCACTAATTCCCATGCTTACTCATGGTGGATGTATTAGCTGTCTGGTACCTTCACCATATTTGTATGTGTTCTTGCATATACACGAGATGTTATGTACTGATACATAGTGGTTTCATTTATGTTTTGCTTTTGAATCTGTGTTTACTTGTCCCTTTCCATATCAGTAACCTTTTGTCGACTACTTTGCAATTGACATCCGGCATGTTCCTATTTATTATGTCTGATGGGGTTTTAGCTCACTAATCCCTCTCATCATTTATCTCTTCTTATTGTTGTTGTGACTTTTTGGCACCTCTTTCTGCAATTTGTCAATCTTTGGCTGATTTTGTTTCACTACCCAAGCACTTCATTCTTGCGCCACTCTAGCATATTCTCATTTGATAACCAAGAGGAGAAAACATTCATGGTGGCAGCTGGACCCACATACTGGATGGGGATCCTATCCAAAATGGTGTGAGGTCTAATTGGGACTTGACATTGGGGAGACCTCTTAGTCGTTGGTAGCACATTTTGGCCCATGAACAGATGTGTACACATACATAATAATAGTCATGGTTGAATATATATGTGCTTTGTAATTATCATCATACTTTGAGGCATTCTTGTTAGACGCTTTTTCTATAAATGAGTGTTTGTAGTGCATGCATAACAAGAAATAAGGATATACTGGAAAGCCTTGTAAAAAATTTGGAAAACTGAGAAGTCTTAACATCTATATCTATGATTATAAAAAATTATCAAAACATAAAGAGGCTGCAACCGAAACAATAAGTATAATACACATCTATCCCTATGATTTAAGCTTAATTCCTCATAGAAAAATAAGAATGAGGATTAGTTCAATATAGGTGTTAATTTATAGAAAACATATATTGAGATTTCAAGTAAGGGATGTAACATATGGAACTCAAGAAAAATCATTTTTTCATGATCTAGCCGCATACTAAATTAATAAAAGAAACATTTTTCCGAAAATTAGATATAATAACTATCTTACAGAGGCAAAAACCATGATGGGCCGAAAAAAAAATTCAAAGACCGTAAGATGTGTATACCACGCACAACGATAATAATGAAATAAAACATAAATATCATATTAAATGGAAATATGAGTAAGTCAGACTTATACTCTATAGCAGTATCACATCTAATCATGAACAAAGACAATTCCAAACAATAATAAAAGAGTAAATCTCTTCAGTTTCAAATAATTTAACCATACACAAAAGACATGAATGTAAATTAACAACATTGTGTATTCTCAATCCAAAGTTTGAGGCATGTTTCATAACTTAAATATATACCTCTCAGTAAATTTATAAAGCATATGGAACACTGTGCAAACCCTCATGGACTAGTACACATTAAACGGTTGATGTGTTTGATGGCAGCAGAGAACCCTATAAATTTAACAAGCTTATGCCTAATGATGCAAAAATAACTAACTAGGTTCTGGTGAGTTATTCCCCGACCACAAAAGGAGTGTGATTTATAGATAAATTCTGAGTTTAAATAAGTTTTTTTGAACTGTAATATAAAAGTAGAAACAAGGGAATAGTTCCCTTTTAAGAAACAGAGTTAAAGACTCTGTAATTGTGGAACACAACAAAAATAATTTCATACGAAAAATGATAAGCCCAATTGAAGGGTGAAATAGAAACCCAACATCAAAGCATACAAATGCATCGACTTGAAAATTCATAGCAGCCATGACTTGAGGGGGAGAGAGGAAAGATTAATTTGGTAGTTGCATTATGAAAGGCTAGAGAGGGTGACTATGTTATGAATACCACTCTGATTACTTGTGGTTCATAAAAAAAATAAAAAAAGGAAAAATAAGGTTAAGAATGGAAATTAAAATAACAAAATAACCCACTTAGGAAATACAATGTTTATAGGAGGAAAAATAATTACCTGTAAGATGGAGGCTTGGAACACCTAGGTGAGTCTGTACAGAAACCTGAGGCATAAATATGAGTAGTGGGATGTAATAACTACAAAATTAATAAGATGAGATAACTTGAATTTGGGATTTACTTAATGGGTTGCCATCAACTAGTTTGAATTGTAAAAGGGAGACCATGTTGATGGTTTGTGATAATGGTCAGAGATCATCTAGTAGCAGCTGAGAGAAAATAGTGAAATTCAGTGGTTTAGAAGTGAAATGACCACATTAATATGTACACGATAAGTAGCAACATATCTTACCAGTCAGGTTTTGAAGCTGAAATTTACTAGTAGAAAGGAATTGAAATTTCAAGACCTTGAAGGGGTAAAGGAAGCAAAGTTCATTTCTCTATCTCTACGCCAGTAGGACAGTAGGTGGCATGCCTTAGGAATTTCAAGGTAGTCGAGTTGAAACCATCCATGAGACTTGCATAATGCCGATGAAATCAAACAAACAAGGGTTATCACAATTATGAGGGTATATGAGAAAATTCCCAATTATAATATATTGTAGATAAAATGACAGAAGCCATAATTTATCATCAAAGCTTAAACCAAATTTTACCTGGGAAAATTGTGTGTTCCTTGTAATTTAAAAGGGAACTACTGAAAATGAAAATTGAGGCTACTAGGTTCCACTCGTGCCCATATGTTGGGACATACAGGAAATAGGTTTAAATAAAATCAAAAATATAGTGGAGGATTTTGTGTGTTGAGAGGATAACTAGACAAATGACACGTTTCCTCCATTGCGACACAGAGTTATCTCAAGGACCTTGCTATAAATTTCTCATCACAAGAATTTTGGGAAAACGAACATAGGGGGCGAATGCAAATAAAAACCCCAACTCAAAAGATTAGGGTTTGAAAAAACACTTTCTACCATTTGATTTCCTTGAGAAATCTAGACCCTTCATGACAAACGTGATCTGACACGCCAGCATGACCCATGTGACTAGAAAATCCTCTAAATTGTATCCAAAATAATCTTAGAAAATCACGTTTAAGAAGCTTATAACCAAAATTAACATAGTTTTTTTATTTTATATAAATATTAATGTATTTAAGTAAATATGAAATTATGTTAATTATAGATCTTGGAATATTTAAGAGATAATATTGATATTAACATAAAAACCCTTCAACTTTGACTTGGAACTTGGAAATAATGGAGAAAGTATTTTTTAGGCTATTTTTTATTTTGTTTATATTTATGTCCTAGATCCTATTTTCTGGGAGTTAGTTTTGATCTCTATAAAAAAATGTGATCACATAAATATGTTTAATATTGATTGTTTAGATTAATGAAGTGGTAGCGTTGTGTGGCAGCCTTCAGGTACAACTTGCATGACCTATGAGTTGTGTGATTCATTCATTAAGGTTTGTTTTCCTATATTTTTAATTTGGTATCAGAGCAAAGGTAGTGAGGTTGCATTTAATTGAGTTTGGTATGAGGAGTTGTGTTTATTCAACTGTGTATTGACAATTTGCATATAGATTTGCGACCTGTCAAGGAGAGGAAACCTTGGGTTACCATCTATTGGTGTTGTTGAAGGTTTTTACTCATGTTCCTGGTCATTAGTTTGTCTCCCATTGTGATCACCAGTTAAACCTGTTCATGCCCCATGGTGTGCGCTAGTCATTTCTATTTATGACACCTAGCTCTCTCACTTTGTTTAATTTCCTATCACTTCTCCCCTCGGAAAAGAAAATAAGGGAAACCATTTGGCGGAAATATCGTGATTTAATATGAAAGTAACACATATTGCATAGGATTGACTAAATTTATCATCAAGTTACGCTTAGGTTTAGAAGAGTTTGTAATCGCAATGTTTCAATGTGGCACAAAACCTTGATCCTTAATGCAAAGAGCTAGCTTGCGATTGTATTCATCTAAAAAAAAGGAAACCTTTTTTTATAGATTATTGTAGATAGAGTTTGAGAGTGAGGATGGATCTTGGCAAGAAGAACTGACAAATCCTTTGAAGTGTTCGTCGACATTGAAGACATTATAAAGGGTTGAGCAGTGAAGACATGTTGAAGAGATCATGAAGGGTGGAGTAGTGATGACATTCAGATGTGAACGTCGAATTTGTGTTAGGAATTTCTAGGTCTGAACCATAGCAACAACATTCCCTTGCATGTTGACATCACGAATAACTGGTGCATTGATTTTAGAACTAGTGTACACTCCACTAAGAGAAAATTTTGCTAGCGTGGGCACACTTATGAAATTGTAAAAATTTTCATTGCAACGTAGAAATCCATAGTTGGTTTTGATATAGAATGTTTTCAAACTTATTAAAAGTATAATTTCATTGTCCCTCGTTAGTCAACTGTATTATTGATTTAACGTTGAAGATTGTAGTGTGGGAAAGTGCCAGGAGTCCTCATGTGAAATAATTTTAGATTATTTTTTTAAATTGTGCCAAATAAAGGAAAAACGGGGAATTTATTTATTTTGGGGCCAATTGGAGTGTTAAATAGGAGAGATATTTTGTTTTTAAGATGATCAATCCTCTTACTGAAAATCATTTAAATGAAGCTAACAAATTGAATGGCTCCAATTATGTTAATTATAAATTCAAGATGCAAATGTTGATGAAAGGCTATGGAATATGGAATATCACAAATGGAGAAGAAGCAAAGTTGAGTGTGACATGAGACACAAAAAATGCATCGATCGAGGACTCGCGGAAGCAGTAGAATAAAGAAAAGGTATTAATAAGGATGTTTATGAAAGATAACATAATTCCTCACATTCTTCATGGCAAGACTTCCAAAGAAACTTGGAATACAATTATGGATTTGTATGAGGCTAAAAATACAAATCAGATCCTCTTCCTCAAAAGTAAGCTCATTTATATTAAAAATGGAAGAAAATGAATCTGTTAGTACCTTTTTTTCAAGAATCAAATACTTTAATGATAAGCTCAAAGACATAGTGGAATCAATACCCATTACTAATCTTGTTACACATAATTTAAATGGGATGTGAGAGGAATATCAAATGTTCATTATAGATCTTGCAACAAGGGAGAAAGATCCCACTTTTAATGAGTTGACAAGGATACTGAGGCAAGAAGAAGAGAGGCTTAGGAATTTGAAGCTTCAGAATCCAGACTTAGCACTTGTGGCAAATAAGAAATTATTCAAATAAAAATAAGGAGAAGGAGGTAAAAGTGGAATTCCATTTCATAGAAGGCCATCTCCAATTCAAAATCAAGGTATGTCACCTGCTAGAAATGATTCTAAAATTAAATGTTTTTATTGTGGTAGAAGTGGGTATCTTGCTAAATATTGTTACAAGAAAAAAACTGATGAAGTGAGGTATAAACACAGAAGAAATTTACAACACTCTATAGGAGAAGCCCTGAATTCTAATCCTAAGAATTTTAAGTTGTTTGTGTCTAATTTGTGTTGTCTGTTGAAACCAATGATGTCGATGCGTGGTTTGTGAATTATGAAGCCTCAATCCACATGACATGTAATAAAGACTCATATGATAACTTCAAGGATGATTCAAGTGGATATTGGTGGCCACCCACCTATTCCACATAGACCCCTAGTCAGTTTTATATGTTTCCTTGTTCATTTCAGCATTTACTATTTTTAGTAGTTTTTTGGGTCATGAAATTTCAAAGAGTTTTGACCCCCTAAATGGCCATTTTTTGGGGTCCACGTGAGGTCCGTAGCCATAGGCAGTGGCCTACAGTGAAACTTGTAGTACCCAGTGATGAGCCTCATAAATGGGTAGTTATATGGGCTCATTTTACCTCCTAACCTAGTTAAATCAACCATTCTCTTAGCTTATTGTATGATTTTCTAATTATATTTATGCTTATAGAGTGAGCTGAGTTAATTATTGTGCCATGTGGTCTAACATGTATCTAATGCAGATTATTGATTGGTTTTGAGGTCAAAGTCAAGGATCCAGTGGACAAATGGAAGAATAACTTGAAGTGGACAGAGGAGAGGACTTATAGGAGGGAATCCCCCTCATTTATTACTCCTCACTTCAAATTCCCCTTCATTCAGCTCAGAGTACAAGTCGCTGAATCATGCACTAGAAGGCAGTCGAGCAAGTGGAGGATGACTGATGATTATCTCGAGTTTTGGGAGCCAAGCCTCCCTGATTTTAAGGAAGCTATTGGTAGCTTCATTTGTATAAGTAGAGATGCCTAGGGCCTCACTAGGGTCAGATTTTTTCTTATGTAAACTCTGCTCAAATTTCAAGGTTATTTTTTTGTGACAGTTTCATGTAATCTTGCTATTGTTTTGAAAATAAGGATGGAATCCTTTTTGAGCTAGCACGGAGTTACCTTAGAGGGCTGAAGCTCTTGGGTTAGGGCCCAATCCAAGCATCCAATCTCCTCTTTAGTTGTATTTGTATGCTTTGTTTCAGTTTGTAGATTAGTTTGCTGTTAGATGTATTTTTCTTATGGTTAAGAATAGGTTGCTTTTGATGATTTAGTAGTTTGCTTCCATTTGTGCTTTCTGTAGCAGGCTAAGCAGTTACCAGCAAAGAATCAAAAGGTTAGCAATAGTTCCTTGGCCTCTCTTCCTCCCTCTGGGACCATGATTTGAGGCAAAGACTCTCTTGCTGCCCCAAAAACACAGATTCTCCTCCTTCATAGGACTTCTAGTGTTTGCAGCTTTTTAGTAGGTTAATAGTCCAGCTTTGCTTTCCTTTAGATCTTCTTCATCATGCTCACTTCCTGATTTTCAATAGTCTTCTTTCATTCTTTCCTTTCCTACATCATTTCTCAGCATTTCCTTTCATAGATCATAGTTTAGACCATTTTTATGCAAAACTTTGTTTTTCCTAAATGCATTCATTTCACTTGTTGCTTGATTTCTTTGGTTGACTGTCAGTTCCTATGAAGTATATCTCTTCCAGCAATAGGCCAGATTATCAATAATCACACCCTCCACCTGATCCATGCCCTATAGGTCTCCCAAATCTCACCTCAATTCTTCCCTAGTTTCCTGCATTTTCCATAAAACTTCTTCCTCTCTCCTTGAGCAAACCCAATCATCTTTCTCTTTCCTGGTGATTCATGGTAGACCTTAAGTGCCCTAACACCTAATTCCAACCTTCATCCACCTTTCTCATCCACTCTCACACCCTCAAAATAGTGAAAATTTCTCTCAGCCTCCTCCTGTAGGCCTCCTGTAGTTTCCCTGTTTTCCTCCTGTAGATTTCCTGTGTCCTCCTGTAGATTTTCCTGTAAGCTTTCTTTTGAAGGCCGGGTGTGGGAAAAGCCTCCAGAAGGCCACTTGAGACCTCATAGGACCCATCCACACCATCCTACATCCTCTCAAGTCCCAAAACCACCCTTCAACACCACCTATTTGTTGCCACACTCACACACAATAAACTACATGCATGTCAAATTCACATAAAAATACATAAAAATCCAAAAATATGTTTTTTGCTTATTTACTTCTAGAAATAGCATAGCTAGATGTTGTTTACTTCCTTGAGTAGGTATTGGAATTCCTTTCATGGTTTTCATACTAATTTCTCCAAGAGTAGAATTAGTTGGTTAATTAGGGTTTACTAGGTTTGCTTTACATTTCAGTCTTTCTCCTTTTTGCAGTTAGAATAGCATCTATAGAGTAATATTTCTTTCCTTTCATCAACTATAGAGTTTCTTCTGGAATCCATAGAAGTTGGCTTGAGCTTGTAGTGATCTTGCATCGGCTGACCAAGTGACAACCTATAGTGAGAACTAGTACTTGTGCATACAACACCGATGCTTCCAAGTTTGTTACAAACTACCGGGTTGATAAGAGTAAAGTAGGTAGCCCAGGAGTTGCAAAATTATTGTTGCAATACTGGTGCTCACCACATTTTGGTGCCGTTTCTAGGGAAGTGTCAGATTATTCTGTTATTACTGCTTTCTTCTATTTCCTATTGCAACATTCTGCTAATAGTTTATTTTAGCAAAAGTAGATTAGTCATTCCTTTTCCTTCAATTTTGCATTTCCTTTCTTTCCTTTCCAATTCTGCAAATTTCATTTCAGCAAGTTCATTTCAATTAGTTGCAATTTGTTTTGTTCAATCAATTTCAATTTTTTCAGTTACCGTCAGTGTGGAGAAAAAGAAACAAAAACTAACCAAAAAGATTTCCTTTCATGCCTCGTAGGAATAGAGATAACTCAGGAAATTTTTTTCCCAACACCCGCACTGCTTCACACATCCAACCTTCTCTCTTCTTCGATGGCTGTGATCAAGAAGAACCCTTAGGTGAACAGCCAGACATATTTGAAGAACCTATAGGGGAAGAAGAAGAAGAAAACATTCCTTTGGAGCTAATGGCTGAAAACATAAATGCTAGGGGGAATGGAGAGAGAATAGAGGGTACCTTTTCCATTCGGGAGACCAATGGGGACACCAAAATGAAGAATATAAGCCCTTCCATCCTACCTCATTTCCATGGTCTGACTAAAAAAGATACTGACACCTTCTTGTTCGAGTTTGTTTTCATTTTTCGAATTTATTACTATGCAGAAGATGAGCAAAAGTTGAAATTGTTCCCTTCTACTCTCAAGGATGCAACACTGCGCTAGTTCATGGGATTACCTGGCAATATCATCACAACATGGTCTTAGATGTAGCAAGCCTTTAACAACAAGTATCGAGACTATTTTAGGTCAAAAGATACTAAAAAAAAATCTTTTGAATGACCATAGGAAGTGATGAGTCCTTGGAAGACTATGAAGAGAGGTTGCAGCTCAGTTGCAAAAGGGTCAGGTGTACACTTGACCTTGAGTCTTTGAAGTTGGTCCTGCTCAGGGGAATTCGGGAAGATCTTTTAGACACCCTCCATCTACTGGTCGGGGGGGGACATCTACCAACTATCCTATGAGGACATAAAGACTATTTTTAGAAACCATTCTAGAGCAGCTAGAAAGAAAGGTAGGGGGAGTCAACCCATAGCCAATACCTCTTCCTCCAACTCATCCATTAAAGGAGAAATTGGAAACGTGCTCGAAGAATTCAAGAGTGAGATGTTGCAGACTCTTTCCATGCAAATGGATACCTTAGATATGAAAAGAAAACCAGAGGAATCAGAGTGGGCTTTGGCCATTTGTTGCCCTAGGTGCACCAGGAGGCATCCTAGGAATGAATGCCCATTGAACTCTATAGAGGTTTGTTCAGTCTGTGAAGAAAATCATTCTACAGATAAGTTCCCTTCCTTGCCCAGACTTAAAGCTGTATATCAAAGGGCTGAGGGAGTCACTGAACAGCTCTATTACATTAACCAAAGAAGGTCGCATGGACCTAGACCATACCAGTAGGGGATGCAAGGGACATCTCAGGCATACTACAACCCCAACCAAGTCACCTCCATACCTTCTTAGGGCCCTCCTGCTCATCCTTCCTGGTCCACACCTCCTCCTTGGTCCTTCACATCTCAATATCATGCCCAACTAGCCACACATTCATTTCAATCCTATGCTCAGCCACAACCTTAGTGGAATGCATCTCATCAGGGGTGGAGGCCCCAATACAACTCTCTTCCCACTCTTTTGCCTCCACAACCTGCCTGTCCACAACCGTTACCTTCTGCTCCACCAAAGAAACCCCAAATGCCTGCCCAGCCAAATCCAAACCCGGGCAACAAATAGGCTCAACAAGTGTACAGTGGGGAACCATCATGCCCAACTTATGCTGTGGAGATTCAAGAAATTAACTTGAGATCTGGGAAAGTCCTCCCAAATAGCCAGCCTCCACCCAGGGAGGTTGAGGAAGATAAAGAGGAAGCAAACATAAAGAAAATCCACCCTTTCCTGAGAGACTATCTGTGACAGTCCAGCCTACGCCAGAAGAGACTGAACTCCTAGGAGAATTGAAACATTTATGTGTAAAGATACCACTTCTCCAAGCCATAAAAGATGTGCCTATCTACAATAGGTTGATCAAAGAGAAGTTCTTTAGGCATCCAGGAAGGCGCAAGAGAGATGCCCCAACCATCAATGTCATAGGACAACTGTCCGACCTGATGTTGGGGCAGGTAATCTGTCCAAAATATCTGGACCCTAGAAGCCCAGTAGTTGATGTCCACATCAATGGCACAATGATCCTGCATACCTTGATTGATATAGGAGTTGCCATTAATGTGATGACAAAGGACACAATGCTCAAACTTAACCTCCAGGGCTCCTTGAGGAAGACCACGACAGTGCTACAGCTAGCAGACTGCTCCATAGTGACCCCTAAGGGGATTGTGGAAGATGTGATGGTATCCATTGGTTCTTGGGAGTACCCTGTTGATTTCTTAGTTCTCCAGCCAAAGGAAAAGCTCATTGGGTATCCTCTCATTCTGGGAAGTCCCTGTTTGGCTATAGCCGATGCCTACATCAGCTGCCAAGCTAGGAACATGACCATAAAGAACGGGCAAATGTCCAAGCAGTTAATCCTATATCCTCCTGCCCAACCCTTGCTAGAACATGATCTACTTCTCTGGTTGGTGGAGGAAGATGAGGATGAAGTTTATTCTGCACCACTTTGTACATTAGAAATCGCCATGGGGGGAAAACAGCAAGATGAGGAGGATATGATTGAA
This sequence comes from Pinus tabuliformis, assembly GCA_031772625.1. Taxonomy (NCBI): domain Eukaryota; kingdom Viridiplantae; phylum Streptophyta; class Pinopsida; order Pinales; family Pinaceae; genus Pinus; species Pinus tabuliformis. The sequence goes on along the minus strand of CM062817.1, from coordinate 633,822,533 downwards.
AATTTGATTCAGAATGCACCTCCCAGTGTATCACCATTAGAGGACATAGTAAGAGAAACCCAGAAAAACCCCTCCACTGATCTCTGTGCGGTCGACTCCACTTCTCTCTGTGTTAAGAATATAGAGTTTGGACCAGAAAGAACATTGAAAATCAATCCATCCTTATCCACTTCCCAGGAGAAGGAACTGTGCAGCCTTCTGAGAAAACATCTAGATTTCTTCACCTAGAGTTATAAGGAAATGAAGGGAGTGCACCCTTCAGTATGTACTCATCATATATACATCAAAGAATATTGCAAACCAGTCAGGCGGCCTCAAAGGAGGATGAATCCAGCACTTAAAGATATTGTTAAGGAAGAGCTGTAGAAATTGCTTGATGCAGGATTCATCTATCCCATCTCTGACAGTGAATGGGTCTCCCCTTTCGTGATAGTGCCAAAGAAAAATGGTAAGTAGAGAATCTGTGTCGACTATTGGGAATTGAACATGGCCACTAAAAAGGACCATTTTTCTTTACCTTTCATAGATCAAGTGTTAGACGATCTGGCAGGGAAAAAGTTTTTCTCCTTCCTAGATGGGTTTAGCGGGTACAATTAGATTCAAATCAACTTGGAAGACCAAGATAAGACCACTTGCACTTGTTCTTGGGGTACTTTTGCATACCGAGTCCTTCCTTTTGGTTTGTGCAATGCTCCAGCCACTTTCCAAAGAGCGGTATTGAGTATATTTTCTGAACTAGTTCATGATGCAGTAGAAATATACATGGATGATTTTACTTCTTATGGTTCTGACTTTTAGGGAGTTTTATCTAACCAAGGAAAGTTATAAACAAGTGTATTGAGATGAACCTATCCCTCAGTTCGGAAAAATGTGAATTTTTGATGACTAAAGGGACCGTGTTAGGTAATGCAATATCTCAGTAAGGACTGCAGGTTGCCATCATCGAAAGGGTCCCACCTCCTCAAAAGGTGAGAGATGTCAGAAGTTTTCTAGGCTTAGTTGGATATTACGGGAGATTCATTAAATATTTCAGCAAGCTAACCTCTCATTTGTTTGGCCTCTTAGGCAAAGATGTTGATTTCATATGGTCAGAAAGCTGTCAAGAAGCCCTAGATACCTTGAAGAGCAAGTTAGTGACTGCCCCAATTCTGAGAGGCTCAAACTGGGCCCTACTTTTCCACATTCACACAGATCCCTCAAACAAAGCAATAGGAGCAGCCTTAGGCCAAATGGATGAAAAGTTGCCTATGCCATATACTTTATAAGCAAGACTTGTTAAAGGCAGAGTTAAACTATACAGTGACCGAGAAGGAACTCCTAGCTGTCGTGCATTCCTTAAATAAGTTCAGACATTATATCACAGGCTATCAAACCTTTGTGCACACTGATCATGCTACAATTAGATATTTAATGAACAAACCAGATGTAAATGCTCACATTATTAGATGGTTGCTTTTACTGTAGCAGTTTGATCTGACCATTATTGATAAGCCTGGTAAAGAAAATGTTGTTGTTGACTTTTTGTCTAGAGTAAATTTTCCTGCAGGTGAAGAAGTAATGGTGGATAACCAAATTCCAGATGAACATCTATTTGCTATATTAGTACTCTCTCCATGGTTTGTTGATATAGAAAACTACTTGGTTTTAGCACAGTTCCCACCACACCTATCCTCAAAAGAGAAGAGAAAGATAGTAAGGAAAAGCGCCCCTTTCACCTGGATTGGAGGAAATCTCTTCAAATTGGGCCCAGATCAGATCTTGAGAAGATGTGTCAGGGAAGAGGAAGTCTTTGACATCCTCTAGACCTGTCATGATGGGCCTTGTGGAGATCATTTTGCAACAAAAAGAACTGTCTTCAAGATATTGCAAGCAGGATACTATTAGCCCATTCTTCATCAGGATGTGAGGAGATATACAAGCCAGTGTGATCAGCGTCAGAGGATGGGGATACCTACTCCAAATGATGAGATGCCCATGCAACCTCAAGTGACCTTTGAGCCATTTGAGAAGTGGGGCATGGACTTTGTGGGGCCTAGTAGCCGTTTTTCAAAGTAGAAACAATACATCATTATGTGCACCGACTACCTGAAAAAGTGGGCAAAGACAAGAGAAATCAAAGCAGCGACAGAGGAAAAAGTAGCTGATTTTTTGAGAGAAAACATATTCTACAAGTTCAGGTATTCGAGAGAGTTGGTCACAGATTAAGGCAGTCAGTTCACTTCCAACCTGATTGAAGACTTGCTCACACATCATAAGATCAAGCACAGGACTTTCACCCCTTACCATCCAGAAGCCAATGGGCAAGTGGAGGTCACTAATAGAGCATTGGAAGGGATCCTAACCAAGGTAGTGAGCAGCAACAGAAAAGATTGGGTGGACAGATTAGTTGAGGTCTCTTGGGCCTACAACACCACATGTAAGACCACTACCGGGTTCTCACCCTATGAACTGGTCTATGGGAAGAAGGCTTTGCTGTCAATAGAATTTGAGTTCAATACACTAAGGATGGCAGCTCAGCCGAACCTATACCTCAACCATGCATAGAAGGAGAAATTACTTCAGCTCAATGGATTGGATGAATACAGATTGCAAGCCCTTCTCCATACGGAGGTAGTTTAGCTTCAGAGAAATATATGGCAGGACAAAAATATCAAGGAGAAGAAATTCCAAGAGGGAGATTTGGCACTACTCTATGATTCAAAATACAAGGATTAGAAAGGCAAGCTGTGGACAATATGGCTGGGACTCTACACTATGGAGAAATGCAATGACAATGGTTTAGTTCTGATCATAACCATTGATGATGAAGCCATCCCCATGCTTGTCAATGGACATCGGTTGAAGGTCTACAAGAAACCCCTCTCCAAGCGAGAGTTCATTGATGATTTGAATAAAACAGTGATGGTAGTGGAGCATGTCTTAACTTTCACTTCATCCACTCACTGTGAAAAAAAAAAAAAAAAAAAGGGCTCAAGTGAAAACCTCCATGAGGTGCTTGAATCCCATCATTGCGTTGAAAACCTCTTCTAAGGCAACCTAGTGATGCAAAAAAGAAAAAAAAAAAAAGAATAAGATCCCTGGGAGAAAACCTCCCTTGGAGGCGCCCAGGGTAGGCAATTAGGGTGAAAACCTCTTTGAGGTACCCTAGTTGTTTAAAAAAGAGAGAGAGAGAGAGAGAGAGAGAGAGAGAGAGAAAGGAGAAAGAAAATGAATTTTTTTTGTTGCATTGCAGGTTTGCAGGAAGACTATAGGGAGCATAAGAAGGTGCCAAGGGGACCCTGACATTCATAACAACACCCATGTCATCTTCTCCACACCTTCCTCCATCATTTTTTTACATTTCTTTCACCCACTGTACCTCTTTTTCAAAAACTGTGTTTTCTATAGGAGGCTCTGTGTTTTCTACAGGAGGCTCCTGTAGGAATTACAGAGAGCCAGAAGTGGCTACAGAAGGTAGTTTGAGGGACAAAGAAGCTTCATGAAGAACCTATAATCCCTCCTACAATCTTCAAACCTCCTTGCCATCATTTCCAAACTTGCATCACACCCCAAGCATCATTTTTCTTCCTGTCCAAGAAAAACACAGAAAAACATTTTTTCAGTTTAAAAAAAAAATGAGAGGAAAAAGAACCATCAACCTCACCTAAAGCCTACCTACTACCTCTCCATCTTTATCTACACCTATGGCATCATCCTCGGGCTCCAAGCACATGAAGAAGCTGAAGTTTCAAGGGGAGAAGCAACTACAGGAGCTCCTGTAGGAATTCCTGTAGCAGTTGATCCCATAGAAATCCAGCACCAATAGTAAGAGAGTGCAAACATCAAGAATGAAAAGGCACCTAAAGCTCAGATCCAGCTAGAGAAGAACCTACACAAGCACACAAGCACACATCAGCAAGCAGAGACAACATGCAAAAAGGGAAATAAAGGCATGCAACAAAGAAAGCCACAACACCTCACAACAAATACACTCAGATCACAGGTAAGTAACTAAGTCACTCCTCTGTTTGCATTTGTGTAATTAGAAGTCATGCAAAAGCAACGAGATGGTTGAGGTTGAACGAGGGAAAGGTGGCTAGTTAACTTGGCCACCTTCATCTAGTTGACTCCACTCATCCGAGATGTCACCCACACGTGCGCACAGTCAACTCCAACACAAGATGCCAAGGACAGGTAGTGGAGGAAGTGTGAACTGCGATGCAATAATGAGGGATGATTACGAGGAGGGGCCATGATGACCAAGCAGGTGGGGACCAACATTCTGAATATGGCCAACGTATAGCTTGCCAGCTTAGCACTCATCACCGAAAATATCCATAAAGGGTAATAAGTACTCCTCCCCGAGCATTCTCACCACATTTTCCTTCATTCATTCCTTGTAACTCAGTTACAACAGTCTCCTTGTGCCCCCACAACCTCGTAACTACCATCCTTCATTGATCTTTCTCATATTCTTGCTCTCGGAATTTTCTACAGGAGCACCTACAGGAAATCTACAGGAGGGACAATAGGCTTCTACAGGAGGGGCAGTGAGTCGTTTTGAAGGGAGAAAACACGATTTTTAGCATGATTTTTGGTATGAAGAGGTAGGGTTCATGCATGCCCCCTGTTGAATATCAATATATGAAAGAAGTGGTCTCAATTTGAGGAGAAAATAAGTCTTTAGGAGAGGAGAAAATACATAAAAAAAAATTTCTTATTTAAGAAAAACACAGTCTCCTTTGTTTCTCTGTTTTTCTCAAAAAAAAATTTCTCCACCTCCATATTTGGTTTTTCAAAAGAGTATAGACAATATGACAGGAGGGTTTATGAGAAAGGAGCCCACTAACTCCACTAGGCTCCATGCACATCCTCAAGTGGTGGACATCTTCACAAGGGCAAACTGGATGAATTTCTTTGAGAAATTTCAAGGGTTTGATGAGGAAATTTCCCAAGAGTTTGCACTCTCTTTGGTCCCTCACACAAGAACTCATGCCACTATCACTATTAAAGGTATTTCGATGGAGATAACCCCTGAATTTATCTATAAGGTCACTAACCTTCCTCTTGGGCTACCTTGGAGTAAAGATGAGAAACCAATTGGCCAGGCTGCGAAGAAGAAATTTTTCCAAAATAATGAAACCCCTATTGAAGATAAAAATGGCATTAGAAGGGCTAGCATACCATATCCCTGGGATGAGGTTAGCTATCAAATAATCAAATACATTTCTTGTGAGGGGAGGTGCAACATTGTTTATGGTTATCACTTTAGAATCTTCCAAGAATTAAGGTATGGCATGGACACTCCAGCATCTCAGAAGCTAAGTATCCCTTACTTCCTCCTGCAGTCCCTCATTGATTCCAGCACCAAGGTACAAGCAGGAAATTCAGAGTAGCTAGCTCACCATGACTTAATCAAAATCCTAGTAGATGAATCCTTCCATACCTTTACACTCCCTATAGCATGGGAAGTTTTCTGAAACATGACAGCTGAGGATGACATAAAGGCCTTAACCTATGATGTCAGCCCTACTGTCAGTGAGGAGGAAGAAAAGCAAGGGGGAGAAGGTGGAGCTAGGGGTGACATAGTAGAACAAGAAAGGAAAGAGGAAGGAACTAAAATAGAGGAGGAGAGACCTGAAGAAACAGAGCAGGAAGAGACAGAAAAAGAGATAGAAAAAGAGACAGAAGAAGGACAAAAAGACGTAGAGAAGGAAGAACAAGGAGGAGAGTCCCCTGAGACTTTGGAAAGGGAGGTAGTAACTGCCCTCATTGCTCTCAGTACACCAATAAAACCAAAGCAAAAGAGGAAAAGTCAAACCTCCATGTATTTCAGGGCAAGGAAGAGCACAAGAATTAAACGAGGCAAACCTCAGCCCTCTTCAAAAGTGCCAGTTACCATTGAAGATTCACCCCTCTACCAAGGGGAAGGAATCTCCTTCCAAGACACCTGTAACATATGAAAGGGGGACTCCTAGATCTTCCACATGGAAGGAAAAGGCAGTACTACAGGACCCAAAATAGTCCTAGAGCAGGCTCAGACAGTTCTACAAGAGACATTGTCAAAACTACAGGAGACCCAAAAGCTTGAGAAAAGGATAGAAGGACAACCACAGGTGAAGGAGGAAGCACAAGAGATAGAAGAACCTGATCCCCAGCCTAGTCTTGCCTCCTATTACAATCTACTTGAGGGAGGAACAATAATCTCACAGAAATTTTCAATTCCACTATTTTTTGAATTGGAGAAAGAAAGAGTGAGAACACGTAGGTTGATGCAGATAGCCAAATCCAAAGGAGTTGAGGATGTTGGCCATATGGAAAACAAACTCAAGGAAATGGGTAAAGAGTTAAGTGCTCTCAGAGACAGGGAAGCAATTACAAGAAGCCACCTTGAAACTGAAAATGAATTGCTAAGGAGGCAGCTACAAGAGAAATAGACTCAACTGGTATGCATGGCCAGCTTATCCATGGAAGAATTGCAATGTAGAACACCAGACAATTCCTATGGCCTCTATCTAAAGGACCAATGGTTACAATTCTGAATAAAGACTTTGGCACAAACAATCATAATTCCTTTCCAAGACTATAGGTAGTTCATGGATTTGTGTGACCAAAGCACCTCAGAGGATAAAGCAAAGATGGAAGAATTCTACTTACAAAACATGGCACTCACAGACATGAATGTGTGGGATCCCAATGCCAAGCTAGGGGACCTGCAATTAATGGTCATGGCCTCATGGATGAACCATGAAGAATTGAGGGCAGCATAAATAAAAGGATTGATGATAAAGGAGAAAAATGAGGCATTAATGATAAGAGCTGAGCCATCAGATCCTATGGCACTCATCAACACCCACAACCTGCTTGCTAATGACCCTCAAATTGCCCCAAGATATCTCACCAATTAGGCACAAGCAATTGGACACTTTGAGGATATGAAAAAGGCTACTTGGGGATGACTGTGTGCATGCATGCATGAGGAGATGGAACACCTTACCACACAGTTTGTAGATCAGGGAATATCATTCCCCCATGAGGCTGAAGGAGGCATTGAAGAGAGTGACGATGTACAAGCGCTCCATGCAGAGGCTGAAGGTCAACTGGATTGGCCTAAAACTGAGTCCCCCACTGCTGTTAGGCATGCTGGAAGGTAGAAGAGAAGAGGAGGAGGAGGATCAGTGGAAGGACAAAGACAGGAAGGTAGGATTCTATGGATAAGAGAGAAGCTTGGAATGCTAGGGAGGCCACCGGGGCCATAAAAGATGAGGAGATTGACTAGGTTTCTCAGAGGATGAGCAACACCTTCAGTAGGGGGGTGATGATGAGCCTAATAAATGGGTAATTATATGGGCTCATTTTACCTCCTAGCCTAGTCAAATCAACCATTCTGTTAGCTTATTGTATGATTTTCTGATTATATCTATGCTTATAGAGTGAGTTGAGTTAGTTATTGTGCCATGTGGTCTAACATGTATTTAATGCAGATTATTGATGAATTTCGAGGTCAAAGTCAAGGATCCAGTGGAAAAATGGCACCAATAACTTGAAGTGGACAGAGGAGAGGACTTATAGTAGGGAATCCCCCTCATTTATTACTCCTCACTTCGAATTCCCCTTCATTCAGCTTGGAGTAAGAGCAGTCGAATTGTGCACTAGAAAGTAGCTGAGCAAGTGGAGGATGACTAATGATTATCTTGAGTTTTAGGAGCCAAGTCTCCCTAATTTTAAGGAAGATGTTGGTAGCTTCATTTGTATAAGTAGAGAGGCCTAGGGCCTCAATAGGGTCAGATTTTTGCTTATCTAAACTCTGCTCAAATTTCGAGCTTATTTTTTTGTGACAGTTTCATGTAATCTTGCTAATGTTTTGAAAATAAATATGGAATCGTTTTTGAGCTAGCATGGAGTTACCTCATAGGGCTGAATCTCTTGGGTTATGGCCCAATCCAAGTAGCCAAGCTTCTCTTTAGTTGTATTTGTATGCATTGTTTCAGTTTGTAGATTAGTTTGCTATTAGATGTATTTCTCTTATGGTTAAGAATAGGTTTCTTTTGATGATTTAGTAGTTTGCTTCCATTTGTGCTTTCTATAGCAGGATAAGAAGTGACTAGAAAAGATTCAAAAGGCTATAAATAGTGCCTTGGCCTCTCTTCCTCCCTCTAGGACTATGATTTGAGGCAAAGACTATCTTGCTGCCCCAAAAACACGGATTTTCCTCCTTCATAGGACTTCTAGTGTTTGCAACTTTTTAGTAGGTTAATAGTCCACCTTTTCTTTGATTTAGATCTTCTTCATCATGCTCACTTCTTGATTTGCAATAGTCTTCTTTCATGCATTCCTTTCCTACAACATTTCTCAGCATTTCCTTTCATAGATCATAGTATAGACCATTTTTATGCAAACTCTGTTTTTCCTAAATGCATTCTTTTCACTTGTTGCTTGATTTCCTTGGTTGAATGTCAATTCCTATGTAGCAGATCTCTTCCAGTAGTAGGCCAGATTATCAGCAATCACACCCTCCATCTGATACATGCCCTATAGGTCTCCCAAATCTCACCTTAATTCTTCCCTAGTTTCCTGCATTTTTCCATAGAACTTCTTCCTCTCTCCTTGAGCAAACCCAATCATATTTCTCTCTCCTAGTGATTCATGGTAGACCTTAGGTGCCCTAACACCTCATTCCAACCTTCATCCACCTTTTTCACCCACTCTAACACCCTCAAAATACTGAAAATTGATCTTGGCCTCCTCCTATAGGCCTCCTGTAGCTTCCCTGTTTTCCTCCTGTAGATTTTCCTGTAGGATTTCTTTTGAAGGACGAGTGTGGGAAAATCCTCCAAAAGGCCACCTAAGACCTCCTAGGACCCATCCACACCATCCTACATCCTCTTAAGTCCCAAAACTATCCTTCAACTCCACCTATTTTCTATCACACTCACACACAATAAATTACATGCATGTCAAATTCACATAAAAATACATAGAAATCCAAAAATATATTTTTTGCTTATTTACTTCCAAAAATAGCATAGTTAGATGTTGTTTACTTCCTTCAGTAGGTAATGGAATTCCTTTCATGGTTTACATAGTTCTTTCTACAAGAATAGAATTAGTTGGTTAATTAGGGTTTACTAGGTTTGCTTTACATTTTAGTCTTTCTCCTTTCTGCAGTTAGAATAGCATCTGTAGAGTAATCTTTCTTTCCTTTCATCACATATAGAGATTCTTCTAGAATCCATAGAAGTTGTCTTGAGCTCATAGTGATCTTGTGCTGGCTGACCAAGTGACAACCTGCAGTGAGAACTAGTACTTGTGCATATAGCACCGACGCTTCCAAGTTTGCTTCAAACTACTGGGTTGATAAGAGTATAGTAGGCAGCCCAGGAGTTCAAACATTATTGCTGCAATACTGGTGCTCACCACTCAGAGAGACCTTTCCAACAAGGTATCGTATGCGCCAAATGGAGATAATATGATGAAGTTACGACCTCGGGAATTTGGTTTCCTAACTAACCCCAACAGGGCCCACAAACTCTTGGTGTTACATCTCTTGGGGTTAGGGTTTTCATTGTTTAGGGTTTTCTCATATTTTCCAATAATGAATAGGCCCTTGAGGCTCATTGTAACACTGTTTAGAGGCATGCATCCGCCACATCTCTTCTCAAAGATAATCTACCATCGCTCGAGCTATCTTATTTCCATTTTGTTTGTAAGCATAGTTCAATATTTTTATAATAATGAAATGAAGTGATTTTTTGTTGCATCTCTGTGTTTATGATTATATCTATATGTTTCTATGTTCCTGTTTAAGTTCAATTAGTGGTATCAGAATGGATTGCTCTCTCTTTGTTTTTCTTTGCATGCCTTAATGAGGTCAGGTTATAAGGAGTTAGGGCTTGATTTGGTTGAACTGTTGCAAGATCAACCTTGCAAAACCCGATGACCTCCCATGGCAGAAGAAAATAAAGAGGAGAGGGAGGGGGATCCTTTCAAAATGTTTCTCGAGGAAGCCCTCAAGCAATGGAGGGAAGCGATGATGGAGAACTTTGCCCAGATCCTTTGACAACTACCCATAGGCAATGCATCTTCATCCAACAACAACTATAGAGGTGCCACTCCTTTTAAGGTATAAGTTAAATTCAATATTCCCATATTCGAAGGCCTGATAGATGTAATTGCCATAGATAAATGGTTAAATCTATTGGAAGGATATTTTTCAGTTCATGACTTTTCCAATCGGGAAAATACTACTTTTTCACTTCTTAAAGCTACCCCACACGTCAAGGATTGGTGGGAAACCTACTTTGAACAAAAAGACGAGGGTGAATGCTTGTTATTTTCAGCTGCACCCACTTGGAATTTTTTCAGAGACACGATCAAGGAAAAATATTACCTTGTCGGGAGCTATGAAGAAAAATACATAAAGTGGACCATGCTACGGTAGGGAGGGGACTAAGATGTGCCAAATTTCACAAATACTTTCCGTACCCTTCGCATGAAGTTGGGTATCAAGGATACTAAGTAGCATTTGGTGCTTACGTACCATGCTTGTCTACACAAGTACATCCAAGATGAGATGGATTTCCTAGACATTTCCTCTCTCAGCATGGCGTATTGGTACGCTTATCAAGATTGAGTAGAGGTTTAAACAAAAGAAGTGGGACTTTGGATTTGCGAATCCAAAGCAAGGAAAAGGTGCCCCCAAACCTCAGAACAAAGGACAAATCCAAGGTGGCACTACCCAGGACAGCCCACCGAATCCGCAAGCAAATAACAACACCCTAAAGACGAAGAAGGACATGCGAAAATGGTGTGATTTCCATAAGAGCTCCACTCACAATACAAGTGAGTGTTGGGCCAAGCAGTCACTGGTGGCCAAGCTAAAGGCTTCTGAATCAGACATAGGTTCTGACTCTGAATTAGAACTTGATAAGGGAACTGACAAAGGGAAGTAGATCATTGATGTAGAGCCTAGTGGCACCATGGTCACCACCAAGGTCCAGTAGATTGAGCCTGAAGATCCAGAGGAGGGGGTACACCTCTTCCACTCACAGATGTGGGTGAAGGGTTCTCGGTTGCAGTTCATTATTGACATCGCAAGCCAAAATAACCTCCTTTCATGAGAGGTCATGAAGAGGCTAGGCCTAGAGATTATAGTACATCTGCAACTATACACCATTGGGTGGCTTCACCAACGACATGATATTTGTGTCAGCGAGCAGTGTCACCTTCCCTATAGCATTAAGCCCTTCACGGATGAGGTGCTGTGTGATGTGGCTCCTCTTGAAGTTTGTGATGTATGGTTAGGAAGACCATACTTGTGGAAGTGGCATGTTGTATATGAATCTAGACCTCGCTGTGTGATTATTACTTTAGATAATAAGTTGTACATGGTATCATAGGTAGCCCCACCTACTGCAATCCCTTCGATCACTGCAAATAAATACAGTAAGATCATTTCCGAGACTAGAAAATTTGTTTTCCTTATGATTTTCCCCCAGGTCAAGAAGAAGGTTGTGGCCATGACTTCCAGGCAGGGCTCCTCTGCACAGTAGCAACAGATGGACAAGGTCGTGGAGGAACATAGATATTTTCTCCTCACCTATAGGGATACCTCTGCACTGTTAGGTCAAGCACTCCATGGATCTGACCCTGGGCACGCTGCTGCCGAATGGACTGATCTATCGACACTCTATTCTGGAGAATGATGAGATTAAGAGGTAGATTCAGGAACTATTGTATAAAGGGCACATTAGGCCAAGCTCATCACCTTGTGGGAGCCCGAATGTATTGGTATAGAAGAAGGATGGGACCTGGAGGCTCTGCATTGACTATTGGGCACTAAACAATATCATTGTCCAAATTAGGTACCCAATCCCATGGATTGATGACCTTCTGGACCAGCTCAAGGGGGCCAAATATTTCAGAAAGATTGACTTGAAGTTAGGTTATCACCAAATGCACATGGATTTAGAGTTTGATGCTCTTGACCTACAAGAAATTCTAGAATACTAGAAATTTGAAGAAATATAACTGAGAACAAAAAATAAAATGAGAAAACAATAAGTATTTTATTACTCATAAATAGATCCAATGTTCACTTGCCTATTTCACGGGGAAACCTCTAGCATAGAAAAACTCGATTACAATGAGACTTGATGATATTTCCTTTAATAACTAAGAATATTTATAACTAAATGACATCCAAAACCCTAAATACTAATGGACCATTGCATAACACGAGTTAAACACTTTATTTATTAACTATGGCCCATTTACAACTAAATGTGGTCCCTTTTCTCTAATGTGGGTCAACCATTTACAATTATTAATGCAATATTTATTTACTCTCTATCTAACTAGGACTATGACTCAGCCCATTGGGATTATTACATAAATAAAGGGGTTAGGGTTGGATCCTAACATGTCCTCCCCCATCAAAAGAAGCCTTGTCCTCAAGGTTGAAGCTGCAGAAACTACTAAAAAATAGTGGTTAGTTCCTAGGTTGCATCCTCTAGAGAGGTGTCTTTCCATTTGATGAGGACTTCCTTGATCGTGCAACCATGAAGATGTCTTTCATAGGTATCGAGGGCTTATTCTAGTTGGATCCAGAGTGAGCCTTCCTCATCCAATTTGAGTAGACTAGTTTGAATTCTACAATGGTTCCCCACCACTTTCTTGAGGCATGATACATGGAAGACAAGATGGATTTCTAGAGTTGGTGGCATGGCCAGTTTGTAGGTGACTGTTCCAATTCATTGAAGTATCTGATAAGGTGTATAGAATTTTGGTGCCAGTTTCTCGAAACCCTTTTCTTTGAGAGATTTTTGCTTATATGGTTTCAAGCGCAGGAATACCTGATCCATTTCTTGAAAGGTGCACTCAGAACGATGATGGTATACCTATTTCTTCATTTGATTCTGAGCTTGATAATATTTTCTTTGAGATGAGCTATCATGGCGTCACGGTTTTGTAAGAGTTGATCAATTTCCTGCACCTTAGAACATCCAGGGAAATAAGAAATAGGTGAAGGTGGGAGTTGGCCATACACTGCCTCGTATGGAGTCATATTGGTGGCTTCGTGGTAGTTAGTAATATCCCACCATTTAGCTAATGGTAGCCACTCTACCCATTGATGTTGCTTTTATGGAGTGAAGCACCTTAGATATGTCTCCAAACATTTGTTGACTGCTTTTGTTTGACCATCAGTTTGGGGATGATATGCGGTACTTAGTTGGATTTGCATGCCTTGTAGCTTGAAAATTTCTTGCCAAATTTTTTTGGTGAAAGTGGGGACATGATCAAACACAATGGAAGTCGGCATGCCATGTAGTTCGAAGATTTGGTCCATGAAATATTCAGCCACCAAAGTGGGGGTAAATGGGTGGGGTAGAGCACAAAAATTAGCATATTTAGAAAGTTTGTCCACAACCACCATGACGGTGAATTTTTTGCCCGACTTTGGGAGACCAGTGATGAAACCCATGGAAAAATCCATCCAGAAAGAGGTAGAGAGTGGCAATGGATGTAAGGTTCCAGGTAACTCAACAGTTTCTCCTTTGTTATGTTGACACACATCACATTCAACTACAAAATTAAGAATGTCCCTTTTCATTCCAATCCAAAAGAAAGAGAAATGAGCGCAAGCATAAGTCTTCTGAAAGCCTAAATTCCTTGCAGTTGGAGATGAACGCAACTCTTTCAAATTACAGGTTTTGAGGGTTGGTGATATAACTGCTTGATCCTTGTAGTGAAGCATATCATCCTTCCAAGAATAGTTGGTTGAGGAATTAGGATCTTCTCTCAAGTTATTAATAAGTTGGGAGAGAGACGGGTATGAGAACCATTCCTTGCAGGCCTCTTCAATTGAATCTGGTATGGGAAGAGAGATTGATAGTAGAGTTCTTTCATCCTCAAATTGGCGTGATAAAGCATCAACTAGTACATTGTCACACACTTTGTTGTAAATTATCTCGTAATCATATCCCATCATTTTGGCCGGCCATTTATTTTGATGTGGCAATGATGGACATTGCTCCAAAGAATCTTTTAGGCTTTGATGGTCCGTGTGGATTTGGAATGTCACCCCAACAAGAATGGTTGCTAGGTGTCTACTACATGTAAGATGACAATCATTTATTTCTCATAGGTAGATTGACCCAGATGTTTTCCACTCAGTTGTTGGCTGGTGAAGGTCGATGGTTGACCTTCCTGCATTAGTATAACACCAATACGAGTACTGGAAGCATCACATTCAATAAAAAAAAAATTGGTGAAGTTTGGTAGGGACAATACAGGAGTGGAGCACATGGCCTGTTTGAGAGCCATGAATGCCTGCTGACCTACATCAGTCCACATAAATGAATTTTTCTTGAGAATATTAGTGAGGGGTCTAGAAATGCGACCATAATGGCGAACAAATTTGTGATAGTAACTAGTGAGACCCAAGAATACCCTCAAAATCTTCAAGGTTTTTGGTTGGGGCCAATCTTGCATTTCCTCTATCCTTTTTGGATCAAACCTCACTCCTTCATGACCCACAATGTGTTCCAAATACTCGACTTATTCCACACCAAAAGAGCACTAGGACAATTTGACAAATAATTTGTGATTTTAGAGCAGTTGCAAGATTAGGTCTACATATTGAATATGTTTGTCCCAAGTTAGGTTTTAGATGAGAATGTCATCAAAGAAGACGAGGAAAATTTTTCAAAGATATGGTTTCAGCAGGTGGTTCATGAGGCTTTGAAAAGTAGATGGAGCATTACAAAGACCAAATGGAATGACCAAGAATTCATAATGGCTTTCATGAGTTTGGAAGGCAGTCTTGGGAATGTATACATCCTTCATTTGTATTTGGTGATAGCAAGAGTGAAGATATAGCTTGGTAAAGAATTGAGCACCATGTAGTTCAGCAATAAGATCATCAACAATTGGAATAGGAAATTTGTCTTTGACAGTGAGCTTGTTGAGGGCCGGAAATTTTGGGCACATGCACCATTCTCCATATTTCTTTAGCACCATGACCACTGGTGGTGAATAAGGACTGATTTTGGGATGAATAAAACCATCTTCGAGGAGTTCCTTGATGATTTTTTCAATTTCATTCTTTTGGGTGAAAGGATATCAGTATGGGCACAAATTAGGCAGTTGGGCCCCCGGGACCAAAAGAACATTATCAAGAGGGTGAAATCTCTTTAGGTTGGTCAAATACCTATTGGTGTCGATCTAAGACCTATTGCATCTCAGGATGAATATCAGGAGTAGTGGATTCAATTGCCTAGATGGCATTAAATTGGGCGATGACTCTATGATGGCCCTTTAAAAAAAAAAATCCATTCGATGCGAGTTGATGATAGTAGGAGCACCTGCCCGGAGTCCACGTAATGTATGAGTGTGGTTGTTTTGATTAAATCTCATATATAAATCCTCGAAGCCCATTGTGATCGGGCCTAGTGTGTGAAGACATTCAACACCCAAGACAATGTCATAACCACCCATTTCAATAGCAAACATGTCGGTCTTTAGGTGGTAGTCTCCCATCTAAAGTTTAATATTTTCACATCGGCCTTCACATTTCATGGTCCCCCCATCAGCGATAAGGGCTTGGATATTATATATTTCCCACACAAAATGATGAATAACTTCGACGACTCACTTATGAATAAAGTTATGAGTGCTGCCACTATCAATCAATACCACTACTGGTCAATGTTTAAGAAAGCCTCACATTTTGAGAGTTTGAGGTGAAGAAATGCCCGCCAAAGCATGTAGTGAGATAACTGGTTGATTTGGCATAGTTGTGATATCATTGTCAGGCTGGGTTTCCTCAACTTTCTCCTCGAGCCCCCCAAGGAGTGGGGCTTCCTCAGATGAGATATTATCAGTAGCATCAATTTGAAAGAATTTTGGTTCCTTGCATTTATGTCCCAGTGACTATTTGTTATCATAGTAGTAGCACAATCCTTGTTTTCTTCTTTCAAATATTTGTGTTGGAGACACCTTTTGAACCTTAAGTGTTTCGGAAGGGACCTGAGCCTAGGTGGGACACCCCTTGGCTACGAATTTTGGACGAGTGGATTGGGCAGCTAAGGTGAATTCCACCTCGACGGCCTTTTTGCAGGTATCCATCCACGTACCTGGGTGGTGCATCCAAACATGGGCTTGGATGGCTTCTTTGAGACCACTAATGAAATACTCCAAGTGGAAGTCATCTCCTAGACCATCAATTCTGATGGCCAATGTCTCAAAGGCTATAATGTAGGCTTTTATTGTGCCTATCTGTCAGAGCTTAGTGAGATGGCCCAAAACATTAGATTCCTTGTCAAAGTGGTCACATAGCGAATTTGAGAACATGTGCTAAGTTATGTTCCTGGTATAAAATTTTTGATGTTACTGCCACCATTTCCATCTCTCTTGGTCCAAGTAAAGGGATCCCACACATAGTTTAGTTTTATCTTCGTAGATATCATTAAGGGAGAAATAATGTTCAATTTTTGCTACCCCTACCGTAGGATTAGAGCCATCAAATTTGTATATGTCCAACTTAGGTGGTCAAGGGTGGGAATGTTGGTTACTTTCATGGAAGTTAATGTGATGGCTATATTTTCCTTTGAGGTTTTCATCAACACTATGCTCCTTTCGATGAGACCTCTACATAATATTAGTGAGCAATGAAAGTTGCGAGGTAATTCGGTGCATATTTCCCTGGAACTCATCCAACCTTTTTTCAAGGCTCTTGATCTTCTCATAGGCCATGACTTGAGATATGGTACCTACCATACACAAACCATGATCAATTACTTAAGAATAGTCTTCTTAGAAAGAGGGTGAGCTTAGGAATATATTGGCAAGGGTCACTTGAAGTCACTACGGAAAAAGTTGGGACTTCCAGAAAATTGAGGCTGACAAGTAAATGGTACCAGTGAAATCAACTTTTCATCCTGAATATTATGGGCTAAGTCTCTTGCAAGTGTCTTGGGATGGTCTCAAACATTTTTTTATACTCCCCACTGATCAATACTACGGTGGCCGAATTCTAGAAAAATTGATCCTGCCGAGTGTCCTATGAAAATAGGGCCCGAACTGTAGAAGCAACAAGCGTCACTGCATAAAGAGTCTAATCGGCATTGTGAAACCCCAACTTTTGAATGTGAGTTGCATGGTGGCAAAAAAATCCCACCTGTTGGATCTGATTTATATGGTAGCGACATAACCACAACTGTTGGATCTAATTGGCACTACGATGGTAGAACCCCAACTGCAGGATCTGATCGGGAAGATAAGGTACTGGGCGATCTTCAGATATCAGAGGCAACTATGGTCACAAAGGAGTTTCAAATGCTATGGATCACATATACATAGGGGTCCACCAATATTACTTGGCCCAATATTTCAAGGCACTAACTAAGGAGGATCAATAATACCCTTAGCCGTACTACCCGACTACCCTATCGTATGCACGAGTAATCTCCTGGAGTGCTATTCTCAGTGTACTGTAGAAATAAGAGAGCTGACACCTTATCCTAGGCTAAGTTTCAGGTGAGCCTTAGGAGCTTCTAATATACCCAAGGGTACGTGGAAGTGCAATCCGTGCGCATTTATGTCTAATGCACTACTACTCTAAGGGGTACCCATATGGGTTACAAGAGAGTCCAAAAAGTGTGACCACCTCTTGTAGTTCCTGCGTGCATGCCTCCCCAAATCTACAAATTTATGTGCTCAATGACAGATCCCATGGTTTAAAGATGTTGGAACACATCTCCAGCCTAAAATTTATTCTGCAAAAATTGGGGGTACAATCGGCCCTGGAAAGTGCTCTAATACCACTTGTGATGCTCTTGAACTCGAGAAATTCCAGAATACCAGAAATGAGAAGAAATATAGCCCAGAACACAAAATAAAATGATAAAAACAACAAGTATTTTATTATTCAAAAATAGATTCAATGTTCACTTGCCTCCTCAAGGGAGCAACCTCCAGCAGAGAAGAGCTTGATTACAATAAGACTCGATGATCTTTCCTTTACTAACTAAGACTATTTATAGCTAAATGACATCCAAAACTCTAACTTCTAGTGGTCCCTTCAATAACAAAAATTAACCACTTTATTTATTAACTATGGCCCATTTACAACTAACTATGGTCCATTTTCTCTAATGCAGGTCAATTGCTTACGATTATTAATGCGGGATTTATTTACTGTCTAAGGACTATGACTCGGCCTATTAGGCTTATTATGTAAATAAAGGGGTTCGTGTTAGGCCCTAACACAGATATTATCAACATCAGTTTGACCTTCCTTCGTCGTCGGGGAAAGCCTCTCCTTCACTAGTTTGTCTAAGGAGGGCAAGGCCAATGGATTTTGAGATGAAGTAAAATAAAAAAAGAAAATTAGAGAAAGTCGTAACTTCTGAAACTTATGAAAACCCTAAGAAATTAATAATACATTGCATGTCTTTCTCCAATCTCTAGGATGAAAATTGGGAAACCAAACTCAATGCTAGATAACCCCAATAATATTTTTGTAGACCCTCACAAATGGGATCAATCCTAGGGCTGGCTGAAACTAGAGGACCCAAACAATTCTCAATTGGAGCATGGGTTAAGGCCTCTAAAACGCTAGATGACTGCCATATCAAAGTATTAACTTTTCTTTCTAAAGATCTGGTATCCCTGAAAACTGAGGCATGGTGATTCTTTCAATCTAAATTGCAAATGTGGATGGATAAAATCCTTCTACTAGACCAAATTTTTTGAAAACTCCCTCCTCCAATACATAATCCACCAACTCCTCCTCCTTCATGTGGGTTCGATAGTAAGAAACCAACATCTCATCTAAAAAAAAATATTTGATGAGTAGTTGTGTGTCTTCAAATGGTTTATCAGAGCAACGATCTTTATTCTTAAAAAATATGCATCATGTGAATAAAAATATCATGGTTACCTTTTAATCTTATTTTTCATTTTGACAAGGATATCAGAGCCTGGCATCGTCTAGAGCCCATTGACTCTTCGTCAAAACTAGTTATAAACTCCACTCCCCTTTCTCCACCTGCAATGTTTCCATGGGCCTATAAGATTTCTCCATAATTATTGAATTTCTCTCCTATGGTAGAGATGTTGTGACGTCATCTTTAACATTTTAACTCCATAAAAAAAATTAAAAAAATAATTATAACTATAATTATAATTATTAATTAAACCAATGTAGATTCATCTTAACTTTAGATCTACCAAGCGCCAAGACAGAGGAATCAAATCTTTCTTAAGGTGCAAATCTCTCTTAATTTAGAGTGAAAATATATTTGATCCCTCTCGGTCTGAGGTTAAAATGGATCTAGACTGGACATATACAATGAAAAAAAAATAAAAATTGTGAAAAGAAATTAGCTTACAAATTCAAATACCTTTCTTTTTGAAAAATATTAAAACATTTATAACCTTTGATAACTTAAAAAAAAATGAAAATATTTATTATATTCAAATAGTATTTTGTTTAGATTATGGTAAAAGTTTTGGGGCCTTCTCATTTGGAATTTCATTTTCCCACTCAAATTTAAGAGGGTATGGCCAAGGAGGATTGATAGGAAAACCAGGTTGATAACATTCTGTTAACAAAAAATTAGATTAGCAAAGTTGCAAAACGGGATCCTTAACACTCTCTCCTCTATACATATAGTGCATTGGATAGTGTGAATTAGGAAAAGATGATGAAGCGATGAGAATTGACTAAATAATTTTGATGGAATCTATTGTGTAATTTATTTTATGGTTGGGGTAAATGAACAAGAGAGGTGATGTGAGAAGATCAAGAAGACTCGAGTCAGTCCTTCTCAGTACATTATCAAAGGACGAGCTATGCATGTCCTCAAGTAGAAAATGTGCAATGGAGTTGCTAATAAGGGAAGATACAATTCCCAGGGTCAGATCGAAACTCAATGTCAGCAAATTGAGTTTCTATCTAGCTTCAATGATATAGACAATGGTCAACCACCTAACAACGAAGGGGATCTAGATGGAAAGACAATGTCCTAGCCAATGTTACTTATGATATAATGATAAATCATTCATGTGCTCAAAGGGCTTCGTCATGTAGTCAAGCAGAGGGTTATTCTAACAAGAATGTTTTATGGATTTGTGGTGTTGAACACATTTCAAAAATTGGTGGGATCAAACTAGCTAAAAGGCCTACTTCTACAAGATCAGTGGCATAGGGTGAAGGAAGTTCAATCAATTTGGGAGGATGTATAAATTTATAGATCCAAAAATTTAGGTCGAATGGGAAAGGATGTAATAGACTAGAGAAAAGAATTCAATGAAAAAAGAATTTGAAGCGAATGCATAAAATAGGAAGAAACTAAATGATATCTCATTAGAAAGGCACCACTTGTTCTAACCATACATTTAAAGAGATTTTCCCAAGACATTTGAGGGTGCTTAAGCAAGTTAAGTGGTCATGTTACCTTTCAAGTGAGGCTTGACCTTAGGTAATTTCCAACCCTTCGAAGTATGCTTATTATATTTTTCTTTCTTTCATGATTTCTAAGACACATTCATCCCTTTCATTATTCTTTATTTGCTTATTCATTTATTTCCTTAACCATAGGAAATTAAATTTGGTTACATGTCAACTTTAGGAGTGTATGGTATCTCATTAAATGCTAACTTGTCATATCTAACATCTTTGCAGAATGTTGGAAATCCACTACCCATTGGAAATCCATTGCCCATTGTCTTTTAAACTGTTTGTAACTTTCAAATATGATTACTTCCTTTCCACAAAAGGAATTTTAATTTTAATTATCATAGTGTATTCATATATACAATTTGTTATCAACGTAAAGGATCCTATAGTTGCGAAAATTCTTATTTATGAATGTAGCTGATAGCATGAAACAATAGGAAGCTTCTGGGTGAAAAGATAGAATGAAAGTGATATGAGAAGTACAACTATGTTTGCCTAATATTTCAAGTGTGAAGAAGACATAATTTGTTTTAGCTATTTTTTGGGGCCATAGGAAAATATTGGGTAATTTTATCATAGGGATAACAAAAATACATGAGCAGAATACCATGACTAGTATCTCCATAATCCATCCCTGTTAGGTCAAAGTTTGAAGAGAGTAAGAGGTACAATTATGAAAAAAGGTTGGTTGATTGTGAAATCAATGTGGAGCCAAAAAATAAAAAAATATATGAATCTATTGTTGTTATAGGCACTATGGTGTCTCTCTATCAACAATTATAACCAAGAAACATCAGTACTATAGTGCAGCAGAAACATCAACATAAACCACGCATTTTCTCTTTCTATCATTTAAAAAATTTATTGAAGGTCTTCACAGTAGTTTTAAATTTGTTGAATATGTAAGAGGATTGGAATTTCTCTTTAGTGGAAGACTGCCTTCAATATTGGATTATATATAGCATGGATTTTGGTCATCTTCCATTATAAATAATGTGGAATATTTGGAGGAATCACAATTCATTAATATTTGAGAACATTAATCCTAATATTAGGAGTTGGTGCATTAGGATTGTAGTATTTTACATAGAAGCAGGGTTTGGAGGCAAATTATCATCGGTGAGACATATTGCTTCTTTTTCTTTCTCATATAATATTCCATGTGAGTTTTTTTATGGAGCCGCAAAGGAGGTGATGTGTGGATGCGGTGCATACATATCCTTTTTACTGGTTGAAATGTATTATTTTAGTTGGAATGGTGGCAAGGGGTCTAATACCCACAAAAGAGTTCTTTCTCTTTCGGGATTATTATATTGTGCTTGAAGGTTTGATATTGAGATGCTGGAGGTATACGGTGACTCCTATATGGGGGTGGATTGGGAAACAAAAAATACATCTTTTGTTGCACCTCTTTTATACAAATGGATGAGTAGGATCCGGGTGATTATTAAAGAATTCAAGGAAGTGACTTTTTCACATACACACCGGGAATTAAACACTGTTTCTCACAAGTTGTCAAAATATGGTCTCAAGCTGCCATTTGATGAGATATACTATATATACTTTGTAAAGAAAAATATACAATGAAAATGTTAATTCTCCTATATATGATTCATTCAATGCTTCACATTCGATGATTTCATCCTAGAGGTGGTTTTTGTTGACATGGTTTATGATATCGTTTTATGCACTTCTTTACATCTAGTAGGATAGTCTTTGAGGGACATTAACACAGGGAGGATAATGATCTCTCTTGGATCAGTTTTATGCTTTGGGGCTTCTAGTTTTATGGATATATTTATCTTCTAGATAATGTACATGTTTTTATGTTAGGTTTGCAACTCATAATATCTTAGCATATCTCATTTGTTGGCCTTAGATACTATCTTTATAACTCTCTAATATTAGATCAGATTTTATGACGATTTTTGTAGATTTTGAAATGTAATTATTGTCTAATACATACATTGATACTTGTATGGTGACATATTGACATATGGACTATGTAAAAAATGAGTTATTCCACCGAGAGACGCTTTGAAACTCGGTATGATTGAGATGTTGTAATGTAATGTTTAACATTTGACTAAGTCAAATTACATAAAAATAAAAATAAAATTAAATGAAAACATTAATGCAATGTAATGTAAATAAAAATAAAAATAACCGTATAAAAATAAAATAAAAATGAAAATAAAAATGGCCCATGGTATTACTCCATGGCATTGACCCATGGTATGGAATTCATGTGGAATATATCTTATTTCAAGGGGGGAAACTAAACCAACCTAGATCCATTTTAAATCAAGACTTACCAAGGGTCAAGAGGGATCAAATCTATTGATTTGGTAGATTGGAAGTTAAAATGAATCTAATATTGTGGGTTATTTATAGTTGAAAAAACAAAATTGTAAAAAATACATGAACAATATCCTTTTGAGATCATTTTAATGTCCAGCCACCTTAAAATGCCATACTCTACCCCTAAGTCTGAACCCCTCTTGGTCAATACACCCAAATAAGGTCCACTTGTTATACCTAGTTTAACAACAGCCATAGGGTACCCTCAGAATTCAATTTATCCTTTATTGTGATTTAAACTAAGGTCCTTGTGGACTATATAGGAAGCACATGCATATGCGGTTCAAAGCCTAGAACACGGGGATTTCATCTAAAGTAGGTACAGAAAATCCTCATGTGACCCAAATATTCTATTTGCGTTAAAATTCATCTCTTATCAGCATCTGCGACAAGAAGATAGAAAGAAGGTTCATTACAAAGTAACCCTAATCCTTCATTTAAATGGAAGCTTCATTACACAATAACCCTAATCTGTCATCTAAAATGGAAGCTTCATTGCACAATAACCCTAATCATTCATCTAAAATGGAAGCTCCATTGCACAGTAACCTCGACCCTTTATCCTTTTATTTTTCCTTATGGAATTCCATGGTGCCCCCTTCCATGAAGCCCCAGTTTCATTCACCATCGTTGCATTGAGACCCCAAAGGCCCTAGTTTGGACCCCTCTCAGTATCCCCGAACGATGTCGATTGAAATGGTTGTGAGGAACATTCTGAAGAATCTACCCCGAATGGGTATTGAAAATGCATTGAATGAGTTGCAGCTTGGGGTTTTAGTCTAGTTTGTGGAGGATGTGCTGAAATTGTCCTATGGGGCTAGCATAGATGCCATAAATTTTTTTCATTGGGCTGACTTGAAACTTGGTAGGAAGCATAACCCCCTTGCATTTTGTTTTCTTGTTGATTTGCTCGGCAAAGGAAAATTGTTTGAGGTGACGTGGGATTGCATCAAGGTAATGAAGAATGAGGGGATCCTGTCCATGGAAACATTCTCCTCTGTGTTTGGGAATTATGTGCAGGCTAGTAAGGTTGAGGAAGTGAGGATGGCACTAGAGGTGATGGAGCATCTAAAGCTAAATTTGAGAGAGTTGGAGAATCTACGAGTGTAGGAAACAATGGAGGGAGATAATCAAAACAGGTATACAAATTCCCATCAAGAACATATGAGAGAGAAGGATCTTGGTTTGTACATGTATAGTTTGGTTGGTTGTTTCAAGTCTTTGGATAATAATACTCATATGTATCTCTTATATATTGTCCATTTCTTGCCATAGAAGATGTGTGTCGTTTTCTTATCATACGCTTTGCGTTGAGATAAGTGTTTATTTCTCATCTTTTTGAACTTATTGTATCATATAATCTAAATATCTCTTCAGACATCATGTGACATATACCACATTATTTATAACTAACACTCTCCACCAACTTAACTCTCATTAGCCTCCACAACTGATTAGCGTTATAGAATTGCAATATAGAAATCTAGTTGCACATGCGATGGTGATCATTGTCTTGGATCCATGAGATGATGGACATTAGCATGATGGAACAATTTGATGCAATTGAAATGGACAACTGATGTAATTGGATTTGGAGAATTTGTGGCTTGCCTTTGGCTCTGAAATATTTGTATGTTGTTTTGAAAAGTTACATATAACAATTGGGAAGACGACATGGGTGATTAGAAAAACGATTTCATATGTTGTTTTGAAAAGTTACATATAACAATTGAGAAGATGACATCAGCGATTAGAAAAACAATGTTGTTTTAAAAAGTTACATATAACAATTGAGAAGATGATATCGGTGATTAGAAAAATGATTTCATATGTTGTTTTGAAAAGTTACATATAACAATTGAGAAGATGACATCAGTGATTACAAAATCGATTTCATCCTTGATATTCTTTCAAATGAAAGTGTTCAACCTGTTTTTGAAATTTCTTGATTCAATTCCACCAAATATATGGTGTAAAGATGGTGCTTGTGCCACCCTCAAAACATAAAAAAAAGATTTCATTGCCAAGAAAAAACTAACCAAGAAATTAGTGCAACTGCAGGAATACACAATACAAGACAATTGCCAATCTCTCCAACATGGACTTGATAATGCCTCTCAATCATGGATCATGAGGAGGAAATACTTATAGCTCGTGCCCATTTCAAAGATTTTTGGACAACACTCAGTAGTAAATAATGCATGATTTTCTAGTAGATTACGTCAGTAGTTAAAGGAAGTTAGTTTGAAAACCTCATTAATGAGCTTGAAAAGGTCTTGAGTCTTAGCTAGATGCTCATAATCAAAACATTGTCACTTTGAAAGCTGCAAAACAAGGGGCCATGATAATGAAAACATTGTCACTTTGAAATATGGAAAAGAAGGGCCTATGATGACATCGAATAAAGGATATTCTCTCAATAGTCAATGGCTCTTGATTTGAAGAGGCATCGATGTATCTGGCCATGATGAGTAATAGGAAGTGTTTGCATGATCTGGCCTTTCTCCGAAACACACTGCAAATCCTTTACCAACATAATAACAAGAAGGATCCTTATGGACTTTGGGAGTTTATGAGGACAAATGGTATTGTCCCTCATTTTCCCACTAATAATAAAATGATTGGTGTGTCTTGCAGCGAAATTCTGATCCAAATAGATTTCTTTGATTGTCTGTTGGATGAGATGGTTTTTAATGGCGTCTTTCCTGATTTTAAGACTTACAATACCATTTTTGAAGGTCTTTATCACTTCCCGCAAGGTGGAGGAGGCATCAAGCATTTTTCGAGAAATGACTAAGAATGAATTTTGTCCTCTCTATGATAATTATGTTATGGCAATAAAAATGTATCTTGAAGCAGATGATCCAGAGATGGCTGTAACGATGTGGAAACACATTATACAGAAGGCCATTTTCCCAAAATCAGATTGTGCTGCTATATTAATTGATTGGTTTTGTGACCCAGGAAGAGCATTAGAAGCAGTAAAGTATTCTATGGATGTAATTTCCAGAGGAGTGAAATTACATGTTGAAATTATGAAAAAGTTTAAGAAGGTGTGACTCAAGTAGGTAAGCAAGATGCATATGCACAACTTGAAAAGAAAAAAATGAAAAGTATTTAAAGTCAGACCAAGGAATCACTATTTAGTTTTTTCAAGTCAGTCCCCTTAAGGGGGGAGTTGCTTGCCTTCGAGCTAAGCCAATGTTCACAATGTTTTTTTCTATCTATTATTGTGATGATGTGTTTATCAGTGAATTTCAGAAACCTCGACAACATTGACTGTGGCAATATAGATGAAGCTCAACAATGGAATAAGCTGCTCTCAGTTTTGCCTGAAGATTGGTTCCTTTTTTGGTAGCTATTTGTGTTATACAATGTTTAACTCTATGTCTTAGGGCATCATTTATCTCAATTAAAAAACATCTTGGACTTGTTTGCAATTCATTTTCTCCTTTTTATTCTTTGCCATTTTATTGATTTCAGTTTGTAACTCTTGTATGTTAAACTAAATATTAGAAGGAGGTTAATTTCTTAAGGAAGAGTACAGATATTCTGGTTTTTTAATGTGTGCAAGTGTGTCTTGAAGTTTCTAGTGATAGATGCAACTCCTCCTATTATTTCCTCAACCATTTCCTTAATGAGAAGACTGCTGAAGAAAAAATGTAGTTTATATCTTGGTTCCATCTCTCCTCCAAAAAATGTAGTTTACATGCGTGCAAATCTCCTCCAACAGTATCATAATATAGGCTATAGATCTTTCTTGAATTCCACAATTTCACTGTTTGTATCTTTTTGTAAATTATGGGCTTGAATATCATTCCTAGGCTCAAATCCACAACTATTCATTATAGGCTCTTCCTTCATCTTGTTTTCCCTAACCTATTTGCATTGCCTTTTCTATAGGGCTCATTCTTTTTCTGTCGATAATTCTAATAAACTTTTCTATAAAGGTGAAAGAATAGATTCACCAAGAATTTGATATGATACCACATTCTTCTTGGAATGTGCTTTACAAGGTAGTTAAAAGCACACTTTGTGAATAAAGGCTCTCAAAATGAGATTCATTTCACGAGACTAATAAAATGAGAATAGGAAGGGATGTATCATTTCACATTAATCAATATTGTTCTTTCTTCCGTAGGAAACTTTCCTCTTGGTCTTGATTTAGAATCATAGATCCTTTGAGAGAGGTGAGATAAGAGTTTTGATGGCTACCTCCATCCCCTCCTAGATAAAAGCCTTTCAAATTATCATCTTGGCATTGAATGCCTCTTCTTTCTCATTAGCCAATTCCACTTAAGCCTTCTTGTAGTTCTCATATCCGGTATCACTATTTATTGCCAATTGAAAGCTTGTTTTATAAATCAAGAGCAAGTGCAATTTTTGCCTTCAAAATGTTTTGTTGCTATAAATATTAATGCCATTTCGATTATTTATTAATTTCTTTTTGTTTTTCAATTTTGGAACCTTAGTGGTACCAAATCCACTATGTGCATTATGTAGTTTGAGGAATTAAGTGATACAATTTCTTTTGCAGCCATTTGCAGATGTAGAGGGTGCTAATCAACACGCTATGATTGAACTTCTAAAAGAACATGGTGTCAAATCTTTGGTAAGTTTGTTGATGCAGTGCAAAAAAAATTTAAGTAAATATTTATTATTGACAACTTCACCCTTGATATGTGTTATGATTATCAGTTAAGGTCTTCCATCCTCTCTCTTTCTCTCTATTGTTTATCATCAACATAAATTTATTCTATTTGACATCTAATGGAAAAATTGCCCAAGATTAGTTTGAAATTCATAAAGGAGTGTGGCATTAGAGGATTAATCCTACATTCATAAATCTAACCAACATGAACCTTTTTGGGGTGGCTTTGATCTTGTTGTAGTGGCTACAACCAGCCTCCAAAATTTTCCCTTAGCTTCATTTTGGAGGCTCCCTACCAACCTTCCTTAGCAGCATGTCTTGCCTTGTCAAGTAAACAAGCTTCAATGATATTCTAATAGACTGCCAACCTGTGCATGAGAGCTTGTTGCATCTCCATCACAGGCTGTTTATCTAGACTTGGTCCAGCTATAGGCTAACCATCTCCCTCAAGAAATTGCAAAATTCTGGAAGGGAACCATCCTTCCCTCTAGAAATTGCACAATTCTGTCTAGTAGCCTGCTGGGCTCTAGAATTGCGCAAATTTGCCTATCAAGATTCACTAAGAAAATTGAGCAATTCCTCCCAAAAGGACTACTCAGCCCAGGAATTGTGCAATTCTAGGCAGCAGTTAATTGCTTAGCCCATAAATTGCACAATCCTTCTCGACAGTCAGCCCAACTCCCTCCCAAAAATGCGCAAACTTTCCCCTCAGCTGAGTAGACTGTTGCATGTGCCATTGAGTTGACAGGTTCCACCCGGGACCAGGAAAACTTGACTTGCATGCATGGGCTTCTTTTTCATGGAATAGAAAAAAGAAACATGTGAAAAGCATCCCTAGATTTTAGGGAGATATTTTTACCAGATGGAGGTTACATGCAAAGATCGTTTTAGAATCTTTCATCCAAGTATCACTTTTTCCTAGATTTGTAGCATGCGCGTCTTGAGCCTCAAAATTATTTATTCGATGCTTCAGAGCTCACTTATTCACATCGATCTTGGAGCTCTGACATCCCACAACACATCCACGAGTCTTCGACACATCTAGCTCAGCTATTCAAGGGTAGGTTGTCTTAACTTGTCTTTTGCAGCATTTTTGTTGCTTTTTGTGTTTTGGCTTGTGCGAGTGATGTTTGCTTGATTTCGGTGCATGATTGTTGTTGTTTACATGCACAATACATTGTACTAGTAGCATTTTAGTTTTCGTTAGCATCTCACTGTTGTCCCATGCATGAAACTATTTTGCACGAACGGTCGCCAATTTGGAAACTTGCCTTACTCACATGCAGGTTGTTCCATTTTCTGAATCTTTGATTCACTGTTTTCATGCACGATCATTCACTCTTTCTTACACTTAGTATCACCATGCAATGAAATTCACATTTGTTTTCAGTTGCCCTCTGGTAGGTCTGGGACAGCCTTGGCCCGGACTCTGGTTCACCAAGACAACATTGCACAATCCTGAGATGGAAGGCTTTATCTTCATCTCAAAAAATGCACATTTTGACCCAGTGACTATCCTCAAGTCTTACATTGCACAATTCTAAGGGACAATGACTACTGGCCCAGAAAATTGCGCAATGCAGTCACTGGGCCTACAACCACTTCTAGTTCAAATTGTGCATTGTGCAGTTCTAGCAGCCAGCAGGCCAACCTCGATTGCGCATTGCGCAAATCCAGTAGCTAGCCAACCTCTCCAGACAACCCAAAATTCCTTTTGTGCAGTTCTCGCAGCTAGTCTCTGAGCCTCCCAGGAAAAATTGTGCAGTCCTTTCCAGTCAATCCCCAGGTATGTTGCATGTCATTCCTCGGTTTGCTTTGGTTTTAGCTGACAGATTTCTTGCCATGTATGTTGCTTTGTCTCCAGATCTAGTAGGTGTTCATTTGCCTCATACTAGTTCAGAATCAATTGCCTCCAAGAGAGCAGCATAAAAGGACACTGACGAAAGTGTGACAAGAGAAATAGTTGAGCAAGTGTCTACAAGTCTGTCGATCTATGAAAACACCAAGTTGATTGTAGACAAAAACATCAAGTTGAAATGGAAAGAGGTCAATGATGCATTTGCAGGCACATTTGGGGAAGATCTCGAAGACCGCCAAGTCTATGTGAACATCCATAAGTCCAGCTTGTACCGGATTGCATGCAGGTATCTTGTGCTCCCATGTGTAAACATGATACATTGGATCATTTCATATAATGATCCTAAGATGATGACATTCAGCAGTGTCAGTGGGACAGATATTTCTACCTTCAGGGCATAAGATTATGATGATATGTATCAGATGTCAAGGCCATAAAAAAGGACCATTTCCCTCTACCTTTCATTGACAAAGTATTAGATGGTCTGGCAGGAAATAAGTTCTTTTGTTTCCTAGATGGATTCAGTGTTTACAATTAGATCCAGATCAGCCCAGAGGACCAAGATAAAAACCACCTTCACCTATCCCTGGGGTACCTTTGATTATAGGGTCCTTCCTTTTTGGTTATGCAATGCCCCTGCCACTTTTTAGAGCGAAATCCTGAGCATCTTTGCAGAGTTAGTCCATGAATCTATGGAAATTTATATGGATGATTTCACCCCCTATGGGTGTGATTTCTTGTAGGCTCTATATAACTTGGGAAAGGTATTAAACAAATGCATTGAAATGAACCTATTCCTTAATACTGAGAAGTGTGAGTTCTTGATGACTGCATGGATTGTTCTAGGTCACTCAATATCCTAGGAAGGACTGCAAGTAGACCCAAATAAGATAGCTATGATAAAGAGGGTCTCTACTCCTCAGAAGCTGAAGGATGTTAGAAGTTTCTTAGGCTTAGTTGGATACTATAAGAGATTCATAAAGGACTTCAGCAAGGTAGCCTTGCCTTTGTTTGGAATGTTGGCCAAGGACTCCGAATTTTTATGGTCAGAAAGGTGCCAAGAGGCCCTAAAAACCTTAAAGGACAAGTTGACTACTGTACCTATACTTCGAGGCCCAAATGCTAATGCCTCTGACAAAGCTATAGGAGCAACTCTGGTCCAGATAGATGACAAGATACCTTATGCCATTTACTTCATCAGCAAAAATCTATCCAATGCTGAATTGAACTACATTGTGACTGAAAAGGAGCTCCTAGTTGTAGTCCATTCCTTGAATAAATTTAGACATTAAATTACTGGTTACCAGACCTTTGTACATACTGACCGTGATACTATTAAATATTTGATGAACAAGCCTGATGCGAATTCCCAAATTATTAGATGATTTCTTTAGTTACAACAATTTTATATAACTATCATCGATAAGCCTCGCAGGGAAAATGTAGTTGCATACTTTTTGTGTGGATTGGCTTTGCCTTTAGGTGAGGAAGGAATGGTTGATGATCAACTTCTAAATGAGAATTTATCCGCCATTTCAGTTCTCTCTCTATGGTTTTCTGACATAGCCAACCACTTAGTAGCTGCACAGTTCCCTCCAAATCTATCCTCCAAGGAAAAGAGAAGAATTATAAGTAAAAGCGCCCCATTCACTTGGATTTGGGGCAATCTCTTCATTATGGGTCTAGATCAAATTTTGACAAGATGTGTCATGGAGGAGGAAGTTTTTGACATCCTTATTGCCTATCATGATGGGCCTTGTGGAGGCCACTTTGCAGCCAAAATGACAGCCTTCAAGGTACTACAAGATGGCTATTATTGGCCCACTCTCCACCAAGATGCAAGAAGATATACCAGCTAATTTGATCGATGCCAAATAATGGGGAAACCTATTCCAAGGGATGAAATGCCTTTGCAACAAAAAGTGACTTTTGAGCCATTTGACAAGTGGGGCATCGACTTCATTAGGCCCATTGATCATCCGTCAGAATAGAAAAAGTACATCTTTGTGTGCACCTACTACTTAACAAAGTGGGATGAAACCAAAGCTATCAAGGCAGGCACAAAGGAGAAAGTGGTTGAGTTCTTGAGAGAGAATTTGTTTTACAAGTTTGGATACCCTAGAGAGCTAGTCACTGATCATGACACTCAATTCACCTCACACATGATTGAGAATTTATTAATCCAACATAACCTCAAGAATAGGAAGTCCACTCCCTACCAACCTCAGGCCAATGGACAAGTAGAAGTTACCAACAAAGCATTGGAAAGAATTTTGACCAAGGTGGTGAGCAACACCAGGAAGGATTGGGCTGACATACTAGTGGAGGCCACTTGGGCCTACAATACAACTTGGAAGACAACCACTGGATTAACCCATTATGATTTGGTCTATGGAAAGAAGGTTCTTCTCTCCATTGAGTTTGAGTACAACACTTTAAGGATGACAGCACAGTTGGATCTAGATGTTACAAGGGCATAGTGAAAGAGGCTGCTCCAACACAATGGGTTAGATGAATTCAATATGCAAGCTCTCCTGCACACAGAGGTGACTCAAGTATAAAGAAAGGTTTGGCATGACTAAAATATCACAGACAAATTATTTCATGAAGGTGATTGGGCTCTGCTATATGACTCCATATTCAAGGATTTTAAAGGCAAGTTAATGACCATATGGTTGGGCCCATATGTGATAGAAAAGTGCCATGAAGGCGAGGTTGTTCAGATAAGAACCATTGATGAAGAAGGTACCCCCTTTCTTGTCAATGGGTATAGATTGAAAGCCTACAAAAATCTTTTGTCAAAGGAGGAGTTCATCAGTAGTATCAGTAAGGAAGTAATGGTGATTGAAGGATTCTTGGCTTCCATCTCATCAAATTCTTGAATACTATTGAATATTTGAGAAAAAATAAAGAAAAAACAATAAGATACCTACGTGAAAACCTCCATGAGGAACCTAAGGTCCACTTTTGTGCTAAAAACCTCCTTGATGCAGCCCAAGAGTTAAGAAAAAAGTAAAAAAGAGAAAAATAAAAGACCCCTGGGTGAAAACATCCTTTGAGGCACCTAGGGTAGGAAACCAAGATGAAAACCTCCTTTGAGGCAAGCTGGTTGTCTTTCAAAAAAAAAAACACAAAAATAATGGCAGGGACCTTAAACCTGCCCACTCATAATAGTTCTGGTTTTTGCAGGTTTTCAAGAAAATAATGGACACAAAGATCAGAGGGAAGCAAGCCATGCAAAAACCCATTTTTTCCTTCAGTCATTTCATATCCTCCATGATCCCCATGTTTCATTCATCCATACTCATTCCCAACCATAAAAAATCCAATTTTCAAGTAGTTCTCTGACTTCTACAGGATTTCCTGTAGTTACTTCAGGAATTTCCTGTCGTACTACAGGAAGTCCTCAAAATCTATAGGAAAGAAATTCTAATTGAAAAATCATGTTTCAGGCCTATTTTGGTTCGCAAAAGAAGTCCATTAACTTCACCAAATCTCAGCCAACACCATTTCATGACTATGTCACCCTCCGTGTCCATCAAGAAATCCACTTAGAAAAAAAAAACAAAAAAAAAGAAAAAGAAAAAGAAAGGAAACAAAGAAAAATAAACGGGCCACACCACCAGTAGCCTACCTCACTTACCACTCCATGGCCACACCTTCCACTCCCTTCAATATTTATTCACCCTCCAAGCAAAAGAAATACCACATAAATTGAAAAAAGGGCAGCTACGGGATTTCCTGTAGTACTACACGAAACCTTGTAGCAGCCTATTTTGAAGCAGCATTAGTCTCCAAGCTCAACCTTCAACACCCATGCATTGGAAGAGGAGCAGCACAATTGGAGGCACTATGGAAACTATCCAAAGCTCAACAGCAACATAAGGGGCCAACACCTACACATCACAACAAGAAGACAACCTATCATGAGAATAAAATCAACAAAAAGAGAGAAAAAGAGAAGATGTACCTGAACCATAAACAACACAACAGAGCCACCCTCTAGCATGCATCAAGAAATCAAAGGAAGCCACAGGTATGTCACCTCATTCACACTCTCTCCTATGTACGAATATGATTAAAATTGTTGGAATATGAAAATGTTGGTTTTATAAGTTGAAGGTGGCCAGTTAACTTGGCCACCCTCAGCACGATAACAAAAAGTTAAAGTGTTAGTCAACTGAACACGTGGCAAGGTCACATCAAAGGGGATAAATCAGAAAGGTGGTTGAGTTACATTGTACAGGAGTTGGTGATAATTACGAGAAAGGGTTGCATGATAACTAATAGTGGGACAATGGTCCAAAAGGAGAAATACGTACTCGGCCAACCAACACATCACTCAATGAAATCGACCATAAATAGAGATATTTCCTAACTTTCATGCAAGACATTGTTCATTTTGATATTTTTAGAGCTGGGACCACATAGAGGAGCCATTGAAGGGAAAATATAGTCTCAACCATCCTACAGTGAGCACCTACATGAAAACTACAAGAAACGGTGAGAATTGTCAAAAAATCTAAGAGGGCTTGCATAGGGCCCAAATACTCAAGAATTCTCCTCAATTAAGGCATTTTAGTGAAAGGTAGGTTCCATATCCTTTGTTCTTTCATTTGTAAAGAAAAAAATAAAAGAAATTGTCATTTATTTTAGTAATTGTAGTCTGCATGGAGATAGGCATAATTGTGTGGAGTATTGTGTAGAGTAAAGAGAGAATTGTAGTCATCACCCTCCTAAACTCTAAACCCTCACACACCTAGGAAAGTTCTTAAGTTATAGCCACCAAAACTTCATAAAATTGTCATGATAGAGAGAGAAGACGACAGGGGGTTTCAACAGAAGGGAACCCACTAGAACAACTAAAATGCATCAACATCCTCCTATGGTAGAGATCTTTACAAGGAATCAATGGTTGGGATTCTTCGAGCTACATAGAGGCTATGATGATGATATAGATAGGAAATTTTCAATTTCATTCATACCTCAAGCTAGAGTCAATTCCATTGCTATAGTGAGAGGATTGTCAGTAACAATTTCCCCTAAAAGCATTAGCAAAACTACTACACTTCCTTTAGGTTTACAATGGAGAAAAGAGGATAAAGCTAGCATCACTCTTGCCAAGAAAAACATTTTCTTGGAAAATGAGGAACCAATTGAGGACAAAAATGGGATTAGAATGGAGATCATTCCATATCCTTGGGATGATGTAAACTATCGCATTCTCAAGTATATCTCTTGTGAGGGAAGGCTCAATGTAGTATATGGTTACCAATTTAGTCCTCCATGAGCTGAGATTTGGAGAAGAGTTATCTCATCATAGAAGAATTAGTGTTCCCTACTTTTTGTTGCAATCAATGATAGACATGAGAATCAAGGTACAAGAAGGGAAGCATCAACATCTGGCACATCATGGACTGACTAAGCTCATACTAGAAGATGCCCTAATCCAATTAAAATCCCTATTATGTGGTCAACATTTGCAGACATGAACAGAGAAGATGTAATTCAAGGCGTTGAGTATGAAAGAGACCCTGATTCTAGTGGTGAGGAAGAGGAAGAAGAACCAGAAGAAGAAGAGAAAGAAGAGCTTGAAGAAGAGGAAGAAGAGCCTGAAGAAGAGGATCATGGAGAAGAAGAAGAAGAAGTAGGGGAAGAAGAGGAGACAGAGATAAATGAAATAGAGGAAGAAAAGGATAGTAGGGAATAAGCACAAAAGGATGAATCAAGTCCTAAAATACATAGCAAGGAAGGAGAGGAATCCCCAAGAGTGTCTCCTAAGCCCATAGAGAAGGAGGAAGTTGTTTCCTTAACTGCTCTAAGTACACTTGTAAATCAATAGGAAAGAGGCAAAGGTAGACTGTCCTATTCTTTAGAACAAGGAGGAGCACCAGGATAAAGCAAGGGAGACCTCAAACACCTAACAAGACTCCTATAATCATTGAATAATTGCCAAGAGAACAAGAAAAGCTAATCATTCTAGGAATGAGAGGTGAAGAGGGAACATCAAAACAGGCACCCCTAAGGTCACCAATCACTTATGTTAGTAGGCTTGCCACCAGGTCAACCTCAAAAAAAAAAATTAAAGAACCTTTGATCCCTTTTCAAAAAGGGAAAGGAATCCTACAGGAAACACAGATAGTCCTACAGAAAACTCTGTCAAAACTACAGGAAACACAGAAAAAAGAGTAGGAAGGATAGCAAGGATAAAGGGAAGGAAAGGAAGCAGCAACACAAGTACAGGGGGAGACAAATACTCCAAAGACAGTAAAGGGAGAGTCCCAAAAGTTGCAAGAACCTAGCCGACAACCAAATCTCATATCCTATTACAAATTCATTGAGGGAGGCAGAATAATACCACAAAAATTTGCCATCCCTCTCTTCCTTGAGCTTGAAAAGGAGAGATCAAGGACACATTGTTGGCTGCAAATTGCTAAATCAAAAGTGTAAAGGATGTGGACCATATGGAAGAGAAGCTGCTAGAGATGGTAAATGAGTTGAATGAGATAAGAGATAGGGAAAGAGTGATGAAATATCAACTAGAGGCTGAGAACACATGGCTGAGGAGGAAAATAAAAGAAAAAGAGAGTCAATTGGGAACTATGGAAAATCTCTCCATGGAGGCACTCTAGTGGAGGATGCTAGAAAAATCATATGCCTTTTACCTCAAAGAACAATGGTTGTAGTTTAAGAAAAATACCTTAGCACAATAAGGGACTATGCCTTTCCAAGACTATAGGAAGTTCATTGAACTCTCTGACCAAAGCACCCTTGAATACAGGGCCAAGATATCTGAATTCTACTTAAATAACCTGGCCTTAACAGACTTGAATGTGTGGGACCCCAATCCAAAGCTGGGGGACTTATAACTGATGGCCTTGACATCACGGATGAGTCATGAGGAGGCCAGGGCTAAGGAAGTAAAACGAGTATTGGAAAGAGAAGAAATAGAGCCCCTTTACATCTGAGCAGAAGAAATGAACTCCATGGATGTCATTAGCACCCAGAACCTCGTCGCTAATGATCCCAAACTTGCACCAAGATACCAAGCTATACAAGAGCAAGCAATTACTCATTTTGAGGATACTTTGAGATTTCTAGGGGATGAAAGCTAGCAAGTATGTCAAAGGAGATGGAGCACCTTACCATACAAACTAAAGATCAGGGAGCATCATTCCCATAAAATAATGAGGGATTCACTAGAGATGACCCCACTGTATGTGAAGGCACTCTAGAGACTCAAAGTCAATTGGATTGGCTTGAAACTTAGTGCATCATTTCTCTTGGGTATGTTAGAAGGAAGAAAGGAAGAAGAAGAAAGAAAGCAGTTGGAGGAAATAGATAATCATGGAGGACTTATCCACAAGAGGAGGATACAACAACAAAAGCCTGGAATGTTAGGGAGGCCACTAAAGCAATGAAAGACATGGACATAGATTGAGTTGCTCAAAGGATGAGCAACAATTTTAGTAGGGGGGTGATGATGAGGTTCATCAATGGGTAAATTTTATGGACCTTAATTCCACTCTCCAGCTTATTAAAATCAACTTTTCTTGCCTTTATTTACATGTTTTGTTATATTTTTCTTAGTGAGAAGGGTAAAGATGAGATGTCATGTCTTGTGGTCTAATGTGCATTAATTGCAGGTTTTGGAGCAAATTTTGGCTAATTAAAGTGCAGGAACTCGAAGTAGACAAGCAAGAGGGATTTTAGGAGATTGGATCTCCCTCCTTAACTCCTCACTCACTTGAATATTCCTCCACCAGATCTCATCAACTCGGAGTTACAAGCAGCTGAGCCATTAAGGTCATTGGCAGCCAAGCCAGTGATAGTTGAAGACTAGTTGATCTCGAGTTGGGAGCCAAGCCTCCCTAAATTTAAGGAATTTTTTGGTAGCTTCAGTTGTATAAATAAGAAGGCCTAGAGCCTCATTAGGATTCAACTTTTTTTTTGTAGCCAAGAGGCATTTTCGAGCTAAGACATTGTGACTGATGACTCTTATGTATTTTTGATATTTTAATGAAAATGGGAAGCATTTCCTTGATCCCGTAGTAAGTTGACTCAGTGGGTTGAAGCTCTTGAGTTAGGGCCCAACCCTAGCAACAAAGGTTCCTCTTTTTGCACATGTATTTTTAGATTACATTCATAGTTAGCTGTTGAAGTGACTTTGGTTTTGTTATTATACAAGTATTTGGGTGATTAATTAGTTTTCTTCCATTTTTGGATAGTTAGATCAGTGGTACCATAGTGACAGTGAACACATCAGAAAATCTTGTGATAGTGGCTTTCATCTCATCTTCTTTATAGGATCATGACTTGAGGGTTCCCTTCACACACCCCAAAAATATATTTCTTGTTTAATTATTGCATAATCTATGGTTTCTTGATAAATAGATAATTGCCTTTGAGTTTATTAGAATTATTTTCAATTTTCATTTTGATCTCTTAAGTTTTCCGATGGTTTCAAAGCACTTCCATTAGCTAATAATAACTCTCTTTTACTCCATTCAATAAATATTTTCCATGTATAGATGAATTTGTGCATAAATTATGAAAAGAGTGTATGTTGTTGCAGGAGCTTCTAATTTACAAGGAGACCTTATCTCATTCGCCTCATCCAAGTCCTATCCACCCATGTTGCCAAGGTCCACTAAACCCTAAATCAGAATTCTCATTTTGTAAGCAAAGTTGTCATTTCCATCGAGCAAATCCAACCATCTTGAAGCACCTGACTAAGCCTTGGATAATGTTCACCTACTCCATGCATCATTTCCCCATTGGACACCTTTCCCATGCCTCAATCTACCTTTCCTACCATCTCCTAAGCTTTCAACCTATTTCCTGTGGTAAAATAGGGCATCTTGTAGTTAAACTAAGGCATCCTATAGTACACGAAACCCTGTGGCAATCTATTTTAAGCCCAAATTTAGGAAAAATTGTCATGTGAGCTTAGATGAGGCCTCCACTTGGTTGCCATACCCTTGAGACTAGTCCATACCTTTTCTTCCATACCTTTCTCAGGCTTTTTCTTCCGTTTCTAAATTAGCACATGCATGTAGCAATCATAATACTTCTTAGATCAGATTCCATGCTCAGTTACTCTAGATCATAACATGTTATCACAAGGTTAAGTTAGATTTATTTTGCAAGAAAAATGTGTAAATGTGTAGCTAGATGATTGCATGTCACTTTATAACATCTTCCAATTCAGTCTTTAATTTCCTAGAATAGGAGGAACTCCTTTTTATTGCATTATTAAGGATAATTTCCCTTTTTTTAATTTGGTTGCGAGACTCATTACAACCAATAGAATTATGGTTTGAAAAACCCTAGTGGCCTATCGCCCTAGTTGAAAAGTGACAAGAGTATACCATTGCATCTATTGTGTATGCATCACTGTCACTTCCAAGTTTGTTCGAACCCCAAGTTGATGAAGTAAAGTTGGTAGCCCCAGGAGATGCAACATTCTTGCTACAATACTGGTCTCATCAGTATTTAAGACTATCATGATATTATTTTACCTTGAAGTTTCTTCTAATTAGGTAAAGTCGCCATTGCTTTAGTGTATGTAGTATTGCCAAAATTTCTTTCTCATAAATAGGTTTATGTAAATAGTTTCCCTTTATTGGACAACATTAAAATGAAATGGCTCTTCCTTCTTGCATTAAAAAACACTAGTTCCATTTCCTGATAAGGATTTTGTGAAGTTTGGCAAAGCTAAGACCAACGCTTGCCACATTTCCTCTTAATATGCTCAAAGTTATTAGTTACTTTTAGAGTCCGAGAAAAATCATCCTTATTTAGTAATGTTGTTAGATGTGTTACTTCTCTACACCTATTCTCCCATATTCTTAAGAAACTTGTGATAATACCCCGTGAACTCGAGAAATCCTCGAACATTCTTTAGGGTTGTGGGGATTTTCCATCCCTTAATGGCTTTAATTTTGTTAGGTTCTACCTGAACACCCTCATGAGATACAATATGACCCAAATATTCCATCTCCTTTACTCTAAAGAAACATTTGGATGTTTTTGCATATAATTATTTCTCCTTTAATAGTTTGAGCACCATGTCAACATGTTGAACATGATCCTTCCAAGTCTTGTTGTAGATTAGTGTATCATCAAAAAATACTAACAAAAATTTTCTAAGGAAGGGTTTGAAAATGGAATTCATCAAACCTTGAAATGTTGAAGGTGCATTATTAAGGCCAAAACGCATGACCAAAAATTCATAATGACCATCATGAGTTTTGAATACTACTTTTGGAATGTCTTCACTCTTCATTCTAATTTGATGATATCCTAAATGAATATCAATTTTGGTGAAGTAAATTGGTTTATGTAATTCATCCAACAATTCATCAATGACAGTAATGGGAAATTTATCTTTAATATTGATCTTCTTACTTTCCTTATAATTCAGAAAAATACACCATGATCCATCATTCTTGTGCATTAATACTACTAGATCAGAGAAATAAATTTGACTAGGATGAATTATACCAGTCTCTACAATTTTTGCAACCATATGTTCAATTTCACTCTTTTTGGCATACTGATATCTATAAGGCTTGATGTTTGGAGGAAGACTTCCTAGAATAAAATTAATATCATGATCATGATCACGAATAGGTGGGAGGCCTTTGGGAGTCTCAAATATCTTAGAATGATTGTCCAAGACTTTTTGGATATCTCGAGAAACAAATGATTTTGATGTTTGAACCTGTAGTGAGAATAATTGTGCAATTACACCTCGTTGTTATTTATTCAAAAGATTTTTCATGCCATTAGATTTGATTATCTTCCTTAGATTCCCTGTGAGACCCATTAGTTCAACTTACTTTCCTTCCCAAAAAATATTCAAGAAAAGTTCTTGAAAATTAACATATATCATCCCCAAAAATTGTAACCATTGGACTCTTAGTACAACATCAACACCACCCATTGGAATGTAAATAATTGGATTATTCAATACATATTCCCCCATGGTTTTCTTGATATTATGTCACTTTCCAGAGAAATTTATAGTTCCTCCATTTCCAACAATCACTTAACACTATGGTGCTCAATATAGAAAGAAATTTAATTCATTGGCTATCTTACAATGAATAAAATTATGGGTACTACCCAATTTAATCAATACTATTACCATTTTCTTATTGATATATACTTGTATCTTGAGAGTTTAAGTGATAATTCCTGTTAATTCATTACAAGGTATCGTCATATTCATTTCTTCTTTCTCTGGTGTTGGTTCCTAGTGTATATCCTTCTCTTTTGATGTTTCTTATTCCTTTTCTTCCTCCTCTTCACAATCTATGTAAAATAATTTCTCCTCGGCACATTTATGAATTTTAGTGTATTTTCTATCAAAACTATAACACAACCCTTTTGCTCTTTTTTCCTCCAATTTTTTCGGTGTCAACCTTGTAGGTTTTGGAAGGCTAGGAGAAGCAACACTTCCATCTTTATAGTTGTGAGTGGTAGAATTCCTTGTTGCCATAATTTTGCTTTCAACATTTCTTTCCACCCTAAATGCCTTCTCTAATGAATCATGTTCTAAAAGGCGAACCTCATGTTGGATGTTATCCTTCAAAGTCACTATAAAGACATCAACCATATTCTCCTCTAGAATGTTAGTTACCCTAATATTCAATTTTTGTAAGTCCTCAATTTTCTCCACCATTGAACCCTTTTGTTTGATATTGATCAATTGGCTAAAGAAGGTGTTTCTCTTTGTATCCTAATATTGTGTTATCATTTCCTCCATACAAATTGACCAAGTGACAAGTGGCTTATGAGAAAAAATCCATTGATTGGGTTCTAAATATAAATATGAAATGCGTACCATTTTTGTGTGTTGCACGTCATGGGATCAAAATATTGCTCCATATTTAGTATCCATGTTACCTAATCCTTGTCATCAATCTTCCTCATATCGATCTTTGGAAAGTGGTGGGTCTTAAACCTAACATTAGAGTCCCTAAAATCATAATTCATATTCATCTTTTCCTCATCATGATTTTCATGGATTACTTTGTCACCACTGGGAAGCCTTTATTGTAGCAACTTTGTCAACCCTTCTATCTTGACATCCATCATTTTTCCATGTCATCTTTTAAACCATTCATGTCACCCTTTATTTTTATTTTTAGACCATCCATGCCACCTTATATTTCTACTTTTAAACCATCCATGCCCCCTTTTAATCCATCCATATCCCCTTTTAGTTCATATTTCGTTGCTCTTTGTGAGAGCGAATTTTTTTGCACTTGGTCCCGTAATTTTGATATATCATGTTGTAATTCTTCCTCTTCATGCATCACAATAGTGATTTTTGAGGGCTTAACAGGTTTTGAAATAATGTTTTTGGGAGGAATTTGAGAACCAAATACCAATATATATTCATCAATAATTCTTTGGAATCACTTCAAATTCATTTGTCAAACAAATGTTATGCAATTTTAAAAACAAATACACACCTTTTTCTTGCTTTTAGGACCTCGATCTTAAAATGGTTGTACCTATGTAATTTCATCTCTCCAAGGTCTGATATTTTGTTCCTTTGTAGACAGATAAGTCTTTTTTCCAATGCCACAAGTAATACTGAGATTGGATTTGTCCAAATAAATTTATGCCTAATCTCCCACAATGACCACGTTATTGACTTGTTCAATAGAGTGAACTTGTACGAAATGACACACGTCCTTGTTTCAACCTTCATCCTTGAAAATGATACACGACAAACTAAAGTCCGTTCACTATTAGTAACCTATTATTAAATTTAACTTTGATGCTGGTAGTGAAACTTATGACAATTTTTCCTAGGTCACTTGTTTGAGATTAAATTCTTGAGCATGCATAAAACTTAACTTCTTTAGACCATATCTCAGAAAATATAGCGAACCAAGATTTGAAATTTCTAAACAAAGTTCACCAAGATTTCGTCTTTACATAGTTGAAATTTAAGCTCCTGAAGCTTCGTAGAAAAAAACAATTATAGCGAAAATACCAAGATGACCTATTTGAAGTAGCAAAACCCTAGAATCCAAAGCTTTGATACCAAATGTTATGCAACCAGATCACGAAATAGAAGAAATAATAGATCAATGACTTGAAAAGTAGCCTCTTCAAGGGGAAAACTCCTTTACATCACATAAATGAACAATTCTTGGATGATACAAATGATAATACCTCCTTGGTATATATAGGAGTCTAAGGGGTCATAATATAATCAAAGCTTACATAACAATAATAATGTAAGGGCACAACAATAGGCTTCTATGGGGCACAACAATAACAATATGAGGGCTACATCAACACAATAATAACAATAGGGGTCTACACTAAAAATAACAATATGGGGCTACATGGGCACAATAATAACAATAGGGGTCTACACTAACAATAACAATAAGGGGGATACACTAGTATTATAGGGACCTAACATTATGCCTGAAAGGCAGTTGATGGCTTCATGTGAATCGACCTTAGGTAATGGGGAAAGGTTAAAGGAAAGGAAGGGATCTATGGAACAATATAAAACAAAGACATAAATTTCCCATGAGCAGGATTAATACAACAAGTTTAACGAAGGTCCAAAAGGCCCCTAAAGCTACAATAGTGAGTGCATGTGTTAATAAGGCATAAGACCTAGGATCAAATAGCCATACTTCAATGTTGTCCTGGAATATCAATTAATATCAAACACTTTTAATTTAAACACTAAGGTAAATTAGCAAGAGGATATTAGTGGCTAATTAAGGTTTGATAAGTATTTTCAAATTAAGCATCAATCCCTTTCATAGTTATAACATAATGTCTTCTGGAAATGTGTAAACAATGAAAAAGAATTTGTATCATATTTGTTGGGCATTGGAGGGACAGTAAAAGGTGGGTGGTAGGGATTCAAACTCCACGAAATATCCATGGAATACTTTTAGTGGTTTCAAAATATATGATTGAGATTTATCTCAAATGTAGTTATGCCATTTTTTTTTTCAGAGTAATTAAAAAATTTCATGTCAACAAGTGTCATTGAACTCTTACTACTTGTTGTTTTACTATATTTTTCTTGTTACATTATATATATATATATATATATATATATATATATATATATATATCTTCTTTATATAATTAATAATTTAGTTATTTTTTATGGTTTTTATTTAATTTTAGCAATGTGATATGTATAATGAGGTGAGAATCTTGTTTCCTATTATGGCTTGATGCCTATCAACATTTTCCAACCATTTAATTTATGTGATTGAACATGTAAATAGTCCAAATAGAAGTGGTAGAGAAAATATTAATATATTTAGTTCAATAAAAGTAGTGGTCGTGATTAACAAGGATAGAAAATTATGGTAAAATACCATCAAAACTTATATGTGATATGTAAGAGCATATAGTAAGAACACTTACAAACGAAACCCTTTCATGTAGTGTTATTTCAAGGAGAGAAAACATGTGTTTCTTTATCCTAACATGTAAAATGAATATATTCCAATTTAAGCAATATATTTTACTAATATTATTTATGGTTTTATACTTTATCACCAGAAAATTAGTAAAACATTTGCAAAGGTTTAAAAGGTTTTGTAATTCAGTGATAGATTCACCAAAAAATTATATATGCGTATTGTATTAATGATACAGTATCCTTAAAATTTTCCTATGTATCATGGGGATTCACCCATTTATTATACATATAAATTTAGGGATGTTATTAAAATTTTCCCTATCCACAATGGTAGAACCAATATAAGTTGAAAAGAAGTAAATGATTCAACAATATCCAAAGGATAATAAAGTTTAGAAAACTTTTAGCAAGAAGTTCATGAAGAAATTGAGGACAAGGTTTTAGAGAGTTCATAAGAGGAAGAATAAATTCCACCTCACACTTTGAGGAGATATCCTTAGTAAACAAGACAACCGGATAGGTACAATTATGGTCATTCTAGTTACAAATGTATATGTTCTTCGTATACTAAAAATGATGAGCCTATAACTATTAAAGAGACAATGAGGATAGATATAAGTAGTCCTAGATATTGGCCATGAAGGAGGAAATGGATGCACTTAAAAATAATAATATATGGGACTCAGGAAAAATTCTTAATGAAACCCATTAGATGAAAATGCGTGTTCAAAAATAATGTTGATTTAGATGGTAGTGCTGGAAAGGATAAG
Source organism: Pinus tabuliformis (assembly GCA_031772625.1). Taxonomy (NCBI): domain Eukaryota; kingdom Viridiplantae; phylum Streptophyta; class Pinopsida; order Pinales; family Pinaceae; genus Pinus; species Pinus tabuliformis. The sequence continues at coordinate 633,778,022 of CM062817.1, read as the reverse complement.
GTAAGGTTGGTTACAAATGGATATTGGTAGGTTGAGGGGATAGGTTTTGGTGAGATTGCTCCCCAATTTATAAGTTAATAACTATTATATTTATATTACTTGTATAGTAACCTTTGATTTGGAGATGAAATAGATGGATGTGAAAGCTACATTCCTACATGGTGAATTGAGGGACATGATCCATATTACACAACTAGAGAATTATGTTGAAAAGTTAAATATTCATTAGTTTCCAAGTTAGAAAAAGGTATTTATATGGTCTCTAATAGTCTCCTAGAATGTGGTACCAAATGTTTGATACCTTTTTGTTGCGAGTGATATTTTTGCAATCCAAATCTGACCACTATATGTATTATAAAAATATCACTCTAAATATCAATAACAAAAGAGATACCCTTGATAAACCTGATTTTGGAAAAATCATAATTCGAAATGGATATCTTGATCTAGTTATTATTAATGGTGCCTTCAAAATTACAATGTCCACTTGATTACAAATAACTCATGAAATATGATCTGTTATATTTTTGTAATAGGGTGTGATTTATGATTTAAAGTCTCATGTTTCAAAATAATTTGATATGAATGACTTAGGAGCTACACAAGGAATCTTAGAAATGGATATCAAGAGAGACATAATGAATAAAAGGTTTTGGTTAAGAAATATTAAGAATATAAAATCTATGATACAACCTTTTTTAATGGAAAATAACAAACCATTAGGTGTTCCAATTTAAATGGGAATTAATTTTTTAGCTGACCAATATACTACAACACCCATAGAGATAGAGGATATGACCTTTGTTCCTTATGCAAGTTCAATTGGTAGTGTGTTATATGCTATAGTTTATATTAGACCAAACATTTCCAAGGTAGTGGGAACTTTGTGCTAATTCGTGGCTAATCCTATATGAACATTGGACTATAGTGAAGAAGATCTTTAAGTATTTGTGAGGTACATTTAAATTATTGAATTCCCACTTATACTAAAAAATGGGGTGGACCAATGTAAGACAAATATCTTTCTTATTTAAACATTCAATACTAATAAGAAAATGATCTCATATGTAGAACATGAAACACAAGATATAAGTGGAATCCCTTCCTGGAGAAAACCATTAAAAATAGTTATGTAATAATTATTTTTAGGAACCAGCCTACTACTACAATAAATTGTAGGCGACAAACTGCTGGAAACACTAATACCCTAACATTCAAGAATTTATAAGCACAACCTACAAGAGATAGAAATATCCACTATTGTAAGTGTTTGTAGGCAACAACCTACTAGATTCACCAATCCCCACTCTATCACTTAGATTAATGGAATTTTTGGATGAATGGTAACTTTCAATTGAATTTCAATATTTAACCTCTTTACTCTGATACTAATCAAACTTTGAGCATAGTTTCCAACATCAACATGATTTTCTAAATAATTCAATCCACTATTCATAGGATGCCAACAACATATGTTTGAATGGTCTGTCATGCCGCCTCCTAGTGTAAACACCACTCCAAAATTTACCCATTTTGACAAGCTCTTTAGGGTAAACATGAGTTGGGTGTCACTATGATATGACCCGACCTCCAAGTTCTAGTTATGGAAATGGGGCTTACAAGCCTGAAGTAAACTGACATCCCTCAGAGACTACAGACCACTAAGGAGCCTACCAACCACCCCAAGTGATTAATTGCTGAGATGGAACTCTTTTACACTAGTTTTACTCCCAAACCACGCCCATAACACTTCATGCATGCATTTGGGAGGCTATAATCGCACCCACAAGCCTGTCTCCATGTCATTATGACCCAAAATCCCCTATTCTGTGTGTGTGGTCGCGAGATCTATGCCACTTTTTTAGGCTAGCCTCCATACCACAACCTAGAACTTTCTATAACTTTCTAGAATCATGAAAATAATGATAACAATGCTAAGAAATGAAAGCTTAAGCAAGATATTGACTAGTACTTGCCTAATTCATGATAGAAATTTCGCTAAACAAATAGCAAACATATAAACTATAGGTCATGAATGCATATCTAATCATAAACTTCTGAACTTCATCTGGAAATCACCAAGAAGGCTTTATGCCATCTTAAGCTAGCTACAAAAACACATGTTATCCTATGCATTCATCAACCATTCAATAACTTATGAAATCATGAGAGAGATCCATAGCTAGAGCACATCATAAACCATGCATATAACCAATATATAACCATAATAGAAACTATGAAAAATCAGCCATAAGCTCACCATAATAACCAGTACAAGTGCTCACTGATCACAATAGGAAAATAACTCATATTAACATATGAAAATGCCAACCAAGTCAGGAACCAAATCTCTCTCTATGCCATATTCAAGCATGAATGTGGGATCATAAGGGTAAAACCAAAATAAAACCAAACAGGGCTTCTAGAGGCCAAACCACCTTAACCCTTAAGCGTAGTGATCTCACTTATACGGTCCAGAAATCAATAACATCAACCAGATTGGTCTCTACCCAAGTTGTCCATGGCTATATGAACTAGTAACTCAACCCACAACCTACAGGTAATCGAATTTGTTACAAGGCTCCGAATACCTCCCTTTTCAACCCACACCCTCCAGGGAACCCTAGTTGTTTCAGGGTTCAAGAGAATTGTCACAACACACAACCATAGGAAACCTAAGAACCAATAAAAAAACCAAATGGGAATCCACTATATCATGTATATCTAGGAAATAAAAAGGCAAGGCTAAAACCATTGTCAACAAAGGTAAATCTCCATGCCAGTGACAACACATAACCAATGAACCTCATGCATCTATCATGCATCTAAAAACTAGCGAGGAGATCACACATGCAATATTTTACGTGCAAAGTAAGCTTGCTATAGTTATTCATCAAACTGTCTCCTTGCACTTCCTTGCTTTCCTTTTCTTGTCCTTGTCTTTATTGCTTGGCTTCCTCCAAATTCAAGTGAATCCTAGAGTGGCCAAGAATACTCTAAGAGTGCAAGAGTGTAAGAGAACCAAATGCTAAACTGACAAAAGTTGTAATGAAAAAAATCTTAGAACTGACAAAAGCTAAGCCAAAATTTGTGAACTATTTCTCTGATGCCTTTTATTATTTATGTATCCTCTGCTCTTCATTTTCCCTCATTTTTGTCTAATTTTCCTTGCATGCAAATTTATGTCTCTTCACCTTCCTTTTCTCCTACTTTCCTTTATTTTCATAATTAAATTCCATTTATTTCCTCTTTGTATTTGTCAATTCCTTTGGAAATTTCAATAATCATTAGTAAACTACAAGTGATTGCCACCATAATGTTTTCCCACCATTCAACTTGGAATATATGTCCCGTGACATTGGTCTTATTTTATTTACATTGAAAATCATTCATGTGTTGTTGCAAACCTCTCCCCCTTGGGGGAACACCATCCACAGTCTTAAATGATGGTTATAACTAGTAAAACATGTTGTCCATGGAGCTTTATAACATAGCTCGATGTAGCATTTACTTCCTACCAAACCGTTGAAACCATGAACACCATACTGCTTATTGGATCTTTATAACACACCTCAATGTAGTACTTACAACATAATTCTTATTGGACATTTATAACACAAGTCATTACAGTACTTATAATACACATATGCATATATAAATATAAACATAAACAGATAAATAAAATACATCTTCTCAACCAACAAATAAGTAAAGATAGAAAGACTTCATCTGATCAACCATCTCCCATGTAGCTTCAGTGGTCCCTAAGTGCTTCCACTGCACTTTAACTTGCTCGATTTATCGGTTCCAAAACATGAGTCATTTTTGCTGCAAAATGAATTAAGGTTCTAGCTGGAACTTTCCATTTGGTTCCACCTAAAATAACAATTGATCAATCACATGATCAACATCCAAGACATATCTCTTAAGTAGTAAAACATGGAAAAAATCATAGAATTTCACCAGCGGAGTCGCCAATTTGTTGGCCGGATAAATCGTTCTTGCGGACAAGACCAATATCCCTAGTATCACAAGATAATCTAGCAACAAACAGACAAATAAATCTATCTTTCTCTAGACATATGCAATTTACAATTATAGACTATAGAGGTGTTACGATCCTACCTTAGATCCAATGCTTGTTCGTTGTAGTCATCCTTCGATCGTCCGAAAGAATTATCCTTTAAAGACCTACAAACACAAACAAGCAAACATCAAATATCACCTACATAGCAAATATCATAAATCATGTCTATTATGGTGATCAAGGAATCCATAAAATAACCATTAATGAACAACTTATTGAGAAAAACAAACTTATTTGTATTAACTTTGAAGTAGAAGAACCTTACAACCTTTTCATCCTTGATGTTGAACAAGCTCTTCCTAGGGTCCAAAACAGGAATTTCCTTTACTTTGACAAGCCTTGCACTCTTCCAAATGAGATCTTAGAGGTATGTAATCTCTCCTCATAAAATCTCAACTAAGAAGACTAAGTTCCAGCAGCATTTCACCTCAAAAATATTCAGCTTTCAACCTCCCCAATAACCAGCCCAATGCTTCATTTTATAGTGCAGAGGGAGGAGGTTACAGGTCCACCTATGAAGGGATAGAGTCCTTCTTCAAAGGGATAAGCTCCTCACATCAAGGGGTTAGCTCCTTAAGGTATGGGATTCATGAACCTCAAGAGAGGAAACCTGCCACCTCAAGAATCCTTCCAGAAGCTTCTAGAAATGATTGAAAGTGAGTTTTTTATAATATACCCACACCTTTTAAATTTTACAGGGGTCCGCACCCATAACACAGAGGTAGAGTGGTCAAGTGCACAGGAGACATGACCATTAGGTGTGGGACTGTAGGTAATGCTAAGAAAAAGTGAGAAACCAGAGTTTTAGAGACTTTTGAGGGCTTTCTCTTACTTTCAAGGCCTGATATGAAGAACTGAGGCTTTAGACTTGCAAAGGAGGTAAGTATGAGTGGTAATGGACTCACACAGATTGCAGAATGTCAATATGAGAAGTTTTAGTGCAACAGGTCGTATTTTATTTACATTGAAAATCATTCATATGTTGTTGCAAACCCCTCCCCCTTGGGGGAACACCATCCACGATGTTATATGATGCTTATAACTAGCAAAACATGTTTTCCATGGAGGTTTATAACATAGCTCGATGTAGCATTTACTTCCTACCAAACTGTTGAAACCATGAACACCATACTGCTTATTGGATCTTTATAACACACCTTAATGTTGTATTTACTACATAATTCTTATTGGATATTTATAACACAAGTCATTACAGTACTTACAATACACATATGCATATATAAGTATAAACATAAACACATAAATAAAAGACATCTTCTCAACCAACAAATAAGTAAGGTTAGAAAGACCGCATCTGATCAACCATCTCCCATGTAGCTTCAGTGGGCCCAAATTTCTTCCACTACACTTTAACTTGCTCGATTGCTCGGTTCCAGAACATGAGTCATTTTTTCTGCAAAATGCACTAAGGTTCTAGCTGGAACTTTCCCTTTGGTTCCACCTACAATAACAACCGATCAATCACATGATCAACATCCAAGACATATCTCTTAAGTAGTAAAACATGGAAAAAATCATAGAATTTCACCGTTGGTGGTAGCGCAAGTTGATAGGCCACTTGTTCAATCCACTCAAGGATATAAAAAGGCCCACAATATCGAGGTACTAGCTTGGCACATTACGCAATCCTCAAGGAGCTCCTCTTGGTCTTGATGTGCAAGTACACCTGCTCCGCAACTTGAAACTCCTTGAATAATCTATGTTGATCTATTGTTATGAAACTAGCTCACAAACAGATAGAAAATATAGATCAACGACTTAGAAATCAGCCTCTTTGAGGGGGAAACCTCCTTTACATTACAAAAATGAATAATTTTTGGATGATACAAATGAAAAAACCTCCTTTCTATATATAGGAGTCTAAGGGTCACAATATAACCAAAGTCGTCATAACAATAATAATATACGGGCACAAAAATAACAATAGTGGGCTTGTATGGGGCACAATAATAACAATATGGGGACAATAGGGGAACAACAATAACAATGAGGGCTACAATGACTATAGTAATGGGGAAATCACTAGTATTATAGGGACCTAACATGCCCCTCTCCTTCAAAAAAGTGTTGTCCTCAACGCTTGAGTAGTTCTGGATGCTTCTGTATAAAATTCTCATCCTCCCATGTGGAATATTCGGCGGGTAAGTTCTTCCACTTGTTGAGATACTCTGAAATTGATCGATTTCGTAGATGTCGAGTTCTTGTTTCCATGACTGTTTCAGATTCCAATATGATTTTTTCTTCGTCATCAAGTTCTGGCAATATTGTTTGAACTGGGAGCTTGTCACCTATAACATTCTTTAAGCATGAAACATGGAAAACTAGGTGCAGTAGGGAAGATGCAAGAAGCTCCAATTTGTATGCCATAGTACCTATATTTTGCAACACCTTGTACAAACCATAATACTTTGGTGATAATTTATTATCCTTCTTAGCTTGCTTGAGGGACATTTTTTATATGTTTGTAGCTGTAGGAATACCTAATCACCTACATCAAAACTTCTTTCACTGCGATGTTGATTTGCCTGTTGTTTCATTCTATTCTACGCCAAAGTGAGGTTATCCTTTAAGAGTTAGAGAACTTGTTGTTGATGCTCGATGTGATCTTCTACTGCTTGGACATTAGAATTTTCCCTTAAATATGATGTGATAGATGGTGGATGATATCCATAAAGTGCCATAAATAGGGTCATTTTTGCTGCAGTATGGAAGGAAGTGTTATACCACCATTCAACCAGAGGCAACCATTTGACCCATTGTGTCTATTTATTAGATACAAAGCAATGAAGATATCCTTCCAGGCATTTGTATACTATCTCAGTTTTCCCATCAGATTGAGGATAATAAGATGAGCTATGAGCTTACTGACTACGAAGAAACGAAAATAATTCTGTCCAAAAATTTCCAGTGAAAATGGGATCTTTGTCACTTACAATAATCTTTGGGTTTTAATGTAGCTTTTGAATTGTTTCCATAAATGCAGTAGAAATTGTACTCACTTTAAATGAATGAGATAATGCACAAAAGTGTGCATACTTGGTAAGTTTATCAACTACCACCATGATAACACTCTTTCCTTCGGACTTGGGTAAACCTATGATAAAATCCATTGAAACCTCCTCACAACGCTGGCTTGGAATGGATAAAGGTTGTAATAGACCCGGGGTCTTAATTGTTTCAACTTTATTTTGTTGGCAAACTAAACATTCCGCCACAAACTTTTGAATATCCAATTTAAGACCATCCCAAAAACTTGTTTCTTAACCCTCTGGTAAGTTTTTAGAAATCCCGAGTGCCCTCCTAAGGGAGAGGTGTGCCATTCCAGAAGAATATTTTGTTTGAGTTGGGAATTCTTACACAGATATAATCGATCTTTGTATCGTAACGAATCATTTTTCCAGATAAATGTATGAGATGTATTGGGATCTTGTTGTAACTTTTGAATGAGTGCTCACACTTCTTCATCATTCTTCCATTCATCCCTTGCTTCGTTTATCCAATTTGGTTGGATAATAGAAAAGGCACAAAGAAATGATTTGACATCCTCATTGTTAGCTTGTTGGGACCTGACCCAGGTTCAGAGGTGATTTAGCCAAATAAATCCTGGTACTACTGGCCCTTTCGACAACAATCCACGGGGTGCGGACTAAGGTCGCACCCAAAGAAGTATGGGAGGGTGGTAGAACTAGGTTTCCGCACCCTAGAGATGTCTGATGAGTTCAAGTGGTCCGCGGTTCAAACTTGCGCACATGTCGCTACGCGCACTTACCCATACCTCATAGCCTGAGATGTTGCCTTCGCGTAGCCCTACTCGAGGGATGAATGTTGTTATTACCCTAGCCTTTATTAGTATTCCTCTGTTAGTTGATTAACTTAGCTCACTTGTATGTGTAAAGTATACATAGCAATATAAATCATTCATGCAGGTGCGTGAAGTAAATAAACAGTATATTTGTGATTTACATTAACCATGAATTAGTTAGAGAATAGATACAAAAATTGGTAACAAAACCTTCCTTTATTAATTTCTTCTTCAGTTACAAACTCGATTCCGACCTGCGCACTCAGTTGTGGACTACTAGGCCTCTGCACACTCAGTTGCAGAGCCTTCTCCTATTCTATGACCCAAGACACACTTTTCACTTTTGACTGAATCACTTAGAGTTGTTCTTTCTTTTAAACTTAGAGCCTCACTCTATTTATATAGTCCCATTGTCAGCAGACCATGGGTAGGCCAACATTACATTACAATACTAGGGCGGACAACCCTATAACTCTAACATACTTCCGCCCCTGCAATTTGTGGGGCTTTACAACATCATTTGGTCAAAACATGGGCTTTGAGCCCCAAAACATGCCTCGGGGGGATTCCATGCCCAACAGTCCCCCACCACAAACATCGTGACTCACCCTCGAGTCATTCTATCGGTGTGGCGATCTTGGCATGGAGTTTCTCCAACTATCCTCGAACTGTGCTGATGTCGGCAATGCACTGAGCCACTGCTTGCTGAATTTGTTGCATCCTCTGTCCTGGGACCTCCGTGTTTAGGGTGCTTCTCTACATTAACATGTGCATCCATTGTATGTGCGCGAGCTTTACTTTGATGTTTATCATGATAGTGAAAGCCTCATCGATCCATGGCTAGATGCACGCTTTGAGAACTGCTTCCTTATGTCGCGCCACGTCCACCTACTCCTTCAGTGCCTTAGCTTGCTGCATCCTCACAAGCCACTGAGTGAGGACTACTTTCTGCATAGTTCCTCGAGCACTGTTGTATTATTGCTGGAGTTCTCGTGCCTCTGTCTCCAGGCGCTGGATGTTGGGGGTCCTCCTGTAGATTGTGAGGACCTCAAGTTCTTGCTCCAACAAAGTGGTATACTCTTGCACTGCACCTCCAATTTCTTCCAATCCCGCTACGATAGTGCTAGCGTGTTGTTCTCGGAACTCCAGGGGAGTGGAAGGCTATGCCTTTAATGCATCTTGGCGATTTGAAGATTCAGCTCCAGCTAAACCTTGGTTGTTTCTTCTCTAGCCTTATGGACTCTAGCTGCTAACCTATGGATCTGCATCTCTACTGGTAGATCTACTGGGATGGCCAGCTTCGGGACGCGTCAGCAAGCATCATCTACCACATGCACCAACTGTTGATTCTGCGACACCAATTCGTCGTGCTGCAAGCTGAGCTATTCCATGTTTATCTTTTGCTCACTGAGAACTTGGATTGCGCGGCTCTCCCTAGCCTGCAGCTCTTCCATTATCCCATCCTGTAGTAGATATAGTGCCTCATGTGGAAGGGAAAACAGATTAAGGCCAAGGCCTTTCATCATGTTGACCAAAAATCTATTGGTCTCGTTCACTTCTACTAGGGTCCCTTCTGGCAACACTATTGTGTTTTCCATTTGTGTGCGCAGCATCTGTTCTGCTGTCGAGGATCCTACTACGAGGTGGGTGGAAAGGGTACCCACCTGAGGGGGATTCACCTATAACTCCTACAGTTGTGCCCTAAGGGCCCCTAACACAGTCTGGTGCTCCAGCATAAAATCTTGAAGGGCCTCATTTGTGACATCGCGAACCATCTCGCCGATGTCATGCAGATCACCTTCGGTTAAGGTGATTGGCTCAATGGCCAATTTCGAGGCCTTGACCTTCTTCCTCGGTCTTGCATGCTCTGCCATGTGTGGGCACTTCAGCTGTGTGGACGTGGTCCCTGGGTCCACACTACCTTCTGTTGTTTCTACTTCCTCTGCCTCCTGCCCCTGCAAGGACGTTGCTTGGCCCTCGTTCACCTTCGTGGTTGCTGCCTCTACCACTTGTGCTATTGCTGTTGTTTCTGCAGCCTTATTTTGCTTGGCAGCTTTCTGTGCCGCTTCGTGCACTACCGTTACCTCAGCTGTTGTTGTTTCCTTCTGCCTTTTCTCAGCCAATTGTGTGACGCGTAGCTTAGCATCGTCCTTCTTCTTCTGCGCTGTCGTTTTCTCAAGTTCTACAAGATCTGGGGCGCACCATTCAGAAGGCCATGTCTCCAACACAATAAAAATGGTGTCGTTAGTGGCTACAAAAGGTAGCTTCATCCATTGCTTCGCCGGATCCTTACACACCCTAATAAAAATTTTGTGTGTATCAGCTTTAAAGTCTGCAAAACTCTATAGAATGTTGTACATTGTGGGCAACAGGTGCGGCTTTCGATTGATCCACATCCGGATGTGCATCTCCATGAGCATTTTGGTGTCGCGTATCCGTTTCATGTCCTTTGTGGCCCAGAGTGAAGCGTACTTCAGAGCCTCTAGTAATTCTCTGTCAATGTTGGGGAATTGATTGTCCTTCGGCAGTTCCCCCACTACGAGCAATATGGATAACAACAACCACGCATAGTGGAAGGTTTTACCTTGCTCCTAGGCTTCATGACAATTTTTCAAAAATTCCTCGTAGAGGAATTCAGACTAGTTGAATTGGACCCCCACTACGCACTGCTCGTCTAGTGCGACCACCAGCGCTGGTACCTCATTGGCGCGACACTTCCTCATAACTTTTCTGGCTAGAATTTGGGTTGCTATGCGTACCCCTTTGTCCTTGATGCTGGAGATGGCGTAGCCCCACTTGTTTTTCTCCATCTTGTATTTCATCTTCATGGCTTCTGCAAGGGCCAAATCACCGCCCTTTCCTTCGGCTATGGTCACGGGGTACTTTCCTTTGCAAGGGGGTCGATAAATATGGTGAATGAGGTATGTTGTGATGGGGATAGGCTCCTCTAGCCATAGATATCCATCATGCACTAGGTAAAGTAGCTACCTGGTGACGAAAATGGTTATGGGTGCGCAGTGGAAATGCGACACCCATAATAAGTTCAACAACCCATCCTTTTCCACATTGCACAGCCACTTCCGCGGCTCTAACATTGTCACCACCCCTGCAGTGTTTTGCTTCATGAGGTTCCCAGTCTCCAAGTGAGGGAACTTCTCGCGGTCAGCGAGGTCCCAATCTTCAAGCTTCGTGGTTAGCATGCAGCTTAGGTGCATGCCTTCAAACACAATGCCATCTAGGAGGAGCGGGGTCTAGAGTGAACTCTTGAATTCGTCCAGGTCCTCTGGCACTTTGGTCTTCCCTTTCCGCGGAGGGACATATGTGGGCAGTTTTATTGTAGAGCGTGTAGGTTAAATATCCTCCTCCATGCCTTCATCTTCTTCCTCTACGATGATTAGGGCCTGCAGATCTTCTTCTTCCTCATTTTTTTCTATCGTGACAACTTTCCCCTTCTTTGCCATCAATAGCTTGTTGCGCAGGAGGTTCCTCGGGGAAACATGTACTAGAGCCATTGATTGTTTATCCTTCTTGGATCTTGGTGTACGCGGTGATTTGAGGATCTCTGCCACAACCCCGAGACCTTCTGCAACATCCTCCACCATTTGGGTCTGCGCGGCCTCGCTCGTAGTTACTTCTTCAATTCCGAAACCATCCTTAGTTGCTGTCATCATATCTAGGCTGTATTCCGGCACTCACGAACTCAGGGGCTCAATTATCGCAGCTTAGGGCTCTGCTTAATTACTCAATTCTCAAATGACCAAGTGTTGTTGGCTGGGAAACCTTGTGTGTTTTATAGCGCCTTTTGAATTTGAATTTGAATTTGACCGTTCCCCCCAATTCCGGTCCATAATGCTTTCTTGGCGGCATATTTTCCCAAATCTTGCCCATAAGTCATGTCTTAAATGCCCGTCACTTGCTCCATTTGGCCTCAAGTCAAGCATCCCATTATGAATAGTGACTTCAACAGTCACTTTCCAACCAACCCACGCCGCAGCGCAGCCCTCCGTGCGTGGTCGCGGACCCTATGACTCTCTGCTTCTGTGCACATCCCCAATATTGTGTAGCTGCTGGGAAGAATACTTTATAGTCTCGTGCTCTCTTTCAACTGCCTAGAGTGCTAAGACTATCCTTCCCATGGCTAGCCAGGTGGTCGCACGACCTTTTGGGGCTCCATCCCATCCTCCACTATGGTTTGCGGAGAATCCCCACCTTCAATTGTTGTGGTCGGCATGGCGTACATTACTACTTGCAACATGCTACCTTGGTCACTACATTTGGCGATATGTGGTCCAAGCCAAGGCAACAAACGGAAAAATTCATGACGATAGTTTTGAAACTTGTCAGTATGATCGTACACACCTTGCCTTACCATCCTAGGTTTTTTGATGAGAACCTCTTCCTTTATCTTGTCCTCCAGCATCTTGACCTTTGTGTCCATCAAAGAACTTTTCTTCCTTATTCGTACCCTTTATTTTTCAAGTTTGCGGAGTCTAAAGTTTCCCTGTCGGATTACTTCCTCTAGTCCAATGTGTTCTGTTTCCTGCGACTGTGTGATTCCTTCGTTCTGGGCTTCACGAACTATCGTATCTATGGGTGTTGTTATGTGCAGACTAGGCTTTGCATGCTCCATAAGGATTACAGCCCCTGCTTCATACTTCAGCTTCAAAAGAGCTTGTGCGGTCAGGATTTTGCACATGGTCCTATAAGCCTATGAAACCGCTGGTATGCGTAGGTCCCAGTCAGTGCATCTCACATGGTGGACCATGTTCAGTACTTCACACACCTTGCTAAAGGCTTCCCCGCGGATAATCTTTGGTGTGGTTGGTCTTATCATACTTCTTCATTCGTGCCCTCATCTTGCTCGCTCCTGCTTGTTGTTCCTTTTTTCTGTCGTGAGGATGGTGTGCATTCGTGCAGGTTTCATACGATACGCCTATACCCATCTGGAGAGGTGGGTGCGCAAAATACTTTTTCCATCATACCTGGCTTCCATCCACAGCTCAGGCTTTCCAAACCGTATAAGCATCACCCTTTTGCATTTGCGTCAGTCCTCAAAATGTTGCTGGTGCATACCCCACCACCTTGCAGGCGTAATGCGTAGTGCCCATTTCAAAGCATCGAACTGCTGCTATTCTGGCACCTCGCTTTCAAATTTGTTCGAGAATTCATCCACCACTGTCAATCCGTCATACATAGGTAGATCCGTTGCCTCTACTATCATGCAGTGCAGTGATCTTACCATCATGTTGCAATTGAGCGTGGTTACCTCGTGTAACCGGTTCTTCCATCGTTCGATTTCTTCATCTGAATCTGATGTGTAGGAGTTTTCGCGCTCCCATGAAATCCTTCCATCCGCTGTTGGATTTACCCAATCCTGCTCCCACATGGTTATCTTGTAGATACAGTCTAGATCGTCGTCACTCTTGTCACCATGCACTGGCTCTGTGTAGCGTGATCCTTCCGTAGGGTCTGAAGGTACCACTACGCATAATGACTTTTTCTCAAAAATCATCTTGTGCTTCTTTAGATTTATTACTCCATTCATGTTAGTGGCCCAATCTATTCCTAGTAGTGCAGGATAGGGATTGTTTTCATCGACAATCTCTATCACTTCGAAATCTGCAAGCATGCTCGCACCATCGATATCTACCGTTATTCCCTCCAATATTCCCATTGGTAGGATCTTTTGCTAGTTCGCCATTTGCAATTGAATAGGAGACCATTGAAACACAGGCCTACCCATACACCCGCATTTCTGCTTTGGTACGACGTTCGCATCCGATCCTAAATCTAGAATCACTTGATCCATTTCATATTCCCAGATTTGTGCAGTCAATCTCATCTCCCTTCATGTTCGCATTGTGTGCTTCCCAAGCTTCTGGACTACGTGCGGTTCTCCTGACCCAGCACACCTAGTGATGAGTTCTTGCAGTCCCTTTATAGCCTTGCTGTCATGCAGCAGCTTCATGCATGTCTCCAGAAAGGTAGTAAGCATTGATGGGTCCATCTCCAGTTCTAGTTTGTCTTTACTACCTGAAGTGGAGGCCTTCGTGAAGCTCTTCTTAACTTCCATGAATGTCTCCTTCACGCACTCCAAATTGAACTCTGGTTCCTTTGTGGGAGCCTTGTGAACCCAAGCACTCTCTTCGGGTTGCTTGCCCTTTTCATCTCCTGTTGTGATACCGCTTCGAAGCACGATGTTTACATTCAAGTCCTCTTTGCGCAGCTCAGAGCTCATCATTTGCAGGTTCTGAGTCGAAGGAGGCTGGAGTGTTCCTTCATCGTGCAACCTCACTATCAGTGTGGGGAAGTCCTCCATCTCATGATCAAACTGGGTATAATATAAACATGATGCCATCATCTGATTTTACAATCGCAGGCATAATGCCCCGGCCCTCCGTAATTGTAACAAATCAACTGTCCATGACCCCTTCCTAGTCCTATTCCACCTCAACCTCCTCCGCGCCCCTCAAATCCAGTGCATGCCATCCTCACATTTTAATTGAGGGCTCGCATTTTGGTCTGAACTCTGAAGGTAGGAGTCTGATCCATCATCAGTTCATAACTTCTATAAGTGCGTTCATCATGGCCTACTAATCTGCAGAAGTTACAGAACAACTACTGGGACGTCTGCGTATACTTCTGTAATAGGCGAACGTTATCTGTAGCATGCTTCCCTCCTATCTGACAAATCGTGCACCATAATGCAGGCACCGCGCTTGGTCCTACTTGTGCCTCTGGTTTCAATGGCATTGGCCCTCTGCCTGCCAGGTATTTCACGAAAACTGGACAATGGTCCTTGTCATGTCCCTGGCCTTTGCACTTTATGCACCATAGCTCCTCGTGCGCTTCTCGTTGAGTTGTCCTATCCTATTTCAAACTCTGCATCTCTAGACGCAGGATTTTCAGTTGCACGTGGATCTATTGGAATCCCAGGCTAGGATCTTGTATTGGGGTCTCGTGCAGTCTCATTGTGATCTACAAAGCTTTGGCCTAAGTGGATAGTTTCTGCTGTGACAACGCAGTCCTTAGATGCAGCATTTGTGATGCTCGGAAACATGCGTGGTGATGCCCATCTATTAAGGTCATGTTGGCTTCACAAATCATACCCTTTAGTCTCTGATCCAGCTCCTCGGGGGTCTCACCTAGAAGCATAATGATTTCCTTAAACCCGATAATCGACTATGTCTTTGATTTTGGCCTGCTAAATTCCTTGTTTAGCGATGCTTGGATATCTGCAATCCCTGCGTTTGGATTTTCATTGGAATGCTTAATGTACCACATCAGTGTGCAATCCTGAAACACGCTCACCAGCTTTTCCTTCCTTATGTTGTCATCCATGACTCTTTGTGCTTTCCATACAACCTTTACCATGAACCAAAATTGGTCCAGATATTCGTTCCCTACTCCTTTAAACACTGGCAACTTTATTGCGCTCGCCATATTGAACTGTGGCGGTGGCAGAGGCGGTGTGGGCAGAGATGGGGGTGAAAATGGTGAAATTGGTGGTGGTGTAGGTGGGGGTGGTATGCACAGAATTCACTGCCTTATCAGACTGATCGCACTTCTTGGTGAAACTTTCGTGAGCTCTTCCTCACTTTCTCGCCGAGGCGAAATGAAGGGGCTAGTTTCTATCTCTGCACTACCTTCGTTTCTATAGATCCTCCCACTTCGCGTAGCCCCAAACATCAATTTATTCGCATAACCTGCTTTTCACACAATAGCATTTAATCCAAGAGTTCAAAGATTTAATGTACTTACCTCGCAGTCCTTTGAGGAAGCATTGTTCTGCCTCGCTGTAGCTGACTGAAGTATCTACCGCAAACTTGGTGATAAGCCCTCCTATAATTTGATCGAACCAATGGTCCACAACGCACACAATCTTGTCTTCCGATGCTTCTAGTATGCACACCAACTCTGGAGTTCACACAATTGGTTTGTCGAGCCTACACCTTCCTTGATTGTCTGCTAGCTTCATGATCCACTCATACAACTCAGAGGGGAAGGATGCAAAGAAAATTTTGTGGATTTCGATATGTAAGTAGCATTCTAACCAGTGTTCCTTCGATACTCACAGATTCCTATTTTCCTGCAGCGTGAACTCATGAATTTTTCTATCCAGCCACTCTTTAATTTCTCTCTTGGTCAGATTCCAGTGACACATCATCAAACATCTCTTATGCAAATCTCGGTCCCGGCAACAGAACCATTTGTTGGCTTGTTGGGGCCTGACCCAGGTTCAGAGGTGATTTAGCCAAACAAATCCTAGTACTACTGGCCCTTTTGGTAACAATCTGCGGAGCATGGACTAAGGTATCACCCAAAGTAGTATGGGAGGGTGCTAGAACCAGGTCTCTGCACCCTGGAGATGTCTGATGAGTTCAAGTGGTCTGCGGTTCGACCCTATGCGCATTTTTCTAAGTGCACTTACCCGTACCTCGCAGCCTGAGATGCTACCTTCACAAAACCCTACTTGGGGGCTAAACACTGTTATTACCCTAGCCTTTACTAGTATTCCTATGTTAGTTGTTTAACTTAGCTCACTTGCATGCGTAAAGTATACTTAGCAATATAAATCATTCATGCAGGTGCACGAAGTAAATAAACAATATATTTGTGATTTACATTAACCAGACATTAATCCAAGAACAGATACACGAATTGGTAACAAAACCTTCCTTTATTAATCTCTTCTTCGATTACAAACTTGACTCCGCCCTACGCACTCAGTTGCAGGGGTCCACGCACTCAGTTGTGGAATACTAGGCCTCTACGCACTCAACTGCAGAGCCTTCTCCTACTCTACGACCCAAGACACACTTTCCACTTGCGACTCAATCACTTAGATTTGTTCTTTCTTTTACACTTAGAGCCTCGCTCTATTTATATAATCCCATGGTCTGCAGACCATGGGTAGGCTGACATTACATTACAAAACTAGGATGGACAACCCTATGACTATAAAATACTTCCACGCCCACAATTCACGGTGATTTACAACATCATTCGGTCAAAACATGGGCTTTGAGCTCCAAAACATGCCTTGGGGGATTCCATGCCCAACACTCATCCTTTCTTGAGAGTGCATCTACCACAACATTTTGCTTCCCTTTTTTGTAGATGATTTTAAAGTCATAACTCAACATCTTTGTGACCCATTTTTGCTGCTCTTCTGAAGATAATCTTTGTTCTAAAAAGTATTTAAGACTATCACAATCTATTTTTACCTTGAAGTGTCTTCCCATTATGTAGGGTCGCCATTTCTTAAGTGGATGTAGCATTGTCAACACTTCCTTCTCATAAATAGATTTGTGTAAATACTTTCCTTTGATTGGATGACTTTTGAAAGAAATGGGTCTTTCTTCTTGCATTAAAACAACACCAATCCATTTCTTGAGGCACCACATTCCATAATAAAGGTTTTTGTGAAGTCCGATATAGATAAGGCCGGTGCTTGGCACATTACCTCTTTAGGATGTTAAAATTTCTTCGTTGTTTATGGAGTCCATGAAAATGTAGCTTTCTTCAATAATGTTATTAGAGGTGCTGCTATTCTCCCATAATTCTTAAAAAACTTGTGATAATACCCTGTCAACCCGAGAAATCCTTGAAGATGCTTTATGGATGTGGGGATTTTAAATTCCGCAATGGTTTTAATTTTTCTATGGTCTACCCTAACACCTTCATGAGATACAATATGACCCAGATATTCCACCTCTTATACTCCAAAGAAACATTTGGAGCTTTTTGCATATAATTTTTTCTCCTCCAATAGTTTGAGCACCATGTCAACATGTTGAACATGATCCTTCCAAGACTTGCTATAGATTAGTATATCATCAAAAAATACTAACACAGATATTCTAAGGAAGGGTTTGAAAATGGAATTCATCAAACCTTGAAATGTATAAGGTGCATTGGTAAGGCCAAAAGGCATGAACAAAAATTCATAATAACCCTCATGAGTTCTAAATGCTATTTTCGAAATGTCTTCAGTGTTCTTTCTAATTTGATGATATCATGAACGAAGATCCAACTTGGTGAAGTAAATTGATCCATGCAATTCATCCAATAATTCATCAATGATACGACTAGGAAATTTATCTTTAATAGTGAGCTTTTTGAGCTCCCTATAATCTTGACACATGCGCCATGATCAATCCTTCTTGTGAACCAATACTATTGGAGGAGAGAAAGAACTTTGAATAGATTGAATTATACCAGCCTCTAACATTTCTGCAACCATATGTTCAATTTCACTCTTTTTGGCATAGGGATATCTGTAATGCCTGATGTTTGGAGGAACACTTCCTAGAATTAAATGAATAGCATGATCATGATCACAAATAGGTGGGAGGCCTTTGGGAGTCTCAAATACCTTGGAATGATTGTCCAAGACTTTTTGGAGATCTGGAGAAATAGATGATTTCAATGTGGGAACCTCTAGTGAACATAATTGTGCAATTATGCCTCTTTGTTCTTTCTTTAGAAGCTTTGTCATTTCATTAGAGCTGATTATCTTTCTTGGTTTCCCTGTGATACCCCTTAATTCAACTTCCTTTCCTTCTGAAGAAAGTTTCATGAAAAGTTCTTGAAAATTAAAAGCTGTTGTGTCCAGGGATTGTAGCCATTGGAATCCTAGTACAACATCTGTGCCACCCATTGGAATGGAAAGAATTGGGCTATTCAATACACATTCTCTCATGGATAGCTTGATATTATGTCACTTTCCAGAAAAATTTATGGTTCCTCCACTTGCAACCATCACTTGACACCCTGGTGCTGGATATATGAAGCAATTCAATTTCTTGGTTATTTTACAATGAATAAAATTATGGGTACTTCCCGAATCAATCAACACTATTACCTTTTTCTTCTTGATATGCCCTTCTATTTTGATAGTTTGAGGACTGGTAATTCCAGCCAATGCATTACAAGATATGGTCAGATTCATTTCTTCTTTCTCTAGGGTTTGTTCCTGGTGTATATCCTCTTCTTTTGACGTTTCTTGTTCCTTTTCTTCCTCATATTCACAATCTATGTAAACTAATTTCTTCTCAGCACACTTATGACCTTTAGTGTATTTGCTATCACAACTGTAACAAAGCCATTTTGCTCTTTTTTCTTCCAATTGTTGTGGTGTCAACCTTGTAGGTTGTGGAAGGCTAGGGTGAAATAAAATTCCATCTTTATAATTGTGAGTGGTAGGCTTCTGCGTTTCCATAATTTTGCTTTTCATTTTTCTTGCCAACCTAAATTCCTTCTCCAATGAATCAGGTTCCCAAAGGCGAACCACATGTTGGATGTTATCCTTTAAAGTCACCATGACCACATCAATCCTATGCTCCTCTAGAATAAATTTTACCCTTATATTCAATTTTTGTAAGTCCTCAATGTGATCTATCATTGAATCCTTTTGTTTGAGATTTATCAATTGGCTAAAAAAAATGTTGCTTTTTGTATCTTCATAATGTGCTATCATTTCATCCGTAAAAGTTTCCCAAGTGACAATTTGATTATGAGAGCAAAGCCATCGATACCATACAAACTTATTTGGTTCCAAATATAAAGTTGAAATGCGTGCATTTTGTGTGTTTTTCACATTATGGAGATCGAAATATTGCTCCATCTGTAGTGTCCATGTTACGGGATCCTTGCCATCGAACTTCCTCATATCGATCTTTGGAACATGATGGGTCCTCATCCCAACGTTAGAGTCTATGAAATCATGATTAACATTTTTTTTTCTCATTATGAGTTTCCTTTACTACCCTTTCACCATTAGTAAGCACTTCTTGTAGAAAATTTGTCAAATATGTCTTCAAATCTTCCATCTTAGCTTCCACGCCTTCCTTTAAATCATCCATCTTAGCTTCCACGCCATCCATCTTAGCTTCTACGCATTTATTTAAACTGTCCATCTTATCTTCCATTCCATACATCTTAGCTTCTACATATTTCTTTAAACCATCCATCTTAGCTTTTGTTACTTTTTGTGAGAGTGAATTATGTTGCACTTGGACTCGTAATTTTGATATATCATGTTGCATTTCTTCCTCTTCTTAATGAGTCATGTTAGAGCTTTCATGTTGCTTACTAGGTGTTTCCATTTTCTTTCTTCGGGGCATCAATTAATGATAATAATGTTTCACTATGCCCTTTTAATTCTTTCGAACTAACTTTTCAAACCAAACTTATGCAAAAAAAAAAAAAAAAAAACTACACACCTTTTTTCACTTTGTAGGAGTTTGATATTAAGTCTGTTGTATCCCTATAATTTAGGATATTTGAGGTCTAAAATTTCTTCCTATGTTAGCCCTTTATGTCCTCTTTCTAACCTTGCAAGTCTCATCAAGATTGGATTCTTCTAGGAGGATTTATGCCACATCTCCCACGATGACTTGATTATGGATTGGTTCAGTAGAGTGAACTTGTGTGAAGTGCCACATGTCACTGTCTCGACCTTAGGACTTGAAATCGATACACAAACAACTAAAGTCGGTCCTCTTTCTACAAAGTCTTACAAAATCTCAATTGGATGCTTAGAAAAAAATTATGACGATTTTCCCCAAGTCACGTTTTTGAGATATAATTCGGGAATATCAAAAAACCCTAATTTCCTTGGATCATATCTCCAAAAATATAGTGAGAAAAGATTTGAAATTCAGATCCAAGGTTCAGAGAGATTTCTTCTCAAATGGGTTTTTGTTTTAGCTTTTGAATCGCCATAGAAAAAAAGTTAGAGAGAAAATTCCATGATAACTTGTTTGGAGTAGCAAACCCTAGAATCCAAAGATCTGATACCAAATATTACGAAACCAGCTCATAAAAAGATAGAAAATATATATCAACGACTTAGAAATTAGCCTCTTCGAGGGGGAAACCTCCTTTACATTACACAAATGAATAATTTTTGGATGATACAAATGGCAAAACCTCCTTTCTATATATAGGATTCCAAGGGGTCACAATATAGCCAAAGCCGACATAACAATAATAATATAAGGGCACAAGAATAACAATAGTGGGCTTCTATGGGGGCACAATAATAACAATATGGGGACAACAGAGGCACAACAATAACAATAACGGATACAATGACAATAGTAATGGGGGAATCAATAGTATTATAGGGACCTAGCATCTACATAACTATTTTTCCTCTCCTACATTTCCTTCAAATTCCTTCTGATAACTTGCATCTCTTGCTCCATCTCAACAAACATTTCTAGTCCAATTAGTACCCTTCTCACTAGATCACTCCAGATAATAAGAGTAATGAAAATATGCCCATAAAGATTGTCAAATAAACTCACCGTCAAGGATTCCTGATACCAATTGTTCATGATATGCAAACTCTACTAGTGTAGGATACTCCCACTTCCTCTGTTGATGCATGACCTACATCCTCAACATATCCTCAAGAATCTTGTTAACCCTCTCCGTCTGTAGATGATAATTTGTGCTTAAAACTAACTCTATCCCCAATTTTGCAAAAAAGTCCTTTCAAAACTTGGAAGTGAATTTGGAATATCTGTTGCATATAATATTCTTGGGAACATTGTGCAATATCATTATTTCCTTGATGAATAACTTGGCTACCTCACTAGTTGAATTAGTAAACTTTAATGCAATGAAGTGAGCTACCTTGCTCACCCTGTCAAGCACAACCATGATGAAATCATGTTTCCTCAATGTCCTTGGAAAATCAATAATGAAGTCCACATAAGCAATCTCCCATTTCCACTCAGAAATCAGGATAGGTTGTGACAAACAAGCTAGGTGTTTTCACTCAGCTTTCACCTACTGATAGCCCAAGCAATTTGCAACAAACTCAACCACCTCTTCTCCAAGTTATCCCAATGAGAAAACTTCTTAATAGAGGTCAAATTCTTCTAATATACTAGTTGGCTTGAATATGGCTTGATCGAAAATTCCCTCAAGATAAGCTTCTTGATATCACTATTACCTGGCACATAAATCTTGTTCCTAAATCTCACCAAGCCATATATAGTGAGGTTATACTCCTCATCCCTATCACCTTTACTCTACTACTGAAATATCTATTGTAGTTGTTGGTACCTCTCACTGTGCTACCCTGCATGAAATATTCACTCTTGTAAATATGTCCCATAAGAGCTAAAAACTAAAATATTATTCACATGCATTCTCCTACTAAGAGCATCTACAACCATGTTCTCTCCCCCCCTTTATTTACCTCATCTAAAATTCAAACTTAGTGAGGGTAGCCAACAATCTAGCTTTCCTCACGTTCAGATTAGGTTGGTCAAAAAAGTACCTCAACCCACTATCATCACTCATTAGAACAAGCCTCCTACCAAGCAGATAATGTCTCTTCATCTCCAATGTGTGAATGATAGTTGGAATTTAAAAATCATGAATCACATATTTCTGCTCGTGCTCATTAAACTCCCTTGACTCATAGCATACCAACTATCCTTCACTCATAAAAAATCCACTAAGTCCTTCCTTACAAGCATCTGTACAAACCAAAAACTAGTTATCAGGATCTACAATCTTCAAAACTAAAGAATTCGTAAGAAAATGCTTCAACTACTCAAAACTAGCTACACGCTCCTCATTCCATTCAAACTTATTCCATTTCCTTTGTAAAGAGGTAATATGATAGACAATCTTCGAGAAGTTGTTGGTAAAACTCCTATAATAGCTTGCTAGTCCCACGAATGATCTGACATCATCCAAATTATTAGGAGTTGGCCACTCCATGATCTCTTTAATCTTTTTCGGGTCCACTTATATCCCGTCCTTGGAAACAACATGTCCCAAGTAGTGAATCTGATACTACTAGAAATTACACTTACTAATCTTGGCATACAATTGATGCTCTATCAATGTTATCAACACTACTGCTAGGTGCTCTGCACACTCTTCCTCATTCTTGGAGTATATCAATATATCATCAATCAACACTATCACAAAAATGTCCAGGTAAGGATGTAGTACATTGTTCATCAAACACATGAAAGTGGCTAGATATTTGATAAGACAAAAAAGAACCACCAGAAACTCATAATGTTGATACCTTGTACGAAATGAAATATTGTAGATGTATTCTTCTTTAATGCACACTTGATGATATCCTAATCTCAGATCAATATTTGAAAACATTGCATCTCCCTTCAACTGATCAAACAAATCATCAATCCGAAATAATGGATAGATGTTATTGAGAGTCACCTTGTTCAACAACTTGTAATTAATGTAAAATTTGAGAATATCATCCTTCTTCCTTACAAAAAATACTGATACATGCCAAGGTGATACACTTGGAATTATGTATCTATTATCAGTCATTTCATTAAGATACAAATTCAATTCTAGCAACTCTGGAGTACTCATCCTGTACAGTGCCTTAGATCCTAGTGCTACGCCTATCATCAACTCGATAGAAAATTCTACCTCTCAACGATGAGTCAACTTTAGAACCTCTGTAGGAAACACATATTGAAGCTATTGCAAGCCAAGACACCACTTCAGGAATTTATCATCTTGAACATCCTTCCCTTTATCACTAGAAATATGAAATACAAACAATACACATCCCTTCCAATAATTAGGATTTTACTGCATAGGTGTAACCATTTCACAGATATAGGCTTCTTATTTCCCTGCAAAATTCTCCTTTCCCCATCATCATCTAGACACTCAATAGCTTCATCATAGCAGTCCACTTTAGTCATGTAAATGAACAACGAATCCATGCCTAAAATCATACTATATGAACCCAAAGGAATAACATTTATATGTGTTGATGTAGACATAGCATTCATCTCAAATGGACAAGATCTCACCCATTGATGAACTCTTCTCTTTTTCCATGTAGCCAACTGCACCAATAAATAATTTGCACGCACTTTCTTATTCAAGAAACACTTATCCACCAAGTCAGGACTGACACAACTATAACTCGTTCTAGCATCAATCAAAATGGAAAAAAATTGATCACAAATATTACCTTCAACCTTAATAATGGATGTATGATGATCAACCTTCCTTTTATCCACTTTCGCATAAGTATGAGGAATACTCTCACCAACATCCCCAACTATTTGTACCTCTTGAGCACTATAAATCTAAGGTCTGCCACCCTGGTGTGATGGGAACTCGCTCCTGTGTTTCTCTCCAGCATAAGTCCAACACCTCAAAGGTTTACTTTCATTACCCTTATTCTGCTCCTCATGATAAAATCCATGTCCTCTGTCAACTACATTGAACTTCTTTTAGGGTACCATGTTCTCCTTTTCACCTACACCTTGAATTCTTCCTTGCTTCTTATCCCACTTTCCTTTAGTCTTATCATTACCTTTCTAATGTTAGTTAGGCTCATACTTGCGCTTATAATACTCATAACAATTCTTCAGCTTCCCGATGACTTCCTTCAATGATCGAGGCTCATCATACTCAATCTGACCTTCAAATGCTAAAGGAAATCTGCTCATGAACCTTTGGACCTTTCTCTTCTCATCCTTGAGGTAGGGTACATACCTAAAAAACTCATGAAACATGGTCATGTACTCTTCATATGCCATGGAACCCATATTCAACTCATATAATTAAATGGCCTTTCCATCATAAAGATAAGTACTTCTTCTTAAAGAGTCTATTAAACTCATGCCAACTCATCTCCTCTACCCTGTTGCCTCTGAAAATCTTCACATATTACCACTAGATATCTACTTTTCCCTTGAGACTAAAGATAGATATCTTGTCTTTCATACTTTCTAAATCATCATACAATCTGAATAACTTCTTCATCCCAAATAGCCATGATCTCCATTTTTTTTATTTCTTCACATCCCCATCAAAAGTAGGAGGCTTTTCTTTCTTGAAATCCTTTAGAAAATCTTCCTCTCAATCATCCTGTTAGAGTCAATCTTGTCAGTCCTCCGTCAGAGATCAAAACTCTTTTTGCATTTCATTTTTAGGTGTCCCATCCTGCTCCATCACCTGCCATTCCATTTAGGAGCATGCCATAATCTGATATAAGGGCTTTGTCATTCATTCCCCTCATGTCTTGTACTTGCTGGCTTAGGTCTCTTCATCAATGTTTATTAAAGTCCATGACAGTCAATGTTTTATCTTTTAATGGGCAAAGAGCCATGTCAATCATAGGTCTAGGGTTTCACAATTCGAGTTGTTAAAGTGTCCTAATGCCAGTAGGCCAGAGGGAGGTTCTACTCGCGAATTTCATCGTCATATTGATGGATTATGACTGTTCTTCAAAACTCTGTTTTGAAGAAAAGTCAACATTTTGTCTTTTGTAACATTTTCTAAAGTTCTTCAGTTATTGAATTCTCTAGGCGCAGCCTTGGTCTTCCTTGGTCAAAACATGCCACCATCCCTACAAAAATGCCAAAACGATTCATCATTTGAAGCCAAAATAAAAAAGAAACTTGAAAAGCATAGTTGTATTAAAGTGTTAAAAAGTGCCAAAACTAAACATAAGAAAATGGGTTTTCGAGAAGAAAAAATCAAACCCATCACTATATAGGTGTTTTTCATTGTTTGAAATATCATTAGTATGCCAAGAGATCATTGGAAAGCTGAGTCGAGCTATGGAAAAGTGAATTTCATATTTGAATGCCGAAACTGTGAGCTGGAAGGAGTCGCGGCGCATAGACCAGGTGGCGCGATGCACTGGGGAGGCGCGACGCATTGGGCACAATCATCCAGTGTAATTTTGAACGGGCGTGGCACATTGGGACGCCATGGTGTGTTGGGAAAGCTACGCGATGCACTCAGTTGTTTGGCCCAAAAAATTCTAGAATGGCCTCCAAATGCCCAAAACGTGTAAACTTCTCTTGAATTCAAGTAGGGTGGGCTCCTCCTTCGCTGCTCATTCATCCAACTTTATGGTGTATATGATGGTTGATGTTTTAAGCTTCTAAAAAAATGATCAAACCCTATTATTTTGAATTCCTCAAATATAAGCTGCTACTTAGGGTTTCAAAAATTGTTGGCCACCAAGCTTTTTCTTTTTCCATCATTTCTTTTTTCCTTGATTCCCTTTGTTCCTTGACTTCATTGTTCCCTATCCCCTAAAATTACTAAACCCATGTCCTAAATTCCATTTCCCAAACTTTTAAATATGAAACCCTAAACCCTATTCCCACACCTAAATCCCTCAAGCCCTGTCCTGTCCTCGTAGGTCTAGCTACGAGGCTGAGCGTGGTTTGATGTGGACCTAGAACCTTGTCTTTTCAGCCTGAGGCAAATCTAGGCTCTAACATAGTGGTGACCATACTGGGGAAGAAAATGGTTTGCTTGTTGATGTCATTTGTTTTATAAGCTACAGACAGAGCCTGAAGTTATGCCAGGTAGCCTTCGAAACGCTTTTTCTTTGCACTAACGAAAGTAGATAAACGCTGCTTCAGTCAATCTCTGGTCTAGCTTGTAATCGTGACACTTGACCTGTAAATTGCCCCAGTACATTTGAGAATTCTAAGCTTTTGGATGATAAGTTTAGAATTTGAAAGGCTGAATAAGTTGTTTATGTCCCTTTGATTTCTTGAAAATAACACGCTGGCTTCAAAGAGATATACCGGAGCTAATCCAGATCCAAATATTCCCCCTTTCTACGAAAATCCCAATCTGATTTCAAGAATTGTTCGTCAAGAGAGCTCTGTGACTCCCTTGTTTAAATCTCGTTCATGTCCTGCAATTTTTAAGTATCTTGAAGAGTTTCATTTTGATGAAAAGTTTGAATTTTCATTGTTTGAAACCAAATACAAAAGTGCTCTTGGTTCTATAGTTCCAAATCCTGACTTTGCTGTAGCTCTTGAAGTTGAAAGAAACAATAAATCAATTGAGAATTTTATCTTGAAGC
Organism: Pinus tabuliformis; assembly: GCA_031772625.1. Taxonomy (NCBI): domain Eukaryota; kingdom Viridiplantae; phylum Streptophyta; class Pinopsida; order Pinales; family Pinaceae; genus Pinus; species Pinus tabuliformis. Next base: position 633,751,244 of record CM062817.1, on the reverse strand, counting down.
ATCTCCAAAGTGAAATTCACGCTTCAAATATTGCTGATTTTCTAGAAGCTGCATCTGCATCCCTTGGATCTTTCGTAATGGCATCCACCTCCAAAATTCCTACCGAACCTCTCTTCACTCCCACCCTTCCCCCGCAGCCTACTATTTCTGATCAAAAGTCTGCTATAAATTCACCTCCATCTACTCCTTCTACATCCAAAATTGCTTCACCTCGCATACACCTCCTCATACACCTCACACATCAGCTGCACCTTCTCCCCCAACATCTCCAAGGCCGATTGCAAATGCACCAAGAGCAAAGGCTACTCAGTTTGCACCTCTCGCGCTACCTCAAGTGTTGGGTGACATGCTCGCAGATTATCAGAGTAAAATTCATTTGTTTGATGGCACACCTCAAAGTACCACAGCTCAGCAACATGTGGGCAAGATGACGGATTTCTTTGAGCTTCATGAGATTGATGCAGAAAACGTGACTATGAGATTATTCGTGTAGACTTTCGCAGGTGAGGTGAGAAAATGGTTCCAAGCTTTGACAGCTAGAAGTATTCTCACATTAGAAGAGCTTCAAGATAGTTCTTGGATCATTGGGAAGTCAAGAAAGATTCTCTTCAGATCACTTCTGAATATACCAAGATCAAGCGGAATGCTGGTGAGTCCGTGCAAGACTATTGTATTAGATTTAATGCGGTTTATAATGCAATTCCTTATGATTTAAGGCCAACTAGAAAGTCAGCTTTGCTAAAGTTCCCGGATGGTTTTGATCTGGACATGGCTTATCAATTAAGAGAGAGAGATCCAACTACCTTAGAAGAAATGCAGAAAATCACCGTTAGTGTTGAGGCGAATTTGAATGACAAGAGAGCTAGATTGAAAACCGAGAAGAGAGTCTCAATAAAGAAAGAAGCTTTTACCTCGGTGCTCCACAAGGTAGAAAAGATGATTGAAAGATTAACACTTGATAAGCCTGAACCATAGATCCAGAATCCTAATTTCTGTGGACAACAGCAACCTCAATTTAGGATCAAGCAGCGTGAGCAGCGAGCACAAGAACCAGCATCACAACAGCAGCAAGTAAAGACACCTCTTCAGCAGAATTTTGTTGGTCCCGAATCTGATGATGAAGACCATGTAATAGGAGAAGAAAATCATTTTTTTACTCCTGATGAATGCCCACCTGTATCACTGAAGATGATGAGCATGCAGAAAGTTCAGCTGTATAGCAGGATGCAAATTTCATCTTGGCGAATGACATAGCTCTTGAATAGGAGTCGGATGAGTATCAGAGAGGGTATATGCATGCCTTGTTCACCCAGCAGCATTAGTATTCATTAAGAAACAAAAATTTCCCCATCAATCCAATCCAGAAAAGAAAGGATGGTCCAACATCTAAGAATGAGCCGCCTGTTGCACCAAATAGAGGAAAAGAAGTTGCTGATCCTATGCCTAGAAAATCTCCACTAGCAAATGAACGAGTCAATCAGCCAATTGTATCAAAATATAAAGCTGAGAAGAAAGAGGTTCTATCCAAAGAGGTAGAAAAGACTTTTGCTTTTAGTTTAGAAAATGGAATTTCTAAATTAAAGGTATCCATTAAATGGTGAGTCTCCAGACAGTGATGTGCCTCCTTTTTATATCAGTTTGAGAGTGCATGAGTTTGTGTTGCATAATGCTATGTTTGATTTCGGTGCCTCCCACAATCTTATGCTGAAGGCTATCATAGAGAAGTTGGGTTTGGACATTACCAGGAAATACCATGATATTTATTCATTTGATTCTAGCAGGGTGAGATGCATTGGGCTCATTAAAGACTTGGTGGTCAGTTTGGATCGAATTCCGACAAAAAATGTTTTGATGGATGTGGTGGTGGCGGATATACCTCCTAGATTTGGAATGCTTCTTTCCAGATCTTAGGGAGCAAAGATTAAAGGAACCATGTAGCTTGATTTCTCTTATGCAATGATTCCTGTGTTTGGCCAAATGAGAAAACTTTATCGGGAGCAGAAAATGAAATACATGATTACAAGCAAGGAGAAGCCAATTAATAATCTGATTAATTATGTACATACAGATTTAGAGTATTTTGTTTTGTATTCAGATAGTTTCAATGATATTGATAGTCATTTAGTTGCAGCAGATGACATTCTAGAAATAGCAGAGAATTTCAGAGAAGTTTTGAAGAAACAAAGTCAAGAATAGGGCAATACCATTCAGCGATCAGAAAAGGATAATGGACAGCAAGCAAAAAAAATACAGCAAATAGAGTTTCAGCACTTAGAAGAAGAAGAAGATGGCCTGTGGACTATGGATTTTGATGGAGCAGTGGGAAATGATCGTGTTGGAATTAGAATTTGGGTATGCAGCCCTTTTTCTGCTCCGAACAGAGTGCCTAGTAATGTGCAGGTATGTTCTTACAAGCTCGCTTTTGATTGCTCAAACAATGAGGCTGAGTATGAGGCTTTGATTGCTGGCCTAAAAATCCTAAGAAATCTGAATGCTAAGAGGATTGCTGTATACGGAGACTTCGAATTAGTGATTAAGCAAGTTAAAGGCGAATATCAAGCAGAGCATCCTCGGATGTGGGCATACCAGAATGCTGTTCTAGACATCTTGACGCTGTTTTTTGATTATACTTTAACGTGTGTGCCTCGTATTCAAAATAGTATTGCTGATGCACTTGCTAAGGCAGCGAGTAATTTGAAGATTCCTATGAATTCAAGTAATAAATTTGAAATCCATGTGAAACATCATCCGACTGTCTCGGACAATCAGAGATATTGGCAAGTTTTTCAAGATGATGAGGAGATTGATGATTTTCTGCAAAACAAAGGTAAGTTCAAAGATACCTCAATTGATGTAGAACATGATGATGGTAAAGATGATGTGCAGATCAATCAAATGGAAGTGTTGCAACTCAAGGATAATGTGATTCCTAAAGGCTTGATAGCTTTAGAAGAACTATTTGATCATGATGACGTAGCCTGCAAACCAACATTGCAGCCAACAGAGAAGGGAGTTGAAGAGGTGAATATTGGAACAGCCAAACATCCAAAGATGGTAAAGCTATCCAAAACATTGCCATAAAAGGTAAAAGCCAAATATATCAGTTTGTTGTCATCTTTTGCCGATGTGTTTTCTTGGGACTATTCTGACTTGAAGACATATGATACCAATATAATTTAGCACACAATTCCTATTAAGCCTAATCAGAAACCTTTCAGACAGAAGTTAAGAAGGCTTAATCCAAAATTGTTGCCATCGATTGAGAACGAGGTAAACAGGTTGTACAAATCAGGAATCATTGTTCCCATCCGATTTTCTGATTGGATATCTAATTTGGTGCCCGTGCGAAAGAAGACAGGTGAGATCCGTTTGTGTATTGATTTTCGGAATCTCAACAAAGTTTCATTGAAGGATAATTATCCACTGCCAAAAATGGATCACATACTTCAGCGAGTAGTTGGAGCATCTCGAATGTCACTACTCGATGGTTATTCTGGATATAACCAAATTTTAGTCCATGAAGATGACAAGACAAAACAACGTTCACCACTCCGTGGGGGACTTTTCATTACGCTAAAATGCCTTTCGGTTTGGAGAATGCAGGTGCCACATTTTAGCGGGAAATGGATATGGCTTTCGCAAATGAGAAGGATGTCTTCTTGGTTGTGTACCTTGATGACTTGACGGTGTTTTCTAATTTAGATGAAGAACACATGTATCATTTGAAAATTGTCTTTCAAAAGTGCAGAAAATATGGTGTGTCATTAATCCGAAGAAGAGCTTGTTCGCCATGGATGAAGGAAAAATACTTGGACAAATCATATCAAAATATGGCATTCGTATTGATCCAACACGTGTAGAAGCGATTCAGCAAATTGATCTTCCCCGGAACAAGAAGGAGATTCAGTATTTTAATGGTAAGATGAATTTTTTACGCCGCTTTGTACCTAACCTTGCTGAACATCTAAGAGAAATTACAAACATGCTTAAGATGGACAACCAAGTGAAATGGACCGAACAGGCTATAAAATATTTCAATCTAGTAAAATTGTCTCTTTCTTCAGCCCCGGTTCTAATCAGCCCAGATTATACTCACGATTTTATATTGTTTTCATTTGCTTCGGAGCATATTATGGCATCTCTATTAATGCAGAAAAAAGATGAACATGAAATACCCATTGCTTTCTTCAGCCGGACTATAAGAGATGCTGCTTTGAAATACAACATTATTGAGAAGCAAGCCCTTGAACTTGCAAAAGCATTGAAAGATTTCCGCGTGTATATTCTGCATTCCCATATTTTAGCTTATGTTCCTAACGTTGTTGTCAAAGATGTTTTGGTCGAAACAGATCCAGAATGTAGACGAGGCAAGTGGATTGCAGCTTTGCTGGAGTATTATGTGGAGATAAGACCCACAAAGCTTGTTAAAGGACAGGGATTGGAAAAGTTAATGGCTGAATCAAATCTGCACATCTTGGACATAAATCTGATCACTGCTATGTGCGATGAAAATGAGTAAGGTCCGTCAATTTAGGTAGCTGAAATCTTTGTTCTTTCTCTGTGGTATTCAGATATCATATATGTGGTTCAAAATTTATCCGCGCCACCTGGTATGGCTAGAAACAAAGCTAGAACTCTTAAGTTAAAGGCTGCTAAGTTTTGTATTTTGAATTCTGCACTTTATTGGAAAGATCCCGGTGGCATTTTGTTAAAATGTTTGGTGGAAGAAGAAGCGAAGTAGGTCATGGAAGATTTCCATAAAGGAGATTGTGGTGGTCACTTTTTTGGAAAACAACGGCAAATAAAATTCTGAGAGCCGGATACTATTGGCCAAAATTGTTTGCTAATGTGTTCAAGACTATCAAGAGGTGTCATAACTGTCAGATTTTTGAAGGAAAGCAGAAATTACAACCTTTACCGCTCAAGCCCATTGAGGTGAGTGCCCCTTTTCAATAGTGGGGGTTGGATTTCATTAGTGAAATTCATCCTGCTTCTTCAGGTTAGCATAGATGGATCCTCACAGCAATAGATTATTTCACGAAGTGGATCGAAGCAATTCCCACTAGGCAAGCTACGGATTCGGTAATAGTTTCATTCCTTGAGAATAATATTTTGTCTCGTTTTGGTTTCCCGAATAAGCTAATCACTGATAACGCAACAGCTTTCAAGTCAAAAATGATGGTTTAGTTTTGTAATAAATATCACATTACTTTGGGGCACTCAACCACTTATCATCCACAAGGCAATGGATTGGCGGAGTCTTCCAACAAATCTTTGGTTAATATCATTAAGAAGATGCTGGAAATAAATAAGAAAAGTTGGCATAAGAAGTTGGTCCATGCACTTTGGGAGGATCGAGTGAGTTAGAAGAAATCCATTGGTATGTCCCCTTTTGAGCTAGTTTATGGAGTTGATACAGTGTTTCCTACCTCTCTTGCAGCTCCGGTAGTCAAACTTCTTCAGGAAGTTGGTAGTGAAGATGATCTAATGCAGCGAAGACTAAATCAAATGATCCATTTGCAGCAGACACGGGAAGATGTTTTTCAAAACACGTTCAAGTTGCAGGAGAGAATTAAAAAGATTTATGACAAAAAAGCAAAGGCGGACAAATTTCAGTTGGATGATGTGGTGCTAAAGTGGGATGAAAGGAATGAGGAAAAGGGCAAGCACAGTAAGTTTGAAAATCTCTGGAAAGGTCCTTTTAATATTTCAGCATATCGGGGTCAGAATGCCTTTCTTCTGAAGGAGATGAACGGGGACTATTGTCCCGGAGGGCTGGTCAATGGTCGGCTGCTCAAGCGGTATCATTTCTGAGTTATTTCTGCTGTTTACATTATCATTGTAAATACCATGTTATTTCAGTTTCATTGCAAGTGTGCGCTGTGATCTTTTCTTCACTCTAGGGCCCGAAGTGAAGGCTATAATTCTGAAGAAAGATTTCAGTTTTGAGTTCAGTTTGTCGAGTCGGGTTTTCAGTTATTTCAGTTTCATCATCGAGTCGTTTTGGGTCAGGTTTTAGTCAATAAATGTGTCAAAGTCTTGTGTTGTTTGTCGAAATAATGACTCCATAGCCCAATGGACGAAGGCACTGTCTAGCTCTCCCAGAGATCTGCCATTCTTGGCACCTCCAAGGAGCTACCATCCCCATTGGAGCCAATGTTAGAGTCGGTCTTGTCAGTCCTCCGTCAGAGATCAAAACTCTTTTTGCATTTCATTTTTAGGTGTCCCATCCTGCTCGATCACTTGCATTCCATTTAGGAGCATGCCATAATATTACGGAAGGGATTTGTCATTCATTCCCCTCATGTCTTGTACCTGCTGGCTTAGGTATCTTCATCAATGTTTATTAAAGTCCATGACAGTCAATGTTTGATATTTTAATGGGAAAAGAGTCATGTCAATCATAGGTCTAGGGTTTCACAATTCGAGTCATTAAAGTGTCCTAATGCCAACAGGCTAGAGGGAGGTTCTACTTGCGAATTTCATCATCATATTGATGGATTATGACTATTCTTCAAAACTTTGTTTTGAAGAAAAGTCAACATTTTGTCTTTTGTAACATTTTCTAAAGTTCTTCAGTTATTGAATTCTCCAGGCACAACCCTAGTCTTCCTTGGTCAAAACATGCCACTGTCCCTGCAAAAATTCCAAAAAGATTCATCATTTGAAACCAAAATAAAAAAGAAACTTGAAAAATAGAGTTGTATTAAAGTGTTAAAAAGTGCCAAAACTAAACATAAGAAAACGGGTTTTCGAGAAGAAAAAATCAAACCCATCACTATATAGGTGTTTTTCATTGTTTAAAATATCATTAGTACGCCAAGAGATCATTGGAAAACCGAGTCGAGCTGTGGAAAAGTGAATATCATATTTGAATGTTGAAACTGTGAGCTGGAAGGAGTCGCGGCGCATAGACCAAGTGGCGCGGCGCATTGGGCACGATCATCCAGTGTAATTTTGAACGGGTGCAGTGCATTGGGACGGTGAGGCGTGTTGGGCAAGCTGTGTGGCGCACTCAGCTGTTTGGCCCAAAAAATTCCATAACGGCCTCCTAACGCCCAAAACGTGCAAATTTCTCTTGAATTCAAGTAGGTTGGGCTCCTCCTTCACTGTTCATTCATCCAAGTTTATGGTGTATATGATGGTTGATGTGTTGAGCTTCCAAACAAACGATCAAACCCTATTATTTTGAATTCCTCAAATATAAGTTGCTGCTTAGGGTTTCAAAAATTGTTGGCCACCAAGATTTTTCTTTTTCCATCATTTCTTTTTTCCTTGATTCCCTTTGTTCCTTGACTTCATTGTTCCCTATCCCCTAAAATTACTAAACCCCTGTCCTAAATTCCCTTTCCCAAACTTTTAAATGTGAAACCCTAAACCCTATTCCCACACATAAATCCCTCAAGCCCTCTCCTGTCCTCATAGGGCTAGCTATGAGGCTGAGTGTGGTTTGATGTGGACCTAGAACCTTGTCTTTTCAGCCTGAGGAAAATCTAGGCTCTAACACATCCTATAAAGATGTTGGTGGCAATGACAATGATATCTCTTAGAACCAAAACTAGCGTAAAATCCATGAGTGTTAGCAACTTGTCAGGTGTATCTAAATATCTCCCACCTCTGACTATGCCATCCCTATCCGACTTGTTTCCTCTATGAGACCTACTTCCATATGCCCCATTTTTCTTTTTTTCCTATCCATGACAAATCATTACCTATCTATGCTTCTACAAATCTTAAAGGCTCTGAAGGATGACTAGAATCACTTTTCCTACTTTTCTTAAGCTCTGGAAAGTATTTTATATGCCTGAATCAGCTAGTTATTATCTTCTTGAAACTCCTAGTTCCTACCTTTAAACTTCTCAATGTATCTACTAAATCAAGAGAGTACTCTTCCTCTTGTTGCCCAACTTCCCTTTCCCATTTCAAACAATTCACATTAGGCTTGTAAGGGGATTATTGTAAACTATAGTCTACCATTATTCTCTTCATCTCTGATCTTATATCTCCTACAAACATGTCATGTTAGATAATCCAAATCTAGACATAATCAAAAACCATACCTCAGAGTGTTTTAGGGGAAGATATCACATCTGCACAAGTCATTCTACATTAGCACGATATAGATACATAATGACATAAACATATCAACATCATGCATGATAACACAAAACATACAATAATGACCACCACAATGCATGAATAGTAGACACATGTACAATTAACATGCATGCATAATAATGTGCATTTAGCCCATCCACTCTAATTGTTTGAACTCAGAAGCTCTGATACCACCATGTAATCATCCCTTCAACATTTTCCTACTTTGATAAGCTCTCTAGGGTAAACATGAGTTGAGGGCCACTATGATATGACCCGACCTCCAAGTTCTAGTTATGGAAGTGGGGTTAACAAACCAGAAGTAAAATAAAATCCCTCAGAGACTACAAATCACTAAGGAGTATACCAACCAACCCAGGTGATCAAGCCCTGAGCTAAAACTCATTTTCACTAGGTTTACTCCCCAAACACACCCATAAGACTTCATGCATGTAGTTGGGAGGCTATAACCACACCCACAAGCATGTCTCCATGTGGCTATGACCCAAATACCCTATTATATGCCCACTGTCATGACATCTATGCCGCGTTTTCAGGATAACCTCCATACCACTACCCATAACTACCTATAACTTTCTATAATAATGACAATTATGATAAATATGCTAAACAATCAAAGCTTGAGAAATATCTTGATTAGTACGTGCCTAATACATGATATATATTTTGTCAAATAGATAGTAAACATATAAGATACAAGTTATGAATGCCTATCTGATCATAAAATTCTCACCTTCATTTGAAAATCACCAATAAGGCTCTATTCCCACTCAAGCTAGTTTAAACAACACTTTCTATCCCATGCATTCATCAATTATTTAATAACTTATCAAATCATGATAGAGATCCATAGCTAGAGTACATCATAAAAGCATGCAAATAACCATCATACAACTAGAGTAGAAACTATGACAAATCATCCATAAGATCACCATAATAACTCGTAGATCATAATAGGAAAATAAATCATATTAACATATGAAAATTCCAACTAATTCAGGGACTCCCACGTACCATGCGACCATATATTGGGCTGAACTAAATCTCTCTTTCATCCAATCATCCCCGCACCATATTCCAAGCATGAATGTGGGATCGTAAGGGTTAAACCAGAATAAAACCAACTAGGTCTTCCAGAGGAAAAACCACCTCAACCCTCAAGCACATTGTTCTAACCTATACGGTCTAGAAATCACTAACATCAACCATATTGGTCTTTATGCATGTTGTCTAGGGCTATAGGAACTAGTAACTAAACCCACAACCTCGATGGAACCCAAGTTGTTATAGGGCTACAGTGACCTCCAATATCAACCCACAACCTCGATGTAACCCAAGCTATCTCGAGGCTCCAGATAATTTTTCCTAACCCATAACCATAGAAACCTAAGAACCAATCAAAAAACCAAATGGGGAACCCACTAAATCAACCAGATTGGTCTCTACCGAAGTTATCTAGGGCTCTATGAACTAGTAACTCAACAGATAACCTCCATGGAATCAAAGTTGTTACATGGCTCCAAATATCTCCCATCTCAACCCACACCCTTTAGGGGACCCTAGTTGTTTCAACGCTCTAGAGAATTTGTCCTAACCCATAGCCATATGAAACCTAAGAACCAATTAGAAAACTAAATAGGGAACCCACTATATCATGTTTGTCCAAGAAATGGCAAGGCAAGGCTAAAACCATTGCCAATCCAGGAAAATATCAATGCCAATGACAACACATAACCAAGGAACCACGTGCATATAACATGCATACAAAAGCTGGAAAGGATATCACACATGTAACCTGTTACCTACAAAGTAAGCTTGTTTTAGATGTTGATCCAACCATATCCTTGCATTTCCTTTCTTTCCTTCACTTGTCCTTTGCTTTCTTGCTTGTCTCTTCCAAATCCAAGTGAATTGTAGAGTGCTACAAGAATTCTCTAAATGTGCAAAAGTGTAAGAGAGCCAAATTCTAAATTGACAAAAGCTATAATGACCATAATCTTGGAGCTAAGAAAAGCTAAGCCAAAATTTGTGAATTGTTTCACTAATGCCTTTTTATTATTGATGTCTCCTTTTTTCTTCATTTTCCTTCAGTTTACTCTAATTTCCCTTACATGAAAATTTGTGTCTCTTCACATTCATTTTCTCCTATTTTACATTATTTCATAATTAAATGCCATTTATTGTCTCTTTTCCTTTGCCAATGCCTTTTCAAATTTCCATAGCCATTAGTAAGCCAAAAGTGATTTCCACTATAATGTTACCGACCATTCAACTTGGAATACATGTCACATGACATTGTTCTTATTTTATTTACATGGAAAATCAAGTAGAGGTTATTACACCGAGGACCTTTGAACAGTGGAGGATCTAGTAAGATTCACTTTACCTCTAATATAGTGTGAATAATGAAATTTTATCATTGTCCCCCAGTTGAATATACTTAACATGTGTTGGTGATTTTAAAACCTCATATTTTAAGGTTTATATAGGCATATTGGAGAAATGATCGAAAATAATTAACAAATAAAAACCTTTGGAAAACCAAGAGTTTTTGGTTTTGCATGATGGAAAAAATATCTTTTATGTGTTGCCTAATTCACTATTAGTTGATGATGTTAGGCATCGAAACACTAGATTTTATAGAAGTTGGTACCTTTTCTTTGTCCTAGCGTAATAGAAAGCATGTGAATACAACATTACAATTAATTCAAATCACCGAGATTTTAGGGGTTCAAAAATACATAATCATGAATTATAATAGAATATCATTGAAATGAATGTAATTTGTTACGATGTAAAAAGTTTACAAATCCAAGTCCTTTCAACCCTCATGACAACAATCTTTACTTTTAATGTTGGTAATTTCTTTATTGCTTGATATCCCTAGGCATGAGCATATTGTGATATGGGAGAACTCAAGCACTAAAGGATTTATACGACTTCACTCGTTAAATTGGTAGTATGTCTATGTCTCGATAAATAGAATTTAGGTGAAAAACTTACTTTGGTCAAGGTTTGTTTATTGTTAAGAGTACTGGGATACTGGAGCACTGAATCATTAGTAAATAATACTTTTATAAATATTTGTTATGAAAATTCTTAGTAGATATATTTCATATCAGAGACTTCCTTTTGGTCATGATTTTTCTTTAGTTAATAACGTTGGGATACCAGAGTACTAGAATATTAGTAAAGGAGGTTTTTCAGAGAATCTCAATATGGTGAAGTCATTATAGAGAGACTTCACTTGTTTTTTCATAGTTTCACATTAGATAACAAATCAGGTACCAAGATATACGGATTTTACATGAAATTACATTATGTAGAAGATTGATATCGATTCTTCTTGGTAGAAATATTTCATTTAATGTTCTCTTTCCCATTACTTGACAAAACAATAGAGGATTAAGGAATTTAGAGTGTTTCATTTTCTTCCTCTATTTTCGCATGAATGTTGAGTTCCCTTTTATGCATGGAAACACAAATTGATAGCATTTTAATTCTCCCTTCATACCTCCAAAATTTACTTTGTATATCTCTCGTCCTCCTATACACCTTATATTTCATCTTTCTTTTCTCACATAAATTATCATCCATCTCAGTCACCCCATAACCTTGACATTAGTTACAACAAAATATTCAATAATATCCCCCTTTCCCATTTATGGCTACCCTCTACAATTCGTCCCCCTCTAACGTCAATTGAAATGGCATGCTCTCGATGAGTATATAACTTCATTTACAGATTATTATTAATATGTCTATATCTTCTTCCATTGAGCTTGTTCTCCTCTTTACTAGTGACATGAGAGGGATATGACTCCCAACTTTTTTTCTTAGATATTGAAATGTTTCTCTAGGAAGGGGTTTGGTAAAATTATCTATAGCTTGTTCTTTGGTAGAAATGTATTCCAGCTTGAAATTTTATTCAACTACTTATTCTCTTAAAAAGTAGTGCTTGATAGGAATATGTTTTGTGTCGGAGTGCTTGTATAGTTCTTTGAAATGTTGATTGTATTTGTATTATTATAGATGATTGATATTGTCTAATCATATTACACTTAGATAACTTGCGTGAAACATGTCACTACTATAATGCATTCAACTTCAGTAGTGGACAGAGAAATTGAAGTTTATTTAATGCTTAACCATGATACCACACAATTTCTTGAAGATAATTCTTCCGCGCTTGTACTTTTATTGTCATTAGTAATTCCTTCCTAATCTGAATCTGTGTATGTTATTAAAGTAAATTCCTTTCCTCTTGAATATGATAAGCTAAACTCCCTTCAAATATATAAATATTATCTTGATTGTTTGAACATGTCTCTCCTTTGGTGCAGATTGAAATCTTACAACCAATCCTACTCCTTGCATGGTGCCTTGTATTGATGTTGTCACATATAGTAGGTTTCCAATGATTTCCTTATTTAAGTTTGATTTTCTTCTATGGATTCATCATCTTTTCTCAATTTGCATATTTTAATAATTGGTGTACTAATCAATGCATAATTTTCCTTTCCATATTTATTCAACATTCCTTTATGTATTTATCATAGGAAATGAATATGCCATTACTAGATAGAACTACTTACAAATCTAGAAGGAATGGTAGCTCTCCAAGTATGGCCATTTCAAATTATTTCTTCATTTCTTCCACAAACTCATTATATTGACATAAATTCCAAAGAAAATTCATATACATAAACCAAAATGATTAACAAATTTTCATTGTTTATTTTGATGTAAATATTGTTTCTTGTAGCTCCTTTTTTAAAGCAATTTTTTAGTAGATATTTTTCAATTCTTTAATACCACACTCTAGGATCTTGCATTAGTCCATGAAATGATTTCTTCAATCTACATACATAATATTAATTTTATTATGATTGAAATCCTTCTTGTTGCTGAATATACACTTCTTCTTGTAGGTTTTCATTTAGAAATATTGGCTTGACATCCATTTGATAGACTTTGAAGTTCCTAAAACATGAAAATTCCAATTACATTATGATTGCTTCTAATATTGCAACTAGATAAATGGCTTCTTCAAAATCAATACCTTCAACTTGAGAATTTCATTTACAAATAAGTTTTGATTTGTTTCTTACTCTTTTCCCATCCTCATTCAACATATTTCTGAGGAGCATATTAATGGAAATCACATTCATCTCTTTTGGTCTAGGCACAATTCCCATTCTCATTCTTCGCAATTTGATTCATCATTTCTTCCATAGAACTAACTCAATGATTATTTTAACTAGACTGTGTAAATTTCTTGGGTCCTATTTTGGATAGAAAAGAAAATGTTCCTTGTTTTGGTGTACTCATCAATTTTATTGTAATGAAGATTGTTGTACTTTTTATTACCAAAAATATGTTTTTGGAAGATTCTTTTGAACACATATGGATAGAGTACTTTTATATTGTTCTATTTTCTTTACCTCTTCTTCTTCTTCTTCTTTGTCCTTTTTTTTCTCTCTATTGATTGTCTCCTCTGAATGTTCATTTTCTTGTTACTTTTATTTTTGAGGTATTTCTCATCTAATATTATATCAATGCTTTCTAGCACTTTTTGTAGTATTTTTTCGTAACATTTGTAGGCCATGCTTCTAGACGCATACTAAAGAAATATATTCTAAAATAAAACTTATCCAAATTTTCTACAATAATCTTTATATAGCATTTATCTTTATATTTTATTATTAGACTCATTTTCACCTAGGGAGTTGACAGCTTAAAATTTATGAAATGTTTCATATTTTTCTTTAAGAAATGTAATCCATGTCGTTATTTTGTAATGATTAATAAGTAACATAAAAAAAACTCTCACCTTTTGATGTTTATGTTAATTATAGCCCATAGAGGTTTGTATGTATATGTTCCAATGGCTTTGATGTTAAATATTCCTTTGTCTTGAAGATAACTTTGGTCTAACTGCCATGTTGGCATGGTTTTCAAATAGTGTTGGTAGGTTTTGAGATACTTGTCATATCTTGTACTACTTCTCTCTTGCTTAGATTTACTAGATTGTCTAAGCTTATATCACCCAACCTTCTATGTCATAACCATACTTAATCCAATTGTCCTATACACCATTATTATGCTTTAACTTCATCTAGAACATATGCATTACTTGAGGCCCTATTTGCATTTGAGGTCCTATTTGTATTTTTCACTATTATTTATGATCTTCTTTTTCTTATCTCACATCATTTAGAACAAAATGTGAGACCATATCCTTGATCACACATTCAATTGAAACGTAGAATATTATCTTTTAGGCCTTCAATGAAGAAGACATTTTAGTTTTTAATCATTCTATTATCAAGACTAACTACACTTATTCCAACTATATTTATTGATGCATTATCCCCAAAAGTGACATTGCATCCATTTTCTTCTTTTAGAGTAAGGAATTTATTTGATCTTTTATTGTGTGTTTTGAACATCCACTATCAATGTACCATTGGCTTCCTTTATTTTTAGCATATAGTGCACACCCACATTATTCCTTCTCCTACTTTTGTTACATAATTTGTGTACTCTTCATTAATACCCCTCGTGCAAATTCTTTTGAAGAGTTTATTAGCTTTTGTAAATATTGATGTGGAAATGTTGGATATAGGGCCAAAAATAAGTCGATTGAATTATGTAAAAAAACAAATACAATAATAAATAAATTCTTCTTAACCTTTTTAAATAATATGGGAAACTACACATGAGTATTTTGGCTTCTTGTTCTCCTAGAAATTGTTAAGCAGTTAAGTCCAAGTGGTGGATAGAAAAGAGGAAAGTGACAGAGGTCATAGTTGGACCCTTCCAAAATTCTCCTAAAATTCCCTGGAGAAAGACTGCCATTGGGAAATAACATAACTGAAGATAAATGTTATACTGGGTGGAAAGATCATATTATCTAGAGAGAAATGCTAAGCTAGGAGAAAAGACAAGAATAAGTATAGATGGATAGAAAGGCATGCTTATGAAGGAAAAGGGAAGGATTTTTCTGATTTTGAAAAAAAACATCCTAGGTAAAAAAAAAGGGTGGGCATACCTTAAAAGTAGGACATTGTTGAGAGAAAATTGGTGGGAAGAAAATAATAAATACCACTAAGTGAAAACAGTTGGGGATTGTCTAGGAAATACAAATGAAGGAAGAACATTGAGCTCAGGGGAGCTGCTTAGAGTGAAACCTATTGGTTGCATGTAATGTGTTGGCTCCAACTTCATTTCCAAAGTTTGAGATAAGTAAATGAGTCTTATATTTCAATTTTATGATATGATTAATAGATATGTTTAGTAAATATTCTTATATCTATTTTATTTGTTTGTAACCATTACTTGGTATCTACAAGAACTTCGTCTACCCATAGTAACATGTATACTGAGACACTCATGGTTGCACATGATTCTAATAATCAAACTTGACATGAGTACATGCATAAGTAATGAGTGTTTTCATATCATTATGTTTATTAAGAATATAGAATAGAATATGAGTAGAGAGAAGATATTACACAATTAGGTATATAAAAGTATGTATATGCATAAGATAAATTGTATTATTGACAATTTTTACTCTATTAAGAGTGTAGTGCAATGGAGAGAATTACTAGCATGTGTTGGAGAAATAAATCCAACTATTCCTATCCACACACTCTAAACAACAAACAAAGGTAGAAGTCTGCATGAATTAAATCGTGTACATATTGCTATAGTGTAGTAAGAAGTTAAAAGACTAATTGTACCGTAATATTGAAGAGGTAGCTTGAGAAGTGTGAGTAGAGACTTTGGTAGAGATAAAGAGTCAACCCTACAACAAGTATTAGTATAATTTTTTATCCTATTCTCTATATTACCACAAAGTTAAGCACATGAGCCTATTATTAAATACGCTGAAATTTCGATATCAAATTATGTTGCATATTATTTGTTGTAATACACATGCCTAAGGAGTAATCATAGAACTTTAGTAGTGCAGGAAGTCCACAACCACCTTTTCATGTCAATCATGTTTAAAAGGGGCCCTAAACTTTGGATTTTTCCCCATAATGTAGAAAAGGAGGAACACCGAAGAGGAAAAATGGAGGAAATAATGATCTAGTATCATAATTAAAATTATAGATTTCCAATTTCTAATACTTGACTAAGGAATAAGGAGAAATAATCCATGAAAGGATATTATTTATAGAAACATTAAAGTAAATAATCCAACATGAATTTAGGTAATAACTTAAGCAACATAGTTCATGCATGCATAACCCATATGAAACAAGTCCATGGAAAAATAGAAATATTTACAAGAACTATAAACAATCGGCCTTGCATTGCACATGGAAGTATAAGAGACTACAAGATACATACCCAGAACATAAAATATACAAGGCATTGTAAATTATATGTATTGATGAAGCTCATCGATAGGTACATTATAACGGTCATGATTCCATCCTCTAGCTTTAGAACTATCTCTTTCTCACAATTATTTACAAATTTTGTAATATTATGCTTAGTGAGAAGGGTAAAAGATGTTTGCTATGTCATGTGGACTAATATGGTTTAATTGTAGGAAATGAAGCATTTTTTAGATGATTTCTATGTAGGGGCTTGGAGTAGATAGAAGGGAGAGATTCTAGGGGGTTTTCCACCTCTTTAACTCCTTCAATCAGCACAAGATCACAACACTCTCTCTCATCATCTCAAGGTCATTGGCAGCCAAGCAAGACGAGGTCATTCGTAGCCAAGAAAGTGCAATTAATTAGGAAAAAGATCCACTATTCTCGAGTTGTGGGAGATAAATATTCATATTTTCTAGGGAGTTGCTAGTGGCTACCCTCATGTATAAATAAACATGGAAAATAGTTGATTAGGATTCGAGTTTTGTTTTCATCTAGGTAGTTATTGAGCTCAAGTACTTGACACTGTTATTTTTACTTTTATGTGATGTGTTAGACATTGATGCAATGATAATGAGAAATTTCTTATTCGTTCATCATTGAGTTAGTTTTAGAGGGTTGAGGCTATTGTTTTTCAGCCCAACCCCAATGGCTTATGTCCCTCTTGTGTATTTGTATCTTTTTCTAGTTCAGAGTGCTTATTAGTTTCTTTTATTTCATTAGAAAATAATCCATCAAAAATATGTAATTGCAACCTCTACTTCATCTCTCTCATAGGAGTATGAATAAAAGGATTTACAACCACATTAAAAAAATATTGTTTATGATTTCGTGGAAGAAGACTGATGTTGGTTACCTTGTTTGCATGTGCTTTTTGTAGCTTAGGAGTTGATTATTGATTAGATTATAGTTTTGGTATAGGTTAAATTTAAATTCAAATAATATTTTCCACTATTAGTTGTTTCATTTTGTTAATGATAAATGGGTATATGCATGTGATAATTGTAGGGTTGTTTGGATCTGAAAGAAAGGGCACCTTCACCACCTCCATCTTGGAATTCCTCACCTTCTCTTATGAATCCCAATTTTTTCCCTAAAAGTTATGTTCATGAGATCATTTTCCTAGACCACTGTGAGCATCTCTCCTAGTGTAAAACATACCTTCAAAAGGCTCTTGTCTAGGGGCTTTGACCACCCTTCATTTATTTACCTCAACCTCCATCCATCTTTCCATACCTTGAACCCATCAATTCCACCTCCTAAACCTTCTCAGTTTCCTTCATGTAGTATTACACGCCTTCCTGTAGCAATACAGTGCACCTATAGCAACCTCATGTAGCACACATGTAACAACCTGTTTCTTCACCAGTTTTAAACTTTGCTGCAATTTGGAATCATTTTAGAAGGATGTTGACCCCCAACTGTGACTCCATGATCAAGGGCATCTCCTAGGCCACTCCAAACCCTCCTTTTTCCTATACTGCAAAAAATAATAGTGTTAGTTCCCTTATCAAAAATTTGGCACAAATAGAACATTGGTTGATATGCAAGTGTGAGCTAGATAGATGATACATAGAATCTTGACTTATGAATTGATAGGTTAGATTCTTGTCTGCTTGTAGATTTGATACCTAGATGGTTGATTGCAAGATAATGTAGTTTCCTTTTTGCAAGTAGTTTAGATCTTCTCTCTTCATGAATTAATTCAATATCATTTGCAAGTTGAAGGTAATAGCATTTCCCTTTTCATAGTTAGAGGTAGCTTCTAAACTTCACCTTCATTAGCTAGTTTTCATTCTAATTTAGTAGGAGGAATGGTCTTGGATCACTACTGATCAAATGTCCTAGTTTAGGGTGGAATGAGTGGAATCCCATCTACTGTGCATATAGCACTATCACCTACAACTTTGTACGAACCCTAATTTGATAATTAGTGTTGAGGAGCCCTTGGGAGTTGCATCACTCTTGCTGTAATACTAGGGTTCACCATTATTTAAACAGATAATTAAAAAAGAGAAGGCTTTAAGAACCCCAAAATATTTAACATGGTATATAGTATAGAAAATGATGTACTCAATAAGGAAGTCTTCATAAGCATGAATAATGATAGATTACATGAATTTTCCCGTCTTTAGAAGTCTACAAAAGCCATGAATAAAATATGGATTGGAAACCCCTAATACAAACAGTTGTTATAAAATACTCTAAGTTTTAATACTTCAATAATGAGCTACTTATAGCAAAACTCAGGAGCTAGAATTACAAATCTTGTCTACTAAAGAAAGGATAAGAACCTAGCACACTAATTCAAATAGCATAACTCAATACTAAGTATGTGATTATAAAATAAAAGAAAATAATAAAACTCTATATGATAACAATTGTAAGCAGTAGTCACAATCATCCATTGTCAGTTTTATATCCCACACACCTATATATCAGGATATAGTATTATGGGAGAATTGTACCAAAATAGGTAAATCCAATGGATTATTGGGAAAGACCTGAAATAACATCTAGACACAAATGTAACACAATGGAAAATAGATTTTTGTTACTAATTTTATTATATATCAAATAATGAATTATAATTTTTGAACCAAAAGTATGGATAACAAAGAAATATTACCTGAAGAGTACACTGAAAGTGGTGGCTACGCACAACTTGTGAAAAAAATGACGGGTGATCAAGAACATAGCCCTGATTTCAAAATGTAAATCATAGAAAAAATTATAAAAGGTTTTACAGAGTGACCTATATGAATATCAAGAAAATAAAAATATAATGCTAAGGCAAATCTTCTAAACTTCAATTCAAGGACATAAAGGTCCTAAGACATTGTTAATAGTTTGAAAACTATTGCGTCATTAGGACTTGCAGAAACCATTATGATTTCAAACCTACTACTGGCCTTAAGGATACTTTATATTAGTAGTCATAAAAATTACACTAAATATTAAACTCAAGGATAAAGTAACGTAGAGTTAGATTTTGTTTGAACTCGAGAACCCAAAGAGTAAAAATTCTGATACTTGGTTATGTTTCTTTCATCGGAGGCTAGTTTTTTTTCTTTATGTTTTAGGATTCATTTGAATAAGAGCACATGCCATAAGAATTTTATACAAAAAGGATACGGTGAGGCTCTAATTTTAAACCCTTAGGTTTTTGAGTGGCTGAAAAATGTTACAAAAAAAAAAACACTCATAACACATAAAATAAACAATTAGTCTAAGGGTTATCTACTATACCGTAGGGAACAAAAAGAGATGGGAATACAAACAGGATGAGGAAATTCACCACTATAAATACACTCTACGAGAACCATGAGGCTACTTATCAATATGCTTTGGGGAGAACCTCGGTCACCTTGTAAAACCCCATAAACTATTATTATTAGTACCCATTGTTTCTATGAAGCATAAATGTTGATTAGTATGTGGAAAGAATAGAAGGAATCAAGAATTTTTTTTGATAGGAGATAAAATTATGACCAAGATTCCATGTTGAGGGAAAGTTTTGGGGTTGAACAGGAGAATCTATATATTTTATGCTTATCCATACTCCCAGGGAAGATGAACCCCTAGACATCAAAACCCAAAGAAAATAAGAGTATATTGTTAGGAGGATGTGTGAGAACTAGGGGGTTAAAGAAACGTTATCACAAAAAGGATTCACAGGGATAAAAAACTTGGTATTTCATAGTAGGAGAGTAACAGGATCGAAACCCTAAATTCACACTGTAGACCACAGAAAACAAAGGTGAATAATGTTGAATGAGTAGCCTGGAAAATTATTCATTTTGACCATTAGGTTTGGTAGCATATATCCACCATTCAATTTCATCAAATAATATGGAAAGTACACATATAACCTCGTCACATGGTGGGGTTAGACCAACAATCATGTGCATGACACATAAATAATCTCGTGCATCAAGGAATTCCAAGGTGACAATAGGCATGTCAAGGAGGAAGGGGGACTTGGGGATAACCTAGACCTAGTTACCAAAAGTTTATCAAGTCTAGTGACTTTTGTGGGCTACGGATTGGATGCTCATAAATCATGGATATAGAATTAAAGAGAAAGATGGTCTATATATACATTTGAATTAAAAAAATATCATTAGGTATAGAATGGGATCGTTTAAGGTTTAATCCAATCTTTTGTTTGTAATATTAATATTCATGTATGAAACGAAGACTTTCTTAATGACTACGTTAGAGATATGATATTAGGAATAAATTATTATTATGAATGATGATTGAGGAACGATCATAAGAATTGCTTACAAATTTATATACATTGTGGGGTCTTGAGTAGAGGCAACATATCACAATTCTTATAATCTAATTGTAAGAATGAGACAAAATAAATAGATATCCTATTGAAAATAGGGAAAATTGCAAATCCACAATATTCTAGATCAATAATTGGTAACAAAAAACAAGATAATGCATCAGACAGGGTAATAAGAAGAGAAATTGTGCTCATTAATACTTCAATTAAAATATTTGATTTTGTAAGAGTATAAATAGTCTTTTTTTATGTTTTATTTGGAGGTACATTAGATGTTTCATCAAACTTGTAGGTTACAACACCAAAGACTATGCACCAAATTACAAGTAGAATTTAACAAAAATAAATGTGTGTTTTACATAGAGAGTAAGGAGAACATAAGAGGACAGTGATGGTAGAACCATTTTCTAGACCTCTTGATGGAGGAGAACAAATTTGGGTCCATATAGGAGATTAAAAATCACCTCATATAGTGGAATTGTTAGATATGGTGGAATGTATGGAATAATAATTAGTCAGTGTTAAAGAGGGAAAGTAAATTTTTTGAAGCCTAGTGCTGAGCAAGAAAGGATCATAAAAAATATAACTGATATAAGTTTAATTAGTTTATGTTCCAACTAAAAAAAACACATTTACATGTAAAAACTCAAGGAATGGGAACATAGAAAAATAAAACCTAGTCCAGTGTTTATGAAGAACCATTATATTTGAGTTTCTTGAACAAAGCCCATAAGTTTTATAAAATATAGGTAGCTAGATATACTAAGTATGAAGAGATTCATTAAAAGACAATATGCATATATATACTTAGGATAAACATTCTTATGTACATGAGGAAAGTTGATTGTTAATGGACTCTACCTAGAAACTATTATATAGAAAAATATAGCACTGTATCAATATGTGGTTATGGACATAACCGACCAGTGACAATTTCTAGATCAGGACTGTGAATTGGGAGGAGTTTGAAAAGTATTTCAAAGAAAACTATATGATGGAGAGATACTATTGTTGAGATTGCAACAAGATGATGGAGCTTAGTGAAAAGAGTCGCCTTCATTGAGTGGGCCCACAGGAAAATTATGGTGCAAGTTCTATTTTTGATCCCAGCAGGGATGATCACAGTGTGGGTGACCACAATATGAGTGATCATAGTGTGGGTGACCACAGTGTGAGTGATCACAGTATGAGTGATCAAAGTCTATTTTTAGACTGGCTGTCAAAAATAGAAAAGTCAAATATTATTGTCTCATAATAATATTTGGACTATAAACTTGATCTTATTCTCTTGGAGCACTTCAGGATGAGCTACAGATGTGGTACATGCAAATCCCAGAGGGAAATACGTGGTTACCTATGGGATGACTAATATTTGCATGCAGGACTTCAGTTAGAACTCATGTGACTTGAGTTTAGTGGACTGGAGGTGCAGTTGATGGAGTTGTGTTCAGTTTAGCTTTGTTAAACTGGTTGTATTTAGTCTAACTGACAAATAGACTAGAGATGAGTTGGGTGAGTTAGTTATTAATTAGTTCACAAGTTATTAACTCATAATGAAACTATAGAATACATCAGTTAACTCAGTTGCATGTCAGTGCATGTTCAGTTCAGCAGGGACAGGTGTTAGATGATCAAATTTCTATCAGTTGTGACTATAGTTGTGCATGATGATTTGCACAATCAGAGGGATTGAGTATGCCAATGAATTGGCCAATATCAAGAATTGTAGCTTGTGCTCACGTCCAACACAGTGTGAGTGATTCTTTGCAGGTGAAATACGAGTTTGGTAAACCATTCTCATCAGTTCTTGAGCAGGTATTGAGCTGGAGAGGCAGGCAAGCAGTGGAATAGATTTGGAGATCAGATCTGAGCTATATTGTGTGTAACAGGTGGAGCTGGTACTGGATTTCTTGTGATAAGCATTGTACTTTGTAATGTTACATGTTCTCAATCATTAATATACAGATAGTGTGGGGTTTTTAGCGAGATGCTTTCCCCGGGTTACATACTGTGTTAATGTGTGAATGCTCTTGATGTTTTATTGTTATTGATGCTACTATATTGATGATCAACGTAGAGGAGCTTATGTATTGTGTATGTATTCCGAAATAGTACATGATCAAGATAATGTCTGTTGAATATGTGTTAAATTATTCAAAATTTCTACATGGTATCGGAGCTGTTGATCATCAGATCTACTATTCAAGAAGTGTTTACATTCTATTTATTCAGGCAGAGTCTGTAATCGGGCCAGGTAACCTCTGGATTCATCCTTCCTTTGGAAGGTGAGATATCCGGTGAATGCCCATATAATCAATCTCTGTACGAGAAATATTGTGTTCTCACGAATCTTAGATCCGAGGCGGTTGAGTTGGTTGCTGGTGGAATTCAAATTTGCAGCAGTGTTTTCTTGGTGACAACGCAGCAATGTCTTTCAATGGATTACGATTGGAGTATGCTCTTGAGGGTAGCTCAAACTATATTGCATGGAAGGACAGGATGGAGGTAGTATTGGATGATAACGGGCTGAAGGAGTTCATAGATACAGATATCCCAAAGCCTACTGATGCTGCTGAGGTGGAAGTTTGGCAAAATAAGACCGCAAAATGTCGAAGGATTCTGTTGGAGGGCATGAAGGATCACATTGTGTCCAACCTCCATGGAAAGGCTACTCCATATTTGATGTGGAAATCATTAACAGAATTATTCCAAAGCAAGAGTGATCAAAGGAAGCCGGTGCTCAAAGATAAACTCAGAAACATCAAATGCAAGAAGGGTGACAGTATTCCCAAGTATCTCACGAAGTTCACTCAGTGTCGAGATGAGCTAGGAAGTGTGGGGGTTACTGTCGATGATGAGGACTTGGTGAGCTTGGCTCTCCTTGGTCTTCTAAAGAGTTGGCATTCCTATTAGGACTATGTCAATGGTCGGGAGAAATTGCCAGGATGGGAAAGACTATGGTCATATCTTGTGTAGGAGGAGATTAGGCGAAGTACCAGGGACGGATCTTCGTCAAAGGGAGCTGATGAAGAGAATTGTGATTTGGCTGCCAAAGCAAAGAAAGGGAAGAGCAAGAAATCTTCTCAGTCTGGTGCAAAAGGCAAGAAGTAGGATATGTCCAAGGTGAAGTGTTTTCACTGTCACCAGCATGGACACTATGCCACTAATTGTCCGCAGAAGAAGAAGAACAAGCAGGCTGCTGGATCTTCAGCAGGAGAGGCTTTAGCCTAATAGTTTGAGCTTGATTTTTCATTGATCGCATGCTTGGTTTCAAGTGTGATGGGATCAGTGTGGTTCTTGGATAGTGGTGCGTCTTTTCACATGGCGGGAGATAGAGATTTTTTCTCTGATCTGGAGGACAAAGATCTTGGAGTGCACATCGAGATGGGCGATGATGGTAGATACAGTGCGACCGGTATCGGTACCATTTCCTTTGAGAGGGAGTCTGGTAAACCCTTCGTATTGAAGGAAGTCATGCATGTTCCAGGATTGAAGAAGAATCTTATCTCAGTGGCGATGTTAGAAGACAAGGGGTATGATGTTGTTTTCAGCGAGGGAAAGGATTTCCTGCGCAGCAAGACAACTGGTGAGACCCGGAAGATAGGGGTTCGAGTGAGGAACCTTTATCAGTTGCATGTAGATGGATGTGCAGCAATGGCGGGCAAGGCACAAGGATGGTGAGCCGGGATGATGGCGAGTTGTGGCACAGGAGATTGGGTCACCTTCACCATGGAGCCTTGAAGATACTACAGCAGATCACTACAGGGCTTTCTAAAGGCACACTTGCGCAGTCAGATCAGTGCAAGGGGTGTACTTTGGGGAAGTTTGTGAAAGCCACCTTTCACGAGAAGGATAGTCGCGCCACGATGATCCTTGAGAGAATTCACACAGACGTGTGTGGACCTTTCTCAGTTGCTTCGACAGCAAAACACAGGTATTATGTGATTTTTGTTGATGATTTCTCTCCTAAGTGTTGGATCTTCTTCATGCAGAAGAAGAGCGAGACATATTCAAAGTTCTGTGAATTCAAAGCACTGGTCGAGAAGGAGTCGAGGAAGAAGGTGAAGGATCTTAGGAGCGATAATGGTGGTGAATACATCTCGGACGAGTTCAAGGATTTCTGCAAGGCAGAAGGGATTCGTAGAGAGCTCATAGCTCCCCATGACCCACAACAGAACGAGGTAGCTGAGCGGAAGAACAGAACGATTGTGGGTGCTGCATGGGCAATGTTGCATGATTAGGGCCTACCCCTTCACTTGTGGGCGGAAGCATGCAATATAGCATTTTATGTGCAGAACCGTTGTCCTCATAGGATACTTGGCATGAGTACACCCAAGGAGGCTTATTCTGGTAAGAAGCCTGATCTTTCTCATTTGAGGATTTTTGGTGCTAACGTTTACATGCATGTGACGAAGGATGCCAGGAAGAAGTTGGAGCCGACCGCAGAGGTTGGGATATTTGTGGGGTACAATGATATGCCCCACAACTATCGTGTGTATTTGCTAGACAGTGGTAAAACTGTCGTGCGACGAGATATAAAAATTTAGGAGGAGAAAGCCATGAAGTGTTCGCTTGAGAGGGAGCTACACTTGCATGTAGATGAGGAGCTATTAGTTCCTAAGGATGAGCTTCAGGACGTGGATAGGCCACAGGATGAGGTTCATGGAGTGGAAGAGACCACTCATGCAGCACCAACCATCAGAGGGTGAAAGCGCTTGACAGAAGCTGAGCGACTGGCTCAAGATGCAGAGAAAGTTGTAGGACCACCTACAGCCCAACGTAGGCAGAGACAGTCACCTGATTGGTACACTGGATACATGGCTCTTATGAGCAAGTGTGTTGTGACTGAGCCATCCTCTTTCGAGGAAGCTGTGGAGGATCCCGCATGGGTAGACGCCATGGTGGAAGAGTATGATTCTATTGTCAGAAACAGTGCATGGGAGATTGTTCCTAGACTGGAAGGGGAAT
Source organism: Pinus tabuliformis (assembly GCA_031772625.1). Classification (NCBI taxonomy): domain Eukaryota; kingdom Viridiplantae; phylum Streptophyta; class Pinopsida; order Pinales; family Pinaceae; genus Pinus; species Pinus tabuliformis. The sequence goes on along the minus strand of CM062817.1, from coordinate 633,725,465 downwards.
CAGTGGTGGGTTCGAGATGGGTCTACAAAGTTAAGCAGGCAGCTGACGGGAGTGTGGAGAAGTACAAGGAAAGATTTGTTGCCCGAGGCTTTTCACAAATAGAGGGGATAGATTATGAGGAGACCTTTGTACTTGTCGTAAGGTATTCTTCCATACGGATGATTCTTGCTCTCTCAGCGCAGATAGGATGGAACATTCATCAGATGGATGTGAAGACTGCGTTCCTCAACAGAGTCATTGAGGAGGAGGTGTACATTGAGCAACCCGAAGGCTTTGAGGTCTTCAGTAGTGAGTCACATGTGTGCAGGCTCAAGAGAGCGTTGTATGGGTTGAAGCAAGCACCACGTGCTTGGTACACACAGATAGATAGTTATTTCACAAGACTTGGATTCTCCAAGAGCGAGGCGGATCCTAACCTATACCAGATTGTGGTGGAGGGTAAGTTGCTTATCATTGTACTGTATGTTGATGATTTGATTCTAACGGGTGATGAGCTGTTGATACTGTCATGCAAGAAGGATCTTGCTACAGAGTTTGAGATGAAGGATTTGGGCCTCCTTCACTATTCCTAGGATTGGAAATATGGCAGCGCAGTGGTGGACTGTTTGTTTCTCAGGGCAAGTATGCTCGGGAGATACTGGAGAAGTTCAACATGCATGGCTGCAAGCCTGTTGATACTCCTCTTCTTGGAGGTTGGAGGAAGGAGGATGCCACTTCGGGAGAAGAAGTGGATGTCACTGTTTATCGACAGTTGGTGGGGTCGCTGATGTATTTGGTCAATACATGACCTGATATATGCTATGCAGTTAACCAGCTTTCACAAGCTATGGTTAAGCCTACCAAGCTCTTCTGGAAGGCGGCCAAGCATGTATTGCGCTACTTGAGAGGCACATCGGGATATGGTTTATGGTACAGACAGGAGGATGAGGTGAAGCTATGTGGCTTCACGGATGCAGATTGGGCAGGGAGCCCAACGGACAAAAAGAGCACATCAGGAGGGGTCTTCAGTATTAGATCAACAACAGTTTCTTGGTACAGCAGGAAGCAGAGATCCGTGGCACTCAGTTCAGCGGAGGCCGAGTATATGGTAGCAAGTTTGGCTACATGCGAGGCTATATGGATGAGGAAGATCCTGGTTGGTTTGTTCGATTCTCATTTGGATCCTACTGTGATTTACTGTGATAACAAGAGTTGCATTAAACTCTCGGCTAATCCTGTATTTCATGATAGATCTAAGCATATTGACATCAGGTACCATCATATCAGAGATTGTGTGCAGCGGAGGATCATGTTGCTTTCATACATTCCAACAGAGGATCAGGATGCTGATATTCTGACGAAGGCTCTCACCAGGAGCAAATTCGAGTACCACCGAGGCAGGATAGGGGTTGCTGATAATCCATATCTTGTCGAGAGGGAGTGTTGAGATTGCAACAAGATGATGGAGCTTAGTGAAAAGAGTCGCCTTCACTAAGTGGGCCCGCAGGCAAATTATGGCGCAAGTTCTATTTTTTATCCCAGCAGGGATGATCACAGTGTGGGTGACCACAGTATGAGTGATCATAGTGTGGGTGACCACAGTGTGAGTGATCATAGTATGAGTGATCAAAGTCTATTTTTAGACTGGCTGTCAAAAATAGAAAAGTCAAATATTATTGTCTCATAATAATATTTGGACTATAAACTTGATCTTATTCTCTTGGAGCACTTCAGGATGAGCTACAGATGTGGTACATGCAGATCCCAGAGGGAAATACGTGGTTACCTATGGGATGACTAATATTTGCATGTAGGACTTCAGTTAGAACTCATGTGAGTTGAGTTTAGTGGACTGGAGGTGCAGTTGATGGAGTTGTGTTCAGTTTAGCTTTGTTAAACTGGTTGTATTTAGTCTAACTGGCAAATAGACTAGAGATGAGTTGGGTGAATTAGTTATTAATTAATTCACAAGTTATTAACTCATAATGCAACTATAGAATACATCAGTTAACTCAGTTGCATGTCAGTGCATGTTCAGTTCAGCAGGGACAGGTGTTAGAGGATCAGATTGCTATCAGTTGTGACTATAGTTGTGCATGATGATTTGCACAATCAGAGGGATTGAGTATGTCAATGAATTGGCCAATATCAAGAATTGTAGCCTGTGCTCACGTCCAACACAGTGTGAGTGATTCTTTGTAGGTGAAATACGAGTTTGGTAAACCATTCTCATCAGTTCTTGAGCAGGTATTGAGCTGGAGAGGCAGGCAAGCAGTGGAATAGATTTGGAGATCAGATCTGAGCTGTATTGTGTGTAACAGGTGGAGTTGGTACTGGATTTCTTGTGATAAGCATTGTACTTTGTAATGTTACATGTTCTCAATCATTAATATACAGATAGTGTGGGGTTTTTAGCGAGATGCTTTCCCCGGGTTACATACTGTGTTAATGTGTGAATGCTCTTGATGTTTTATTGTTATTGATGCTGCTATATTGATGATAAACGTAGAGGAGCTTATGTATTGTGTATGTATTCCACAATAGTGCATGATCAGGATAATCTCTGTTGAATATGTGTTAAATTATTCAAAATTTCTACAACTATGATGATAGAGAAAAGGAATTCCATGAGTTAAAATTGGGTCATATGACCATGGATGAATTTGTTTTGAATTTCACCCATCTCTTATGATATGTACCCTACAATCACAAGGAAAAAGGTAAAAATCAAGGATTTATTAGTTGTCTTCCCCTTTCATTCAAAGAAAAATTGAGTGTTAAAACCCTAAAACAATGGATGAAGTTATCAGGAAAGCTAGATTTTACTACCAACAATCTAAGCAAAGGAATGAAAATTCCAAATCTTGGAAATATGAGAAAAAATATAGATTAATATAGGGGAGTAAAAGGTATAAATATTCTTTCTTCAAGAATTCTGGTAAGAATCACCAAAATAAAAATTGTAATAAGGACTAATTGCAGCTGAAACCATTTTGAAGGTTGTAACGTTTTGTATGTATTGAGATTCTTCTAGCATTTTATAGCTTTTGGGAATTTTAAGGGAAATAATTTTGACCTCCTTGATTAAAGGATCACAAAGATTAATTTCTTGAAGATTAAATTTCTTAAGTTTCAAAATACAAGATTATGTGATGGGGATTTCCTAGTTAAAGCATACATGAATAATCTAAGAATTATGGCACAAAGTATGGCCAACGAGATTTCCATACAAACCAAGATATGAGAAAACAAGTAATTGTATGTTGTAGAGGAATTACCTATATAAAAATGTTATTTAAATAACATCGAAATGTTCGTAGGTTGGATTAGAATATAAGAATATTTCATGATTGGTAGAAAAAAAATTCTCAAAAAAAAAAAGCGAGCAAAGCATCTTGAGACTCTAAAACTAAAAATGAGAGTGATGATGGCATGAACCCCATTAATAATATTTTAGAATACTTGGCAAATACAGTTACCAATTGGCATAAAAGGAATATTAACAACTTGGTTAATAATTGTCCTATTGAGTTGAGTCTATTGAAAATGGATATGAACTTGAAAGTTCTACACCTGGGATATTATGATGTGTTAGTAGATAAGGATAGATGAGAAAGGCATAGATGTCTCATTAATTTCCTAAAAAAATATTGTTACTTGTACCAATGATGGGGGAGAGGTATCGGTAACCCACTAAAACCATTTTGAACTAGATAGATATAACCCTTGCAATTAAAAACATTCGCAAGGAAGGATTTTGTAATATAGGTGGAATAACTGTCACAAGAAAAGGAAGCAAATATTGTGGATGACTTTGTAGTGTTGCAAAATTTCAAGGATGTTTTTTTGGATGGAATTCCTATGCTACCACCCATAAGAGATATTGACTTTACCATTGAATTAATACATGGTGCAACATCGGTATCAAGGGATCTTTAAAACCGAGAGTATCAAAATTGAGGGAATTGAAAATGCAACTTATAGTAATGTTGGATAAGGGATATATTATGCCAAGTGTCTCACTTTTGGGAGCACTGGTACTATTTGTGAGAAAGAGAAATGGTACTTTTATAATGTGGAATAATTTTCATTGATGATATCTTGGATTATTCCATGAAAATAGAAGATCATGAAAAACACCTAAGAATAGTGCTGGAAATGCTTAAAGAACATCAGCTTTACGCTAAAATTCAATAAGAGTGAATTTAATCAAGACTCAATTCAATATTGGGACATGAAATTTAAAAACAAGGAATTGTAGTAAACCCTAAAAATGTTAAAGAAATGCTTGACTAGGATGTATCTGAAAGTTGTAGTAGACATAAGACCATTTATGAGGATTACAAGCTACTATCATAGATTCTTGGAAGTTTTCTTTAAGTTGGCTAATCCTTTAACATAAATGAAAAACAAATAACTGTTTTCTGTAACTCCTATACTGAAATATTAATGTGAATAATGTATCAAGATAAACAATTTGGATGTTAACATGATTCTTTGGAGCAACCCAGCAAAATTGTAAAACATTATGGCTAAGTTATGTAGCCATAACTATGAGAGTGAATCCATTAACCTAGCTCTTTATAGTTTGAGATTTTTCTTTAATGTTTAAGAAGTTTCATAATATTATGAATGATAGCATGCAAAGGATGGAATAATGTTGAGCACATGTACACCAAATATGTAACACCCCTATGTTTTTCTTTTTTAGACATGACTATTTCTAGACTTTTAAATTATTGTTGGACTTAATGGCCATGGAAGCTAGGATTGAAACTACTTGATGATGTAATTAATTTTTATTTATTAACTAATAAATTAATTATTTGGAAATATCCATGAAAGTGAACTTGAGTATTATAGAATTCTTTAAAATTTATAACAAGGTTGTTAGTGGTTAAAGTCCACATGGCGGATCTTCCCAAAAAGTCTTCTAAAATATCGCAGGGGAAAGTTGTTAAATATGTTAATGTAATGGGAGAGAAATATTATGTTAATGGATTATCTAGAGAGATGCTAAGTTGGGCGAAAATCATAATAATGCAGAGGGAGAGAGAAATGTGTGCTTTAAAGTAAAAGAAAATATTTTTTTCCTCAATTAAAAAAAAAAAAAAAAACAAAAACAAAAGCCTAGGTAACTAAGGGATGCGGACCATGAAATTAGGATGTTGCTAAGGTAAAATATGTTGGGAATAAGCTATAAGAAAACCACTCAGTAACCCAAGAAGGTTGTTGATTCCTGAAGATAAGAAGATCTGAGCTCGGGGAGAATCGTTGGAGACAATTCATGGTTAGGTGGAACGCACTTTGTTCTTGAATATTCCCCAAGTAGTTAATTACAGTTAGAAAAAAATATGTTTGTGTTTTACATGTTAATTTTGGGATGGCTTAATGATGTTATAGTGAGAATGTTAAATTGAATGTTGAATTAAGGAATCAGTTGTACCTAAGAGAAGTTGCATGCATAGATAGAATATTTTCTAAGCTAATAATTTTGGAAAATATAAGGTTACTTTGTGTACTATATATTCTAACTCATAATAATTATATTGTATCATGGTGTCCAATTAGATTGAATACAAAAGAAGAATGTTTTATAAAATATAAAGCCAGCTTATTTATTTAGTTAAATTCTTTTGTATATTGATATTCTCATTATATATACATATATCGAGAGAATCACTAGAAAGTAGTTACATAATTTCTATGTACACTCTTGTTTTATTGAGATAGATAAGTGAGAGTGATATACTAAAATACTACCCATTAATTAATGCAACTGGTGGTTATAATATAGTACGTAGTGAAAAGAAAACTAAGAATTTATATTAGAATCACACGCAAAGACATTACTTTTCCTTTGATAGAGGATTATTATTTTTTTTTGTAAACTTGTAGATCTCTATGTATTATCTATTTTCAGAAAATTTTTACATCCATTTGCTCCGGGTAGTCACCTGCTCGAAGGAAACCAGGTGACCACATGTCTACTTTAAATTGAGTCCAAAATTGGAATAAGTTCATAACAATCCATCCACTATTTCTACATTGACTATCTCTACTGCTATCTCTAAAGATCAAAATAAACATGCTTGTTGTCTTCATCAAATTCAAAAATAAAAAATAAAAACTAACTGATTCCCTTGATTAATCCTCATCTGAGGACATTATCGGAGTTGGTGCCTTTGCACTGGAACCTGGCCTCTCGCATCTCTGTTCCAGTTTCCACTTTATCTCTGTCAGGGTCTGTTCAATCCTTCCCAGGGCAAGATTTTTCCAGTAAGTCTATATCTGTATGGTCGCTATTTCCTTGATAAGTTTAGCTCGGACAGGGTCCTTCTCCTTTCTATCTTCTTGTTTGTCAAATACTTCTTCTTCCATGTGCTCGTAGTGGAGGGTCATGGCTCATGCCACGACATTTTTCATGATCCAATACTGGTGCAGGGTCTTCTTGAATAGGGATTGTCTTCCATTCATTGTCCCGGGGTCTTGCACCATTCTTTCCCATTCCTCCATGGGTATGTCTTTGTATCTAAGATTGTCTCTTAGATTGTGCTCCCAGCTGTTAATCTGGTCCCTGACTTCCTTCAGGTTCCCTTCCATGTAGGCATCAATGATCATTTTTATTTGGTCTCTATCATGCTTCCTGCCTCTTTTCTTTCCTTGGCTGTTTGTTCCTTCGTCTTTCTGAACTATCCTCTTGCTTCTTTTCAGGGCCATTATGCTTTTAGCTTGGCTGTTGAAGCCTTTAAACTTTTTCTCCTCGACTTGTTCTCCAAGCTTTCCCTGTTCTGGTGCCAGACCTATCACAAAATCAGAGCATATGTTAGTCATATCATATAGGTTTATGTCAGTTTTCCTGGGTTTTCTCCCCACCCTTCTTCTTGTGTTTCCCATCGTCTGGTTTCCTACCCATTTGAATTTGAGTCCAACCTTTTTAATTTTTCGGGTCATGGGGTAATGGTGGTTACGTTTCTTTTCGCTTCCCACACAAGAATTCCTCTCCTGCTTCTTTTCTCTCTTCTCTCCCGGGATCTCGCGCTTGGTAAGATTTAGGCAAAAAAGGCCTCCCCTTAACCCGATTTTCTCAAGATTGTTAGTAGGGAGTTTGCTAGCTCTTTCCTCTACCCTCCCCCTGGGATGCATTGCCATCTCCCAAGAGCTTTGGGTTTTCCTTTCCCACCTTACTTCTCTCAGGGCTGCTTTCATTCTGCCTTTCCCACCAATGAGTCTTGCTAGGACCCATATTCTAAGGTGGGGATTGTTGAAGTTTTGTTCAGGTGTGCTCTCATTCTTATTAGGTTCTCCAACTCTCCTCTCCTTCTCTCTGTCCAGTGCATACAGGATCTCTTCGGGTATGTTTTCTTTCATTCCACTAAGATTGCTATTGCAATTGAAGAAATGATACTAAGTTTGCTCACCATACCACAATCCTAACCTATTTCTCAAACAATTTACACTTTCAGGATTTAGGACCAAAGGTATTACATACTTGTTTACCTCACTTCACCTTTCTTCCACCTTCTACGTCTTCTCGCTGCCTCCTCTTCCTTTCTCGTCACCTTTCTTTGTGCTCGTCTACATGCATAATGCCTCTTTCCACTTTTCCTTATGCTTTAGTTTTTTTCCATTCTCGGCTCTTGTATTTACCACTAGCTGTTCGGTTTTTCCCTTGGCATGCATCCCGTCTTTGCTACATTGGGATGTTGCCCTCATGTCCTATCCACTGATGTCCTTCATTAACTTCTTTCCTCTCATAGGTGCTCTTGATGTAGTATTTCTGACATTATATTGCCACTTGTCTTTATTCCTCTGCCCAGCTTCGATTTCTCTGTCTTGCCCTCTCCTCTAACATTCCTTTCTGGTTCATCCCCCGTACTCTCGAGGTTTGTTCTTCCTCTGCCTGCCTCCATCATCTTGCCGATCACCGGACTTCCCCTGTCCTTTCCTGCATCTGTCCGTTTCCCTCCCCTTCCGAATTCTTTAGATGATCATTCTTAGTCCTATCTTGTTGCAAAAGCTGTATCAGTTGTGCCATTTCCTCTCTTTGGTTTAGCTCTGCTCCACTTACGTCTAGTTGTTGGTCGCCCTTTCTGCATGTCCAGTTCACTAGGAAATCTGCAGGTGCAATCCCTTTCCGTCTCACATGGGAAGGTAGTATGTAAGCGATCCTTCTCAGCTGTTGGCCTATCTCTTTGATTATCCATGCCATCCACCAGCTACAGCTCAGCTTCTCTGTTGATGCTCTGTTTTGCAATTGTTTTGAGTATTTCTATCACAAGCTTCGAGTCTCCTTCTATTTGGAGTTTGTGATACTCCTCTCGAATTTCTATTTCTATCCCCCTATTCATCGCATGGAATTCTTCCTCATTATTTGATGCATTTCCACAGTCCATAACATATACCCTTAGCGTTCTTCCTCTATCATCCCTGAATATTCCTCCTATGCCTGCCTCCCCAGGGTTCCCTTTTGTCGCTCCATCAAAATTCAATTTTGTCAATCCCTGCTATGGATTCCTATAGTGTTCATTTTCTCCTGCTTCTTTGACCTTATAATTCCTTGCAGTCATGTCTGTGATGCTTACTTTTAGTTGTAAAAACTTCAGAATTCGTGTCTCTATTTGGTCTGCTTTCCAGTCTTCGTCGTTCCACTTTTCTAGATTATAGTTTCTCTTATGTTCTACACTATTTGGTTCCAAATATCTTTCGTTGGTTTTCCTTCATCCTTAAAAACCAATCGGTTCCTTTCTTTCCATATGTTCCATAGGGTGAACCCTATGGAGAGATTCTAGGCTCTATTCTGTATTGAATTTTGGTACGGTTTCTTCCTCCATTTTTCTACTGATTGTATATCTATTGCTTATCTCGAAGAGCTGCTGGTGTTGTCGCCACAGGATATTGCTAACTCGACAAGAGTTAGTCAGGTGTTCCATCGTTTCTTCTTGTTCCTGGTAGAGAACGCAGCATGATAGGCCTTGCGTCCCCTTCCTTCATAGTTGGTCCCAGGTTAAAGCTCACCCATGGAACATTATCAAGGTAAATAACACTATGTTTGGCCAAGTTTTCATTTTCCAGATTCTATCCCATTTTTTGGTTTCAGGATTGCTATTGCTACCAATCTTTATGTAATATCCTTCTACTATCGTAAAGTCCCTTTAATTCGTGTTCCCCATCTTATGATGTCCAACCCTTCTTTAACTTCTATTTTCCTTGTCTCCATCTCCTTTTTGTAGTTTTACCATTGCTTTGTTTCTAGTGCTTCTTGCTAGTACTCTTGAATTTTCCATTTTCTCCAGAAGCCTTCCATTTCAAGGAGCCAGTAATTCTGGACTGTGTCTTCCTCCATTTGGGTGGTAAACTGGTAAATTTCTTAGAGTTGAGGTTGCTGACAGAGGGTTCCTCTCTGTTGCCATGCCTCATTCCAGAAGTTCGCTTTTTCGCCCTCCCTAATTTCCCAGAAACTATGTTCTCTTATCAAGTCCCTGTTTGATCTCGCTAGGTTCCAAATTGTAGAACCTTTCTTTTCCATTTGGGTTCGCAATTTTCCTCCAGGGGATCTGGCCATCTCACATTTCTTCTCCCACAACTTTTTCCACAAATCTTCTCCTCCTTGTGTCCATCTCCACCATAATTTCGCCCCCATTACCTGGTTTAGTATATATGGATCTCGTAGCCCCAATCCTCCTCCTGTTAATGTTTTTCTCAACTATTTCCATGATAGCAGTGCCCACTTTTTAACTTTGTAAGTCCCTTGCCATAGGAATCTTTTGAATATTTCCACCATTTTTTGGCATATTGTTTTTGGCATCGCTTGACTAGTCATTTGATAAATTGGCATTGATTGGAGGACTGACTTGAGGAGAATGATATGACTTAGGGCGTTCAAAGCCCTGAAAGTCCAGTTATCCATTCGTCTTTGTATCTTTCCCATCAAACCTCCCCAGTTAGCAATTCTATTTTTCTTATCACTTTGTTGGATGCCTAGATATTTAGTGATGAACTTCCCTGTTCGAAAACCCATGGTTTTAGCTAGGAATGATTAGGAGTTCAATGGAGTGTTAAAGAAGTAGATTTCTGATTTGTCTTCATTTATCTCTGTACATGTTGCTTTTGTAAAATCCCTGAGGATTTTCATTAATTTCTTTGCTTCTTTGAAATTGGCTTGTCCATATATCATGACATCATTTACGAATTGTTGATGTGTTCGGGGTAGTACTTCTCCCCACAATATGAGGCCTTTTAGCTTCCCACTACTCACTCTTGCCTTTTTTAGTATTCCCAGACCATGAACAACTATTATGAATAGGAACAGGGAGAGAGGGTCCCCCTGTCTAAGTCCTCTGGACGGGTTGAAGGTTTCTGTAGGAGTCCCATTTAGCATTATGGACATAATTGGCGTAGTGATCATAGACATTATCCATTCTATCCATCTGTCATCGAACCCATAAGATTTTAGGATTTTCTGGAGATATTCCCAGCTTAGCTTGTCATATGCTTTAGTTAGGTCGAGTTTAATCATCATTCCCTTGTGTCTTGAGTTCTTCAGTGAGTGGATCGTTTCTTGAGCAACTATGATTCCATCCACTATTTGTCTCCCTTTCACGAACCCTGTCTGTTCCTCTGAAATTAGTTTTGGAAGGATAGATTTTAGTCTATTCACCATTGATGGCTAGGATTTTGTAAATTACATTACATAAAGCTATTGGTCTAAAACCTTGAGGTTCTTCAACCTTTTTCGTCCTTGGAATCAATGTGAGGAAGGTTGCATTCAAAGCTGGGTGCATTCTTTTCGTGCATCTAGATTCTTCCACTACATTTACAATGTCTTGCCTCATGAAGCTCCAGGTGGCTTGGAAGAATTCCGAGGTGTACCCGTCCGATCCTGGGGCTTTGTTCTTTGCCATTGTCTTCACTGTCTCTTCTACTTCTTTCTCAGTTATCACCCTTAGGAGTGCCATGTTCTATTCTCGGTTCACCCTTTTGGGTATATATTGACTTATTTTTGCTATCTCTTCCCCTCTATTGCTCTGCATCTCGGTCAAGATTCCTTTGAAGTGTTGTATCAACAGCCTCTCCTTCTCCTCTTTCTGACTTAACCTGTTGCCTTGATTATCTTTTGGAGAGAATATTCTATTCAATTGTCTATGATGTTGCATGGCCTTGTGAAAGAATTTCGTGTTTCTTTCCCCCTCTTTCAGCTATTGTATTCTTGACTTTTGTCTCCATATAATTTCCTCCCATTTTCTTCTTTCCTCCAACCTGTTTAGTACCACTCCTTCCTCTACTAGTTCCTTTGTTCTCCCGTCTTCTATGATTTTCTGTTGTATTATTTTCATTTCTGTTTGAAGCTTTTCTTGGTCTTTTTGGATATTTCCAAATTCCTCCCTATTCCACTTCTTTATTTTTCCATTGAGATCCTTTAATCTTAGTGGTCGGGTATGCATCTTGTTTCTTACTTTTATTTCACTCTCATTATTCTTCCACCATTGCTCCATTTTTCTCTGAATGTTGGATCTCGCAACCAGAAAGCCTCGAATTTGAAGGGTCTGTTTTGATTTTGATGGTTCATGGTGATTTCTAGTTTTATGGGCTAGTGATCTAATCCTTGGCATGGAAGAATTATTTCTTCATAGAAAATGTATTTCCCTATGAAGTCTTCTGTTGCTCGAAACCTGTCTAGCCTGGAAGCTATTTTCTTGCTTCCTCCTCTGCGGTTGTTCCAAGTGAATTTTCCATTAATGGTGTGTATGTCTATCATTTTCAGTTCTAACTGTATGTCCCTAAATCTTTCCATGTCTGGCTCTTCTCTTTGCAGCCCCCCTTTCTTTTCCACTTTTGAATTTGTCATATTAAAGTCTCCGGCTATCAGGCACAACTCTTCTGTGTGCAAGTTTCCTAACTGTTGTAGCTGGAGTAGGAAATTTCCTCTTTCCACTAGTATATGAGGTCCATAAACTGCCGAGACCAAGAACCAGTCCCTATGGCTTATAAGTCGGAATCTCCCAATAAGAATCCTTTTCATTCCTATCCAGTAGTCAACTATAACTTCACGAGGTTCCATAAAATTGCAATTCCCCTCGTACTACCTTTTGCATCAATTGCCATGCAGTGATATGTAAGTTTGATTTTAGTTAATATCTCCTCCATTTCCCCACCCTGTTATTTTTATTTCTTATAATAGAATAATTTGGGGTATTTCTCTTTTTATCCTTTCTGCTAGGTATCTCTGTTTACCTTTATTGTTAAGTCCCCGTATATTCCAAGTGTTGAGCTAATTTATTAACATAAATTAACACAAGTATTTAATTATCAATCTGGGTTTGTAAAACTTGGAGGCAAGTCCACAGTATATGGATATCAAATGTAGCCAAGCTTAGAAGATAAAATTTGAAGAGTTAAGGAAGCACATATTACAAATATAAACCTATTTTAACAATTTCTAATTCACTTATGTAATATGTGAGGGATGAGGCTCCTAACTTAGGAGAACCATGTTGTCCTTCCCTGCAATACTACTTTCATGAAGAGAAATCTAAAAACACTAATTAACAATGGTTTATAAAGCAGAATATGTAAAAGAAGAGGCTCCTAACTAAGGAGGACCAGATTGTCCTTCTTCACAATCCTACTCTATCATAATCACCATTTCTTCAAACCAGAAATGCATAAATAACTTCAAATAAGAAAAGGAGAATGAAATTCCGTTTTAGTTCGAGACCAAATAGAAGGGGAATTTAACTTAAATTCCTGTGTGTCCCTTCATATGTAGATTAGAATTAAACCAATATCCATTCAAAAATCATCACACATTAATTCAAATAAGAAAATCTGAAACTAAACAAGTAAACAAATCTAAAGCAACTAGTTCATGAAAATTAAGCTAGTTTAACAATGAAGTGTACTTAGCATGGAGTGGGGGCCCTCCACCCTTGACTTGCACACTTGAGGATGCTATCAAACATTGAAACTTCAAGCACTCATCCACAGTAATCACCAACAAAATGAATGTAGAACAAGTTCTTCTAATTAATCTCCAATATTCAAATGTCTCAGCATAAAGTTATATAAAAATTACATATCATAAGCCTTCAAAGTTTTGGCTTAAATAGAAGATCATGAAACAAACTGATCTAAAGTATTTATAACAACTATATCTATTCATATCCACCTATCCAAGTTGAATCCATCCAATCTATCACTAAAAATATGGAAAATCCCATGAAATCATAAAACTGCCCTATTTCCTAGGGGTTTTCTGGATGACTAGTCATGTTTGACTAGCCTTGACCGGGCCTGATTTAGCATGTTTTGACCAAACCAGTTCGAATTAGTTTAGTCCTAGTTCCCAAGATTTCCATTCATGTATCTAGCTCGAGCCCAAGTGTCCTGTAAATATGTCATTCACATAGCCATTACGAGAATTTTTTATTCTGTCCAAAAATACTCTTAAAACCCAATTTTTGTAAAAATATCTAAAAATTGAAAACTATAACTTATTTGCTTGAATATGCATAATAAGGTCAAAATAAGGTATATATGGATGGTATATGGTGGAAAATGATGGTAATTAAGTGGGTTTATGATAAACAAAAATGACCAAAATTGAGGGCCAACATCTCCCCCTTGCTGATTCTCAAGCATGTCCTCATGCTTGTCTTTGTCTAATTGATCTTCTACCTCTATATGCTGACCTCCCTTGCTATTATGCCTATGGATCTACCTCCTGATGTAGAATACTTTGCTTGTGCTGCTTGAAGAAATATAATAAGCCTCTCCATTTCCTCCTCTGTCAATTCAATTGGAGCACATACAAGGATTAACTGAATTCTTTGTCATGTGAATCATGTCCATTACCATACTTTTGGAAATATGTCTAAAAGTTTTCTTTGATTTTGAAAGAGGGTAGTAATTTCCTTTATCTGAACCTGATGAGTATCCTTATGCAACCCATTCCTTTGTAATTTCCATTTCTTAATGCCCAATAACCAAAACTACTATTTTTGCCCAATTTATGATATTGATAGGACATGAATTTCAAAGTAATGATCATTCAATTATTTCCAAAGTAATGATCATTCAATTCTAGCAATGCCAGTGAAGTTGAAGCAATTTGCACACGGATTTGCAACAAACATTGTACAAGTAGTAGAAAACTCTATTAACCATTTTCTCATAAACTAAAAAGTGGGTTTCTCTGAAATTCTGCAAAAATATTTCTACCACTCCATTGCTTGTCTCCACCAAAAATTGGAAATATCCTCATCACGGATTTTGATAAAAAGACAAATTGGTTGTAGCTGACATTGTTTGATTTCTTAAAAAATACAAAACAGTTTAACTTGAAATCTACCGTATATATTGATCTCACAATGATGCATCCCCCTGCTAACTTTCATGATAATTTGATGCACGAAATTCAAGAAAAATGGGAAATGGTTGTAGGTGACGATGGTTGATTTCTGGAAAAATGAAAGTTCTTTTGGCATGAAATTTTCTGGGTTTATTCACCTATATCAATGCATCTTCCCTAAAATTTTTGCATCAAAAGGATATACGGTTTAAAACTAATAAGCAATTTTTGAAAATGCAACTATTTGCTTACCAAGGCTGTAATATTTTTCAAAAATTCTGAACTAGAATGTTGATTTGCTGAACTGATATGTAAATTTCTACCACTATTGAATACCCATGAGGATGAGGAGAAATTCCTAAACTTGTAATGTCAAATTTCTGAGCTGAGACACTACCTCTGTTTTTGTTGCTTGTGGAGAGAAGGCTTTGTTTTAATGCTTTGAAAACACCTTTCTGGAAAATACCATATCAAAATACCAGAACAATCTTCTGATTGCTACCGTCTTTATAAATTAAGTTCTAAACACCTACAGGTCTGGAAATTACAAATTTTTTAAATTAACCCTCTCTGCCTTCAATTTCTAACAGTCAACACCATACTTTCTTTTTCAGAAATCGAATTTAGGAAATGAATAGACAATTTCTTCAAATTAACCTTCTTTGTCTTCTGCTGCAAATAATATCAAAACAAGGTCCCATGTTTGTAAATCTGAGTGAATAAAAATTCTAACTACGTGAAAGATTATAAAAATATCTCCACTCTCAAAATAAAATCTTTCACTGTTTTGCAAAATCGTGATTTACCCGCATGAAAATTCTCTCTGTTTCAACAAAATTGCGTACTGTGTATACAACTGAAATTTACAGTGCTCATGAATTCATACTCTATCCTTCTTCTTCGAATATACTTTCAAATGTATTAATTGTGTATAAGATTATTCACAAAACTTTTCTCACTATGTATGAAAAATATGCTCACTGTTTCCATAAATCGAATTTACATGGAGAAATTTCGAAACTCAATGAATATACCTGATCTTGGAGTGGCCTTGTGATGACTCTGAGTTAATGATTTTTTGCTCCTGTGTTGACGTAATGGAAATTCAATTAGAACTCCTCTTTAATCTTGTCAAGGATTCACTTTTCTCACAGGTGGCAACCAGTCGGGTTAAATGATGGCACACTCGGGCTCAATGGTGGCAAAGACCCGATTTTATAATTGGAGTTTCATGACACTTCTCAAAACTATCTTGAGATTTACTAACCATAAACTCTGTTCAACACTCGTAAAAATCAAGAATCAATCCTTACCTGCCTCTTCTGCGCAATTCTTGGAGTTTGTTCGAGTGCTTTAATGCACTCAACGAACAGAAATCCCGGTCTTCAACTCACGCTAAAACTGATGCCTATCCTTCCTATTTCTCCACAACGTCCTCTCCTATTTCTTACACTACTCTTTCTTATTCAATTATAGCTCTATTATCTCTCAATTTGAAGTTCCAGGCCTCTCTTTTTTATGGCTTCAATAGCTGAGAGAGTGTGTTAAGGTTCTGTGTAGCTATAGCTCGGAGTAGGAGTAGCTCTGTGTTATTCTCTGCGGCCTCACAGTAGCTCTGCATTAAGCTATCATTTTGCTTCAAGTTAGAGCAATTTTTCACAGCCGAGAATGTTTCACTACAGCTCCAGAGTTTTTCTACAACTCTCAGGGTTCCAAACTGTGTAATTCTCTAAGTTGCAGACTTCTTCTTTGAAAATTTTGACCATTTTGATTTGACCCTTTGATGTCGATTTCAATGCTGCCATGATTTAACATTTGTTTCATAAAACTTTTAATTCATATGTACTATGGCTCAACGTATTCGACATTTCTTTTATGTCCTCTAAAGTTGCATCATGGTTTGTATATTAGAGTTTTGAATAACCACTAATATTTACATTTTGAATAGTCACGACTGTAAGGATCTTTGTTTATCCATCATATGTGCATGTTGCATATTCATGTTTTTATCATTGTAGCCTTGTGTCCATTTTTTCTTCATATCCTCTTATATTTGATTTTAAAGTGACCATAGTTTTATTTAGGTCATTTTTAAATCAAAATTTTACAATGATACTAACCATTTCTTGTCTTTTGATTTTGTAGAGGCATAACCCAATCTTGCCTGATGGTCAACAAATCAATAAAGGAAGGAGATATGGCGAGCAACTTTGATCAAAATTTATTAAAAAAAATAAAAATAAAATAATAGGGCTGTAAATGATAATGAATATGGTTAATAGGTGAATATATGGTGGTTGAATGAATAAATGTATAAGGTGATGAATGAATAAATGCATAGGGATTTGAATTTTTTTTTATATGGTAGGATAATGTATAGGGATTTGAATTTTTTTTTATATGGTAGCATAATGTATAGGGAAATGAATTTTGTATGGTAGGAATAGGGTAAATGATAGTTTGCAATATAGTTTATTATGATGAAGTTAATGGGAGAAATGTGGAATGGTAAATGTAGTGGAGGAATGGTAAATGTAGTGGAATGCATATCAAGTTATACTAGTTTTAACAATTTCTATATTTTTTTCAAAAATCAAAGGTTCTAAGAATTTTTTTTTTACACTTACTATACTTGTACTTCCAAAATAGCTTGATGTCAATGCTAACTGATGATGTCCTTTGCTGGTTCATTTTTTCCTCATGATGATGGTTCTTCAAGGATATTCTTTGATGGAATTTAGACACTAGTTTTTGCATCTGATATTCAAGTCCCTTTTATATTTTCTTTGTTTAGGTCCCTCACTAATGAATGTGGATGGATATTCTTTATTCAGGTCCCTAACTGATAAATGTCAATTCGGGTGCTTTATTCAGGTCCCTTATCAAACTATTGCTCAAACTATTTGCATAGTTTTGTTACGAATCTTCCCCCTTGCTTATTCTGGAGGATAATTCCTGCAAAATCAAACAGAAGAAATGGTAAAAAAAAAATAGAGCATTCATATCAACCAAACAAGTTGGTTTTCTGATATGAATTTGAGTTTGTGTTGTGCCAGTTTCTTGGATTTTCACAACCAAACTCCTTTATTATTTTTTATCTTTTTATATATTTTTTTATTCTTTTATTTTCTGGATGGAGGTGGGGTGTAACGGAGTAGGGAAGTATGAAAATCCTATGAAAATAGATTATATTGAAGTCATGATTTAGAAGTAAATGGATAAATAATAATTCCGGACTTCAATATGCATGATCGCGGAGCTTAACATACAATATGGATGATGGATGAAATCATGAATAATATGGCTTATGAAAGACTTCTTTGGAAATTTATATGACTTGACATGTTAGAAAACTTGACTTCTTCTTCTAATTATTAACTTCATGTCTTTTGCCTTGGTCTCGAAAAAAGTACTTCATCCATGGAGTTCACTCCTTTATTCTTCTTATGACCTGCAAAAACATAGCACTTGCCTATAATACAATATTAGATGATGGAGGAAGAGAGGTGTACAATATCTCTTCTTCCAATAAATATGTAAATCATTACAAGCATTGCTTAGAAATCAAGTCCAAAGACGATATACAAACAAAATGCATTTATTTACTCCTTGAGGAATGGTGGCCACCCTAGATGTCCTAGCGGTATTTTGTTTACAAAATATTCGTTTTATATCCAATTAAAGTGATTCCAAAGCCACGTTGAATTGAATTGATGTGGCTACCTCTACTATAAACAGGTTTTCAAAATGGTTTAAAATGATATGGTAAAAATTATAAGGAATGCCATGTTTGATATAGCTGCTTGTTAATTTTTAACTAGACCAACAATCACTATTTGAAGTGTAACTTCTTCGATAAAGATCGGATCAATGTGATTCTACTTGGAGATTAAATTAGATTCATTTTTGTCTTTTTAGTAAAAACCAGTTTTAAAAATTCTTAGGCTTGATATCACAAAACTGGTGATGAACAGACCTAGGAGACAGAGTTTTACTACTCTGTTTTGAAGACATGCAGTCACTAAATGTGGCATAACTTTTTCATTTCACCTCCAAATGGGATGATTAAAATTGTGTCTTAAACTAGACTTGAATATATATCTCCCACGTAAGCAGGTTTTGAAAATAATATTATTTAGTATGTTAAATATGCCAATTAATAGTCAAGACCTAGAATTGTCACCATGCAGATTTTTCGAGAAGCAGTTAGTATTTTAAGAATAACTTTTTTATAGGATACCTGATTGAGGTGATTCAAATTGATTTGAAAACTAGATTCCATGAGATATCTTCCTTATGAATTTTAGGTAAAAATGTTTCCATTAGACACCTCAAATGTAGGCTGTACTAACTCTGTCCTCAACATTTCACTTGAGACCAAGTTTTGATTTTGATCACATTTTTATTTGTGATGTAAATTGAAAATTTCAAAATGGATTCAAAAACTATATTTCAAGAGATATGTAAAAAAAACATGATTTAAAAATGATCCTATATGGTTACCCAAAATAGGATTGTTCTTACTGCATTTTGCCATTCCTTTCAAATGTATATTGAACAATGATGTGAAGAAATATTCATGATAGTTTGAAACAAAATTATTATGGAAGTCTTATTGTGAATTCATTCTACTTATTTATTTATTCTATTCTATCCTATTCTATTTTAGAAAAATAATTCATTCTCTCAAGTATAAGAGAATTTCCAATGCATCCATTTTCGTAACAAGATCATAAGTAAACTCAAATCCAAATTTGAAAAATATACGTTAATGAATATTTGGGCATGAAAATTTATTTGACCATAAAGATTTGATGAGAAAGAATGTTGAAAAATGGAGTAGTGTTGTAACCTAATGACTAGTTGAAACCAGTTTTTAAGATGATCTTTTTTTGCTTGGCTCTCATTAATTGTCATAGCACAAAACTCTTCTTGTGGTACTTGTTCAAAATCTTGTATGCACAAGGGATCTTGTAATATACATGCTAGAAATTCTTCAATTTTTGGCTCTAATGTTTGATCTTCATTGCATGTGATCCATGACTCATTCACCTCCTCACAAAGATAGCTAGAAGAAAGTTCTGGATCATCTTCATGGATGTTTTGTTGCTCTTCTATCCTTTGACATGAAGATTCATCCCTAGTGAGCATTCTAAATTGAGGACAAGGACTTGAGAGTTTTGTGGTGGCATACCCTCCTCTAAATGATTTCTTTAGCATCATTTTTTTAGATCTTGTCTTGAAAATGGATATTGTAGTTATTTTTCTATTTTATTATTTTTTGTTGGGGGTTTTGTTTTGGAAATCTACTTTTAGGATCTCTATTTCTAGGCATAAATAAACATAACTAAGACAAATGTATATTAACTAATTTTATTTTATCAAATTTTTAGTGTTTTTGTTTATCTTCTATTTGACTATGCTGATAATTGCCTCCCCGGCAACGGTGCCAAAATGTTGAGCTAATTTATTAACAAAAATTAACACAAATATTTAATTATCTGTGTTTTTAAAACTTGGAGGCAAGTCCACAGTATATGGATATCAGATGTAGCCAAGCTTAGAAGATAAAATTTGAAGAGTTAAGGAAGTACATATTACAAATATAAACCTATTTTAACAATTTCTAATTTGCTTATGTAATATGTGAGTGATGAGGCTCCTAACATAGGAGAACCAGGTTGTCCTTCCCTGCAATACTACTTTCATGAAGAGAAATCTAAAAGCACTAATTAAGAATGGTTTATGATGCAAAAGATGTAAAAGAAGAGGCTCCTAACTAAGGAGGACCAGTTTGTCCTTCTTCACAATCCTACTCTATCATAATCACCATTGCTTCAAACCAGAAATGCATAAATAACTTCAAATAAGAAAAGGAGAATGAAATTCAGTTTTAGTTCAAGATCAAATAGAAGGGGAATTTAACTTAAATTCATGTGTGTCCCTTCATATGTATATTAGAATTAAACCAATATCCATTCAACAATCATCACACATTAATCCAAATAAGCAAATCTGAAAATAAACAAGCAAACAAATCTAAAGCAACTAGTTCATGAAAATTAAGCTAGTTTAACAATGAAGTGTACTTAGCATGGAGTGGGGGCCCTACACCCTTGCCTTGCACACTTGAGGATGCTATCAAACACTGAAACTTTAAGCACTCATCAACACTAATGAATAGCAAAATGAAAGTAGAACAAGTTCTTCTAATTAATCTCCAGTATTCAAATGTCTCAGCACAAAGTTATATAAAAATTACATATCATAAGCCTTCAAAGTTTTGGCTTAAATAGAAGATTATGAAACAAACTGATCTAAAGTCTCTCTAACAACTATATATATTCATATCCACCTATCCAATTTGAATCCATCCAATCTATCACTAAAATTATGGAAAATCCCATGAAATCATAAAACTGCCCTATTTCCTAGGGATTTTCTGGATGACTAGTCATGATTGACTAGCCTTGACCGGGCCTGATTTAGCTTGTTTTGACAGAACCAATTGGAATTAGTTTAGTCCTAGTTCTAAAGCTTTCCATTCATGTATCTAGCTCGACCCCAAGTGTCCTACAAATATGTCATCCACATAGCCATTACGAGAATTTCTGATTTTGTCCAAAAATACTCTTAAAACACAATTTTTGTAAAAATTTCTAAAAATTGAAAAATATAATTTATTTTCTTGAATATGCATAATAAGGTAAAAATAAGGTATATATGGATGGTATATGGTGGAAAATGATGGTAATTAAGTGGGCCTATGATAAACAAAAATGACCAAAATTTAGGGCCAACATCTCCCCCTTGTTGATTCTCAAGCATGTCCTCATGCTTGTCTTTGTCTCATTGATCTTCTACCTCTGTATGCTGACCTCCCTTACTGTTCTGCCTATGGATCTACCTCCTGATGTGGAATCCTTTGCTTGTGCTTCTTGAAGAAATATAATAAGCCTCTCCATTTCCTCCTCTGTCAATTCAATTGGAGCACATCCAAGGATTAACTGAATTCTTTGTCATGTGAATCATGTCCATTACCATACTTTTGGAGATTTGTCTAAAATTTTTCTTTGATTTTGAAAGAGGGTAGTAATTTCTTTTATCTGAACCCAATGAGTATCCTTATTGTTGGGTCCCTATAATACTAGTGATTACCCCATTACTATTGTAGTTATACCCCCTATTTATATTGTTGTGCCCCCATTGCGCCCCATATTGTTATTAATGTGCCCATAGAATCCCTCTATTGTTATTTTTGTGGCTTTATATTATTATTGTTAGGTCGGCTGGATTATATTGTGACTCCTTAGACTCCTATATATAGAAAGGAGGTTTTGTCATTTGAATCATCAAAGAATTGTTCATTTATGTAATGTAAAGGAGGTTTCCCCCTCGAAGAGGCTGAATTCTAAGGTGTTGATCTATCTTTTCTATCTTTTCTTGAGCTGGTTTCATAACATTTGGTATCAGAGCTTTGGATTCTAGGTTTTCGCTGCTCCAAACAGGTCATCATGGAATTTTCGCTATAACTTTTTTTCTGTGACGTTTCAGAAGTCACAAAAAAAACCCATTTGCGAAGAAATCATGCTAAACCTTGGGTGCGAATTTCAGAGATTTTCGAGCAATATTTTCGGAGATATGATCTGAGGAAGTTGGTCTTTTTGCAGATTCCTGAATTACACTCAAAACAGGTGACCTGGGGAAAATTGTCATAACTTTCTTTCTGAGCATCGAATTGAAATTTTGTAAGAAGGTACAGAAAGAGGACGGATTTTAGTTTTCTTTTATATATTTTTCATAGTGAAAGGTTGAAACAGTGACACGTGGCACTTCATACAAGTTCGCTCTACTGAACTAGTCTATAATCAGGTCAC
Organism: Pinus tabuliformis; assembly: GCA_031772625.1. Classification (NCBI taxonomy): domain Eukaryota; kingdom Viridiplantae; phylum Streptophyta; class Pinopsida; order Pinales; family Pinaceae; genus Pinus; species Pinus tabuliformis. Next base: position 633,703,259 of record CM062817.1, on the reverse strand, counting down.
TACGGGAGATTGTCCATAACTCTTTCTTGGAGAATCCAATTTGGATCAGACTAGTGGCATTGGAAAGAGGACATAGAAGGCTACTACAGGTCACAATTTCAGAACTGGATGATTCGAAATTACAGAGATACATCAGATTCAATATCAGGCTTCTACAAAGTAAGAAAAAGGTGTGTAGTTCTTTTTTTTAATTTTTGCATAAGCTTGGTTTGAAGGAATTCAAAGGGCATAGTAAAGCATTATTATCGGTAACTGATGCCCCGAGGAAAGAAAATGCAAACACCTAGTAAGGAACCTGAAAGCTCTAGCATGACTCATGAAGAAGAGGAAGAAATGCTACATGATATATCAAAATTACAAGAACAAGTGCAACAAATGTCACGCTCACAAAAGCTAACAGATGCTAAGATAAATGTTGTGGAATCTAAGATAAAGGGCATGGAAGCTAAGATGGATGATCTGAAGACAGATTTGAGGACAGATTTGAAGACAGACATGGCAGATTTGAAGACAGATTTGACAAATTTTCTACAAGAAATACTTACTAATGGTGAAAAGGTTGTAAAGGAAACTCATGATGTGAACAAAAGAAATGTTAATCATGATTCCATAGACTCTAATGTTGGATCGAAGACCCACCATATTCCAAAAATCGATATGAGGAAGTTTGATGGCAAGGATCCCACCACATGGATATTACAGATGGAGCAGTTCTTCGATCTCAATAATGTGCAAAACACACAAAAGGTACGTATGGCAACTTTATATTTGGAACCAAATCAGTTTGTATGGTATCAATGGCTTTGCTCTCGTAAACAATTTATCACTTGGGAAATTTTTACGGAAGAATTGATAGCACATTATGAGGATACAAAAAGCAACACTTTTTTTAGCCAATTGATAAGTCTCAAACAAAAGGGTTCAATAATGGAGCACATTGAGGAGTTCCAAAAATTGAACATAAGGGTAAAAGATATTCCAGAGGAGCATAGGATTGATGTGTTCATAGGGTCTTTAAAGGATAATATCCAACATGATGTTCGCCTTTGGGAACCTGATTCATTAGAGAAGGCATTCAGGTTAGCAAGAAAAATGGAAAGCAAAATTATGGCAACCAGGAAGCATACCACTCACAACTATAAAGATGGAAGTGTTGTTGCCCCTAGTCTTCCACAACCTATAAGGTTGACACCACAACAATTGGAAGAAAAAAGAGCAAAAGGGCTTTGTTACAGTTGTGATAGCAAATACACTAAAGGTCATAAGTGTGCTGAGAAGAAATTATTCTACATAGATTGTGAAGAGGAAGAAGAAAAGGAGCAAGAAAGGTCAAAAGAAGAGGATATACTCCAGGAACAAAGCCTAGATGAAGAACAAATAAATCCGACCATATCTTGTAATGCATTGGCGGGAATTACCACTCCTCAAACCATCAAGATAGAAGGACAAATCAAGAAGAAAAAGGTAATAGTGTTGATTGATTCAGGAAGCACCCACAATTTTATTCATTGTAGGGTAGCAAAAGAATTGAATTGCTTCCTATATCCAGCACCAGAGTGTCAAGTGATGATTGCAAATGGAGGAACAATAAATTGCTCTGGAAAGTGCCATAATATCAAGCTATCCATGGGAGAATATGTATTGACTAGCCCAATGCTTTCCATTCCAATGGGAGGTGCTGATGTTGTACTAGGAGTCCAATGGCTACAATCCTTGGGTACAATAGCTTTTAATTTTCAAGAACTTTTCATCAAATTTTCTACGGAAGGAAAGGAAGTTGAATTAAGGGGTATTGCAGGGAAACCAGGAAAGATAATCAGCTCTAATGGTATGACAAAGCTTCTAAAAAAGGAGCAAAGAGGTGTAATTGCACAATTATGTTCGCTAGATGTTTCCACATTAGAATCATCTATTTCTCCAGATCTCCAAAAAGTCCTGGACAATCATTCCAAGGTATTTGAGACTCCCAAAGGTCTCCCACCTATGCGTGATCATGATCATGCTATTCATCTGATTCCAGGAAGTGTTCCTCCAAACATCAGGCCGTACAGATATCCCTATGTCCAAAAAGTGAAATTGAACGTATGGTTGCAGAAATGCTAGAGGCTGGTATAATTCAACCAAGTCAAAGTTCTTTCTCTGCTCCAGTAGTATTGGTGCACAAGAAGGATGGATCATGGCGCATGTGTCCGGATTATAGGGAGCTCAACAAGCTCACTATTAAAGATAAGTTCCCCATTCCTGTCATTGATGAATTACTGGATGAATTGCATGGATCAATTTACTTCACCAAGTTGGATCTTCGTTCAGGATATCATCAAATCAGAATGAAGATTGAAGACATTCCGAAAACGACATTTAGAACTCATGAGGGTCATTATGAATTTTTGGTCATGCCTTTTGGCCTTACCAATGCACCTTCAACATTTCAAGGTTTGATGAATTCAATTTTCAAACCATTCCTTAGAAAATTTGTGTTAGTATTTTTTGATGATATACTAATCTACAGCAAGTCTTGGAAGGATCATGTTGAACATGTTGACAGGGTGCTACAACTATTGGAGGAGAAACAATTATATGCAAAAAGATCCAAATGTTTCTTTGGAGTCCAGGAGGTGGAATATTTGGGTCATATTGTATCTCATGAAGGAGTTAAGGTAGACCCTAGCAAAATTAAAGCCATTAAGGAATGGAAAATCCCCACATCCATAAAGCATTTGCGCGGATTTCTTGGTTTGACAGGGTATTATCGCAAGTTTGTTAAGAATTATGGGAGAATAGCAGCACCTCTAACAACATTATTGAAGAAAGATGCATTTTCATGGACTCCGGAAGCAACAAAGGCCTTTGAACATCTTAAAGAGGCAATGTGCCAAGCACCGGTCTTAGCTACACCGGACTTCACAAAAACCTTTATTGTGGAATGTGATGCTTCAGGAAATGGAATTGGTGCTGTTCTAATGCAAGATGAAAGACCCATTGCTTTTGAAAGTCATCCAATCAAGGGAAAGTTTTTAAGCAAAGCTATTTATGAGAAGGAAATGTTGGCAATACTCCATGCACTTAAGAAATGGCGACCCTACCTAATGGGAAGACACTTCAAGGTAAAAACAGATCATGATAGCCTTAAATACTTTTTAGAACAAAGATTATCCTCTGAAGAGCAACAAAAGTGGGTCACAAAGATGTTGGGTTATGACTTTGAAATCATCTACAAAAAAGGGAAGCAAAATGTGGTGGCAGATGCACTCTCAAGGAAGGATGAGGATGTGGAAGCATTGTTGTGTGCCATTTCTATTATCCAACCAGATTGGATAAATGAAGCAAGGGAGGAATGGAAGAATGACGAAGAAGTGTGGGCACTTATTCGAAAGCTACAACAAGATTCCAGTACGTCTGATACATTTAGCTGGAAAAATGATTTGTTATGGTACAAAGATCGCTTATACCTCTGTAAGAATTCCCAGCTAAAACAAAAGATTCTTATGGAATTGCACACTTCTCCCTTAGGAGGGCACTCAGGATTTTTAAAAACTTACCACAGGGTTAAGAAGGAATTTTTTTGGGATGGCCTTAAATCAGATATTCAAAAGTTTGTGGTAGAATGTTTGGTTTGCCAACAAAATAAAGTTGAAACAATTAAGACACCCGGTCTATTACAACCTTTATCCATTCCAAGCCAACGTTGGGAGGAGGTTTCAATGGATTTTATCACAGGTTTACCCAAGTCTGAGGGAAAGAGTGTCATCATGGTGGTAGTTGACAGACTTACCAAGTATGCACACTTTTGTGCATTATCACATCCATTTAAAGCCAGTACAGTTTCTACTGCATTTATGGAAACAATTCAAAAGCTACATGGAAACCCAAAGATTATTGTAAGTGACAGAGATCCCATTTTCACTGGAAATTTTTGGACAGAATTATTTTCTTGTCTTGGTACTCAGTTAGCTCATAGCTCATCTTATCATCCTCAATCTGATGGGCAAACTGAGATAGTAAACAAATGTTTGGAAGGATATCTTCGTTGCTTTGTATCTGATAAACAGACACAATGGGTCAAATGGTTGCCTCTGGCTGAATGGTGGTATAACACTTCCTTTCATACAGCAACAAAAATGACCCCATTTATGGCACTTTATGGGTATCAACCACCATCCATCACATCATATTTAAGAGAAAATTCTAAGGTTCAGGCAGTGGAACATCACATCGAACATCAACAACAAGTCCTCCAACTCTTAAAGGATAACCTCGTGTTGGCACATAATAGAATGAAACAACAGGCAGATCAACATCGCAGTGAAAGAAGTTTTGATGTAGGTGATTGGGTATTCCTACGGCTACAACCATATAAGCAAATGTCCCTCAAGCAAGCTAAGAAGGATAATAAATTATCACCAAAGTATTATGGTCCGTACAAGGTGTTGCAAAAGATTGGTACTATGGCATACAAATTGGAGCTTCCTGCAGCTTCTCGATTGCACCCAGTTTTCCATGTTTCATGCTTAAAGAAGGTTATAGGCAACAAGCTCCCAGTTCAAACAATATTGCCAGAACTTGACGAGGAAGGAAAAATTATATTGGAACCGGAAGCAGTTATAGAAACAAGAACTCGACAGCTACGAAATCGATCAATTTCAGAGTACCTTATCAAGTGGAAGAACTTATCCGCTGAAGATTCCACATGGGAGGATGAGAATTTTATGCAGAAGTATCCAGACCTACTCAAGCGTTGAGGACAACACTTTTTTGAAGGAGAGGGGCATGTTGGGTCCCTATAATACTAGTGATTACCCCATTACTATTGTAGTTATACCCCTTATTTATATTGTTGTGCCCCCATTGCGCCCCATATTGTTATTAATGTGCCCATAGAATCCCTCTATTGTTATTTTTGTGGCTTTATATTATTATTGTTAGGTCGGCTGGATTATATTGTGACTCCTTAGACTCCTATATATAGAAAGGAGGTTTTGTCATTTGAATCATCAAAGAATTGTTCATTTATGTAATGTAAAGGAGGTTGCCCCCTCGAAGAGGCTGAATTCTAAGGCATTGATCTATCTTTTCTATCTTTTCTTGAGCTGGTTTCATAACACTTATGCAATCCATTCCTTTGTAATTTCCATTTCTTAATGCCCAATAACAAAAACTACTATTTTTACCCAATTTATGATATTGATAGGAAATGAATTTCAAAGTAATGATCATTCAATTCTAGCAATGCCAGTGAAGTTGAAGAAATTTGCACACGGAGTTGCAATAAACATTGTACAAGTAGCAGAAAACTCTATTAACCATTTTCTCATAAACTACAAAGTGGGTTTCTCTGAAATTTTGCAAAACTATTTCTACCACTCCATTGCTTGTATCACCAAAAATTAGAAATATCCTCATCACGGATTTTGAGAAAAAAGACAAATTGGCTGTAGGTGACATTGTTTGATTTCTTAAAAAATACAAATCAGTTTAACTTGAAATTTACCGTATCTATTGATCTCACCATGATGTATCCCCCTACTAACTTTCATGATAATTCGATGCACGAAATCCAAGAAAAATGGGAAATGGTTGTAGGTGACGATGGTTGATTTCTAGAAAAATGAAAGTTCTTTTGGCATGAAATTTTCTGGATTTATTCACCTTATATCAATGCATCTTCCATAAAAATTTTGCATCAAATGGATATACTGTATAATAGTAATCAGCAATTTTTGAAAATGCAACTATTTGCTTGCCAAGACTGTAATATTTTTCAAGAATTCTGAACTAGAATGTTGATTTGCTGAACTGATATGTAAATTTTGACCACTGTTGAATACCCATGAGGATGAGGAGAAATTCCTAAACTTGTATTGTCAAATTTCTGAGCTGAGACACTGCATCTGTTTTTGTTGCTTGTGGAGAGAAGGCTTTGTTTTAATGCTTTGAAAACACCTTTCTAGAAAATACCCTATCAAAATACCACAACAATCTTCTGATTTCTACCGTCTTTATAAATTAAGTTCCAGACACCTACAGGTTTGGAAATTACAAAATTTTTAAATTAACCCTCTCTCCCTTCAATTTTTAAGAATCAACACTATACTTTCTTTTTTAGAAATCGAATTCAGGAAATGAATAGAAAATTTCTTCAAATTAACCTTGTTTGTCTTCTGCTGCAAATAATATCAAAACAAGGTCCCCTGTTTGTAAATCTGAGTGAATAAAAATTCTGACTGCGTGAAAGATTATAAAAACATCTCCACTGTCAAAATAAAATCTTTCACTATTTTGCAAAATCGTGCTTTATCCTCATGAAAATTCCCTCTGTTTCAACAAAATTGTGTACTGTGTATACAACTGAAGTTTACAGTGCTCATGAATTTATACTCTATCCTTCTTCTTGGAATAACCTTTCAAATTTATTCATTGTGTATAATATTATTCACAAAAATTTGCTCACTATGTATGAAAAATATGCTCACTATTTCCATAAATCGAATTTACATGGAGAAATTTCGAAACTCAATGAATATACCTGATCTTGGAGCGGCCTTTTGATGACTCTCAGTTAATGATTTTTTGCTCCTGTGTTAACGTAATGGAAATTCAATTAGAACTCCTCTTTAATCTTGTCGAGGATTCACTTTTCTCACAGGTGGAAACCAGTCGGGTTAAATGATGGCACACTCGGGCTCAATGGTGGCAAAGACCCGATTTTATAGTTGGAGTTTCATGACACTTCTCGAAACTATCTCAAGATTTAATAACCATAAACTCCATTCAACACTCGTAAAAATCTAGAAGCAATCCTTACCTGCCTCTTCTGCGCAATCCTTGGAGTTTGTTGGAGTGCTTTAATCCACTCGGAAAATAGAAATCTTGGTCTTCAACTCATGCTAAAACCGATGCCTATCCTTCCTATTTCTCCACAACATCCTCTCCTATTTCTTACACTACTCCTTATTCAATTATAGCTCTATTCTCTCTCAATTTGAAGTTCCAGGCCTCTCTTTTTTATGGCTTCAATAGTTGAGAGAGTGTGTTATGATTCTGCGTTGCTATAGCTCGGAGTAGGAGTAGCTCTGTGTTATTCTCTGTGGACTCATAGTAGCTCTGCGTTAAGCTATCATTTTGCTTCAGGTTAGAGCAAGCCGAGAATGTTTCACTACAACTCCAAATTTTTTCTACAGCTCTCAGGGTTCCAAACTATGTAATTCTCTAAGTTGCAGATTTCTTCTTTGAAAATTTTGACCATTTTGATTTGACCCTTTGATGTCGATTTCAATGCTGCCATGATTTGACATTTATTTCATAAAACTTTTAATTCATATGTACTATGGCTCAACGTATATGACATTTCTTTTATGTCCTCTAAAGTTGTATCATGGTTTGTATGTTAGAGTTTTGAATAACCACTAATATTTACATTTTGAATAGTCACGACCGTAAGGATCTTTGCTTATCCATCATATGTGCATGTTGCATATTCATGTTTTTATCATTGTATTCTTGTGTCCATTTTTTTCTTCATATCTTCTTATATTTAATTTTAAAATGACCATAGTTCTATTTAGGTCGTTTTTAAATCAAAATTTTACAATGATACTAATCATTTCTTGTCTTTTGATTTTGTAGAGGCATAACCCAATCTTGCCTGATGGTAAACAAATCAATAAAGGAAGGAGATATGGCCAACAAATTGATCAAAATTTATTAAAAAATAAAATAATAGGGTTGTAAATGATAATGAATATGGTTAATAGGTGAATATATGGTGGATGAATGAATAAATGTATAGGGATTTGAATTTTCTTTTATATGGTAGGATAATGTATAGGGAAATGATTTTTGTATGGTAGGAATAGGGTAAATGATAGTTTGTAATATAGTTTATTATGATGAAGTTAATGGGAGAAATGTGGAATGGTAAGTGGAGGAATGGTAAGTGGAATGAATATCAAGTTAAACTTGTTTTATCAATTCCTAGATATTTTTTCAAAAATCTAAGGTTCTAAGAATTTTTTTTTTTTTTACACTTACTATACTTGTACTTCCATAATAGTTTGATGTCAATGCTAACTGATGAGTCCTTTGCTGGTTCATTTTTTCCTCATGATGATGGTTCTTCAAGGATATTCTTTGATGGAATTTAGACACTAGTTTTTGTATCTGATATTCAGGTCCCTTGATATTGTCTTTTTTTAGGTCCCTCACTGATGAATGTGGATGGATATTCTTTATTTAGGTCCCTGACCAATAAATGTGAATGTGGGTGCTTTATTCAGGTCCCTTATCAAACTATTGCTCAAACTATTTGCATAGTTTTGTTACGAATATTCCCCCTTGCTTATTCTAGAGGATGATTCCTGAAAAATCAAACACAAGAAATGGTAAAACAAAATAGAGAATTCATATTGTCCAAACAAGTTGGTTTTCCGATATGAATTCGAGTTTGTGTTGTGCTAGTTTCCTGGATTTTCACAACCAAACTCTATTATTTTTTATCTTTTTTTTTTTTTTTTAATTCTTTTCTTTTCTGGATGGAGGTGGGGTGTAATGGAGTAGGGAAATATGAAAATCTTATGAAAATAGATTATATTGAAGTCATGATTTAGTAGTAAATGGATAAATAATAAGTCTGTACTTGAATGTGCATGATCACGGAGCTTAACATACAATATGGATGATGGATGAAATCATGAACAATATGGCTTATGAAAGACTTCTTTGGAAATTGATGTGACCTGACATGGTATAGAACCTGACTTCTTCTTCTTCTTATTAACTTCATGTCTTTTGCCTTGGTCTCGATCATGTTGTAGAGTTTGTTGGTGTTGTTGGTCAATAACTAAAGACAAGCTTCAAGAGTTTGAGTTTCATTGGATGAATTCAACATCAGGTGAGTTTTCACTTTTCCTTGTCTTGAAAATTTATATTCATATTCTTAAATATGAATTTAAGATTGACTTTGAAAAGTAGTTCATCCATGGAGTTCACTCCTTTATTCTTCCGATGACCTGCAAAAACATGGCACTTGCCTGTAATACAATATTAGATGATGGAGGAAGAGAAGTGTACAGTATCTCTTCTTCCAATAAATATGTAAATCATTACAAGCATTTCTTAGAAATCAAGTCCAAAGATGAGATAGAAACAAAATGCATTTATTTACTCCTTGAGGAATGGTGGCCAGCCTAGACCTCCTAGCGGTATTTTGTTTACAAAATATTCGTTGTATATCCAATTAAAGTGATTCTAAAGCCAAGTTGAAGTGAATTCGTATGGATACCTCCAGTATAAACAAGTTTTCAAAATGGATTAAAATGATATGGTAAAAATTATAAGGAGTGTCATGTTTGATATAGCTGCTTGTTAATTTCTAACTAGACCAACAGTCACTATTTGAAGTGTAACTTATTCAATAAATATCAGATAAATATGATTCCACATGGAGATTAAATAAGATTCATTTTTGTCTTTCTAGTAGAAACAGGTTTTAAAAATTCTTAGTCTTGATATCACAAAATTGGTGATGAACAGACCCCGAAGGCAGAGATTTTCTAAGCTATTTTGAAGACATGCAGTCACTAAATGTGGCATAACTTTTTCATTTCACCTCCAAATGGGATGATTCAAATTGTGTCTTAAACTAGACTTGAATATATATCTCCCGTGTAAACAGGTTTTGAAAAGAAGATGATTTGGTATGTTAAATATGCCAATGAACAGTCAAGACCTAGAATTGTCACCATGCAGAATTTTCGAGAAGCAGTTTTTCTTTTAAGAATAACTTTTTCATAGGACACCTGATTGAGGTGATTCAAATTGATTTGGAAACTAGATTCCAAGGGATATCTTCCTTATGAATTTTAGGTAAAAATGTTTCCATTAGTCACCTCAAATGTAGGCTGTACTAACTATGTCCTCAGCATTTCACTTGAGACCTAGTTTTGATTTTGATCACATTTTGATTTGTGATGTAAATTGAAAATTTCAAAATGGATTCAAAAAATAGATATCAAGAGATATGTAAAAAAAACATGATTTAAAAATGATCCTATATGGTTAGCCAAAATAGGATTGTTCTTACTGCATTTTGCCATGTAGTCCTTTCAAATGTATATTGAACAATGATGTGAAGAAATATTCATGACAGTTTGAAACAAAATTATTACGGAAGTCTTATTGTGAATTAATTCTACTTATTTATTTATTCTATTCTGTCCTATTTTATTTTAGAAAAATAATCCATTTTCTCAAGTATAAGAGAATTTCCAATGCATCCATTTTCGTAACAAGATCATAAGTAAACTCATATCCAAATTTGAAAAATATACGTTAATGAATATTTGGACAGGAAAATTTATTTGACCATAAATATTTGATGAGAAAGAATGTTGAAAAATGGAGTAGTGTTTTAACCTAACGACTATTTGAAACCAAGTTTTAAGATGGTCCTTGTTTGCTTGGCTCTCATTAATTGTCATAGCACAAAACTCTTCTTGTGGTACTTGTTCAAAATCTTTTATGCACAAGGGATCTTGTAATATACATGCTAGAAATTCTTCAATTTTTGGCCCTAATGTTTGATTTTCATTGCATGTGATCCATGACTCATTCACCTCCTCAAAAAGATAGCTAGAAGAAAGTTTTGGATCATCTTCAAGGATGTTTTGTTGCTCTTCTATCATTTAACATGAAGATTCATCCCTAGTGAGCATTCTAAATTGAGGACAAGGACTTGAGAATAGTTGTGGTGGCATACCCTCCTTCTCTAAATGATTTCTTTAACATCAATTTTTTTATATCTTGTCTCGTAAATGGATTTTGTAGTTATTTTTTTATTTTATTATTTTTTGTGTGGGGGTTTTATTTTGGGAATATACTTTTAGGATCTCTATTTATAGGCATAAACAAACATAACTAAGACAAATGTATATTAACTAATTTTTTTTTAATCAAATTTTTACTGTTTCTGTTTATCTTCTATTTGACTATGCTGATAATTGCCTCCCTCGCAATGGCACCAAAATGTTGAGCTAATTTATTAAGAAAAATTAACACAAGTATTTAATTATCAATCCGAGTTTGTAAAACTTGGAGGCAAGCCCACAATATATGGATATCAGATGTAGCCAAGCTTAGAAGATAAAATTTGAAAAGTTAAGGAAGTACATATTACATATTACTTAGGAGAACCAGGTTGTCCTTCCTTGCAATACTACATTCACGAAGAGAAATCTAAAATCACTAATTAACAATGGTTTATGATGCAGAAGATTTAAAATAACTAAATGTGGCATAACTTTTTCATTTAACCTCCAAATGGGATTCAAATTGATTTGGAAACTAGATTCCAAGGGATATCTTCCTTATGAATTTCAGGTAAAAATGTTTCCATTAGAGACCTCAAATGTAGGTTGTACTAACTTTGTCATTAACATTTCACTTGAGACCTAGTTTTGATTTTGATCACATTTTTATTTGTGATGTAAATTGAAAATTTCAAAATGGATTCAAAAACTAGATTTCAAGAGATATGTAAAAAAACATGATTTAAAAATGATCCTATATGGTTACCCAAAGTAGGATTGTTCTTACTGCATTTTGCCATGTAGTCCTTTCAAATGTATATTGAACAATGATGTGAAGAAATATTCATGACAGTTTGAAACAAAATTATTATGGAAGTCTTATTGTGAATTCATTCTACTTATTTATTTATTCTATTCTATCCTATTATATTTTAGAAAAATAATTCATTCTCTCAAGTATAAGAGAATTTCCAATGCATCCATTTTCGTAACAAGATCAGAAGTAAACTCATATCCAAATTTGAAAAATATACGTTAATGAATATTTGGACATGAAAATTTATTTGACCATAAAGATTTGATGAGAAAGAATGTTGAAAAATGGAGTAGTGTTGTAACTTAATAACTAGTTGAAACCAAAGAGATAGCTAGAAGAAAGTTTTGGATCATCTTCATGGATGTTTTGTTGCTCTTCTATCATTTAACATGAAGATTCATCCCTAGTGAGCATTCTAAATTGAAAACAAGGACTTGAGAATAGTTTTGTGGTGGCATACCCTCCTTCTCTAAATGATTTCTTTAACATCATTTTTTTTAGATCTTGTCTTGCAAATGGATTTTGTAGTTATTATTTTATTTTATTATTTTTTGTTGGGGGTTTTGTTTTGGGAATCTACTTTTAGGATCTCTATTTCTAGGCATAAACAAACGTAACTACGACAAATGTATATTAACTAAATTTCCTTTTATTAAATTTCTAGTGTTTTTGTTTATCTTCCATTTGACTATGCTGATAATTGCCTCCCCGAAAACGGCGCCAAAATGTTGAGATAATTTATTAACACAAATTAACACAAGTATTTAATTATCATTCCGGGTTTGTAAAACTTGGAGGCAAGTCCACAATATGTGGATATCAGATGTAGCCAAGCTTAGAAGATAAAATTTGAAGAGTTAAGGAAGTACATATTACAAATATAAACCTATTTTAACAATTTCTAATTCACTTATGTAATATGTGAGGGATGAGGCTCCTAACTTAGGAGAACCAGGTTGTCCTTCCCTGCAATACTACTTTCACGAAGAGAAATCTAAAAGCACTAATTAACAATGGTTTATGATGCAGAAGATGTAAAATAAGAGGCTCCTAAATAAGGAGGACCTGATTGTCCTTCTTCACAATCCTACTCTATCATAATCACCATTGCTTCAAACCAGAAATGCATAAATAACTTCAAATAAGAAAAGGAGAATGAAATTTAGTTTTAGTTCAAGATCAAATAGAAGGGGAATTTAACTTAAATTCCTATGTGTCCCTTCATATGTAGATTAGAATTAAACCAATATCCATTCAAAAATCATCACACATTAATTCAAATAAGAAAATCTGAAACTAAACAAGTAAACAAATCTAAAGCAACTAGTTCATGAAAATTAAGCTAGTTTAACAATGAAGTGTACTTAGCTTGGAGCGGGGGCCCTCCACCCTTGCCTTGCACACTTGAGGATGCTATCAAATGCTAAAACTTCAAGCGCTCATTCACACTAATGAATAGCAAAATGAAAGTGGAACAAGTTCTTCTAATTAATCTCCAATATTCAAATGTCTTAGCATAAAGTTATATAAAAATTACATATCATAAGCCTTCAAAGTTTTGGCTTAAATAGAAGATCATGAAACAAACTGATCCAAAGTCTCTCTAACAACTATATCTATTCATATCCACCTATCCAAGTCAAATCCATCCAATCTATCACTAAAATATGGAAAATCCTGTGAAATCATAAAACTTCTCTATTTCCTAGGGATTTTCTGGATGACTAGTCAATTTTGACCAGCCTTGACCGGGCTTGATTTAGCTTGTTTTGACCGAACCAATTGGAATTAGTTTAGTCCTAGTTCGCAAGCTTTCCATTCATGTCTCTAGCTCGAGTCCAAGTGTCTTATAAATATGTCATCCACATAGCCATTATGGGAATTTCTAATTCTGTCCAAAAATACTCTTAAAACCCAATTCTTGCAAAAATATCTAAAAATTGAAAAACATAATTAATTTGTTTGAATATGCATAATAAGGTCAAAATAAGGTGTATATGGATGGTATATGGTGAAAAATGACGGTAACTAAGTGGGTTTATGATAAATAAAAATGACCAAAACTGAGGGCCAACATCTCCCCCTTGTTGATTCTCAAGCGTGTCCTCCTGGTTGTCTTTGTCTCATTGATCTTCTACCTCTGTATGTTGACCTTGTTTGTTGTTCTGCCTATGGATCTACCTCCTTATGTAGAATCCTTTGTTTGTGCTGCTTGAAGAAATATAATAAGCCTCTCCATTTCCTCCTCTGTCAATTCAATTGGAGCACATCCAAGGATTATATGAATTCTTTGTCATGTGAATCATGTCCATTACCATACTTTTAGAGATGTTTCTAAAAGTTTTCTTTGATTTTGAAAGAGGGTAGTAATTTCTTTTATCTGAACCTGATGAGTATCCTTATGCAACCAATTCCTTTGTAATTTCCATTTCTTAATGCCCAATAACCAAAAGCTACTATTTTTTCCCAATTTATGATATTGATAGGAGATGAATTTCAAAGTAATGATCATTCAATTCTAGCAATGCCACTGAAGTTGAAGCAATTTGGACACGGAGTTGCAACAAACATTGTACAAGTAAAAGAAAACTCTATTAACCATTTTCTCATAAATTACAAAGTGGATTTCTCTGAAATTTTGCAAAAATATTTCTACCACTCCATTGCTTGTCTCCACCAAAAATTGGAAATATCATCATCACGGATTTTGAGAAAAAGACAAATTGGCTGTAGGTGACATTGTTTGATTTCTTCAAAAATACAAATCAGTTTAACTTGAAATTTACAGTATCTACTGATCTCGCAATGATGCATCCCCCTCCTAACTGTCATGATAATCTGATCCATGAAATTCAAGAAAAATGAGAAATGGCTGTAGGTGACGATGGTTGATTTCTAGAAAAATGAATGTTCTTTTGGCATGAAATTTTCTGGGTTTATTCACCTTATATCAATGCATCTTCCCTAAAATTTTTGCATCAAATGGATATACGGTTTAAAAGTATTCAACAATTTTTGAAAATGCAACTATTTGCTTCCCAAGACTATAATATTTTTCAAAAATTCTGAACTAGAATGTTGATTTACTGAACTGATATGTAAATTTTGACCACTGTTGAATACCCATGAGGATGAGGAGAAATTCTTGAACTGGTAATGTCAAATTTCTGATCTGAGACACTACCTCTGTTTTTGTTGTTTGTGAAGAGAAGGCTTTGTTTTAATGCTTTGAAAACACCTTTCTAGAAAATACCCTATCAAAATACCACAACAATCTTCTGATTGCTATCGTCTTTATAAATTAAGTTCTAGACACCTACAGGTCTGGAAATTACAAAATTTTTAAATTAACCTGCTCTGCCTTCAATTTTTAAGAATCAACACCATATATGCTTTTTCAGAAATCGAATTCAGGAAATGAATAGACAATTTCTTCAAATTAACCTTCTTTGTCTTCTCCTGCAAATAATATCTAAACAAGGTCCTCTGTTTGTAAATCTGAGTGAAGAAAAATTTTGACTATGTGAAAAATTATAAAAATATCTCCCCTGTCAAAATAAAATCTTTCACTGTTTTGCAAAATCGTGCTTTAGCCTCATGAAAATTATCCCTGTTTCAACAAAATTGTGTACTCTGTATACAACTGAAGTTTGCAGTGCTCATGAATTCATACTCTATCCTTCTTCTTCGAATATCCTTTCAAATGTATTCATTGTGTATAAGATGCTTCACAAAATTTGCTCACTATGTATGAAAAATATGCTCACTGTTTCCATAAATCGAATTTATATGGAGAAATTTCGAAACTCAATGAATATACCTGATCTTGGAGTGGCCTTGTGATGACTCTCAGTTAATGATTTTTTGCTTCTGTGTTGATGCAATGGAAACTCAATTAGAACTCCTCTTTAATCTTGTCGAGGATTCACTTTTCTCATAGGTGGCAACCAATAGAGTTAAATGATGGCACACTTGGGCTCAATGGTGGCAAACACCTGATTTTATAACTGAAGTTTCATGACACTTGTCAAAACTATCCTGAGATTTACTAACCATAAACTCCGTTCAACACTCATAAAAATCTGGAATCAATCCTTACTTGCCTCTTCTGCGCAATTCTTGGAGTTTGTTGGAGTACTTTAATCCACTCGGCGAACAGAAATCTCAGTCTTCAACTCATGTTAAAACCGATGCCTATCATTCCTATTTCTCCACAACGTCCTCTCTTATTTCTTACGCTACTCTTTCCTGTTCAATTATAGTTCTATTCTCTCTCAATTTGAAGTTCTGGACCTCTCTTTTTTATGGCTTCAATAGCTGAAAGAGTGTGTTATGGTTCTACGTAGCTAATAGCTTGGAGTAGGAGTAGCTTTGTGTTATTCTCAGCGGCCTCACAACAGCTCTGCGTTAAGCTATCGTTTTGCTTCAATTTAGAGCAATTTTTCACAGCGGAGAATGTTTTGCTACAGCTATAGAGTTTTTCTACAGCTCTCAGGGTTCTAAACTGCGTAATTCTCTGAATTGCAGACTTCTTCTTTGAAAATTTTGACTATTTTGATTTGACCCTTTGATGTCAATTTCAATGCTGCCATGATTTACCATTTGTTTCATAAAACTTTTAATTCATATGTACTATAGCTCAACGTATTCGACATTTCTTTTATGTCCTCTAAAGTTGCATCATGGTTTTTATATTAGAGTTTTGAATAACCACTAATATTTACATTTTGAATAGGCACGACCGTAAGGATATTTGCTTATCCATCATATGTGCATGTTGCATATTCATGTTTTTATCGTTGTAGTCTTGTGTCCATTTTTTCTTCATATCCTCTTATATTTGATTTTAAAATGACCATAGTTTTATTTAGGTCATTTTTAAATCAAAATTTTTACAATGATACTAACCCTTTCTTGTCTTTTGATTTTGTGGAGGCATAACCCAATCTTGCCTGATGGTCAACAAATCAATAAAGGAAGGAGATATGGCCAGCAAATTTGATCAAAATTTATTAAAAAAAAATAGGTTTGTAAATGATAATGAATATGGTTAATAGGTGAATATATGGTGGATGAATGAATAAATGTATAGGGATTTTTTATTTTTTTTTATATGGTAGGATAATGTATAGGGAAATGATTTTTGTATGGTAGGAATAGGGTAAATGATAGTTTGTGATATAGTTTATTATGATGAAGTTAATGGGAGAAATGTGGAATGGTAAATGTAGTGGAGGAATGGTAAATGCAGTGGAATGCATATCAAGTTAAACTAGCTTTATCAATTTCTAGTTTTTTTTCAAAAATCAAAGGTTCTAAGAATTTTTTTTTTTTACACTTACTATACTTGTACTTCCATAATATCTTGATGTCAATGCTAACTGGTGATGTTCTTTGCTGGTTCACTTTTTTCTCATGATGATGGTTCTTCAAGGATATTCCTTGATGGAATTTAGACACTAGTTTTTGCATCTGATATTCAGGTCCCTTTAATATTGTCTTTGTTCAGGTCCCTCGCTGATGAATGTAGATGGATATTCTTTATTCAGGTCCCTAACTGAAAAATGTGAATGCGGGTGCTTCATTAATGTCCCTTATCAAACTATTGCTCAAACTATTTGCATAGTTTTGTTACAAGTCTTCCCCCTTGCTTATTCTGGAGAATGATTCCTGCAAAATCAAATAGAAGAAATGGTAAAACAACATCAGGTGAATTTTCACTTTTCCTTGACTTGAACATTTATATTCATTTTCTTAAATATGAATTTAAGATTGACTTTGAAAACTACTTCATCCATGGAGTTCACTCCTTTATTCTTCCTATGACCTGCAAAAACACAGCACTTGCCTGTAATACAATATTAGATGATGGAGGAAGAGAGGTGTACAGTCTCTCTTCTTCCAATAAATATGTAAATCATTACAAGCATTGCTTAGAAATCAAATCCAAAGATGATATCCAAACAAAATGCATTTATTTGCGCCTTGAGGAATGGTGGCTAGCCTAGACCTCCTAGCGGTGTTTTGTTTACAAAATATTTGTTTTATATCTAATTAAAGTGATTCCAAAGCCAAGATGAAGTGAATTCATATGGCTACCTCCAGTATAAATAGGTTTTCAAAATAGTTTAAAATTATATGGTAAAAATTATAAGGAGTGCCAGGTTTGATATAGGTGCTTGTTAATTTTTAACTAGACCAACAGTCACTATTTGAAGTGTAACTTCTTCGATAAAGATCGGATAAATGTGATTCCACTTGGAGATTAAATTAAATTGATTTTTTTCTTTCCAGTAGAAACATTTTTTAAAAATACTTAGGCTTGTTATCACAAAATTTGTGATGAACAGACCTAGGAGGCAGAGTTTTACTACGTTGTTTTGAAGACATGCAGTCACTAAATGCGGCATAACATTTTCATTTCACCTCCAAATTGGATGATTCAAATTGTACCTTAAGCTAGACTTGAATATATATCTCTCGTGTAAACAAGTTTTGAAAATAAGATGATTTGGTATGTTAAATATGTCAATGAACAGTCAAGACCTAGAATTGTCACCATGCAGATTTTTCGAGAAGCAGTTAGTATTTTAACAATAACATTTTCATAGCATAACTGACTGACGTGATTCAAATTGATTTGGAAACTAGATTCCAAGGGATATCTTCCTTATGAATTTCAGGTAAAAATATTTCCATTAGACACCTCAAATGTAGGTTGTACTAACTCTGTCATCAACATTTCACTTGAGACCTAGTTTTGATTTTGATCACATTTTTATTTGTGATGTAAATTGAAAATTTCAAAATGGATTCAAAAACTAGATTTCAAGAGATATGTAAAAAAAACATGATTTAAAAATGATCCTATATGGTTACCCAAAATAGGATTGTTCTTACTGCATTTTCCATGTAGTCCTTTCAAATGTATATTGAACAATGATGTGAAGAAATATTCATGACAGTTTGAAACAAAATTATTATGGAAGTCTTATTGTGAATTCATTCTACTTATTTATTATTCTATTCTATCCTATTATATTTTAGAAAAATAATTCATTCTCTCAAGTATAAGAGAATTTCCAATGCATCCATTTTCGTAACAAGATCATAAGTGAACTCATATCCAAATTTGAAAAATATACGTTAATGAATATTTGGACATGAAAATTTATTTGACCATAAAGATTTGATGATAAAGAATGTTGAAAAATGGAGTAGTGTTGTAATTGAAAAATGGAGTAGTGTTGTAACCTAATGACTAGTTGAAACCAAGTTTTAAGATGGTCTTTGTTTGCTTGGCTCTCATTAATTGTCATAGCACAAAACTCTTCTTGTGGTACTTGTTCAAAATCCTATATGCAGAAGGGATCTTGTAATATACATGCTAGAAATTCTTCAATTTTTGGCTCTAATGTTTGATCTTCATTGCATGTGATCCATGACTCATTCACCTCCTCACAAAGATAGCTAGAAGAAAGTTCTGGATCATCTTCATGGATGTTTTGTTGCTCTTCTATCCTTTGACATGAAGATTCATCCCTACTGAACATTCAAAATTGAGGACAAGGACTTGAGAATAGTTTTGTGGTGGCATACCCTTCTTTTCTAAATGATTTCTTTAACATCATTTTTTTACATCTTGTCTTGCAAATGGATTTTGTAGTTATTTTTTTATTTTATTATTTTTTGTTGGGGGTTTTGTTTTGGGAATCTACTTTTAGGATCTCTATTTCTAGGCATAAACAAACATAACTAAGACAAATGTATATTAACTAAATTTTTTCTTATCAAATTTTTAGTGTTTTTGTTTATCTTCTACTTGACTATGCTGATAATTGCCTCCCCGGCAACGGCGCCAAAATGTTGAGCTAATTTATTAACACAAATTAACAAAACTATTTAATTATCAATCCGGGTTTGTAAAACTTGGAGGAAGTCCACAGTATATGGATATTAGATGTAGCCAAGCTTAGAAGATAAAATTTGAAGAGTTAAGGAAGTACATATTACATATTACTTAGGAGAACCAGGTTGTCCTTCCCTGCAATACTACTTTCACAAAGAGAAATCTAAAAGCACTAATTAACAATGGTTTATGATGCGGAAGATGTAAAATAAGAGGCTCCTAACTAAGGAGGACCAGATTGTCCTTCTTCACAATCCTACTCTATCATAGTCACCATTGCTTCAAACTAGAAATTCATAAATAACTTCAAATAAGAAAAGGAGAATGAAATTCAGTTTTAGTTCAAGATCAAATAGAAGGGGAATTTAACTTAAATTCCTATGTGTCCCTTCATATGTAGATTAGAATTAAACCAATATCCATTCAACAATCATCACACATTAATTCAAATAAGCAAATCTGAAACTAAATAAGTAAACAAATCTAAAGCAACTAGTTCATGAAAATTAAGCTAGTTTAACAATGAAGTGTACTTAGCTTGGAGCGGGGGCCCTCCATCCTTGCCTTGCACACTTGACGATGCTATCAAACGTTGAAAATTCAAGCACTCATCCACTCTAATGAATAGCAAAATGAAATTAGAACAAGTTCTTCTAATTAATCTTCAAATGTCTCAGCATAAAGTTATATAAAAATTACATATCATAAACCTTCAAAGTTTTGGCTTAAATAGAAGATCATGAGATATACTGATCTAAAGTCTCTCTAACAACTATATCTATTCATATCCACCTATTCAAATCGAATCCATCTAATCTATCACTAAAAATCTGGAAACTCCTATGAAATCATAAAACTGCTCTATTTTCTAGAGATTTTCTGGATGACTAGTCATGTTTGACTAGCCTTGACCGGGCTTGATTTAGCTGGTTTTGACTTCACCAATTGGAATTAGTTTAGTCCTAGTTCCCAAGCTTTCCATTCATATATCTAGCTCGAGCCCAAGTGTCCTACAAATATTTCATGCACATAGCCATTATGGGAATTTCAAATTCTGTCCAAAAATATTGTTAAAACCCAATTTCTGCAAAAATATCTAAAAATTGAAAAACATAATTAATTTGTTTGAATATGCATAATAAGGTAAAAATGTGGTGTATATGGATGGTATATGGTGGGAAATGAAGGTAATTAAGTGGGTTTATGATAAATAAAATTACCAAAATTGAGGGCCAACATCTCCCCCTTGCTAATTCTCAAGCATGTGTTCATGCTTGTGTTTGTCTCATTGATCTTCTACCTCTGTATGCTGACCTCCCTGTTGTTGGGAAAAGTATCCAATACGGAATGACCCTATCCCACTCTAAGGGTGATAGTACCTCAGCAACAACCGAATGCAAAGCTATTCAAGATTACTTCTTTATGAGATGTAAGAGAGGGGAGAAAGAGATCCACTAACCGTTGTCTTCCGCTAATGTTTGACCCAATCTTCTCTCCTTGCTGCTTGCTCCCAGCTCCTTGCTCTTTCACTGGCCCAGCTACACAAAGATCCTGCAAAAGCACAAGAAAGGGAAACTACAAGAAGCATACATCCATAATTGATTCAAGGATTATAATAAATCAAATATACAAGCATCAATACGCCACAAAGACACATGCATATAGAAGAACCTAAAATGCTTTATTAATGGAAGAAGTAAAGTTCTGAGAGTGTTACAACCATAATAGGCCCAATCCAGCAACACCTCCCAGCAGAAAGAAATCTCCTCTTCACCTCCTTCAAAGCAATCACCCAATAGTTCTATACTCAAACCAACAGCACTTCCTTACATTCACAAGATTCCAGCCCCCCTAGACCTCATGAGAGAGCTCTATATATAGGAGATTTGGAGAAAGGATGAGTCAGCTTGAGTTTGGCATGAAGCTGACTAGTGTCCTCTCCCACTTCAGTTATACTTCAGTTCTTGAGTCCACTTGGAGTTTCTTGCTTCCACTTGGAGATCTAGATCCTCTTACTCATCACAAGGCGAATTCCTTGATCCAAGTGTCATTTTGGAAGCTTCCTGGGCATTTGACACCTTGCAGAATGACTGTGCCACTTGGCCAATCTCGCCCAGCGCAGGTAGCCTTCATTAGAGTTGACATTCAGTGCAGGTACAGAGTGGAGCAGTTGACATTCAGCGCAGATGCTCAGTGGAGCAGTTGACATGATCCAGAATTAGCTTGTTTTTGAGTGTTTTCAGGTCGAGAACTGATTTTCAGTGTTGTGGTTTGCTGACCTTGTTCCTCTAAGGGTAGGAACAACATGTTTAGGGACTTTGGATCCCTTAGATTATCGACATTTCATGCTTCATGCTGTAAGGCACAAAAATGTCTATAACAGTTGCCCCCTAAAGTATGAGGTAGTTTATCGGGTGAAATGCTTTATCAGGAGGATCCGAAGTTCATTCAATCGCTGAGAGGTGCCCTGTAATAAATACAATACAATACATTATTTTTCATTCTACTTTCATGATCTAGCTGAGGCGGGCATTCCCATGCTCAGCTTTATAAATTCATTTTGGTACATAGAACAGACGATCGTCTGATGGTAGACTGATAATTCTCTGCTGAAATTATCATCCTTTGAGTAGGATGATCATCTGCTGTAATGATGTACATATCAAATGTCTTCATATTTCCTGAATATATATCGTAGCCCGGATGGATGAAACTAGATCCGGGGTCTTCAAACACGTTCGATCTTCACTCTAAGTACAAGTCGATCCATGTGAGAATTGTGCTGAAGTCGAACATGGAAAGACATCGCTTGATTACCGGTCAATAATGTAAACCGTTAACAAGCGCGAGAGGAATCACCAATAATGAAAATGACCCTCAAGGTACTGCAGTACAATTCATGTGGTGTGAATAAAGGACTTGGCGTCGAACACCACGCAAAATCTTCTGGTCGAAGGTCATTAATGTATACCTGTCGCCGGAAGTGAGAAACTTGCCATTGAGGCATGCAAGCTTCAAAGTACTGGGGTTTTTGTTCCTAGATCAACTTCTTGGATAATGAGCTGAAGTCGACAAGAAGCGATCTGTCAAAGGAGGGCCTTAATGAATCCCACATCAGTGACACAGAACGGAGTTAATGATTTTAGTGGAGGTGAAAACAATCTGTGAGATATGATTCAGGGTGGCGATCATGGGTGGATGAAGGGTAATGTATGGCAGTGGATGGGACACGGTTGACTCTTTCTGAACACATCTCTTGAACATATAATGATACTGATGTGATGGATCGGTAGCATTACCCCAAATGTGGATGGTTTGGCGAGGACCATGGTGATGAGACCGGTGAATGAAACAACCCAACCCGATGTGATACGGAGGACAAAGTGTCATGTTCAAGAGCGACTTGCTACCATTAAATCTTTGAGGTTCTCCCAATTTTTCCCCAATCATTTCTGACCAGTACCTCTTTATTTTTGTCAAGCTTGAGGAGGATAACATATGCTTGTTCTATAACCTGCCCTTCGGGCAAGCCCATCACTATGTTTTAACGAGCCTAGCGATAGGGAAACTCGTTCTCGTCTAAAGACAAGTTTGTCGCTATTTAATCATTTTAACGAGTCTAACGACAAGGAAAACTCGGTCCTTTTCATTTTTAGAGAGTCTGAAAAGGTACAGAAATTTAACTCCAAAATTCCTTTTTCGTCATCTAATCCCTTAAGTCCGAAAAAGTATAAAACAATACAGAAGGGATGAGTTTTCGATAACTTTAACGAGCCGAATAAAACAAGTGCTCGACCTTTTTGTGCAATAATCCCTCAGGTCCAAAAAGATTAAAATCTAGAGGAGGGATAGCTCTTCCGGTCATTTTAACGAGCTGGAAGGCCAAAACTCGGCAAACTTTTCATATTTTACGAGTCAAATGGAAAGAGCTCAAAGAAGACTCGTCTTTTGAGGAACGAGTGATAAACAGGGATAGCAGCAGATTCCAGGTACAGGTTGGAATTTTCCAATCACGGCAGTGTCACAAGGATGGCTAGGTGAAATCACTCTTCGCAGCTGTTCCCCAAAATGGGTAAACAATCATATGGAGGTAAACGATTGGCCAAATGAACGGTGGAGGTGATGGCTGCAGCAAAACACGACCAAGGTCTTTTTACGGTTGATCAGGGTACATTCTTAATGGTTATTTACCGGGAAGTTCATTTTTTAACGAGCTTAAACTTGCTCAAAAGCTTATGTTTATTTTTAACGAGCATGAACTATGACGTTAAAACTGCTTGGATCTCGCTTTTCTATTTTTTAACGAGCATAAATTCCGTGGTAAAACTGCTCGATATACCAGTCATAAGATAAGAAATGTCTCCTGTGAGATAGCTATTTTTTATGGAGCTTTATCTCACGAAGCTATGCTCCTCATATCCTTCCTTTATGCAAGTTTGGAAACGGCTAATCCTACGAGTTTAAAGGGTTAGACCTACAGATTTAAAGGGAGGACCTACAAATTTAAAAAATAAATAGTCGTCCCTTGCTTGCACTCCAAAAGGTTGCATGCCCCCAGGTATAAAGTACAATTTCAAGGTTACCCCTACTTATCCGCTAAAACATTTGTTTTAATGGGTGAGGCTTGCCTCTTTCTAGTTACCCAAAGACGGTTCTATTTGCTGACGCAAATCAATCTCTTTCTTCGGCAATGTCTACCGAAATAGACATGGGTGAATGACTCTTTGTCAAACAAGTAACCTTGACAAAAGAATTCTAGAACAACCCCTCTTCCTTCCACGGACGGGGTACGGACTAGTCATATTCTTTCGCGGAAATTCTACCTTATACCCAAGGTTTCTTCTGCCCAAAGCAGACCAGGATGCATGCCCCCTGGGTTCCAGTCCCATCTTTCCGAATCACTCGCACTCATCGGGAAGGAGGACTGGGGGCGGAGACATTTCTTGGGTGAATAGACCATTCAGGGTTGGTATTTGACTATTTGCGATGCGTGATCCTGGAAATGAAAGTTGGTCTACAAGCTTGACCATTCTTCCTTCGTGTGGAAAACACATTACTCTAAAGAGTGAGGAGACTATAGCTCCCATGCAATATATATAGTCTCGTCCAAGGAGTAGGTTATAATCCAAGGGTCCTCGAACGACCATCACGTTCATTTGAACGGTCTTCCCTTTCAATGTAACAGGCACATTGGGGAGGATCCCTAATGGTCGACTGGTTCCTTTATCAAAACCCGAGAGATTTCTTATCTCAGGCAAAAGCTCTGGGGAACCCAGTGCTTTCCAAGCAATAGAGGAAAGGATACTCAAAGATTCCCCTTCATCAATGATAGTTCCAGCCATTACCATTCTGTAGATTTGGACTATGATTTTGAATGGTATACTGGCTGGCAACCGGGGTCTGCCTAGTTGGTTCCAATCAAAGGACACAACCAGGTTGCTTGGTGGTGGGACCGAATACACGGCCGGATATGACCCTGACGATGTTCTTTCCTGCGATAAAGGAATGGGCGCATTGCCCTAATGCTCATCAGAGTCGGTGTTGATGAAAAGAATCTGGATGGTGTCATCCTTATTCTCTTCAGTGAGGGTGTCATTTGAAGATGAATCTTCAGTGACGGTGTCATTTGAGGATGAAACCTCTGAAGGAAGAACCGGGTCAACTGCCGTATCGACCTTTAGACTTTCGTCTGGTCTGGATTCAATAGGTTCATTTTCAATGACTGACGCTTCAGCTGACCACTTGAGCGGGCCAGCTATATTTTCAACCAACGAAGGACTTGGCACGAGTTTTTTGTATCCAGGAGGAAGTCTCAACGGTGAAACCGGGCGATCTTCCAAAACTCTCTTCGCTTCGTCTAAGAAGGGACAATGGTGGATGGCGTGATCGCCTTTACACAGTTTGCAGGGGGATCTTGCTCCCCCTCTTTGTCTTGAACCTTCACTTTCGCTGGTTGACGGTAAACACTCAACATGGCTATCAGAGGTTGATGCTCCTGAATTGTGCAACCGAGGGGACCAGTCCCTTAGTATCCGGGGAATATAGGGACAATCTTTATGGAAGTGATCTCCTCTACATATGACACATGGCGATTTAGGCCTGGTCTGTGCTGTGTGTGGATTTTTGTCAGATGTCTTTTGCTTGCCCCCAGTCGCCTTAGGCTCCTTCTTCTTCTTCTCTTTCTTCTTCTTCTCCTTCTTCTCCATGGGAGCTTGGCTTTTGCCGGCTCTACCTTGCGAAGATGAAGGATTGGAGGAAGAGTTATAGGAAGTTGAAGGCTGGTGGGCAGCTCTAGACTCATCTAACTGCTGACTCGACTATTCAGGAAACATGGTGTTCTGAACTACATTGGTTGAGAATAGCCAAATAGGCAGGCCAATTGTCAGTCCTGGAAGCGACAATGTGGCCATGTGGGGCGCACCAACTTCTCCCCAAGAGGAGAAAGGACTAGGATTTCCATCTTGTGGAATTCCTTGGTTGGGGCGTTCCATGTTCTCAACCTAAAGATCAACGCAGGAATAGGAGGTGATTATGTTCCGTTTAAAATAAATTTTATAACGACGCTTTAGACACAACTTGCTTTTTCACTTTTTAAGAGTCGAGAAAAAGCTAAAGATGACTCTAGTCTCCTTCGATGTTTTAACGAGCCCGAAGTGACAAATGCTCGGATGGACTTTTTCAGTTATAGAGTTTGAAAAAGGCCAAAAGAAACTGCTCTGGAGTTCTAGGCAGAGGGTGTGCCAAACTTTTCGCAAAACCACAGAATACGTTTTACGGTACGAGTGGTCGATCTTCGTGAATGCTGTGTTCACTGCATTGCGATCGGTAGGGCGGCCGACACGGTTTCCTATTGGATAAAGGCTTTGTTCCTATAGGGGTCTCCCAATATATACGCGACGGTACGTGGGAGCACAAGTCCGTATTGATACTTATCGCTTCACCGTGGAGGAATCACCCAACCAATCAACGCTAAGATATCACGTTTAACGACGCCGGAACACGTCTCTAGCTTAGACCTCTATGTGTTTGCGTTATGTTTCAATGTGTTGTTATGTAAATTCAATTTATTTTAAGGTTGATCTTGTTTAGCAGTTTTCCTTTATGGATCACCACGAGATGTATGATAACACTCCTAAATGCAGTCTAAGATGATAAGCAAGCTTTTCAATCTTTCAACTTTGAAAATCTTAACTACTGAGGAAAAAGAAAGATAACATCTTTTCACACAGATCATAGAGCACACACTAATGCACTTTTTCCTAAATCAACATGCAAGCTGTCATAATGCATATGCACAATGCAATTATTTCTTTTCCCTTTCTTAATGTTTGTGTGACACAAAAAGAAAGCTGTTGTATAACTTTGAATTCAATTTCAAGTGAAAGCAAACAAGCTTGTCCAAAATCAAAAGACACCTTAAGATTTACTTGTTTCGACACTAGAAATATGTAAATTCAAACCATATGACGGAAGCAAAAACTCAATCAGCTATGAACAGCAAACAAACTAACTCTTAAGATCAAAACGACACTTTATCACAGGTCTAGATCTAAGAGGCCACAGCAAGACTAGTTCACTTTCGTTATGGGAAACTGTAAATGACACAAGAAATACACAAAGAACAAACACAGTTTCTTTATACAACTGAGGCGGAGTAGTGGCAAGGAAAGTTGGTTTCAGATAGGCACATTGACTGGTAACAGGCAGCAAAACAGGAGTGAAAACAGGGCAAGAAACAGCAGGAAACCCCAGTAGCACAAGGCAAGACTGGTCCAGCGCAGGTGGTACACAGGCAGTTTGACCTTCAGCGCAGGTAGCCCCTTTGGGAACTGCGCTGAAATGCAGACAGCCTTCACACAGCCTGCACTGAAGAATGAAACTTTCATTTCTCTTGGTTTCCGGGTCACAAATTGCTCAAAAATTCACAGTTTTTGGCCAAATCAGAAGCTATCAGTCAAGGACACACTAAGGGATGACAAGGAGGATGAAAAGCTATCACTAAGAGCTTATTAGAGTCCTTGTGGATCAGCTCTTCAAATCATAAAATTGCCCAGAAACTGAGCTAGAGTAGCTGCCCTCTACTTTGCATTTGAAAGATCCAAATGCAGTTCGATTCGGTACTCACTTCATTTATGAAATGAATAGCAAAAACACAAACAACCAACAAGATACAGTCCCCATTGGAGTCGCCAATTTGTTGTTGGAAAAAGTATCCAATACGGAATGACCCTATCCCACTCTAAGGGTGATAGTACCTCAGCAACAACCGAATGCAAAGCTATTCAAGATTACTTCTTTATGAGATGTAAGAGAGGGGAGAAAGAGATCCACTAATCGTTGTCTTCCGCTAATGTTTGACCCAATCTTCTCACCTTGCTGCTTGCTCCCAGCTCCTTGCTCTTTCACTGGCCCAGCTACACAAAGATCCTGCAAAAGCACAAGAAAGGGAAACTACAAGAAGCATACATCCATAATTGATTCAAGGATTATAATAAATCAAATATACAAGCATCAATACGCCACAAACACACATGCATATAGAAGAACCTCAAATGCTTTATTAATGGAAGAAGTAAAGTTCTGAGAGTGTTACAACCATAATAGGCCCAATCCAGCAACACCTCCCAGCAGAAAGAAATCTCCTCTTCACCTCCTTCAAAGCAATCACCCAATAGTTCTATACTCAAACCAACAGCACTTCCTTACATTCACAAGATTCCAGCCCCCCTAGACCTCATGAGAGAGCTCTATATATAGGAGATTTGGAGAAAGGATGAGTCAGCTTGAGTTTGGCATGAAGCTGACTAGTGTCCTCTCCCACTTCAGTTATACTTCAGTTCTTGAGTCCACTTGGAGTTTCTTGCTTCCACTTGGAGATCTAGATCCTCTTACTCATCACAAGGTGAATTCCCTGATCCAAGTGTCATTTTGGAAGCTTCCTGGGCATTTGACACCTTGCAGAATGACTGTGCCACTTGGCCAATCTCGCCCAGCGCAGGTAGCCTTCATTAGAGTTGACATTCAGCGCAGGTACAGAGTGGAGCAGTTGACATTCAGCGCAGATGCTCAGTGGAGCAGTTGACATGATCCAGAATTGGCTTGTTTTTGAGTGTTTTAAGGTGGAGAACTGATTTTCAGTGCTGTGGTTTGCTGACCTTGTTCCTCTAGGGGTAGGAACAACATGTTTAGGGACTTTGGATCCCTTAGATTATCGACATTTCATGCTTCATGCTGTAAGGCACAAAAATGTCTATAACACTCCCTTGCTATTCTGCCTATGGATCTACCTTGTGATGTAGAATCCTTTGCTTGTGCTGCTTGGAGAAATATAATAAGCCTCTCCATTTCCTCCTCTGCCAATTCGATTGGAGCACATCTCAGGATTATCTGAATTCTTTGTCATGTGAATCATGTCCATTACGATACTTTTGGAGATGTGTCTAAAAGTTTTCTTTGATTTTGAAAGAGGGTAGTAATTTCTTTTATTTGAACCCGATGAGTGTCCTTATGCAACCAATTCCTTTGTAATTTCCATTTCTTAATGCCCAATAACCAAAACTACTATTTTTGCCCAGTTTATGATATTGATAGGACATGAATTTCAAAGTAATGATCATTCAATTCTTTCCAAAGTAATGATCATTCAATTCTAGCAATGCCAGTGAAATTGAAGCAATTTGCACACGGAGTTGCAACAAACATTGTACAAGTAGCAGAAAACTCTATTAACCATTTTCTCATAAACTACAAAGTGGGTTTCTCTGAAATTTTGCAAAAAAATTTCTACCACTCCATTGCTTGTCTTCACCAAAAATTGGAAATATCCTCATCACGGATTTTGAGAGAAAGACAATTTGGCTGTAGGTGACATTGTTTGATTTCTTCAAAAATACAAATAAGTTTAACTTGAAATTTACCGTATCTATTGATCTCACAATGATGCATCCCCCTGCTAACTTTCATGACAATCTGATGCACGAAATTCAAGAAAAATGGGAAATGGCTGTAGGTGACAATGGTTGATTTCTGGAGAAATGAAAGTTCTTTTGGCATGAAATTTTCTGGGTTTATTCACCTTATATCAATGCATCTTCCCTAAAATTTTTGCATCAAATGGATATACGGTTTAAAAGTAATCAACAATTTTTGAAAATACAACTATTTGCTTAACAGGACTGTAATATTTTTCAAAAATTCTGAACCAAAATGTTGATTTGCTGAACTGATATGTAAATTTCCACCACTGTTGAATACGCATGAGGATGAGGAGAAATTCCTAAACTTGTAATGTCAAATTTCTGAGCTGAGACACCACCTCTGTTTTTGTTGCTTGTGGAGAGAAGGCTTTGTTTTAATGCTTTGAAAACACCTTTCTAGAAAATAACCTATCAAAATACCACAACAATATTCTGATTGCTATCGTCTTTATAAATTAAGTTCTAGACACCTAGAGGTTTGGAAATTACAAAATTTTTAAATTAACCCTCTCTGCCTTCAATTTTTAAGAATCAACACCATACTTGCTTTTTTTAGAAATCGAATTCAGGAAATGAATAGAATTTCTTCAAATTAACCTTCTTTGTCTTTTGCTGCAAATAATATCAAAACAAGGTCCTCTGTTTGTAAATCTGAGTGAAGAAAAATTTTGACTACGTGAAAGATTATAAAAATATCTCCCCTGTTTCAACAAAATTGCGTACTGTGTATACAACTGAAGTTTACACTTCTCATGAATTCATACTCTATCCTTCTTCTTCGAATATCCTTTCAAATGTATTCACTGTTTATAAGATGCTTCAAAAAAATTTTCTCACTATGTATGAAAAATATGCTCACTGTTTCCATAAATCGAATTTAGATGGAGAAATTTTGAAACTCAATGAATATACCTGATCTTGGAGTGGCCTTGTGATGACTCTCAATTAATGATTTTTTGCTCCTGTGTTGATGTAATGGAAATTCAATTAGAACTCCTCTTTAATCTTGTCAAGGATTCACTTTTCTCACAGGTGGCAACCAGTCGAGTTAAATGATGGTACACTAGGGCTCAATGGTGGCAAAGACGCGATTTTATAACTGGATTTTCATGACACTTCTCAAAACTATCCTGAGATTCACTAACCATAAACTCCATTCAACACTCGTAAAAATCCATAATCAATCCTTACCTGCCTATTCTACGCAATTCTTGGAGTTTGTTGCAGTGCTTTAATCCACTCGGTGAACAGAAATCTCGGTCTTCAACTCACGCTAAAATCAATGCCTATCCTTACTATTTCTCCACAACATCCTCTCCTATTTCTTACGCTACTCTTTCCTATTCAATTATAGCTCTATTCTCTCTCAATTTGAAGTTCTAGGCCTCTCTTTCTTATGGCTTCAATAGTTGAGAGAGTGTGTTATGGTTCTGCGTAGCTATAGCTTGGAGTAGGAGTAGCTCTGTGTTATTCTTTGCGGCCTCATAGCAGCTATGCATTAAGCTATCATTTTGCTTCAAGTTAGAGCAATTTTTCACAACCGAGAATGCTTCGCTATAGCTCCAGAGTTTTTCTATAGCTCTCAGGGTTCTAAATTGCGTAATTCTCTGAATTGCAGACTTCTTCTTTGAAAAATTTGACCATTTTGATTTGACCATTTGATGTCGATTTCAATGCTGCCATGATTTAATATTTTTTTCTTAAAAATTTTAATTCATATGTACTATGGATCAACGTATTCGACATTTCTTTTATTTCCTCTAAAGTTGCATCATGGTTTGTATATTAGAGTTTTGAATAACCACTAACATTTACATTTTGAATACTCACGACTGTAAGGATCTTTGCTTATCCATCATATGTGCATGTTGCATATTCATGTTTTTATTGTTGTAGTCTTGTGTCCATTTTATCTTCATATCCTCTTATATTTGATTTTAAAATGACCATAGTTTTATTTAGGTCGTTTTTAAATCAAAATTTTTACAATGATACTAACCCTTTCTTGTATTTTGATTTTGTATAGGCATAACCCTATCTTGCCTGATGGTCAATAAATCAATAAAGGAAGGAGATATGGCCAGAAAATTTTATCAAAATTTATTAAAAAAAAAATAGGGTTGTAAATGATAATGAATATGGTTAATAGCTGAATATATGGTGGATGAATAAATAAATGTATAGGGTGTTGAATGAATAAATGTATAGGGATTTGAATTTTTTTTTATATATGGTAGGATAATGTATATGGAAATGATTTTTGTATGGTAGAAATAGGGTAAATGATAATTTGTAATATAGTTTATTATGATGAAGTTAATGGGAGAAATGTGGAATGCTAAATGTAGTGGAGGAATGGTAAATGTAGTGGATGCATATCAAGTTAATCTAGTTTTATCAATTTCTAGATTTTTTTCAAAAATCAAAGGTTCTACGAATTTTTTTTTTTACACTTACTATGCTTGTACTTCCATAATAGCTTGATGTCAATGCTAACTGATGATGTCCTTTGCTGGTTCATTTTTTCCTGATGATGATGGTTCTTCAGGGATATTCTTTTATGGAATTTAGACACTAGTTTTTGCATCTGATATTCAAGTCCCTTTTATATTGTCTTTGTTCAGGTCCCTCGCTAATGAATGTGGATGAATATTCTTTATTCAGGTCCCTAATTGGTAAATGTGAGCGCAGGTGCTTTATTCAGGTCCCTTATCAAACTATTGCTCAAACTATTTGCATAGTTTTGTTATGAATCTTCCCCCTTGCTTATTCTGGAGGATGATTCCTGCAAAATCAAACAGAAGAAATGGTAAAACAAAATAGAGAATTCATATTGGCCAAACAAGTTGGTTTTCCGATATGAATTCGAGTTTGTGTTGTGCCAAATTCCTTTATTATTTTTTATCTTTGTCTACATTTTTTTATTCTTTTCTTTTCTAGATGGAGGTGGGGTGTAATGGAGTAGGGAACTATGAAACGATTATGAAAATATATTATATTGAAGTCATGATTTAGTAGTAAATGGATAAATAATAATTCTGGACTTCAATGTGCATGATCGCGGAGCTTAACATACAATATAGATGATGGATGAAATCATGAACAATATGGCTTACGAAAGACTTCTTTGGAAATTGATGTGACTTGACATGGTACAGAACTTGACTTCTTCTTCTGATTATTAACTTCATATCTTTTGCCTTGGTCTCGATCATGTTGTAGGGTTTGTTGTTGTTGTTGGTCAATAACTAAAGACAAGATTTAAGAGTTTGAGTTTCAATGGATGAACTCAAAATCAGGTGAATTTTCACTTTTCCTTGACTTGAACATTTATATTCATATTCTTAAATATGAATTTAATATTGACTTTGAAAACTGCTTCATCCATGGTGTTCACTCCTTTATTCATCCTATGACCTACAAAAACATGGCACTTGCCTGTAATACAATATTAGATGATGGAGGAAGAGAGGCGTACAGTCTCTCTTCTTCTAATAAATATATAAATCATTACAAGCATTGCTTAGAAATCAAGTCCAAAGATTATATACAAACAAAATGCATTTATTTACTCCTTGAGGAATGGTGGCTAGCCTAGACCTCATAGCGGTATTTTGTTTACAAAATAATCGTTTTATATCCAATTAAAGTGATTCCAAAGCCAAGTTGAAGTGAATTCATATGGCTACTTCCAATATAAACAGGTTTTCAAAATGGTTTAAAATGTTATGGTAAAAATTATAAGGAGTGCCATGTTTGATATAGCTGCTTGTTAATTTTTAACTAGACCAATAGTCACTATTTGAAGTGTAACTTCTTCAATAAAGATCAGATCAATGTGATTACACTTTGAGATTAAATTAGATTCATTTTTGTCTTTCTAGTAAAATCATGTTTTAAAAATTCTTATGCTTGATATCGCAAAATTGGTGATTTTTATGCTTGATATCACAAAATTGGTGATGAACAGACCTAGGAGGCGGAGTTTTACTACGCTGCTTCGAAGACATGTAGTCACTAAATGTGGCATACATTTTTCATTTCAACTCTAAATGGGATGATTCAAATTGTGTCTTAAACTAGACTTGAATATATATCTTTCATGTAAACAGGTTTTGAAAATAATATGATTTGGTATGTTAAATATGCCAATGAACAGTCAAGACCTAGAATTGTCAACATGCAGATTTTTCAAGAAGCAGTTAGTATTTTAAGAATAGCTTTTTCAAAGGATACTTGATTGAGGTAAAAATGTTTCCATTAGACACCTCAAATGTAGGCTGTTAACATTTCACCTGAAACCTAGTTTTGATTTTGATCACATTTTTATTTGTGATGTAAATTGAAAATTTCAAAATGGATTCAAAAACTAGATTTCAAGAGATATGTAAAAAAAACATGATTTAAAATTGATCCTATATGGTTACCCAAACTAGGATTTTTATTACTGCATTTTGCCATGTAGTCCTTTCAAATGTATATTGAACAATGATGTGAAGAAATATTCATGACAGTTTGAAACAAAATTATTATGGAAGTCTTATTGTGAATTCATTCTACTTATTTATTTATTCTATTCTATCCTATTCTATTTTAGAAAAATAATTCATTCTCTGAAGTATAAGAGAATTTCCAATGCATCCATTTTCGTAACAAGATCATAAGTAAACTCATATCCAAATTTGAAAAATATACGTTAATGAATATTTGGACATGAAAATTTATTTGACCATAAAGATTTGATGAGAAAGAATGTTGAAAAATGGAGTAGTGTTGTAACCTAATGACTAGTTGAAACCAAGTTTTAAGATGGTCTTCGTTTTCTTGGCTCTCATTAATTGTCATAGCACAAAACTCTTCTTGTGGTACTTGTTCAAAATCTTTTATGCACAAGGGATCTTGTAATATACATGCTAGAAATTCTTCAATTTTGGCTCTAATGTTTGATCTTCATTGCATGTGATCCATGACTCGTTCACCTCCTCACAAAGATAGCTAGAAGGATGTTCTAGATCATCTTCATGGATGTTTTGTTGCTCTTCTATCCTTTGACATGAAGATTCATCCCTAGTGAGCATTCTAAATTGAGGAAAAGGACTTGAGAATAGTTTTGTGGTGGCATACCCTCCTTCTCTAAATGATTTCTTTAACATCATTTTTTTTAGATTTTGTCTTGCAAATGGATTTTGTAGTTATTTTTTTATTTTATTATTTTTTGTTGGGGGTTTTGTTTTGGAAATCTACTTTTAGGATCTCTATTTCTAGGCATAAATAAACATAACTAAGACAAATGTATATTAACTATATTTTGTTTTATCAATTTTTTAGTGTTTTTGTTTATCTTCTATTTGACTATGTTGATAATTGCCTCCCCGGCAACGGCGCCAAAATGTTGAGCTAATTTATTAACACAAATTACCACAAGTATTTAATTATCAACCCGGGTTTGTAAAACTTGGAGGCAAGTCCACAGTATATGGATATCAGATGTAGCCAAGCTTAGAAGATAAAATTCAAAGAGTTAAAGAAGTACATATTACAAATATAAACCTATTTTAACAATTTCTAATTCACTTATGTAATATGTGAGGGATGAGGCTCCTAACCTAGGAGAACCAAGTTGTCCTTCCCTGCAATACTACTTTCATGAAGAGAAATCTAAAAGCACTAATTAACAATGGTTTATGATGCAGAAGATGTAAAATAAGAGGCTCCTAACTAAGGAGGACCAGATTGTCCTTCTTCACAATCCTACTCTATCATAATCACCATTGCTTCAAACCAGAAATGCATAAATAACTTCAAATAAGAAAAGGAGAATGAAATTCAGTTTTAGTTCAAGATCAAATAGAAGGGGAATTTAACTTAAATTCCTATGTGTCCCTTCATATGTAGATTAGAATTAAACCAATATCCATTCAAAAATCATCACACATTAGTTCAAATAAGAAAATATGAAACTAAACAAATAAACAAATCTAAAGCAACTAGTTTATGAGAATTAAGCTAGTTTAACAATGAAGTGTACTTAGCTTGGAGTGGGGGCCCTCCACTCTTGCCTTGCACACTTGAAGATGCTATCAAATGCTGAAACTTCAAGCACTCATCCACACTAATGAATACGAAAATGAAAGTAGAACAGGTTCTTCTAATTAATTTCCAATATTCAAATGTCTCAGCATAAAGTTATATAAAAATTACATATCATAAGCTTTAAAAGTTTTGGCTTAAATAGAATATCATGAAACAAACTGATCTAAAGTCTCGCTAACAACTATATTTATTCATATCCACCTATCCAAGTTTTAATCCATCCAATCTATCACTAAAAATATGGAAAATCCTATGCAATCATAAAACTGCTCTATTTCCTAGGGATTTTCTGGATGACTAGTCATGTTTGACCAGCCTTGACCAGGCCTGATTTAGTTTGTTTTGACCGAACCATTTGGAATTAGTTTAGTCCTAGCTCCCAAGCTTTCCATTCATGTATCTAGCTCGAGCCCAAGTGTCCTACAAATATGTCATCCACATAGCCATTATGAGAATTTCTAATTCTGTCCAAAAATACTCTTAAAACCAAATTTTTGCAACAATATCTAAAGATAGAAAAAAATAATTAATTTGTTTGAATATGCATAATAAGGTCAAAATAAGTTGTATATTGATGGTATATGGTGGAAAATGATGGTAATTAAGTGGCTTTATGATAAATAAAAATTTTCAAAATTGAGGGCCAACATCTCCCCCTTGCTAATTCTCAAGCATGTCCTCATGCTTGTCTTTGTCTCATTGATCTTCTACCTTTGTATGCTGACCTCCCTTGCTATTCTGCCTATGGATCTACCTCCTGATGTAGAATCCTTTGCTTGTGCTGCTTGAAGAAATATAATAAGCCTCTCCATTTCCTCCTCTGTCAATTCAATTGGAGCACATCCAAGGATTATCTGAATTCTTTGTCATGTGAATCATGTCCATTACCATACTTTTGGAGATGTGTCTAAAATTTTTCTTTGATTTTGAAAGAGGGTAGTAATTTCTTTTATTTGAACCCGATGAGTGTCCTTATGCAACCAA
The DNA here is from genome assembly GCA_031772625.1 of Pinus tabuliformis. NCBI lineage: Eukaryota > Viridiplantae > Streptophyta > Pinopsida > Pinales > Pinaceae > Pinus > Pinus tabuliformis. The sequence continues at coordinate 633,666,677 of CM062817.1, read as the reverse complement.
TTCCTTTGTAATTTCCATTTCTTAATGCCCAATAACCAAAACTACTATTTTTTCCCAGTTTATGATATTGATAGGACATGAATTTCAAAGTAATGATCATTCAATTCTTTCCAAAGTAATGATCATTCAATTCTAGCAATGCCAGTGAAGTTGAAGCAATTTGCACACGGAGTTGCAACAAACATTGTACAAGTAGCAGAAAACTCTATTAACCATTTTCTCATAAACTACAAAGTGGGTTTCTCTGAAATTTTGCAAAAATATTTCTACCACTCCATTGCTTGTCTTCACCAAAAATTGGAAATATCCTCATCACGGATTTTGAGAATAAGACAAATTGGTTGTAGGTGACATTGTTTGATTTCTTCAAAAATACAAATCAGTTTAACTTCAAATTTACCGTATCTATTGATCTCACAATGATGCACCCCCCTGCTAACTTTCAAGATAATCTGATTCACGAAATTCAAGAAAACTGGGAAATGGTTGTAGGTGACGATGATTAATTTCTGGAAAAATGAAAGTTCTTTTGGCATGAAATTTTCTGGGTTTATTCACCTTATATCAATGCATCTTCTCTAAAATTTATGCATCAAATGGTTATACGGTTTAAAAGTAATCAACAATTTTTGAAAATGCAACTATTTGCTTACCAAGACTGTAATATTTTTCAAAAATTCTGAACTAGAATGTTGATTTGCTGAACTAATATGTAAATTTCGACCACTGTTGAATACCCATGAGGATAAAGAGAAATTCTTGAACTTGTAATTTCAAATTTCTGATCTGAGACACTACCTCTGTTTTTGTTGCTTGTGGAGAGAAGGCTTTGTTTTAATGCTTTGAAAACACCTTTCTAGAAAATACCCTATCAAAATACCACAACAATCTTCTGATTGCTACCGTCTTTATAAATTAAGTTCTAGACGCCTACAGGTATAGAAATTACAAATTTTTTAAATTAACCCTCTCTGCCTTCAATTTTTAAGAATCAACACCATACTTGCTTTTTTAGAAATCAAATTCAGGAAATGAATAGATAATTTCTTCAAATTAACCTTCTTTGTCTTCTGTTGCAAATAATATCAAAACAAGGTCCTCTATTTGTAAATCTAGGTGAAGAAAAATTTTGACTGCGTGAAAGATTATAAAAATATCTCCCCTGTCAAAATAAAATCTTTCACTGTTTTGAAAAATCATGCTTTACCCTCATGAAAATTTTCCCTATTTCAACAGAATTGCGTACTGTGTATACAACAGAAGTTTACAGTGCTCATGAATTCATACTCTATCCTTCTTCTTTGAATATCCTTTTGAATGTATTCACTGTGTATAAGATGCTTCAAAAAAATTTGCTCACTATGTATGAAAAATATGCTCACTATTTCCATAAATCGAACTTACATGGAGAAATTTCAAAACTCAATGAATATACCTGATCTTGGAGTAGCCTTATGATGACTCTCAGTTAATGAGTTTTTGCTCCTGTGTTGATGTAATGGAAATTCAATTAGAACTCCTCTTTAATCTTGTCGAGGATTCACCTTTCTCACAGGTGGCAACCAGTCGAGTTAAATGATGGCACACTTGGGCTCAATGGTGGCAATGACCCGATTTTATAACTGGAGTTTCATGACACTTCTCAAACTATCTTGAGATTTACTAACCATAAACTCCGTTCAACACTCGTAAAAATCCAGAATCAATCCTTACCTGCCTCTTCTGCCCAATTCTTGGAGTTTTTTGGAGTGCTTTAATCCACTCGGCGAACAGAAATCTCGGTCTTCAACTCACGCTAAAACCGATGCCTATCCTTCCTATTTCTCCACAACGTCCTCTCCTATTTCTTACGCTACTCTTTCCTATTCAATTATAGCTCTATTCTCTCTCAATTTAAAGTTCCAGGCCTCTCTTTTTTATGGCTTCAATAGCTGAGATAGTGTGTTATGGTTCTACATTGCTATAGCTTGGAGTAGTAGTAGCTCTGTGTTATTCTCTGCAGCCTCATAGCAGCTCTGTGTTAAGCTATCGTTTTGCTTCAAGTTAGAGAATTTTTTTGCAGCTGAGAATGTTTCGCTACAGCTCCAGAATTTTTCTACATCTCTCAGGGTTCTAAAATGCGTAATTCTCTGAGTTGTAGACTTCTTCTTTGAAAATTTGACCATTTTGATTTGACCCTTTGATGTCGATTTCAATGCTGCCATGATTTAGCATTTGTTTCATAAAACTTTTAATTCATATGTACTATGGATCAATGTATTCGACATTTCTTTTATGTCCTCTAAAGTTGCATCATGGTTTGTATATTAGAGTTTTGAATAACCCCTAATATTTACATTTTGAATAGTCACGACCATAAGGATCTTTGCTTATCCATCATATGTGCATGTTGCATATTCATGTTTTTATCATTGTAGTCTTGTGTCCATTGTTTCTTCATATCCTCTTATATTTGATTTTAAAATGACCATAGTTTTATTTAGGTCATTTTTAAATAATTTTTTTTACAATGATACTAACCCTTTCTTGTCTTTTGATTTTGTAGAGGCATAACCCAATCTTGCCTGATGGTCAACAAATCAATAAAGGAAGGAGATATGGCCAGCGAATTTGTTGGGTCCCTATAATACTAGTGATTACCCCATTACTATAGTAGTTATACCCCTTATTAATATTGTTGTGCCCCTATTGCCCCCATATTGTTATTACTGTAACCCATATAATCCCTCTATTGTTATTTTTGTGGCTTTATATTATTATTGTTAGGTTGGCTGGATTATATTGTAACTCCTTAGACTCATATATATAGAAAGGAGGTTTTGTCATTTGAATCATCCAAGAATTGTTCATTTATGTAATGTAAAGGAGGTTTCCCCCTCGAAGAGGCTGAATTCTAATGCGTTGATCTATCTTTTCTATCTTTTCTTGAGCTCATTTCATAACATTTGGTATCAAAGCTTTGGATTCTATGGTTTCGCTACTCCAAACAGGTCATCATGGAATTTTCTCTATAACTTTCTTTCTGCGACGTTTCAGAAGTCGCAAGAAAAACCCATTTGAGAAGAAATCGCTCTGAACCTTGGGTCCGAATTTCAGAGCTTTTTGTATGATATTTGCAGAGATATGATCTGCGGAAGTTGGTCTTTTTGCAGACTCTTGAATTACATTCAAAACAGGTGACCTGGGGAAAATCGTCATAACTTTCTTTCTGGGGATCAGATTGAAATTTCATAAAAAGGTACAGAAATAGGACAGACTGCAGTTTCTTGTATGCATGTTTTAGATCCAAAGGTTGAAACAGTGACTCGTGGCATGTCGTAAAGGTTTTCTCTACTAAACTAGTCTATAAGCAAGTCACTGTGGGAGATTTCACATAAATCTTGCTTGGAGAATCCAATTTGGGTCAGACTTGTGGAATTGGAAAGAGGACACAGAGGGCTACTACAGCTCACAAATTCAGAACTAGATGATTGGAAAGTACAGAGATACATCAGAGGCAATATCGAGCTCCTACAAAGTGAAAAAACGGTGTGTAGATTTTCTTAAATTTTTGCTTAAGCTTGGTTTGAAAATTTATTTTGAAGGAATTCAAAGGGCATAGTAGAGAATTATTATCGGTAACTGATGCCCCGAAGAAAGAAAATGCAAACACCTAGTAAGGAACCTGAAAGCTCTAGCATGACTCATGAAGAAGAGGAAGAAATGCAACATGATATATCAAAATTACAAGACCAAGTGCAACAACTGTCCCTTGCACAAAAAGGAACAGAATCTAAGATGGACGGTTTAAAGAAAGATGTAGAAGCTAAGATGGATGGTTTAAAGAAAGGTGTAGAAACTAAGATGGACTGTTTAAAGAAAGGCGTAGAAGCTAAGATGATTGACGTGGAAGCTAAGATGGATGATTTGAAGATAGATTTGAAGACATACATGGATGAATTGAAGATAAATATGAATAAGTTGCTACAAGAAATGGTCCCTAAGGGTGAAAGGGTACTAAAGGAAACTCATGATGAGAACAAAAGAAATGTTAATCATGATTCCATAGACACTAATGTTGGATCGAAGACTCACCATATTCCAAAAATCGATATGAGGAAGTTTGATGGCAAAGATCCTGCCATATGGATATTACAGATGGAGCAATTCTTCGATCTCAATAATGTGCAAAACACACAAAAAGTACGTATGGCAACTTTATATCTGGAACCAAATCAGTTTGTATGGTATCAATGGCTTTGCTCTCGTAAACCATTTATCACTTGGGCAATTTTTACGGAAGAATTGATAGCACATTATGAGGATACAAAAAGCAACATTTTTTTAGCCAATTGATAAGTCTCAAACAAAAGGGTTCAATAATGGAGCACATTGAGGAGTTCCAAAAATTGAACATAAGGGTAAAAGATATTCCAGAGGAGCATAGGATTGATGTGTTCATAGGGGATTTAAAGGATAATATCCAACATGATGTTCGCCTTTGGGAACCTCATTCATTAGAGAAGGCATTCAGGTTAGCAAGAAAAATGGAAAGCAAAATTATGGCAACCAGGAAGCATACCACTCACAACTATAAAGAGGGAAGTGTTGTTGCCCCTAGTCTTCCACAACCTATAAGGTTGACACCACAACAATTGGAAGAAAAAAGAGCAAAAGGGCTTTGTTACAGTTGTGATAGCAAATACACTAAAGGTCATAAGTGTGCTGAGAAGAAATTATTCTACATAGATTGTGAAGAGGAAGAAGAAAAGGAGCAAGAAAGGTCAAAAGAAGAGGATATACTCCAGGAACAAAGCCTAGATGAAGAACAAATAAATCCGACCATATCTTGTAATGCATTGGCGGGAATTATCACTCATCAAACCATCAAGATAGAAGGACAAATCAAGAAGAAAAAGGTAATAGTGTTGATTGATTCAGGAAGCACCCACAATTTTATTCATTGTAAGGTAGCAAAAGAATTGAATTGCTTCCTATATCCAGCACCAGAGTGTCAAGTGATGATTGCAAATGGAGGAACAATAAATTGCTCTGGAAAGTGCCATAATATCAAGCTATCCATGGGAGAATATGTATTGACTAGCCCAATGCTTTCCATTCCAATGGGAGGTGCTGATGTTGTACTCGGAGTCCAATGGATACAATCCCTAGGTACAATAGCTTTTAATTTTCAAGAACTTTTCATCAAATTTTCTACGGAAGGAAAGGAAGTTGAATTAAGGGGTATTGCAGGGAAACCAAGAAAGATAATCAGCTCTAATAGTATGACAAAGCTTCTAAAAAAGGAGCAAAGAGGTGTAATTGCACAATTATGCTCGCTAGATGTTTCCACATCGGAATCATCTATTTCTCCAGATATCCAAAAAGTCCTGGACAATCATTCCAAGGTATTTGAGACTCCCAAAGGTCTCCCACCTATGTGTGATCATGATCATGCTATTCATTTGATTCCAGGAAGTGTTCCTCCAAACATCAGGCCGTACAGATATCCCTATGTCCAAAAGAGTGAAATTGAACGTATGGTTGCAGAAATGCTAGAGGCTGGTATAATTCAACTGAGTCAAAGTTCTTTCTCTGCTCCAGTAGTATTGGTGCACAAGAAGGATGGATCATGGAGCATGTGTCCGGATTATAGGGAGCTCAACAAGCTCACTATTAAAGATAAGTTCCCCATTCCTGTCATTGATGAATTATTGGATGAATTGCATGGATCAATTTACTTCACCAAGTTGGATCTTCATTCAGGATATCATCAAATCAGAATGAAGACTGAAGACATTCCAAAAACAGCATTTAGAACTCATGAGGGTCATTATGAATTTTTGGTCATGCCTTTTGGCCTTACCAATGCACCTTCAACATTTCAAGGTGTGATGAATTCAATTTTCAAACCATTCCTTAGAAAATTTGTGTTAGTATTTTTTGATGATATACTAATCTACAGTGAGTCTTGGAAGGATCATGTTGAACATGTTGACAAGGTGCTACAACTATTGAAGGAGAAACAATTATATGCAAAAAGATCCAAATGTTTCTTTGGAGTCCAGGAGGTGGAATATTTGGGTCATATTGTATCTCATGAAGGAGTTAAGGTAGACCCTAGCAAAATTAAAGCCATTAAGAAATGGAAAATCCCCACATCCATAAAGCATCTGCGAGGATTTTTCGGGTTGACAGGGTATTATCGCAAGTTTGTTAAGAATTATGGGAGAATAGCAGCACCTCTAACAACATTATTGAAGAAAGATGCATTTTCATGGACTCCGGAAGCAACAAAGGCCTTTGAACATCTTAAAGAGGAAATGTGCCAAGCACCGGTCTTAGCTACACCGGACTTCACAAAAACCTTTATTGTGGAATGTGATGCTTCAGGAAATGGAATTGGTGCTGTTCTAATGCAAGATGAAAGACCCATTGCTTTTGAAATTCATCCAATCAAGGGAAAGTTTTTAAGCAAAGCTATTTATGAGAAGGAAATGTTGGCAATACTCCATGCACTTAAGAAATGGCGACCCTACCTAATGGGAAGACACTTCAAGGTAAAAACGTATCATGATAGCCTTAAATACTTTTTACAACAAAGATTATCCTCTGAAGAGCAACAAAAGTGGGTGACAAAGATGTTGGTTTATGACTTTGAAATCATCTACAAAAAAGGGAAGCAAAATGTGGTGGCAGATGCACTCTCAAGAAAGGATGAGGATGTGGAAGCATTGTTGTGCGCCATTTCTATTATCCAACCAGATTGGATAAACGAAGCAAGGGAGGAATGGAAGAATGACGAAGAAGTGTGGGCACTTATTCGAAAGTTACAACAAGATTCCAGTACGTCTCGTACATTTAGCTGGCAAAATGATTCGTTATGGTACAAAGATCGCTTATACCTCTATAAGAATTCCTAGCTAAAACAAAATATTCTTATGGAATTGCAAACTTCTCCCTTAGGAGGGCACTCAGGATTTTTAAAAACTTACCACAGGGTTAAGAAGGAATTTTTTTGGGATGGCCTTAAATCAGATATTCAAAAGTTTATGGCTGAATGTTTGGTTTGCCAACAAAATAAAGTTGAAACAATTAAGACACCGAGTCTATTACAACCTTTATCCATTCCAAGCCAACGTTGGGAGGAGGTTTCAATGGATTTTATCACAGGTTTACCCAAGTCTGAGGGAAAGAGTGTCATCATGGTGGTAGCTGACAGACTTACCAAGTATGCACACTTTTGTGCATTATCACATCCATTTAAAGCCAATACAATTTCTACTGCATTTATGGAAACAATTCAAAAGCTACATGGAAACCCAAAGATTATTGTAAGTGACAGAGATCCCATTTTCACTGGAAATTTTTAGACATAATTATTTTCTTGTCTTGGTACTCAGTTAGCTCATAGCTCATCTTATCATCCTCAATCTGATGGGCAAACTGAGATAGTAAACAAATGTTTGGAAGGATATCTTCGTTGCTTTGTATCTGATAAATAGACACAATGGGTCAAATGGTTGCCTCTGGTTGAATGGTGGTATAACACTTCCTTCCATACAGCAACAAAAATGACCCCATTTATGGCACTTTATGGGTATCAACCACCATCCATCACATCATATTTAAGAGAAAATTCTAAGGTTTAGGCAGTGGAACATCACATCAAACATCAACAACAAGTCCTCCAACTCTTAAAGGATAACCTCGTGTTGGCACAGAATAGAATGAAACAACAGGCAGATCAACATCGCAGTGAAAGAAGTTTTGATGTAGGTGATTGGGTATTCCTACGGCTACAACCATATAAGAAAATGTCCCTCAAGCAAGCTAAGAAGGATAATAAATATCACCAAAGTATTATGGTCCGTACAAGGTGTTGCAAAAGATTGGTACTATGGCATACAAATTGGAGCTTCCTGCAGCTTCTCGATTGCACCCAGTTTTCCATGTTTCATGTTTAAAGAAGGCTATAGGTGACAAGCTCCCAGTTCAAACAATATTGCCAGAACTTGACGAGGAAGGAAAAATTATATTGGAACCGGAAGCAGTCACAGAAACAAGAACTCGACAGCTACGAAATCGTTCAATTTCAAAGTATCTTATCAAGTGGAAGAACTTATCCGCTGAAGATTCCACATGGGAGGATGAGAATTTTATGCAGAAGTATCCAGAACTACTCAAGCGTTGAGGACAACACTTTTTTTAAGGAGAGGGGCATGTTGGGTCCCTATAATACTAGTGATTACCCCATTACTATTGTAGTTATACCCCTTATTAATATTGTTGTGCCCCTATTGCCCCCATATTGTTATTATTGTGCCCCATAGAATCCCTCTATTGTTATTTTTGTGGCTTTATATTATTATTGTTAGGTCGGTTGGATTATATTGTGACTCCTTAGACTCCTATATATAGAAAGGAGGTTTTGTCATTTGAATCATCCAAGAATTGTTCATTTATGTAATGTAAAGGAGGTTGCCCCCTCGAAGAGGCTGAATTCTAAGGCGTTGATCAAAATTTATTAAAAAAAAACAATAGGGTTGTAAATGATAATGAATATGGTTAATATGTGAATATATGGTGGATGAATGAATAAATGTATAGGGTGATGAATGAATAAATGTATAGGGATTTGAATTTTTTTTTATATGGTAGGATAATGTATAGGGAAATGATTTTTGTATGGTAGACATAGGGTAAACGATAGTTTGTAATATAGTTTATTATGGTGAAGTTAATGGGAGAAATGTGGAATGGTAAATGTAGTGGAGGAATGTTAAATGGAGTGGAATGCATATCAGCTTAAACTAGTTTTATCAATTTCTATATTTTTTTCAAAAATCAAAGGTTCTAAGAATTTTTTTTTTTACACTTACTATACTTGAACTTTCTTAATAGCTTGATGTCAATTCTAACTGATGATGTCCTTTGTTGGTTCATTTTTTCCTCATGATGATGGTTCTTCAAGGATATTCTTTGATGGAATTTAGACACTAGTTTTTGCATCTGATATTCAGGTCTGTTTTATATTGTCTTTTTTCAAGACCCTCGCTGATGAATGTGGATGGATATTCTTTATTCAGGTCCCTAACTGATAAATGTGAATGCGGGTGCCTTATTCAAGTACCTTATCAAACTATTGCTCAAACTATTTGTATAGTTTTGTTACGAATCTTCCCCCTTGCTTATTTTGGAGGATGATTCCTACAAAATCAAACAGAAGAAATGGTAAAACAAAATAGAGAATTCATATTGGCCAAACAAGTTTGTTTTCTGATATGAACTCGAGTTTGTGTTGTGCCAGTTTCCTCAATTTTTACAACCAAACTCCTTTATTATTTTTTATTTTTTTCTATTTTTTTTGTATTCTTTTCTTTTCTAGATGGAGGTGGGGTGTAATGGAGTATGGAAGTATGAAAGGCTTATGAAAATAGATTATATTGAATTCATGATTTAGTAGTAAATGGATAAATAATAAGTCCGGACTTCAATGTGCATGATCGCAGAGCTTAACATACAATATGGATGATGGATGAAATCATGAACAATATGGCTTATGAAAGACTTCTTTGGAAATTTATCTGACTTATCATGGTACAGAACTTGACTTCTTCTTCTGATTATTAACTTCATGTCTTTTGCCTTGGTCTCGATCACGTTGTAGGGTTTGTTGGTGTTGTTGGTCAATAACTAAAGACAAGATTCAAGAGTTTGAGTTTCATTGGATGAACTCAACATTAGGTAAATTTTCACTTTTCCTTGACTTGAACATTTACATTCATATTCTTAAATATGAATTTAAGATTGACTTTGAAAACTACTTCATCCATGGAGTTCACTCCTTTATTCTTCCTATGACCTGCAAAAACATAGCACTTGCCTGTAATAAAATATTAGATGATGGAGGAAGATAGGTGTACAATCTCTCTTCTTCCAATAAATATGTAAATTGTACAAGCATTTCTTAGAAATCAAGTCCAAAGATGATATACAAACAAAATGCATTTATTTACTCCTTGAGGAATGGTGGCCAACTTACACCTCCTAACGGTATTTTGTTTACAAAATATTCATTTTACATCCAATTAAAGTGATTCCAAATCCAATTTTAAGTCAATTCATATGGATACCTTCAGTATAAACAGTTTTTCAAAATGTTTTAAAATTATATGGTATAAATTATGAGGAGTGTCATGTTTGATATAGCTGCTTGTTAATTTTTAACTAGACCAACAGTCACTATTTGAAGTGTAACTTCTTCGATGAAGATCGGATAAATGTGATTCCACTTGGAGATTAAGTTAGATTCGTTCTCGTCTTTCCAGTACAAACATGTTTTAAAAATTCTTAGGCTTGATGTCACAAAATTGGTGATGAACAGACCTAGGAGGCAGAGTTTTACTACATTGTTTTGAAGACATGCATTCACTAAATGTGGCACTAAATTTTCATTTCACCTAAAAATGGGATGATTCAAATTGTTTCTTAAACTAGACTTGAATATGTATCTCTCGTGTAAAAAGGTTTTCAAAAGAAGATGATTTGGTATGTTAAATATGCCAATAAACATTCAAGACCTAGAATTGTCACCATGCAGATTTTTTGAGAAGCAGTTAGTATTTTAAGAATAATTTTTTCATAGGATACCTGATTGAGGTGATTCAAATTGATTTGGAAACTAGATTCCAAGATATATCTTCCTTATGAATTTCAGGTAAAAATGTTTCCATTAGACACCTCAAATGTAGGTTGTACTAACTCTGTCCTCAACATTTCACTTGAGACCTAATTTTGATTTTGATCACATTTTTATTTGTGATGTAAATTGAAACTTTCAAAATGGATTCAAAACTAGATTTCAAGAGATATGTAAAAAAACATGATTTAAAAATGATCCTATATGGTTACCCAAAATAGGATTGTTCTTACTGCATTTTTCCATGTAGTCCTTTCAAATGTATATTGAACAATGATGTGAAGAAATATTCATGACAGTTTGAAACAAAATTATTATGGAAGTCTTATTGTGAATTCATTCTACTTATTTATTTATTCTATTCTATCCTATTCTAATTTAGAAAAATAATTCATTCTCTCAAGTATAAGAGAATTTCCAATGCATCCATTTTCATAACAAGATCATAAGTAAATTCATATCCAAAGTTGAAAAATATACGTTAATCAATATTTGGACATGAAAATTTATTTGACCATAAAAATTTGATGAGAAAGAATGTTGAAAAATGGAGTAGTGTTGTAACCTAATGACTAGTTGAAACCAAGTTTTAAGATGGTCTTTGTTTTCTTGGCTCTCATTAATTGTCATAGCACAAAACTCTTCTTGTGGTACTTGTTCAAAATCTTGTATGCACAAGGGATCTTGTAATATACATGCTATAAATTCTTCAATTTTTCTCTCTAATTTTTTATCTTCATTGCATGTGATCCATGACTCATTCACCTCCTCACAAAGATAGCTAGAAGAAAGTTCTGGATCATCTTCATGGATGTTTTGTTGCTCTTCTATCCTTTGACAAGAAGATTCGTCCCTAATGAGCATTCTAAATTAAGGACAAGGACTTGAGAATAGTTTTTTGGTGGCATACCCTCCTTCTCTAAATTATTTCTTTAACATCATTTTTTTTAGATCTTGTCTTGCAAATGGATTTTGTAGCTATTTTTTTTATTTTATTATTTCTTGTTGAGGGTTTTGTTTTGGGAATCTACTTTTAGGATCTCTATTTCTAGGCATAAACACACATAAATAAGACAAATGTATATTAACTAAATACTTTTTTATCAAATTTTTAGTGCTTTTGTTTATCTGCTATTTGACTATGCTGATAATTTCCTCCCCGACAACGACGCCAAAATGTTGAGCTAATTTATTAACACAAATTAACACAAGTATTTAATTATCAATCCAGGTTTGTAAAACTTGTAGGCAAGTCCACAGTATATGGATATCAGATGTAGCCAAGCTTAGAAGAAAAAATTCGAAGAGTTAAGGAAGCACATATACAAATATAAACCTTGTTTAACAATTTCTAATTCACTTATGTAATATGTGAGGGATAAGGCTCCTAACTTAGGAGAACCATGTTGTCCTTCCTTGCAATACTACTTTCATGAAGAGAAATCTAAAAGCACTAATTAACAATGGTTTATAAAGCAGAAGATGTAAAAGAAGAGGCTCCTAACTAAGGAGGGCCAAATGGTCCTTCTTCACAATCCTACTCTATCATAATCACCATTGCTTCAAACCAGAAATGCAAAAATAACTTCAAATAAGAAAAGGAGAATGAAATTCCATTTTAGTTCGAGATCAAATAGAAGGGGAATTTAACTTAAATTCCTGTGTGTCCCTTCATATGTAGATTAGAATTAAACCAATATCCATTCAAAAATTATCACACATTAATTCAAATAAGAAAATCTGAAACTAAACAGGTAAACAAATCTAAAGCAACTACTTCATGAAAATTAAGCTAGTTTAACAATGAAGTGTACTTAGCTTGGAGTGGGGGCCCTCCACCCTTGCCTTGCACACTTGAGGATGCTATCAAACGCTGAAAATTTAAGCACTAATCCACACTAATGAAAACCAAAATGAAAGTAGAACAAGTTCTTCTAATTAATCTCCAATATTCAAATGTCTCAGCATAAAGTTATACAAAAATTACATATCATACTCCTTCAAAGTTTTGGCTTAAATAGAAGATCATAAAACAAGCTGATATAAAGTCTCTATAAAAACTATATCTATTCATATCCACCTATCCATGTTGAATCCATTGAATCTATCACTAAAAATATGGAAAATCCTGTGAAATCATAAAATTGTTCTATTTCCTAGGGATTTTCTGGATGACTAGTCATGTTTGACCAGCCTTGAACGGGTCTGATTTAGCTTGTTTTGAACGAACCAATTGTAATTACTTTAGTCCTAGTTCCCAAGATTTCCATTCATGTATCTAGCTTGAGCCCAAGTGCCCTACAAATATGTCATCCACATAGCCATTATGGGAATTTCTAATTATGTCCAACAATACTCTTAAAACCCAATTTTTGCAAAAATATCTAAAAATTGAAAAACATAATTAATTTGTTTGAATATGCATAATAAGGTCAAAATAAGGTGTATATGGATTGTATATGTTGGAAAATGATGGTAATTAAGTGGGTTTATGATAAATAAAAATGACCAAAATTGAGGGCCAACATCTCCCCCTTGCTGATTCTCAAGCATGTCCTCATGCTTGTCTTTGTCTCATTCATATTATACCTTTGTATGCTGACCTTCCTTGTTGTTATGCCTATGGATCTACCTCCTGATATAGAATCCTTTGCTTGTGCTGCTTGAAGAAATATAATAAGCCTCTCCATTTCCTCCTCTGTCAATTCAATTGGAGCACATCCAATGATTAACTGAATACTTTGTCATGTGAATCATGTTCATTACCATACTTTTGGAGATGTGTCTAAAAGTTTTCTTTGGTTTTGAAAGAGGATAGTAATTTCTTTTATCTGAACCTGATGAGTATCCTTATGCAACCCATTCCTTTGTAACTTCCATTTCTTAATTCCCAATAACCAAAACTACTATCTTTGCCCAATTTATGATATTGATAGGACATGAATTTCAAAGTAATGATCATTCAATTCTTTCCAAAGTAATGATCATTCAATTCTAGCAATGCCAGTGAAGTTGAAGCAATTTGCACACGGAGTTGCAACAAACATTGTACAAGTAGCAGAAAACTCTATTAACCATTTTCTCATAAACTACAAAGTGGGTTTCTCTGAAATTTTGCAAAAATATTTCTACCACTCCATTTCTTGTTTTCACCAAAAATTGGAAATATCCTCATCACGGATTTTGAGAAAAAGACAAATTGGCTGTAGGTGACATTTTTTGATTTCCCCAAAAATACAAATCAGTTTAACTTGAAATTTACCTTATCTATTGATCTCACAATGATGCATCCCCCTGCTAACTTTCATGATAATTTGATGCACGAAATTCAAGAAAAATGGGAAATGGTTGTAGGTGACGATGATTAATTTCTAGAAAAATGAAAGTTCTTTTGGCATGAAATTTTCTGTGTTTATTCACCTTATATCAATGCATCTTCCCTAAAATTTTTGAATCAAATGTATATACGGTTTAAAAGTAATCAACAATTTTTTAAAATGCAACTATTTGCTTACCAAGACCGTAATATTTTTAAAAAATTCTGAAATAGAATGTTGATTTGTTGAACTGATATGTAAATTTTGACCACTGTTGAATACCCATGAGGATGAGGAGAAATTCCTGAACTTGTAATGTCAAATTTCTGAGCTGAGACACTACCTTTGTTTTTTTTGCTTGTGGAAAGAAGGCTTTGTTTTAATGTTTTGAAAACACCTTTCTGGAAAATACCCTATCAATATAGCACAACAATCTTCTGATTGTTACCATATTTATAAATTAAGTTCTAGACACCTACAGGTCTAGAAATTACAAATTTTTTATATTAACCCTCTCTGCCTTCAATTTTTAAGAATCAACAACATACTTGCTTTTTCAGAAATCGAATTCAGGAAATGAATAGACAATTTCTTCAAATTAACCTTCTTTGTCTTCTGCTGCAAATAATATCAAAACAAGGACCTCTTTTTGTAAATATGAGTGAAGAAAAATTCTGACTGCGTGAAAGATTATAAAAATATCTCCCCTGTCAAAATAAAATCTTTCACTGTTTTGCAAAATTTTACTTTACCCTCATGAAAATTCTCCCTGTTTCAACAAAATTGCGTACTGTGTATACAACTGAAGTTTACAGTGCTCATGAATTCATACTCTATCCTTCTTCTTCGAATATCCTTTCAAATGTATTAATTGTGTATAAGATGCTTCACAAAAATTTGCTCACTATGTATGAAAAATATGCTCACTGTTTCCATAAATCGAATTTACATGGAGAAATTTTGAAACTCATTAAATATACCTGACCTTGGAGTGGCCTTGTGATGACTCTCAGTTAATGATTTTTTGCTCCTGTGTTGATGTAATGGAAATTCAATTAGAACTCCTCTTTACTCTTGTCGAGGATTCACTTTTCTCACAAGTGGCTATGAGTCGAGTTAAATGATGGCACACTTGAGCTCAACGGTGGAAAAGACCCAATTTTAAAACTGGAGTTTCATGACACTTCTCAAAACTATCTTGAGATTTATTAACCATACACTCCGTTAAACACTCTTAATAATCTGGAATCAATCCTTACCTACCTTTTCTACGCAATTCTTGGAGTTTGTTGGAGTGCTTTAATCCACTCGGCGAACAAAAATCTCGGTCTTCAACTCATGTTAAAACCAATGCCTATCCTTCCTATTTCTCCACAACGTCCTCTCCTATTTCTTACGCTACTCTTTCCTATTCAATTATAGCTCTATTCTCTCTCAATTTGAAGTTCCAGGCCTCTATTGTTTATGGCTACAATAGCTGAGAGAGTGTGTTATGGTTCTGCATAGCTATAGCTTGGAGTAGGAGTAGCTTTGTGTTATTCTCTGCAGCCTCACAATAGCTCTGCGTTAGGCTATCATTTTGCTTCAAGTTAGAGCAATTTTTCACAACAGAGAATGTTTCGCGACAGCTCGAGAGTTTTTCTATAGCTCTTAGGGTTCTAAACTGTGTAATTATCTGAGTTGCAGACTTCTTCTTTGAAAATTTTGACGATTTTGATTTGACCCTTTGATGTCGATTTCATTGCTACCATGATTTAACATTTGTTTCATAAAACTTTTAAGTCATATGTACTATCGCTCAATGTATTTGACATTTCTTTTATGTCCTCTAAAGTTGCATCATGGTTTGTATATTAGAGTTTTGAATAACCACTAATATTTACATTTTAAATAGTCACGACCGTAAGGATCTTTTCTTATCCATCATATGTACATGTTGCATATTCATGTTGTTATCATTGTAGTCTTGTGTCCATTTTTTCTTCATATCCTCTTATATTTGATTTTAAAATGACCATAGTTTTCTTTAGGTCATTTTTAAATCAAAATTTTTACAATGATACTAACCCTTTCTTGTCTTTTGACTTTGTAGAGGCATAACCCAATCTTGCTTGATGGTCAACAAATCAATAAAGGAAGGAGATATGGCCAGAAAAATTGATCAAAATTTATTTAAAAAAAAAAGGTTGTAAATGATAATGAATATGGTTAATAGGTGAATATATGGTGGATGAATGAGTAAATGTATAGGGTGATGAATGAATAAATGTATAAGGATTTGAATTTTTTTTTTATATGGTAGGATAATGTATAGGGAAATGATTTTTGTATGGTAGGAATAGGGTAAATGATAGTTTGTAATATAGTTTATTATGATGAAGTTAATGGGAGAAATGTGGAATGGTAAATGTAGTGGAGGAATGGTAAATGTAGTGGAATGCATGTCAAGTTAAACTAGTTTTATCAATTTCTAGATTTTTTTCAAAAATCAAAGGTTCTAAGAATTTTTTTTTTTACACTTACTATACTTGTACTTCCATAATATCTTGATGTCAATGCTAGCTGATGATGTCCTTTGTTGGTTCATTTTTTCCTCATGGTGATGGTTCTTGAAGGATATTCTTTGATGGAATTTAGATACTAGTTTCTGCATCTGATATTCAGGTCCCTTTTATATTGTCTTTGTTCAGGTCCCTCGCTGATGAATGTGGATGCATATTCTTTATTTAGGTCCCTAACTGATAAATGTGAATGCGGGTGCTTTATTCAGGTCCCTTATCAAACTGTTGCTCAAACTATTTGCATAGTTTTGTTGCGAATCTTCCCCCTTGCTTATTCCGAGACTTGTCCCCATGTCTTGCTTATTTTGGAGGATGATTCCTGCAAAATCAAATAGAAGAAATGGTAAAACAAAATAGAGAATTAATATTGGCCAAACAAGTTGGTTTTCCGATATGAATTCGAGTTTGTGTTGTGCCAGTTTCTTGGATTTTCACAACCAAACTCCTTTATTATTTTTTATCTTTTTCTATTTTTTTTTTATTCTTTTCTTTTTTGGATGGAGGTGGGGTGTAATGGAGTAGGGAAGTATGAAAATATTATGAAATAGGTTATATTTAAGTCATGATTTTGTAGTAAATGGATAAATAATAAGTAAGGACTTCAATGTGCATCATCGCGGAGCTTAACATACAATATGGATGATGGATGAAATCATGAACAATATGGCTTATGAAAGACTTCTTTGGAAATTGATGTGACTTGACATGGTACAGAACTTGACTTCTTCTTCTGATTATTAACTTCATGTCTTTTGCCTTGGTCTCGATCATGTTGTAGGGTTTGTTGGTGTTGTTGGCCAATAACTAAAGACAAGCTTCAAGAGTTTTAGTTTCATTGGATGAACTCAACATCAGGTGAATTTTCACTTTGCTTTGGCTTGAAAAGTTTTATTCATATTCTTAAATATGAATTTAAGTTTTACTTTGAAAAATACTTCATCCATGGAGTTCACTCCTTTATTCTTCCTATGACTTGCACAAACATAGCACTTGTTTGTAATACAATATTAGATTATGGAGGAAGAGAGGTGTACGGTATCTATTCTTCCAATAAATATGTAAATCATTACAAGAATTGCTTATAAATCAAGTCCAAAGATGATATACAAACAAAATGCATTTATTTACCCCTTGAGGAATGGTGGCCATCCTAGACCTCCTAGCGGTATTTTGTTTACAAAATATTCGTTTTATATCCAATTAGAGTGATTCCAAATCCAAGTTGAATTGAATTAATATGGCTACCTCCAGTATAAACAGGTATTGAAAATGGTTTAAAATGATATGGTAAAAATTATAAGGAGTGCCATGTTTGATATAGTTGCTTGTTAATTTCTAACTAGACAAACAATCACTATTTGAAGTGTAACTTCTTCGATAAAGATCAGATCAATGTGATTCCACTTGGAGATTGAATTAGATTAATTTTTGTCTTTCCAATAGAAACAGGTTTTAAAAATTCTTAAGCTTGATATCACAAAATTGGTGATGAACAGACCTAGGAGGCAGATTTTTACTACGCTGTTTTGAAGACACGCAGTAACTAAATGTGGCATAACTTTTTCATTTCACCTCCAAATGGGATGATTCAAATTGTATCTTAAACTAGATTTGAATATATATCTCCCGTGCAAACAGGTTTTGAAAAGAAGCCGATTTGGTATGTTAAATATGCCAATGAACAGTCAAGACATAGAATTGTCACCATGCAGATTTTTTGAGAAGCAGTTAGTATTTTAAGAATAAATTTTTCATAGGATACCTGATTGAGGTGATTCAAATTGATTTGGAAACTAGATTCCAAGGGATATATTCCTTATGAATTTCAGGTAAAAATGTTTCCATTAGACACCTCATATGTAGGTTGTACTAACTTTGTCCTCAACATTTCACTTGAGACCTAGCTTTGATTTTGATCACATTTTTATTTGTGATGTAAATTGAAACTTTCAAAATGGATTCAAAAACTAGATTTCAAGAGATATGTAAAAAAAACATGATTTAAAAATGATCCTATATGGTTACCGAAAATAGGATTGTTCTTACTACATTTTTCCATGTAGTCCTTTCAAATGTATATTTAACAATGATGTGAAGAAATATTCATGACAGTTTGAAACAAAATTATTATGGAAGTCTTATTGTGAATTCATTCTACTTATTTATTTATTCTATTCTATCATATTCTATTTTAGAAAAATAATTCATTCTCTCAAGTATAAGAGAATTTCCAATGCATCCATTTTCGTAACAAGATCATAAGCAAACTCACATCCAAATTTGAAAAATATACGTTAATGAATATTTGGACATGAACATTTATTTGACCATAAAGATTTGATGAGAAAGAATGTTGAAAAATTGAGCAGTTTTGTAACCTATTGACTAGTTGAAACCAAGTTTTAAGATAATCTTTGTTTTCTTGGCTCTCATTAATTGTCATAGCACAAAACTCTTGTTGTGGTACTTGTTCAAAATCTTATATGCACAAGGGATCTTGTAATATACATGCTAGAAATTCTTCAATTTTTGGCTCTAATGTTTGATCTTCATTGCATGTGATCTATGACTCGTTCGCCTCCTCACAAAGATAGCTAGAAGAAAGTTCTGGATCATCTTCATGGATGTTTTGTTGCTCTTCTATCCTTTCACATGAAGATTCATCCCTAATAAGCATTCTAAATTGAGGACAAGGACTTGAGAATAGTTTTGTGGTGGCATGCTCTCCTTCTCTAAATGATTTCTTTAACATTATTTTTTTTAGATCTTGTCCTGCAAATGGATTTTGTAGTTACTTTTTTATTTTATTATTTTTTGTTGGGAGTTTTGTTTTTGGAATCTACTTTTAGGATCTCTATTTCTAGGCATAAACAAACATAACTAAAACAAATATATATATTAACTAAAAAAAATTTAATCAAATTTTTAGTGTTTTTGTTTATATTCTATTTGACTATGCTGATAATTTCCTCCCCGGCAACGGCACCAAAATGTTGAGCTAATTTATTAACACAAATTAACACAAGTATTTAATTATCAATCCGGGTTTGTAAAACTTGGAGGCAAGTCCACAGTATATGGATATCAGATGTAGCCAAGCTTAGAAGATAAAATTTGAAGATTTAAGGAAGTACATATTACAAATATAAACCTATTTTAACAATTTCTAATTCACTTATGTAATATGTGAGGGATGAGGCTCCTAACTTAGGAGAACCAGGTTGTCCTTCCCTGCAATACTACTTTCATGAAGAGAAATCTAAAAGCACTAATTAACAATGGTTTATGATGCAAAAGATGTAAAAGAAGAGTCTCCTAACTAAGGAGGACCAGATTGTCCTTCACAATCCTACTCTATCATAATCACCATTGCTTCAAAATAGAAATGCATAAATAACCTCAAATAAGAAAAGGAGAATGAAATTCAGTTCTAGTTCAAGATCAAATAGAAGGGGAATTTAACTTAAATTCCTGTGTCCCTTCATATGTAAATTAGAATTAAACCAATATCCATTCAAAAATCATCACACATTAATCCAAATAAGCAAATCTGAAACCAAACAATTAAACAAATCTAAAGTAACTAGTTCATGAAAATTAAGCTAGTTTAACAATGAACTGTACTTAGCTTGGAGTGGGGGCCCTCCACCCTTGCCTTGCACATTTGAGGATGCTATCAAATTCTGAAACTTCAAACACTCATCTACACTAATGAATACCAAAATGAAAGTAGAACAAGTTCTTCTAATTAATCTCCAATATTCAAATGTCTCAGCATAAAGTTATTTAAAAATTACATATCATAAGCCTTCAAAGTTTTGGCTTAAATAGAAGATCATGAAACAAACTGACCTAAAGTCTCTCTAACAACTATATCTATTCATATCCACCTATCCAAGTCGAATCCATCCAATCTATCACTAAAAATATGGAAAATCCCGTGAAATCATAAAACTAATCTATTTCCTAGGGATTTTTTGGATGACTAGTCATGTTTGACCAGCCTTGACCGGGCTTGATTTAGCTTGTTTTGACCGAACCAATTGGAATTAGTTTAGTCCTAGTTCCCAAGAAATTCATTCATGTATCTAGCTCGAGCCCAAGTGTCCGACAAATATGCCATCCACATAGCCATTACGGGAATTTCTAATTCTCTCCAAAAATACTCTTAAAACCCAATTTTTGCAAAAATATCTAAAAATTGAAAAACATAATTAATTTGTTTGAATATGCGTAATAAGGTCAAAATAACGTATATATGGACCATATATGGTGGAAAATCATGGTAATTAAGTGGGTTTACGATAAATAAAAATGACCAAAATTGAGGGCCAACATCTCCCCCTTGCTGATTCTCTAGCATGTCCTCATGCTTCTCTTTGTCTCATTGATCTTCTACCTCTGTATGCTAACCTCCTTTTTGTTCTGCCTATGGATATACCTCTTGATGTAGAATCCTTTTCTTGTGCTGCTTGAAGAAATATAATAAGCCTCTCAATTTCTTCCTTTGTCAATTCAATTGGAGCACATCGAAGGATTAACTGAATTCTTTGTCATGTGAATCATGTCCATTACCATACTTTTGGAGATGTGCCTAAAAGTTTTTATTTTTATTTTGATACAGGATAGTAATTTCTTTTATCTGAACCCGATGAGTATCCTTATGCAACCCATTCCTTTGTAATTTCCATTTCTTAATGCCCAATAACCAAAACTACTATTTTTTCCCAATTTATGATATTAATAGGACATGAATTTCAAAGTAATGATCATTCAATTCTTTCCAAAGTAATGATAATTCAATTCTAGAAATGCCAGTGAATTTGAAGCAATTTGCACATGGAGTTGCAAAAAACATAGTACAAGTAGCAGAAAACTCTATTAACAATTTTCTCAGAAACTACAAAGTGGGTTTCTCTGAAATTTTGAAAAAATATTTCTACCACTTCATTGCTTGTCTTCACCAAAAATTGGAAATATCCTCATCATGGATTTTGAGAAAAAGACAAATTGGTTGTAGGTGACATCGTTTGATTTCTTCAAAAATACAAATCAGTTTAACTTGAAATTTACCGTTTCTTTTGATCTCACAATGATGCATCCCCCTACTAACTTTCATGATAATCTGATGCACGAAATTCAAGAAAAATGGGAAATGGCTATAGGTGATGATGGTTGATTTCTAGAAAAATGAAAGTTCTTTCGGCATGAAATTTTTTGGGTTTATCCGACTTATATCAATGCATCTTCCTAAAATTTTTGCCTCAAATGGATATACGGTTTAAAAGTAATCAAAAAATTTTGAAAATGCAACTATTTTCTTACCAAGACTGTAATATTTTTCAAAAATTCTGAACTAGAATCTTGATTTGCTGAACTGATATGTAAATTTCGACCACTGTTGAATACCCATGAGGATGAGGAGAAATTCCTGAACTTGTAATGTCAAATTTCTGAGCTGAGACACTACGTCTATTTTTGTTGCTTGTGGAGAGAAGGCTTTGTTTTAATGCTCTGAAAACACCTTTTTGGAAAATACCCTATCAAAATACCACAACAATCTTCTGATTGCTACCGTCTTTATAAATTAAGTTCTAGACACCTATAGGTTTGGAAATTACAAAATTTTTAAATTAACCCTCTCTGCCTTCAATTTTTAAGAATCAACACCATACTTGCGTTTTCAGAAATCGTATTCAGGAAATGAAGAGACAATTTCTTCAAATTAACCTTCTTTTTCTTCTACTACAAATAATATCAAAACAAGGTCCTCTGTTTGTAAATCTGAGTGAAGAAAAATTCTGATTGCGTGAAAGATTATAAAAATATCTCCCCTGTCAAAATAAAATCTTTCACTATTTTGCAAAATCGTGCTTTACCCTCATGAAAATTCTCCCTGTTTCAACAAAATTGCATACTATGTATACAATTGAAGTTTACATTGGTCATGAATTCATACTCTATCCTTCTTCGAATATCCTTTCAAATGTATTCACTGTGTATAAGATGCTCCACAAAAATTTGCTCACTATGTATGAAAAATATGCTTACTTTTTCCATAAATCGAATTTACATGGAGAAATTTCAAAACTCAATGAATATACCTGATCTTGGAGTGGCATTGTGATGACTCTCGGTTAATGAGTTTTTTCTCCTGTGTTGACGTAATGGAAATTCAATTAGAACTCCTCTTTAATCTTTTCGAGGATTCACTTTTCTCATAGGTGGCAACCAGTTGAGTTAAATGATGGCACACTTGGGCTCAATGGTGGCAAAGTCCCGATTTTATAACTGGAGTTTCATGACACTTCTCAAAACTATCCTGAGATTTACTAACCATAAACTCCGTTCAACACTCATAAAAATCCGAAATCAATCCTTACCTGCCTCTTCTGCACAATTCTTGGAGTTTGTTGGAGTTCTTTAAACCACTCGGCGAATAGAAATCTCGGTCTTCAACTCACGCTAAAACCGATGCCTATCCTTCCTATTTCTCCATAACATCCTCTCCTATTTCTTGTGCTACTCTTTCCTATTCAATTATAGCTCTATTCTCTCTCAATTTGAAGTTCCAAGCCTCTCTTTTTTACGGCTTCAATAGCTGAGAGAGTGTGTTATGGTTCTACGTAGCTATAGCTTGGATTAGGAGTAGCTCTCTGTTATTCTCTACGGCATCACAGTATCTCCGCATTAAGCTATTGTTTTGCTTCAAGTTAGAGCAATTTTTCACAGCCGAGAATGTTTCTCTACAGCTCTAGAGTTCTTCTACAGCTCTTAGGGTTCTAAGCTGCGTAATTCTCTGAGTTGCAGACTTCTTCTCTGAAAATTTTGACCATTTTGATTTGACCCTTTGATGTCGATTTCAATGCTGCCATGATTTAGCATTTGTTTTATAGAACTTTTAATTCATATATACTGTGGCTCAATGTATTCGACATTTCTTTTATGTCCTCTAAAGTTGCATCATGGTTTGTATATTAGAGTTTTGAATAACCACTAATATTTACATTTTGAATAGTCACGACCATAAGGATATTTGCTTATCCATCATATGTGATTGTTGCACATTCATGTTTTTATCATTGTATTCTTGTGTCCATTTTTTCTTCATATCCTCTTATATTTGATTTTAAAATGACCATAGTTTTATTTAGGTCGTTTTTAAATCAAAATTTTTACAATGATACTAACCCTTTCTTGTCTTTT
Organism: Pinus tabuliformis; assembly: GCA_031772625.1. Taxonomy (NCBI): domain Eukaryota; kingdom Viridiplantae; phylum Streptophyta; class Pinopsida; order Pinales; family Pinaceae; genus Pinus; species Pinus tabuliformis. The sequence continues at coordinate 633,642,912 of CM062817.1, read as the reverse complement.
GATTTTGTAGAGGCATAACCCAATCTTGCTTGATGGTCAACAAATCAATAAAGGAAGGAGATATGGCCAACAAATTTGATCAAAATTTATTAAAAAAAAAATGGGGTTGTAAATGATAATGAATATGGTTAATAGGTGAATATATGGTGGATGAATGAATAAATGTATAGGGATTTCAAATTTTTTTTATGGTAGGATAATGTATAGGGAAGTGATTTTTGTATGGTAGGAATAGGGTAAATGATAGTTTGTAATATAGTTTATTATGATGAAGTTAATGGGAGAAATGTGGAATGGTAAGTGTAGTGGAGTGCATATCAAGTTAAACTAGTTTTATAAATTTCTAGTTTTTTTTTCAAAAATCAAAGGTTCTAAGAATTTTTTTTTTTTACACTTACTATACATGTACTTCCATAATAGCTTGATATCAATGCTAACTGATGATGTCCTTTTTTGGTTCATTTTTCCTCATGATGATGGTTCTTCAAGGATATTATTTGATGGAATTTAGACACTAGTTTCTGCATCTGATATTCAGGTCCCTTTTTATATTGTCTTTGTTCAGCTCCCTTGCTGATGAATGTGGATGCATATTCTTTATTCAGGTCCCTAACTGATAAATGTGAATGTGGGTGCTTTATTCAAGTCCCTTATTAAACTATTGCTCAAACTATTTGCATAGTTTTGTTATGAATCTTCCCCCTTGATTATTCTGAGACATGTCCCCAAGTCTTGCTTATTTTGGAGGATGATTCCTGCAAATCAAACAGAAGAAATGGTAAAACAAAAAATAGAATTCATATTGGTAAAACAAGTTGGTTTTCCGATATGAATTCGAGTTTGTGTTGTGCCAGTTTCTTGGATTTTCAAAACCAAACTCCTTTATTATTTTTGATCTTTTTCTATTTTTTTTTATTCTTTTCTTTTCTCGATGGAGGTGGGGTGTAATGGAGTAGGGAAGTATGAAAATCTTATGAAAATACGTTATATTGAAGTCATGATTTAGTAGTAAATGGATAAATAATAAGTCTGGACTTCGATGTGCATGATCACAGAGCTTAACATACAATATGGATGATGGATGAAATCATGAACAATATTGCTTATGAAAGACTTCTTTGGAAATTGATGTGACTTGACATGGTACAAAACTTGACTCCTTCTTCTTATTATTAACTTCATGTCTTTTGCCTTGGTCTCGATCATGTTGTAGGGTTTGTTGGTGTTGTTGGTCAATAACTAAAGACAAGCTTCAAGAGTTTGAGTTTCATTGGATGAACTCAACATCAAGTGAATTTTCACTTTGCTTTGACTTGAACATTTGTATTCATATTCTTAAATATGAATTTAAGATTGACTTTGAAAAGTACTTCATCCATGGAGTTCACTCCTTTATTCTTCGTATTACCTGCAAAAACATAGCACTTGTCTGTAATACAATATTAGATGATGGAGGAAGAGAGGTGTACAGTCTCTCTTCCTCCAATAAATATGTAAATCATTACAATCATTGCTTAGAAATCAAGTCCAAAGATGATATACAAACAAAATGCATTTATTTACCCCTTGAGGAATGGTGGCCAGCCTAGACCTCCTAGCGGTATTTTGTTTACAAAATATTCATTTTATATCCAATTAGAGTGATTCCAAAGCCAAGTTGAAGTGAATTAATATTTATACCTCTATTATAAATAGGTTTTTAAAATGGTTTAAAATGATATGGTAAAAATTATAAGGAGTTCCATGTTTGATATAGTCGCTTGTTAATTTTTAACTAAACCAACAGTCACTATTTGAAGTGTAACTTCTTCGATAAAGATCGTATCAATGTGATTCTACTTGGAGATTCAATTAGACTCATTTTTCGCTTTCCAGTAGAAACAGGTTTTAAAAATTCGTAGGCTTGATATCACAAAATTGGTGATGAACAGACCTAGGAGGCAGAGTTTTACTATGCTGTTTTGAAGACATGCAGTCACTAAATGTGGCATAACTTTTTCATTTCACCTCAAAATTGGATGATTCAAATTGTGTCTTAAACTTGACTTGAATATGTATCTCCCATATAAACAAGTTTTTAAAAGAAGATTATTTGTTATGTAAAATATGCCAATGAACAGTCAAGACCTAAAATTGTCACCATGCAGATTTTTCGAGAAGCAGTTAGTATTTTAAGAATAAATTTTTCATAGGATACTTGATTGAGGTGATTCAAATTGATTTTGAAACTAGGTTCTGAGGGATATATTCCCTATGAATTTCAGGTAAAAATGTTTCCATTAGACACCTCAAATATAGGTTGTACTAACTCTGTCCTCAACATTTCACTTGAGACCTAGTTTTTGATTTTGATCACATTTTTATTTGTGATGTAAATTGAAAATTTCAAAATGGATTCAAAAACTAGATTTCAAGATATATGTAAAAAAAAAACATGATTTAAAAATGATCCTATATGGTTACCCAAAATAGGATTGTTATTATTGCATTTTTCCATGTAGTCCTTTCAAATGTATATTGAACAATGATGTGAAGAAATATTCATGACAGTTTGAAACAAAATTATTATAGAAGTCTTATTGTGAATTCATTCTACTTATTTATTTATTCTATTCTATCCTATTAACAAAGGAACATGGCGTATGGCTAGGGTTTGGAGGCGAGGGTTTCGGGTGGAACCTCGCTCAGATCACGGCTAAGAAACTACAGGCAGGTTTCTGCGTTCAGGTGCAGGCGCAGGAGGACACCCCACGGATGACTGGCAGGTGGAGGTGGTTGTCTTTCTATGTTTGCGTTTTTTCTGTGAAGGAATATTTTTAAAGTTGAAGCTGCAGTTCCCCGTTTTCCGTTTACTTGTTTCTCGGGTGTGCGCGCTCGTCATCTTGTCTGCTTGCTATCGCTTTCCTCGAACGCACCTCTAAACCATGGTTAATTCGAATGAGTTGGTGGACTTGGACCCGGAACTGGAGGATATCCTTTCTATCTGGGGTAAGGATCCCACAGTTCAAAATGTGGAGCAGTACTTCGAAGCATTTGAACTTTCGAGGCAGGAGGCTTTCTCTCAGGAGGTAAAACCATCGTTTTTAATCCAAGGCAGTGGCTCGGGCAGAGAAACCATCAACCCTTGTAACCAGGTCTCTTTCAAGCAGCCGGATAGGGAGGCTGTGGCGGATGGGTCGTCAACAGGCGCAATTTTCTCTGAAAACAAGAGTAACCTAGGGTCTTTCCGGAATTTCTCCTTGAAGGGTTTTGAGGATACAGCAAATTTGGGGCTTTCCTCGGGTCTTGGTAAAGGTAGGGCTTCTGGTGGGGTTTCTTCGCTCTCCAGGGTTTCGCTGCCGAAGATTTCCCCTCTCTCAAAAGAAATTCCAGCTGAAGGTTTCGTGGGTCAATTCGACAACTCTGCGGGAGAGCCGGGAGGTTTCGATGACACGACTTATGGTCCTCATTCTTCTGGGAGCCCTGTCCATGTCATCTCTGCCCCTGTTCAGTCACAGCCAGAGGTAGATCTTCCCGCGGATTCGTTCCAGGAGGGTCCAGAATGGACGGGCGGTGCCGGGGAAACCAGGGTTACTGCTGAAGATTCAAGGAAGAAAGGTGAGAAACGAAAACCCCAAAGGCCGATTGGTTCTCAGGAAATAGAAGGGAATTTAGTCCTAGGCATGGAAATCTCCATTGAAGAAACATTAGAAGTTGCTGACAGTACCCTTGTTGGAAGGGCCAGAGGAAAGAAATTTTCTTCAGAATTTATTCAAGCTTGGGGAGAACAGTGCTTCGTTTCGGACAGACCTCTTCGGTTTGAGGCCCAATGTTTAGCCAAAGGCTGGTTTATGTTTCGTTTCAAGGATAAGAAGGCTGCAGAATGGGTGTTGGAACGGAATTGGAGCATAGGGAATATACCGGTTTTGATGAAGAACTGGAGCCCCCTCTTCGATGCTCTTAAGGAGAGAACTGATGAATTTCTGGTGTGGGTGAGGGCTCCGGGCCTTCCTTCGTTCTTATGGACCGAAGCTGTGTTCAAAGCAATTGGTAATAGACTGGGCTCTTTCCTGGAGGCTGATATGTCCTTTTTGGAGATGAAGAACAGGGCAATAGCCCACATTCTGGTGAGCCTCACTCCGAGCGGTGGCCTCCCTCAAAAGATTAATTTACATTACAAAGATTATGTGTTCGAGCAGCTCCTCGATTACGAGCACTTGCCCTTTCGGTACCATCGTTGTCATGAGTATGGGCACCTTGCCAAGGACTTCCCACTATTCAGAAGAAGGCGAAGATTCCGAAGGACCCCTGTTTTTAGAGAACCAGCTTTCAATCGGGTTCCTCCTCCTCAGGAGAGAGAAGGAAATGCGAGCCAGGCAGTTGAAGAAATGGAGATCGAGGGGAACCAGAAAGAGTCAGCGGCGGAAGAACCCCAGATCCATGAGGCGACTCAGATCAATGAATTCCCTTCGGCGGTAGCAGTGGAGGAGAACGCCAAGGATGCAGCGGCAGATCAATTCCCCAACAGCGATCAGGATAAGGGTATGTGCTCAGGCTCTCCTCCTTTCTCTCATCAAAATCCTGAGAATATTTCAAATTCTATGCATAATTCGCCATCTATTTTCCCCTCTCATAACATGGGCCAAAATGAGAAAGCTGAAACTCCAAAAATCTTGTCTGATATTGACACAATTTCGGATGCATTACCGTCTCTTGATTTGAATAGTGAAGAAAAGTGGCCTCCTCTTGCTCCCCCGTTAATCCATACCCCGTGCCCATATAACTTAAGATCCATGGGGGGAAAATCTGGTTTACCTGTTGCTGCTGGGGGTTTAGGACAGTCCCTTGCCCAAAGCTCTGCCAAGAACAAGAGAGGTAGGAAATCGGACCTTTCAAAGGCAAAGCTGAAAGCCAAGCTTGACGTGGCCGATGGAAAACAACACTCTATCCCTGGGGTTCTTAGAGCTGTGCAGACCCCCGAACAGGTTAACAAATGATTTTGTCCTCCTGGAACTGTAGAGGTTTGGCCAGTAAACCTAAAAAATTGGCCCTGCGAGACTGGATTCTAAACTCAAAAGCAGACATTGTATTTCTTCAAGAAACTTTGGGGAAAGTTGCTGAGGTGGAAGCTATGTTAAAGGCCCTCTTGTCGGGATGGGCCTTTACTGCTATTGACTCAACTGGCCACTCCGGGGGTCTTGCAATTGGGTTTAAAGAAGGAAGAATTAAAGTCATCAATCAGTGGGGGACGAAGCAAGTTCTGGGTATGGAGGTCCTCTCACCTGTTTTTTCCCTCCCCTTTACTATTGTAAACATCTATGGTCCTTGCCAAGGAAGAGAATTTTTCTGGGTCGATCTGATGGAAAAGTCTCTAATGAAGTCTTCTATGCTGATTGTGGGAGGAGACCTAAATTTTTCTATAGGAAAAGCTGAGGCATGGGGCCCTTCAGCTAGGGAGGATCCCCTGTCGGATTTCTTTCATAACTTCCTTATGGACAACAATCTCACAGATCCCTCCCCGGTAAAACTTAAGCCTACCTGGAGGAATAGAAGAGTAGGGGAGGATCGGATTGCCAAGAGATTAGATCGTTTTCTTCTTTCGGAGGCCCTCATATCAAAAGCTCCTATTTTTAAACAGTGGGTGGAGGAAGTAGGCAATTCTGATCACTTTCCTATTTTTTTGGATCTATCTTTTCCCCCACCTAAGCCTCCGGCCCCCTTTAAATTCAACCCTTCCTGGCTTCAAGATCCATCCTTCAGCACTCTTTTTAAGGATACATGGATCCATCCGGGCAATAATGTAAGAGAGGACAAAAGTTTTCTGTTCATGGAGAATCTTAAGAGACTAAAAAAAGCAACTATAACATGGGCAAAGGACAGGAAGCTGAAACAAAATGAAGAACTATCCAAAATCAGGGAGGAATTGAAGCATTTGGAGAGCATTGAGGAGGATGGTTATCAGTCGCAGGCTTCAAAGGATAGAATCCTTCACCTGGAGAAGCTTCAAAACAAAATTCTTTTAGACAAGGAGGAAGAATGGAGGATCAAGAGTCGGGCAATATGGTTAAAATCAGGAGATGAAAATACTAGATTTTTTCATAACTATGCAAAAGGAAGAAAATCTGTAAACACCATTTGGAGCCTCAAAGATGAAGAAGGAAGGGAGGTCAGTTCCTTTTCAGATCTTTCGGGCTTAGGAAAGAGACATTTTGAGAGAATCTTCTCTGATCCAGGGGAGGCCACCATAGCTGAAGTCCTTAGGACAGCTCAATGCTTTCCGAGGTTTGTAGAGGAGGAAGAAGCAGAAGAGCTTTCTATTCCTGTTACCAAGGAGGAGGTTGAAGCAGCGATGAAAATTATGGCTAAAGACAAGAGTCCTGGCCCTGATGGGTGGACTATTGAACTCTTCCTTTTCTTATTTGACCTCATAGGCTCTGAAATCACTGATGTAATAGAAGAATCAAGACAGAAGGGAGAAGTCTTCAGGCCTTTTAATTCTACCTTCATAGCACTCATTCCAAAGAAAGATGACCCGAAGAATTTTGAAGACTTTAGGCCGATTTCCCTGTGCGACTGTATATATAAAATCATAGCCAAGGTGATTGCTATCCGAATCTTTCCTATCTTGTCAAGAAACATTTCAATGGAACAATTTGGTTTTCTAGATGGAAGACAAATTCATGAAGCCATTGGGGTAGCACAGGAGGTTATTCACAGTGTCAGACAAAAGAAAATGACGGGTGCGGTCTTAAAAATAGACTTATCCAAAGCCTATGATCGCATCAACTGGCTTTATCTCCGGATGATGCTGACTCATTTGGGTTTCAACTATTCTTTCACCAGTTGGATTATGGGATGTATTACAAATGTCAGTTTTGCTGTTTTGATCAATGGCTCAGCTTCCCCCTTTTTCAACAGCCAAAGAGGTCTTAGGCAGGGCTGCCCTTTATCACCGCTCCTGTTCTTGCTAGTGGCAAAAGGTCTGAGCAGATTGATCCACAAAGCCAGAAGAGAGGGGAAGGTAAAAGGTATCGAGGTAGAAATTAACCTCTTTATCTCTCATTTGCTTTTTGTTGATGACATTTTGATTTTTACAAATGGTTCATCTAACGAAATTAAGGAGTTTAAAAGCATTTTTGATCTCTTTCTGAAAGCCACTGGAATGCAGATAAATGCTAGAAAATCACAAATCTGTGTGGCAGCCCTTGACAGAAGAGAAAGAGCCAGAATGACCAATCTTTTTACTTTTCCTCTTCAGCCTCTGGACACTCCTTTTAAATATTTTGGGTTCTGGTTAAAGCCAGTAGCATACAAGAAAGAGGATTGGAATTGGCTCATAGCAAAGATAGAAGCCAGAATAAATCATTGGAGTTTCAGGTGGCTTTCCAGAGCAGGCAGATTGACCCTCCTCAAATCAGTCTTGTTAGCCATCCCAGTATACTGGGCAGCTCTAACTTGGGTCCCCAAAGGTGTGGTGGAGAAAATCAGGAAGATTTGCAGTAGATTTTTATGGGCAGGCTCAGCAAAAGAATCTTCGGTTCTTCCCTGGGTGGCATGGGATAAGATTGCCAGGCCAAAAGCATGGGGTGGATGGGGAATCAAAAGACTCCCTGAGTTCAGTTTATCACTGGTAGCAAAGTCCGGGTGGAGGATAATCTCGATGGAGAATCTCTGGACAAAAGTGGTTAAAAGGAAGTATATAGACCCAGTCCCTCTGGAAGACTGGATCCGGAGTCAGGAAAAGAAAAAGAAGAATATATCAGTCATTTGGAAGGCTACGCTGGAGGCTTTCTCTGTGATAGAACAAGGCCTGGCCTGGAAAGTGGGAGATGGCAGTCACATTAGAATCGGCAGGGACCCCTGGGTAGGCTGCAATGAAGCTTTTGCTTTGTCACTTGGTCTCCTCAGACACCTTGACAGCAAAGGAATAGTCACACTAAACTAGGTGGAGAAAGCAGGCCACTCCACCTTATGGGGTCAGGCATGGAAAAACGATGAAGATTTAGGTCTAAATATCAGATGGAAGAACGAATGGGCCTCCTTCATCCAAGAACTCCATCGTTCTCATGTCAGACTCAAAAACGAACCTGATATGCTGATCTGGGCTCAGGGGAAAACTGGAGAATACTACCCCAAAGATGGATACTCCTTCTTAATGAAACAGAAAGGGTGGGATAATCCTGAGTGGTGGTCTAAAAGCATTTGGAAGCTTCAAAGCCCAGCAAAGGCCAGGATTTTCCTATGGTGTTTGCTAAAAAGAAAAATCCCAACTTGGGACATTTTACAAGCTAGATACCTTATTGGTCCAGGAAGATGCCCTTTATGTAAATCTGATGAGGAAACTATAAGACATCTTTTTACATCTTGCTCAGTTTCTTTAAAGATTTGGGAAGAGCTTACAATTTTGCTTAATGTTAAAGCTCAGTGGGGGTCAGAACCTTTGGAAGAAGCATGGAGAAAATGGTGGCAGAACTATCCGGATGGAAATATGAGAAACCTACCTCTAATTTTCTTTTGGGGTGTATGGCTTGCGAGAAACAAATGTTTATTTCAAGACAGAATCATTCCCTCATCTGTCATTGCTTCTAATTGCGCAGCCATATACTATGCTATCCCGGCCCCTGAAGCAAAAAATCCACCTAACCGTGACAAGCCTCTTATTATCAAGGAAGGCATTCCTTGGGCCTTTTTTGATGGAGCATCCCAGAATAATAGGGTTGGTGCTGGGATAAGCATTCACTTAACCTCTGATCATTTCCTAAAAGCTTCTGTCGGACTAGGTTCTGGGTCAAACAATTTTGCTGAGTTGTCTGCTTTACATCTTCTGCTTTGCTGGCTACTTCAGAGGAACATCTCCAATATTCAAATCTTCGGCGACTCACTGAATGTTATAAAATGGGTCAATGGAAATGCGTCTTGTCAAAACCAGATTTTAAAGCCTCTGTTAGAAGAAATTTTGTTATTAAAGTCCTCTTTTAACAATTTTCACATCTGTCACATTTACAGGGATAAAAATGAAGAAGCAGATCAGCTTTCTAAAGCTGGTTTACAACATGATTTGGGCTGCTGGTCAATAGAGGAATACTACCAGGGGCAGCAAAACATTTCACAACAGGCCCCTTTTGCTCCTCCTCAATGAGCGAGGATCCCTCTCCTTTGTTTTTCTGCATACAGTTTTTGTTCTCATGGTCAAAATGTTTTTATCTTTTACAGTCATTTCTCATATATATTTTGTAAAATTTTGCTCGGGCAACAAAAAACAGTCTATCAAAACTCTTTATATATTCTCAGATGTATAGTTTTATGGACAGCTTGATGTAAGGGGTTGTTTTCCTTCATGGAAGGAGACCCCAAGACGTGCACCAGAATGGAATGTATTTAAACCTCCGGAAGAGGGGAAGACGAGACAGTCAGTCATCTGTAGACTGAGTTCCGTTTTTGTTTTTTTAATGCTTTTAGACAGTCCAGATCAGCTCCAGATGAGCCATCAGCTCTGAACAGAGATCCTACAGAATGTAAACTTTTTATTATGTTAATAAAAAGTTTTGTTTTTTCTTCGGAAAAAAAAAAATTCTATTCTATCCTATTCTATTTTAGAAAAATAATTCATTCTCTAAAGTATAAGAGAATTTCCAATGCATCCATTTTTGTAACAAGATTATAAGTAAACTCATATCCAAATTTGAAAAATATACGTTAATGAGTATTTGGGCATAAAAATTTATTTGACCATAAAGATTTGATGAGAAAGAATGTTGAAAAATGGAGTAGTGTTGTAACCTAATGACTAGTTGAAACCAAGTTTTAAGATGATCTTTGTTTGCTTGGCTCTCATTAATTGTCATAGCACAAAACTCTTCTTGTGGTACTTGTTCAAAATCTTGTATGCACAAGGGATCTTGTAATATACATGCTAGAAATTCTTCAATTTTTGGCTCTAATGTTTGATCTTCATTGCATGTGATCCATGACTCATTCACCTCCTCACAAAGATAGCTAGAAGAAAGTTCTGGATCATCTTCGTGGATATTTTGTTGCTCTTCTATCCTTTGACATGAAGATTCATCCCTAGTGAGCATTCTAAATTGAGGACAAGGACTTGAGAATAGTTTTGTGGTGGCATACCCTCCTTCTCTAAATGATTTCTTTAACATCATTTTTTTAGATCTTGTCTTGCAAATGGATTTTGTAGTTATTTTTTTATTTTATTATTTTTTGTTGGGGGTTTTGTTTTGGGAATCTACTTTTAGGATCTTTATTTCTAGACATAAAGAAACATAACTAAGACAAATGTATATTAACTAAAAAAAAATTATCTAATTTTTAGTGTTTTTGTTTATCTTCTATTTGACTATGCTGATAATTGCCTCCTTGGCAATGACGCCAAAATGTTGAGCTAATTTATTAACACAAATTAACACAAGTATTTAATTATCAATCCGGGTTTTTAAAACTTGGAAGCAAGTCCAGAGTATATGGATATCAGATGTAGCCAAGCTTAGAAGATAAAATTTGAAGAGTTAAGGAAGTACATATTACAAATATAAACCTATTTTAACAATTTCTAATTCACTTATGTAATATGTGAGGGATGAGGCTCCTAACTTAGCAGAACCAAGTTGTCCTTCCCTGCAATACTACTTTCATGAAGAGAAATCTAAAAGCACTAATTAACAATGGTTTATGATGCAGAAGATGTAAAATAAGATGCTCCTAACTCAGGAGGACTAGATTGTCCTTCTTCACAATCCTACTCTATCATAATCACCATTGCTTCAAACCAGAAATGCATAAATAAGTTCAAATAAGAAAAGGAGAATGAAATTCAGTTCTAGTTCAAGATCAAATAGAAGGGGAACTTAACTTAAATTCTTGTGTGTCCCTTCATATGTATATTAGAATTAAACCAATATTCATTCAAAAATCATCACACATTAATCCAAATAAGCAAATTTGAAACTAAACAAGTACACAAATCTAAAGCAACTAGTTCATGAAAATTAAGCTAGTTTAACGATGAAGTGTACTTAGCTTGGAGTGGGGGCCCTCAGCCTTTGCCTTGAATACTTGAGGATGCTATCAAATTCTGAAACTTCAAGCACTGATCCACACTAATGAATGGCAAAATGAAAGTACAACAAGTTCTTCTAATTAATCTCCAATATTCAAATGTCTCAGCATAAAGTTATATAAAAATTACATATCATAAGCCTTCAAAGTTTTGGCTTAAATAGAATATCATGAAACAAATTGATCTAAATTATCTCTAACAACTATATCTATTCATATCCACTTATCCAAGTCGAATCCATCCAATCTATCACTAAAAATATGGAAAATCCCATGAAACCATAAAATTGCCCTATTTCCTAGGGATTTTCTGGATGGCTAGTCATGTTTGACCAGCCTTGACCAGGCCTGATTTAGCTTGTTTTGACCGAACCGATTGTAATTAGTTTAGTCCTAATTCCCAAGCTTTCCATTCATTTATCTAGATCGAGCCCAAGTGTCCTACAAATATGTCATCCACATAGCCATTATGGGAATTTCTGATTCTGTCCAAAAATACTCTTAAAACCCAATTTTTGCAAAAATATCTAAAAATTGAATAGCATAATTTATTTGCTTGAATATGCATATTGTTTCACTTTGTGTTTTTCTCTTTGTATTTTTTGCACATTGGCTTGGGTTGCCCTCTTGCTCTTTCTCTTCCTGATAGTCCATTATTCGGATTTCTTTGTCCTCTTCTTCTACCTGTAGAATTTCAAATCTGTTTGCCTTATTTGTTTTGGCTGGTTGTTCCTTTCTGCCTTCCTTGGGGTTCTCCTTTGTGGTTCTTTTTTTGTATTTTATCTCCTGAAACCCTTGATTATCTTCTTGATATTTCCTCTGTTGCTTTCTTCTATGTTCTTCCTCTTCTGTGTTAAGAGGACATTCCTTGAAAAGGTGCCCACATTCGTGACACTTTCTGCATCTGAAAGGGATGTGCTCATAGTCTAGTGCTTGCTGCCACACCTCGTCATGGTATTCTAGCTCAACTGCCCCCGGTATCAGGTCAGCGATATTCATGTAGACACAGATTCTTGCATAAGAAGTGTATCTTCCCTTCTTTCTTGATTCAGCTATTTTCATGAAGCTTCTTATGGTATTTCCTACTCCTTCCAGAATCTCAGGATCCCAAAAGTCCATTGGTAATCCAAACAGTCTTACCCATATTGGGGCTACTAGGAATTTTTCTTTATCAGGGTTGTAGCACTCCTCCCAGCACCACATGAATAAACATGCATTATTATGAAAATATGGAACGTTTTCAAACACACTTTATTTATTTTGCAGGTTTGAGAAAATTATCGTAAAGAAGCCTCATGCACTCAGCTTCAGCTCTATGTGGCCTCGGGCTTGCCATTTATACTGTATCCATCTTGTTAGGTCCTTTTCTGACAGCCATACGCCGATAAACTTGCATATTAATGAGTGGTCCTTCATATAGCTTCTAAAGCACTCGAGTTTATTCATGGGAATAACGAATCTCAGTTTTTCCAGTGCACACGATAAGCATTTGCTTCTACTTCCTGCCTGCCATCTTGCACCGAGGACAGGTCCTTGTGTCTTCGTTTCCTCATCTGGTTTGTTGTTGCTTGTTCCTTCTCCTACCGCTGCATCTCTATAGGGGGGATCTCTCCCCTCCTATCTTCCTTTGTCATTGTTGTAATCTCTTGGTTTACTTGCCTCTTTCTGACTGTATTTGCAGTTTTCCGCACTGCCTACCTCATGGCTGCCTAACCATTAGGGTTGCAAAGCTCCAAAAAACCCAAAAGCTAATAAATTTAAAAAATAATTCGATAGAGGATTATTGTTGTTGGATATTGTAGTAAATCTTAAAAATATATAGTTTGATAGAATATTGTGTCGGTAGAAGATTATTAGAGGTTAAAATTTTATTTAATTCAATAAATTTTGGATAATGAAACATGGAATACCCATGTTATTCCTATAAACTAAATAAACAAATCCTTTTGTTTTTGTGTCTAGTAAAGATAGTCATGCGGTACAGTGGATTCCTACATGTATGCGCACATATATAAAAATATATGTATAATTCCCTAATTCATAATATGGAGTATGCACAATCTAGTCCTTTCTCTGTTTCATTAATTCATATATGAAAGAGAATTCCATAAATAAAAGTAAATGAATAATCAGGTGATGATTAGTTGGTAATTGAATATATTGAAGAAAGTTTAAAATTAAGGAGATTACAAGAACTAACATAAATACATAGTTGAAATCACAGAGTATATAGCATTATTACTGTAGAAAATATATAGATATTACTTTATGTGAAAAGGACTATAAAAATGGTACAAAGTTTTGAAAAAAAATTAGTATAATGATATAAAAAATCATTAATCATTAAATTAAGAGGTCGACAGAAAGTCGAGTAACCATATAAAAACAACAATAGCGAATGCATAATTAATTGAATTGATTTACATGTAAAATTCTCATTTTAATGGTATATAGAGTCATATTAAAAGTATCACTGAGATTTCAACCAAAAGGGTAATATATACTTCAACAATAAGGAAAAAGGAAAGATTTCCTTTTAATGAAATTCTACATTTAAATTTCAATTCCATTTACATATAAATCTCATGTTCAAAAGGAAAAGTGATTGTGAGGTCAAAATCCCAACAATAAAGTTTGTACAGACAAGTATCCAAGATAAATAAATGATTCTATAGTTTGTTAATGCCTCAGGGCTGAAATATACAATTTGTAATCCTATAGGGTTTGAATGTAGCTAGAGAGAAAACCCTTATCTAGGTTATGACTAATGTAGTCAATTTATAGTTGTGTGCCATGAAACACCAAGAATATTTAAGTAATTAAAGGATGTCTACCTATAGGAATAGGAAATCATGAATTTATCCTATGATAAAGTAAGACGCCTTTGTGTCAACTATCTATATCACCATTTCACTGGAATAACATACATGTAGCTGAAATCATATAGACAAGGGTTAAAACCTTCAAGGCTTGATTGTACATAATAGCAAAAGGTTGAAAAGTGTTGGAAATCTAGAAAATGAGTGAATTCGAAATATACATGATGTTAGTAGTGGAAACATGTCACTTCCACCACTGAGAGTGCCAAAAGATACGAAATTTCGAGTGGTATTGAACAAACCAACTAAATATTTTAAAACAAATCAATTATGTACTAATTTTAAAACAAAAAGATTTGATTATTTTTAATATCTCTAGGGATTTTGACAAAACCATAAGGATGAAATAAAACCAAAACAAAATCCTGCTAGAGATATCACTCAGTCATAGCCAGTGGTTATTGTGGCCTATTTAGGCATTAGAACCCTCTCTAGTAAGGTAATGTGCTAGTACAGAGGAAGGGGAACCCCATGAGTTCCAATGAGAAATACCCAAATTCAATTCACTTCCTTGAAATTAAAGATTAAATACACAAGTTTACAACAAATTTGGAAATAAGATAAACCCTACTCCATTGCCATAATGGGAAAAAAGAAACTTAATTTAAATAGATTGTGATTCAAAATGACGAAATGAAGGAATAGTAGATAGAATGAATCTTACCAAAGAGCTAGCCAAAATGATCCATAGAAGAACCTAGAAGAGAAATCAATGCACAACATATGAACAAGGTAAGGGTTTCACTAGTAACCCTCGATAAATGTTAAAGAATTATAAATTGAATATGTAGAGAAGAGAAAATTTGAGCATTACCTTTGTAAGAAAATGAGAAACCCTAATGGGGTCATCCAAAAACCACATAGTTTTAATCATTCAAACTAAGCCATTCTTTCCCATGGGGAACCTATAAATTATAAAAGTAAATAGGTGATACATTGAAGGCATAAAACTAAATGTAAATATTTGAGTGATTTATACAAGATTATAAGCATACCAGTGTGATTACAAAGCGTTCAAAGAAATCCATGTATGTTATAGGAATCCCCTTTGAAGTATCATAGGTGTAGTTGAGACCATATGTCCAAAATTGAAACAAAAATCATGACACCTTGTATGATAGAATAGAGACACTCTGGTCATTTGAAATAGATAAAATGAGGAAGAATGAAGTGGTGAAGTACTAGGGTACATTGTTTTGTTTAATCCTATTCATTCTCCACCCTTCAATCAAAAACCCAAATCTCAACCATTGATTATGTGCCAGCCCAAGAATCCATCTGAGTTCACATGGGTCATGATCGCATGGCCATTGTTAATAATTCCAAGTGTACCACATGTGCCAGAAATCGAAATAAAGCCACTACATTCATATATCCAATATGGATACACAAAAAGAGTCATCCTCATAGGTTAAACAAATTGATAATTGGAACCTTTACATATTTACAAAACAAGGGTAGAGATGAATAATATGATTTGTATTGAATTCATAAGTAGTTATATGACAACACCATCAAATCAATAGAAGGCTTGGTCCTTTAAATGTATGATATTTCTATAAGGTGTAAATCTTATAAATATAAATAATAATATTGAGCATACAAAACTCTAGTGCCACTTGATTTATTATCATATGCTAAGGCTAGCGTTGAAAACAAATACAAATGGTCAAACAAGTGTACCTTATAAAAATAAGAGACCGCAGTTTAAGGTGTCCAAGTATTAAAGTGGAAGACCCATTGGAACAAGGCCAATAAATACTAGTCATGGACTATATGAAAATATTTAATTTATTAGAACTAAGAATATTGTACATTAATTATTATCTATTCTGCAAGCTCTTAATGAGACAAAGGAAGGAAATATTAACCCAGTGTGAAGTAAAAAGGAACATATTATTAAAATATTTGAATAAATTAAAGAGTTTCTACCAAGTTAGATAATTATAGAATAAAAAAAAATAGTATGGAATTGAGGTATATTACATGTGGTATCAGAGTTGTAGGTTCAAAATTTAGGCCAAAGGGTCAAATCACAATGAAACATAAATTGCAGAAAATGTTATATTTCAAAAAACTAATCTATTTTTTTATGGAATAAGGAACAATAGTAAGAAGAAAGGAAGTGCAACATGGTGGAATCATCTAACCATCCTCCTGGTGAAGGAGGAGAGGTTTAGGTTGAGTTTGGAGGGGAAAATAAACCTCCAACAACTTAGATTCTAGATATTGTAAGAGACATAGGGCAAGAGTTGTCCAACATCAGAGTCGATCATGAATGACTATTGAAAGCAATCAAGGAGTAAGAGAAGATCATAAAATAATTGACTATAAATTCAATCGATAAACCTCTTGTGTCAACTATACATATCAATATTTCACTGGAATAACATACTTGTAGTTGAAACCATACAGACAAGGGTTACAGCCTTTGAAGCATGATTATACAAAATAAGAAAAGGTTGAAAAGTGTTAAACAACCAAAAAATGGGTGAAGTGGAAATATACTTGAGATTGGAAGTGGAAACGAATCCTTTCCACCATTACAAGTGCTAAAAGATACGAATGTCAGAGTCGTATTAAAAAAAATATATTATTTTAAAATAAATCAGTGATATATTAATTATGAAATAGAAATATTTGAATATTATTAACAAATTTAGGGGTTTTAACAAGAACCCTAAGGGTGAAATAAAGTAAATTAATGAGCTAGAACAGAGGAAGGGGAACCCTAAGAGTTCCAAAGTGAAATACCCGAAGCCAATTTGCCTCCTCAAAATGAATGATAAATCACACAAGTTTACGAGAAATTTAAAAATAGGGGAAAACCCTAGTCCATTACTATAATGGATGAAACCAAACATAAATTAGGATGTGATTCAGAATGATGAAATGAATGGATAACATGTTGATTAAAGCTTACTATAGAGTTAGTTAAAATGATGCATAAAAGAACATCGAAAATCACTCAATCTACAACCTATAAACAAAGTAAGGGTTTCGTTAGCTACCCTCAATAAATTTCAAATAACTATAAATTGAAAATGAAAAGAAGAGAAAATTTAGTGCTACCTCTGTAAGAAAATGAGAAACCCAAAAACACATATTTCATTAAAATTGAAAATATTTTATTACAAGGACATCACTAGAATTGAGCTTTTTGGTTATTCTGAAATTCTAGATCCACTATTTACTTCCAAATTTAATGAAATATGTGTTCCAATGGGTTTGTCCTAAAACAACCTAGCTTCCATCATTTCAAATAAGCCATTCTTTGTCATAGGGAACCTATAAATTATAAAATTCAATAGGTGATATGTTGAAGGAAGCAAAGTAGATGTACAGATTTGAGTGATTTATACAAGATTATAATCATACCAATGTGATTTCAAAGAAGCCAAAAATATCCCTTTATGTTACATGCATCCCATTTGAAGTATCATAGGTGTAGATGAGACCTTTTGGCCAAAAAAAAGATGAAAAACATAACACATTGGCAGATAGCAGACTGATGCTTTGGTTGTATGAAACAGGGCAAATGAGCAAGAATGAAGTGGTGAAGCTCTAGGGTACATTGTTTGTTTAACCCTAGTCATTCTCCTCCGTTTGATAAAAAACATGAATCTTAACGATTGATTATGCGCTATCCTAAGAAGCCATATAGGTTCACATGGGTCTTGATCACATGGCCATTTCCAATAATGCCAAGTGTATCATGTGGGATAGTAATTAAATAACAATGACTACATTCATATATCCCATATGGGTATGAAACCAATTGACCTCATAGGCTAAAATGATTAATAATTGGAACCTTTACATATGTACAAGTAAAGCATAGAAATTAATAATATCATTTGTATTGAATTCATGAGTAGTTATATGAAAACACCATAGAATCAAAGGAAGGCTTGGTATAAATAATAATATTGAAGGCACATAACTTAAGTGCCACTTGAGTTATTACCATATGCTAAGAATGGCGTTGAAAAGAAATACACATAGTTAAATAAGTGTATCTTATCAAAATAAGAGACCACATTTTAATGTGTCCAAGTATTAAAGTGGAAGATCCATTGGTACAAGGACTATATGCAAGAAATATTACCGATGGACTAAATGAAAAAAAATATTGTACTCTAATTATTATTTTTGTTGCAAGTTCTTAGTGACACAAAAGAAGGAAACCTTAACCACGTGTGAAGTAAAAAATGAGCATATTAATAAAGGATATGATGAAATTAAATAGGTGTTACTTCGTTGGATAATTATAGAATTAACAATTTTTCTTTTTGGTATGGAATTGATGTATGTTATAAAATAGATATCAAATAATGAGATTCTAGGTGTATAGAGTAATGAATGTGAACACATAAACAATTTGAGGAGTTTGTTTTCCTAATATGATTCAAATCACTATTAGTGGCTAAAAATAATCATGTAACCAGGACACCCAGTTGAGAGCCCAATGAAATTGTTGCAGGTAGTCTTGTGGAATCAAGGTTACGGAAAATAAGGTGTTGATTAGTGATTGGAACGAACGACACCTATATCTATTGACATGGAAGAAAAATGTGTGTAACCTACAGACACTTGAATAAAGAGCTTGCAATGCAATAAGATATTGTAATTCAAGGAAGTGAATTGTGGGAAAATAATGGATGAGGTGTAGGGAGATGTTTTGCATGTATTTGTGGTTACAAATATTCATTTTTTTATTATTGACCTTGAGCATGGTAATCCTGTAATTTTCTTTTCCTGTGTTGTTATTGTGGTTTTCATTGTTTTTATTATTTATTCTTTCCTTTTGTGGTTTTCTCTAGTGGTTTGTTGCGTGTTCGGAAGGAAAAAGAAAACGTGCTCGAGAATGAGAGCTTGATAATAAAACCAACCAAAAATGAAAGACCATGGTCAAACCCTATACATAAATAAATGGAAATAAAGGGACAAAATAAAATGATAAGAAAACTAATATGGACATGGCTAAGTCCACTTGGGAAAAATAGACAATGATATAACAACCATGAAAATGCCATAAAAAAGAATTTGTCCTTAACTTTAATCATTCCTGGTTGATGTATATTTGATATTATGAAATTAAGATAAAGACATACTGATGCTATCTAGTGTGACAAATCATTAGTTATGAGCCATCATAAGTAGAAAGGTAAGTAATTAATCCTTAAAAATACTATGATCGCTATGTGAATGGTATAAAAATGGAATTTCTATTTGCTATGTTCTCAGTTACACAGTGAAGTAATTTAATGGATTCTATGCGACATGGAAGATCCATTGGTTAAGTGTACAAGTGACCTATTTCTATTAACTACCATTGTTGATGTACCTACACTGATGTTGTTGACCCTTGTTGGGTTCATGAATGAGAATTGGCAACATCAGTTTAGCATGGATGAGTACATGATGGAATTGAATTTGAATTTTAGAGAGGAGTGAAATTTACTTTGAAATGGATCCATTGGTCAAATTAAAGTGAAATGGAAGCACTTCATCCTTGAGTAGATCATCGCGAAGATGGAAAAGAAAATACAAGAGGCATTTCATTCACTTCGCAAAAGTGATAAAGGTAGAGTAAACACTGGGGATGTTGTTTAATTCAAGGGGGGGATGTAATACCCCAGGTGCAATTTCTTTCACAAAATTTACTATTTCTTGTAAATATTGAAGTGGAAAAGTTTATTTTGGGGCTAAGATTAAGTTGATTTACTTATGAAACTAAATTTTATAATAATAAATAAATATTTCTTTTCTTTTGGAAATAATATGGGAAACTACATGACAATACTTTGGGCTTGTTGTTGTCCAAGAAATTTTAAAGTGGTTAAGTCCAAGTGGTGGACAGAAAAGAGGAAAGTGATAGAGGTCATAGTTGGAATCTTCCCAAATTCTCCCAAAATCCTTGGGAGAAAGACTGCCATTGGGAAACAACCTAACTAGAGAGAAATGTTATGCTTGGTGGAAAGATAATATTAGATGGATAGAAACACTAAGCTGGGTAGAAAGATAAGAATAAGCATAATTAGAGAGAAAAACACACTTATTAAGGAAAAATGAAATATTTTTCCTATTTTGAAAAAATCCTAGTTGAAGAAAAAAGTTGGGCAGACCTTAAAAGCATGACACTGCTAGGAAAAATATGTTGGGAAAAAAATAAAATATATTTCTAAGTTAAAATAGTTGTGGATTGTCGAGACAATAGAAATGAAGAAAGAAGCTTGAGCTCATGGGGGTTTATTGGGAGAGAAATGCATTGGTTGGGTGGAACGTGCTGGTTCCCACTTCATTTCAAGAGGTTGAGATAGGTAAATGAATATTGTATTTCATTTTTCTTATATGATTAGCATATTTTATTATTTGGACTATATATGTTTGTAATGGTTTCTTGTTACCTATAAGAAATTTGTTTACCCATAGTAACAAGTATTCTTAGACACACATGGTTGCATGTGATTCTAATAATCAAACTAGACATGAGTACGAGCATAACTAATGATTTTTGTCATATGATTGTTTGTATCAATAAAAAACAATAGCCTATTGGTAGAGATAATATATTACAAGATCAAATACAGAAAATTATGTACAGGCATAAGATTAATTGTAGAAATGTATATTTTTACTCTATTAAGAGTCCAATACAACAGAGAGAATTATTTGCATGTGTTGGAGGAACAAATCAAACTATTATTATGTACATGCTCTAAACAACAAATAAAGGTACAACTCTACCTAAATTTACTTATGTACATACTGATATAGTGTATTAAGAAACCAAACAACCAAGTGTACCATAATACTAGAGAGGTAGTTTCAAAAGTGTGAGTAAACACCCGAATAGAGACAAAGGGTCAAGCCTACAACAAGTATTAGTACAAATGTTTATCCTAAGCTCTATATTAGAAGGACATGAGTCTAATATTAAATAACTTAAAATATGGGTATCATATTATGTTGTATATTACTTGCTATAATACACATCTGAAGAGTAGCCATATAATTTTAGAGTTGTAAGTAGTCTACAACTACCCTTTCATGTCAAACATGTTTAAAAGGGGTCTTAATCTTTGGATTTTTCCCCATAACTTAAGAAAAGATGAAGAATGAGGAGGAAAAATGTAGGAATGAATGATATAGTATTTGTTGGTGTCCATATATGAATTATAGAATTCACTCTTTTCGCACAATAATTGTCAACCCAAGGCTCGTTTAGTTATTTCAAGGGTACCATGAAAGCTTTATGCAGGCCACAATTTCCCAACTCAACATTGAGCATTCAATCAACAAAATAATAATGTGTAACAACAAGCGATAAGAATAATACCAAGTTAAGACTCACAGCAACACAACTTAATGAATCGTTATAGCAAAAAAGAAATAAATATATAAAAGATAAATCTACGCACACCAAAAATCGAACAACACCCAGTAAGGAGATTGGTCCCAACTCCCTAATCAAGGTTGTGGTGAAAGATAAAAGACTAATAAATACTCAGAATATTAGGATTGCATTAATGAAAATGAAATTATAGAAGTCTTTTGTTACATGCTTAGAACTCTCATATCTCTCTTTTGTGGTGGCTTTCTTTTTGAACCCTGTAACCTTACTTATACATTCAATGTTACAAAGATAGTATCAATGATTTCCAGATATTACAGCAGTGTCTGCCTACAAATATACAATGATAATTGAGGCAGAAATAGAATATGAAGGTAGAAAATGTATTGGTCCAACAGACTCTCTTGGGTGGAATCATTGTTACAACCATCATCCTAAGATAGTGTTGCCAACTCACCAATAACCATATGTTGAATTGTAGTCTGCTGACCATCATCTTCTCAAATTTGTAATGAAACATGGGTTAGGAAGTCGCATAAGCAATGCTCCCCTAGTACTACGCTTCATTGATTAATAATTCACAAATACATGACAAATAGAAATAAATTCGTGCTTGAGATACAAATTAACCTTGCAAGGACATGGAATGGAGGAAGGAAAGGGGTAAAAAGGAAGGTAAAAAGGAAGGTAAAAAGAAGGCAAATTTAGCAACCAACATATCCCCCCAACTATCTTTTCTGTGTGTCCTCATGTAGCTCATTTTCTGTGTAGGTCTGGGTTGGAGCCATTGTGGTTAGCATGAAGTTGTACAAGGTCATATCTCATGGCCATTTCTATCCGGGGAAGTTTGAAACCATCTGTACAAATTATGTCCTTCCACCAGTCTTCTACTGTCACATAGGCTAGTGTGTACTTCTCAAAAGGCATCCAAATAGTGGGAAACTAAAATCTCAAACCTATCCACTGGGTCCCACAGTGTCAGATGCATGCGATATATCACGGAATTCAATCCAAATCCCGAGCGATATTAGGGGCCCCAAAAGGTTGACATAACCTCACTGTTGATGGTGAAAACATCCATCATATCTGACAGCCTTCCTGGGCTTCCTCTTGAAAAATAAAAATTTGACTTGTACACATGTCAATACACCATTTCTGTATTTTCAACATCTGACCCTTTCATCCTTCCAGTTGTAGAAAGCTGTGATGTTTGTTATAAATGTCCACTGATTGACAATGTTCCATTTTGAACACAAGTGACCGATTTTCTTGATTCTCTTCGAACGTGTTGAAGGATTTGTTCCATTTAACCTAATTAATCGTGAAGGAAGTAAATTCTCTAAGATGAATGTCTCCCACATATGGCACAGGATTGAATGGCTGAACATTCTCTAGGATATAATTGTGTATATAATGTTTCCATATCAAGTGTTGGTTCAGTAGATTGTGAGCCTTCAATATCCACAGGATTGCATACGATATTCTATATCGTGGATAATTTCCTGCTGGGTACTTTCCAGACAGAGAAACATATAGTTCTTGTGAAGAAACAAAGCATAGCTATTAGCAAGAGGTTGGCACGCCATTACCTATTGTGTTAGGTGTTGAGCCTTGCAATAGGTATGTATTTACTCTTGATTATTATCTTTTTCCTCCTTTCTTATCCATTTTGTGCCATGATATAATAAAAAATTGATAGAATTTCGATAAGGAATGAATAAAAATGCTCTTGATACGATTTGACCGACCAAACTATCTCTCATTAATTTTTATGTAGAAAAACAGTAGAAGGAACAACTGTTGTTCCAAAGTCAGAACAACAAAAGCTAATTGACGAAAATGAGACGCATCGGGTGCGGTCGAACCAAGGAACGAGTCAAGAAGATCAGTGCAAGATAGAAGAATTGTCAGAAGATAGTTTAGTTGTCAATCTCTTAGTATCTCCTGATCCTGAGGGATCACATTTATCTTTTCCTTTTTGACTATAAAAGGGAAGACAGCATAGGGATCTCTCGCCTTTTACTTGGATTGTAATTTTAATTTACAAAAGGGTGATTCTGAAGAAACATATCGTGTTGTAATGATAAGTGACTTTGATGATTAATATACAAATTGTGTTGCTATTCGTTCGGATATTCTGAAATCGTTAAGCAGTGTTCACTGGTGGCTAGGGCCCGGTCTTTGGTGGAACTTACTGTTGTTCCTTGTTTTGTGAATTTGTTGTTTCCTGCAAGTTATTCTACTTTATAGCTTTTCAGATGATGTATTTTCATTGAATCAGATTTTTGGTATTCATTTCATTAATGCACAGTCATAGTTGGTTTTATTTAATTCATGTCATGGATTGAATTAGTTACCAGTTAAAGAATCATTTCTAGTTAATTGCAGAATAAAGTGTGCTTGATTAAATTCTTTCCTTCTATCCAATAGTTTAAGTCCAACTGAAAGAGCTCAGTTAATACTACGGTGCTCTCAGTTGATTGTCAATTGAATTTGGTTGATTAAGATTGAATTACGGCATTGTTTGAGATAGAGTCGTGATGCTTAGATGAATTATTTCCTTTAAAGTTACAAGCTTGAGATTTATGATTGCATCCATTTACTCTTATATTGAATTTAATAACTTAGTTTAAAGCATTACTCTCTAGATTTATAGTTTGCACATATTGTGTACACTCTTGGAATAAAAAGACTTACCCAGGTTGATAATCAATGTGAGGCAATTAGGAGTTTTAAAAGACACCATTCAGCACCCAAAATTTTGGCACCATTGCCGGGGAGAGTGTTTCCATTTTACAAAGAGTGATGTTTGTCTGCTAAGAGATAATTGGGTATTAAAAACGAGAGGTAAGAACCTGCGTAATGAGCGAGTAAAACGCTTGTTCCTCCACTCGCTTTCCAGCAAAATTGTGTAGGAACTTAAGATATAAATGAATGTTTGTATTTTTGTATGAATGACTAAGAAGAAAATACCAGAAAAAGATATAATTCCTCCCCCAAAACCTGAAAAAACCAAGGGACCAGTAACCCTTGGAAGATCAACCTTTATTGACGAAATCATAAGAAAAGTTGAGACTCAATCATCAATAGGACCCCAAACTATTGCTACTAGACACCCTATTGTTTCCCTTCAGGCCACAGGATCAACATCTATAGCTAACGCTGAGATTCATAGTAAGACTGAAGGATCTGAATAGAGTTTCCAAGATATTGAAAATTCACAACCACACCCTTCACAAGAAGTGAATTCTTGCAAACTCCGTGAAGGAGAAGGAGAAATAGGTAATCCTGAAATTAAATCATCAGAACCTAGATCTCCTGAAGTATTGATTGAAAAAAGGATATCCAGTGTTCTGGATCGAGGTAGCGCTGTTAAAATCATTCCAGCCTCTTCTGGACATCCTAGGAACAACTCTCTAGCTCCAGAGATCCCTGAAGAATATTGGCATATTTTTGACCAAATGGCCAATAATCAGCGACAACCCCAGACATCTACATTATAATACCCTATTGTAGACACAACTGTCAATGCCCCCATGAAAGCTATTCCATTACAAAATATTCCTACCTTTCATGGGCTAACTTCAGAAGACCCTGATGCATTCCTTTTCGAATTCGATGTCCTATGTAGGGGTTATGATTACACCACTGACCCCCAGAAGTTGAAACTGTTCCCCTCTACTCTGAAGGGAGCAGCCCTGCATTGGTTTATGGGACTTGGTGGAGGTACCATCAATGATTGGGAACATATGAAAACATCCTTCCTTAAAAAATACCAATATTATTGCCAAACTAGAGAACTAAAAGATGAAATCTTTCAAATGGTAGCCAAGCCTAACGAGACTCTGGAAGAGTATGTGGAGCATTTCCAATATAATTTACAAGTATCTCCTTATGCAAATCTGCCTGATAATGTTCTAAAAACCACAATGATTAAAGGTATGAAAGACCGATTGGTAGAAACACTGAATATAATGGGTAAGGGTGATATTTGTCAAGAATATTATGACAATATTATATACTTGTGCATTAGGTGCTCCAGGGATAATACAAGGTTGAAACCATCTGGACACGATGCGATCACCAGAGACAGCAAAGCCTCAAGAGGAAGCATTACAAGAGTCGAAATCAGGAATCTACTGGAAGATTTCAAGACTGATATCCTGGGCACCTTGACGACAAAATTGGATATCATGCAAGCTAAACGAAAGCAAGCCGAAGTAGAACAAAACTTGGCTATTTCTTGTCCCCGTTGTAGAAAAAAAAAGTCATAAATAATGCCCGCTAGATATGATACGGGAATGTGTCGTATGTATCAAGGAGCATGCCACGGAAAGTTTCCCATCACTCCCAGGATTAAAATCAGTCTTCAAGGAAGCGGAAGAAGAAGTGGAACCAGTATACCTACTGAACCAGCGTCGTTAATGGCAAGCACATCAGAAAAGTATGCCCACCTATCCATCTTCATTGTTTCCTCCCTTGCAATATAATTCTCAGAAATATTCAAGGGTAGCATGGCAGAACTAGCCACCTTTTTCTTCTTTGCCACCTCAAAAATTTTCTATGCCACCATGGCCATCCAGTCAAATCCAAACAATAGTTGGTCAAATCCCTCTTACCCTCCACCGATGTGGCAGAACAATCCCTATCCATCTCAATGGTCCCCTTCCACCTCACAAAATCAGAACTGTCAATAAAACTAGCAAAGATCCACGAACTAGCCTATGGGGCAATTCCTCTGTCTCAACCTACTTTACCAGCACCTTATACATTGCAGCAGAATCCTCAATATAATATACGACCACAACTCCCAACCCAACCCAAACCCAAATCCCAACAACAAACCAATCCAGTCAGTACAAATCATTGAGGGTCTGGCCCCTGAAGCAGAGTTGAGAGACTGCAATGAGCTCAAGTTAAGATCTGGACACATAATCGCACCAGACGAGGATAAAAATATGAAACCTGAAGAACCACACACAAATAAACCTTTGACTGTAAACGATTGACAAGGGCAAGATACAGTTAGGCAGAAAACTCTCGAATAGATCATAACTACTTCCCCACCATTCCCAGAAATACTGATGATACCGCACCCAATTGAACACCCCGACTTTTATCTTCTGGGTGAACTTAGGAATATCTGTATAAAAATACCCCTCCTCCAGGCTATTCAAGACATTCCAATATATGCCAAAACTATTAAATAATTGGGTATAAAGAAGTCTGTGAGGCAAACAAAAATAACCCCAACTATCCATGTTGTCGGGATTTTCTCTAATTTATTATTAGGCAAAGGGACACCTCTAAAATATGAAGACCCAGGAAACCCCATTGTCACAGTACAGATAAATGGTGGCTCTTTTCCCAATGCTTTAGTTGATTTAGGGTCAGCCATTAACATTCTCACAACAACAACTTGTGAAATACTTGGCATCACAGCCTTGGAACCAACAACTACCTTGTTGTAACTTGCTGACTGCTCATTCATTAGACCAGAATGAACATTACCACATGTGATGGTTTCTATAGACACTTGCGAATATCCGACTAATTTTTTTATTATTAACCCTAGGAACTAGCTAGATGGACATCCTTTAACTTTAGTAAGGCCTTGGCTAGCAAACGCTGATGCTTATAGTAGCTGTCGGATAGGCAGTATGACCATAACCAGAGGAAATGATGTGAAGAATCTAGCCTTATACCCTCCCGCTCAACCAAGCCTAACCATTGTAAGAACTAGGAAGCAACTTGTAACATATTTAACAGAAAATATTTGGTCACCATTGACTGTGGCAGATGCCTTTGAATTTAAAAACCAAATAGAAGACGATGTTATTGATAACTTTATCAATAACTGCTATAGTGCCTAGTTTGAAATGTCACATGATTAAAGCAATCCTCGACAAAGAAATTGAAGAAGATTCTCTGAGAGATATCAATGACCAACCAATACCAACAACTACTGTCAATAATAGCAAACCTATTGAAATCAAGCCAGGGAAGATCCTAAACATTAACAGTAATCTGAGTGATGACCAACAACAGAAACTTATTCAAGTCCTTAGGAAATATAATGGAGCTTTTGCTTAGGATTACCCAGTCATGAAAGGGATTGACCCTTAGCTATGTATGCACCACATTTACACTGAAAAAGATGCAAGACCCATTTGACAACCTTAGCGTAGATTAAATCCTCACCTAAAGGATATTGTTAAAGAAGAATTTCAAAAACTATTAGATGTGAATTTTATCTATCCTATATTTGACAATAAATGGGTTTCTCCATTAGTAGTGGTCCCCAAAAAGAATGGGAAGTGGCAGATATGTGTTGACTATAGAGAACTCAACAATGCAACGCAAAAAGACCATTTTCCCCTTCCATTCATCGATCAGGTCCTAGATACACTGGTAGGGAAGACATTCTTCTCTTTCCTAGATGGCTTGAGTGGCTACAACCAAATTCATATCACCCCTGAAGACTAGGATAAAACTACTTTTACCTGCCCGTGGGAAACATTTTCTTATAGGGTATTACCTTTTGGATTATGCAATGCACATACTACATTCCAAAGAGCCATACTCAGTATTTTTGCAGACTTGATAAATGAAGGTTTGGAAGTGTACATGGATGATTTCACATGCTATGGAGATGACTTTGAATAGGCATTATAGACATTGGAGAAAGTCCTGGAATGATGTGTCGCTACTAGGCTATGCTTAAGCCAAAAGAAGTGCCATATGATGATGACAGAGGGCCTGATCCTGCGTCATTTCATTTCAGCAGCTGGAATTCAGGTAGATCCAGCAAAAATACAGGTAATCCTCTTATTATCTACTCCCTGCACTCAAACAAAGGTACGTAGTTTTCTAGGATTTGCATGATATGATCATAAATTTATAAAGAACTTCTCACAGATTTCTACACCATTATATGCCCTAACAGGAAATGTTGATTTGATATGGACTGAAAAATGTGACATTGCCTTTACAGAGTTGAAACAGTACTATAAACAACACTAGTATTATGGGGGCCGAATTGGGATATACCATCCCAGATTTCATCAGATGTGTTAGATTCAGTTGTTGGAGTAGTTCTTGGCCAAGAAGACGACAAGAAACCCTATGCTATATATTACATTAGCAAAAACTTAACTCCTGCTGAGTTGAATTATGCAGTAACAGAGAAAGAGTTTTTAGCTGTTATTTATGCTATTAACAAATTCAGACACTATATAATTGGATACCCTGTAGTTTTGTATACTGATCACTCTAATATCAAACATTTAGCTAATAAACCCATCACAAATGGAAGAGTGACACATTGGTTACTAATTTTACAGGAATATGACATAATTATAAAGGATTAACTGGGGAGGGAAAACCTTGTGGCAGATTTCCTCTCCCGCGTGCCAAGAACAGACGATGCAATGACGGTAGAAGACTAGTTCCTGGATGAACACCTATTTGTTGTGGCTGTAAAAACACCATGGTACGCAGATGTGGCAAATTATTTAGGAGTAGGAAAACTACCCAAACTTCTGACACCCGGAGAAAGGAAATTAATAGTGCAGTGCAGCACTCAGTTCTCCTGGATCAGAGGATACCTTTTTCACACAGGGGCTGATATGCACATCCACAGGTGTATCAGGGAAGATGAAATTTATGATATCTTAAAAGCCTACCATGATGGACCTTACAATGGAAATTTTGCAGACCGCAGAATTGGACATAAAACTTTACAAATGGGCTACTACTGGCCCATGATTTTTAAGGATGCTAAGAAATTTGTCCAGGCATGCGATAGTTTCCAAAGGAGGGGCCGCCCTGGCCAATCTGATGAAATGCCCATGCATCCACAGCTGGTGATAGAACCCTCTGAGCGATGGGCATTAGATTTCGTCGAGCCGATCAACCCACCGTCCATTCAGAAACCATATATATTGGTTGCAACAGAATACGTGACTAAATGGGTGGAGGCAGTAGCATTACCATGAGCGACAGAGGAAACAGTGATTAATTTTCTTTTCAAAATTTTTGTGCGATATGGATTACCCAAAGAAGTAATCACTGATGGGGGGCCACAATTGTAAGTCACAAGATTGCTGCTACACTGAAGAATCATCACATTATTCACAGAATTACCTCTCTTTATCACTAGTAGGCGAATGGGAAGGTGGAGAGTACCAACAAATTAATTGAAGCTATTCTAATGAAGACAGTCTCATCGCAGAGATGAGATTGGGTGACTCAACTGCAAGAGGCCTTATGGGCATATCGCACGACTTGGAGGAACACAACTCGATATTCTCCATATCAGCTGGTATTTGGTAAGGAACCCATTTTCCCCATAGAATTTGAGATACAGACACTAAGGATAGCCCAGGAAGTGGGACTAGATTTAACCGAAGCCCAGATTAACAGACTACAACAAATAAATGAATTAGATTAAATTCGACTATTGTCTCTACAACATACTGCACTCATTCAACAACAAAGAGCTAAGTGGCATGATTCCATGATTAAGAAAAAGACATTTCATGAGGGCGACTAGGCACTTCTTTACGATTCCAGGTTTCAAGACTTCCCTCGTAAACTGCAGACTAGATGGTTAGGCCCCTATGAAATAAAGGAAGTACATGAAAATGGCACTCTTACATTGGCCACCATTGATGGGTCTGGCTTTTTATTTAAAGCAAATGGGCATCGGGTGCGCCTCTACCAAAAAACACTTACAAGAGAATCCTTTTACCAACAGATACACGAAGACTCCACCATGCAAATTCTAGCTGCAGAAGGAAATCCTTCGGTAGCTTCATTATTGTAAAAAGTTATTTCTTTTTGTAAAAACTGTAAATATGATTGTTGATTTGATTTTCTTTGTTTTTTGTGTTTTTGTTGTTCACACTTTGGAACAACACTTTTGCTTTTTGTTGTTCCCACTTCGGAACAACACTTTTGGTTTTTGTTGTTCCCACTTCAGAACACCACTTTTGGTTTTTGTTGTTCCCACTTCAGAACAACACTTTTTCTTTTTGTTGTTCCCACTTCAGAACAACACTTTTGGCTTTTGTTGTTCCCACTTTGGAACAACACTTTTGGTTTTTGTTGTTCCCACTTCGGAACAACACTTTTGCCTTTTGGTTTTTGTTGTTCCCACTTCGGAACAACACTTTTGCCTTTTGGTTTTTGTTGTTCCCACTTCGGAACAACACTTTTGCTTTTTGTTGTTCCCACTTCGGAACAACACTTTTGATTTTTGTTGTTCCCACTTCAGAACAACACTTTTGGTTTTTGTTGTTCCTACTTCGGAACAACACTTTTCATTTTTGTTGTTCCCACATCGGAACGACACTTTTGGTTTTTTTTGTTCCCACTTCAGAATAGCACTTTTGGTTTTTTTTTTTTTCCCACTTCGGAACAACACTTTTGGTTTTTATTGTTCCCTCTTCGGAACAACACTTTTGCTTTTTTTTGTTCCCGCTTCAGAACAACACTTTTGGTTTTTGATGTTCCCTCTTCGGAAAAACACTTTTGGTTTTTTTTGTTCCCACTTCGGAACGACACTTTTGGTTTTTTCTGTTCCCACTTCGGAACAGAAATTTTTCTTTTTGTTGTTCCCACTTTAGAACAACAATTTTGCTTTTTTCCATTCCCACTTCAGAACAACACTTTTGTTTTTGTTGTTCCCACTTCGGAACAACAGTTTTGTTTTTTCTGTTCCCACTTTGGAACAACACTTTTGCTTTTTGTTCTTCCCACTTCGAAACAACACTTTTGCTTTTTTTGTTCCCACTTCGGAATATCACTTTTGGTTTTGCTATTCCCACTTTGGAACAACACTTTTGGTTCTTGTTGTTCCCACTTCAGAACAACACTTTTTGTTTTTGTTGTTCCCACTTCGGAACAACACTTTTCGTTTTTGTTGTTCCCACTTTGGAACAACACTTTTTGCGTGTTTGTTGTTCCAACTTTGGAACAACACTTTTTGTTGTTTGTTGTTCAAATACTACACTTTTTTTTTAGAATTTGTTGTTGTTCCTTCTTTGGAACAACATTTTTGCTTCTTGAAGTCATGTGTTTTTTAAACAACACCCTTTTTTCCTTGCATTATTATGATGTTGAACAGCACTTCCAAGATTATTCCTAGCTCATCTCAGCCCCATTTTCTGATTCCCTTTCATGACATGAAGTACAACACTTTCATGAGGACAAGAATTATGGATTCTATTGAAGCAGGTGAATACCCTTAATGTTATGATCTTTAACAAGACATCTTCTTGATGATAGATTTGTTAAAAAAAAATGGGGAAGGACACAATTATTTATATATTACTTTATTGTAATTATTTATGTTATATATAATACTGATTGATCATATTTACCATCCTGGTTCCACCCCTCCTGGTTATAATCCTCTCTGTCTATTATAAGTGAGATTATGGGTATATTTTTTTCTATTGATGTGTTCAACTTCCTCCACCATCCCTGCTCTTAAGGAGTACTGAGTCTCCCTCTATTTATTATAAAAATGTGTAATGACAACAAAAATTTCCTACAGATAGAGGATAGGGGGTCTCATTAAGAGCCAGCCTACCATGTTCATAAGGATGTAGAAGTGTGACATTCCCACTATGGCCACCACACCAAGGTTATGATGCAAAGGATGGCTAAAATATCCTTGGAACAGAAGATCTCATCACGAGCCAACCTGATCACTTTTGCTACTTCCCAGTGAATGGCAGTGTGGGCATTTGGTTACCATGCTAGTACACTGATCTCTTCTGTAGAAGCAACAATGGAATTCTCCAACTATAAATTGAGGATCCTGGCTCATATGGGTTAAAAAGCAACTCTTTCGAGGCTATGGATGATTGCTGGAAACAAAACCTCTACTTATGGTATTGAAGTTCCATTTTCAACATCAATAATTATTATAATACCCTTTTCTTGATTTTCTTTTTTATCAGAAGAATTATTTCCTTAATTTCTCCCTACCTTGAACCTTTATGCATGAGTTAATGTTTTTAATCAATCATATCATTTTCAGCCAGAATATCATCAGCAAAAGCATTTTTTCTTTCATATTGTTGTCGTTTTTCCTTACCGCATAACCTATCATCAACCAAAGCATCTTGTCTCTTATCAATAACCATCATTACACACCTCGCTCTCATTATATCCATACCTTTTACAGTCCTCTCATTAATATACGTACTATGTCCCATATTAATGCCGTATCTTTCACCCTTGTACGTTGTTGTTAGAACAACATTCCCCCGTCTATTCGGTCGTAGGTAACCTCTCATCTTGAAGGAGGGAGGGACCTCCATTACACCCGTGCATGCGTTATAACTGTTTTATTGGATTCCATAGGTTGATATGGTACTCTATGACCATGCAACAAGTGGTAAAATAATATTCCTCGAATTAATGAATTCTCATAGAAATATTGTTTAATATTGGAAAACTTATCTATTACAACTTACTTGATGTTCTATCTCTCTGTTGGTGTCTATTGCTATGTTTTCTCCACTGCACTAATCCTTTGCAATAGTAGGAAGAACTCAAGCATTATGGGTGGTAAGTCAGTGCGTCGAGAACCTTTAGTTCTAGAAGTCTCCAACAGAGCTAGGGAAATTCTCGTCCACGTAGGGTGGATACCATACTTCACAAGATTTCAACCCTCTAGTGAGGAAATCGCTATTGAATTTCTACAGCATTTGTAGAATAGGCAATCGCTGGTGAGAGGTAGAAGAATTACAGTATCAGATGCTATAATAGCTGAAGTATTTGGGCTGCCGGTAGAAGGAACTACATGGACAAAAAAACACATAATGTTACAAGACGTGGTGGACATTTTCATAGATGGAGGCGAGGAATTAATGAAGAAAGGTAGGGGTATACAACCATATTCTCTAGAAGAACCATGGCGTGAGTTGGCAAGTGTTGTCTGGAGGTAAATTACCTGTGATGGATGACGAGACGTGGTAAGACCACGACAACTCAAACTTTTAGCTGTGTTAAAACTAAAGATCACTGTTAGTCTTCCATCTTACTTGAATTTAATGTTGCATGATACCGCTGATAGAATGAGACGGGCTAGGCACCCGGAAACCATAGTTATCCACCATGGATTGATTAGACTAATTTTTACCCACAACCTAATTGAACAAAACTTAACTTTGGATGGTCTCATAGTGCCCCTGGAGATTATTCAAAACCCTGTAATCTAAAATCCTAAAATTTTGGTGATACGCCAGTGGGGCCCTATTCCGAAAAGGAAAAGGACTACCCGCTCAAACGTTGAACCCCACAAGCGCAAGCGGTTTGCAAGGTTACATCTAGTCCAAAGAATGTATGTAGATAGCACTGAACAACCTGTGGAACCATCTAGACCAATTAGTATATAGGACTCTGAGTCGGAACCAGAGGAAGAACTTGAATAAGGGGAAGGATGTCATTCAGAATCAAAACCTGAGGAAGAGGCCAGTTCAAGACAAGAACCCGAAGAAGAGGATAGACCAGACTCAGAATAAGAAGGGGCAAACCACCTTGATGATGAACTGGAAAATGAAGAAGAACCTCCTCAAACATCAACCATGAATCCCCAAAATGATATTCTGCAGAATTTTGAGATAGGGATGGCTCAGGTCCTGGCAAATCTGAATGCATACATGCAGCCTAGAGGATCACTTGATCCTAACCTAATGGAAGCTCAATCCCCAGAGGATTCTAGGCATACAAAAATGCTGCCCTCTTCAGAAGCTACAGACAAGAAAAAGAAGATGAGACACAAATATCAAAAGCTTCAAAAGACTGTTAAAAGGGTAGGCTAGAAGCTTAAAGAAATTGCAAACGGAAAAGCTCAGAACACTACTCCTGGGGTAGTCTCTGTGGCTACGCAAACAGAAATATGTAAGGGTAGGTCAACAGAGACCCAAACCAAACTCATTCCTACTCCAACAATAGCCACCCAGGAAAATTTGCATGCAGACTTAGTGGATGCAGTCGTTCAGATGGAGTGTTGGTCCTCCCACAATAAGGAAGCACAGACCGATGAAAATCCTCTCGTAGCACAAGCACTCAGATAGAAGAACAAGCCAAGGATATCTTGTCAAGAAAAGACCCTATTCTCATAAAGCTATAGGAAGAACTGATGCAAGCCCATCTTGCTCTAGAACGATGTGAACAAGAGATAGTCCCTCTGTAAAAGTACCAAGAGTTGCAGAAAAAGTTTAGGGAATTAACCATAACTGAGAATGGGACTTTTGACAGATTTAGATAGGAAGAAGAAAAGATGAAGAAGGTGAAGAGCAAGCTGGATAAAGCTAGGAATCATATAGACACCATTTTCTCACTATATTTGGATGTCTTGACATGTAGGTCTCCGGCCACAAATTATGCCCTGTTTTTGTTAAAACGGTACTTATTGTTAAAGATTAAATCCGTAAGAGCTGGCAAGCCAATTGAGTTAAAGACAACTAAAGATTTAAGTTACTACAAGGAACATGGGGCAAAAGTCCAAAGGCTTCTTTGCGAATTTTATCTGCATAATTTTATATTAGAAGGAGAAGTGGATAAGAACCCTAGCCCTTTTGTTGGAGATATTCAATTCCAGGATTTTATCTATTTTGCAATTAATCAACTTAAGTGGTTTAACGCACATAATTCATTCCAAAGATAGGAACACAGATTGGATCTCTGGGTAAGGAGTGAGCCTACTCACCCCTTGCAACTGTTTGCTAGACATAAAAGGCTAATGACACAAGAAGGCGTGATTCAAATTTTAGGGTGCATACATAAGGAAATTGTATAGAAAGGAACAACATATTTCCTCTCCATCCAGGAAAGATCCCTGACTGCATCCAAAATGAAATGGACGGTCTCAACTAATAGTGTTAAGGAAAGAGAACCATTTAATTATGGTAACTTCAAAGTTGCTACAAGCCGGTTAATCACATATAGCAATCTTATTGTGAGGGAAGGGCATTATTGGTCGGGATGTTGATTTAGATGTTCCATTATTTGGGTGTCGGTTTGACTATGAGTTACCTTAACAACATGGACAAACAACCTTTGCAAATTTGGCACAAAATCACGGTTTCAGGTCTGATAAAGAAACCTTTTTCCAGCCTAGTCCTTAACTACATTACATAGGAACTATTTATTTGTCATGAGGACTTGAAAAAAGGTAAGTAGGGCAGTATGTTGAGCCATGCAATAGGTATGCATTTACTCTTGATTATTATCTTTTTCCTCCTTTCTTATCCATTTTGTGCCATGATATAATAACAAATTGATAGGATTTTGATAAGGAATGAATAAAACTGCTCTTGATACGATTTGACCAACCAAACTAACTCTCATTACTTTTTATGTAGAAAAATAGCAGAAGGAACAGCTGATGTTCCAACGTTGGAACAACAAAAGCTAATTGAGGAAAATGAGACGCGTCAGGTGTGGTCGAACCAAGGAACGAGTCAAGAATATCAGCGCGAGATAGAAGAATTGTCTGAAGATAGCATTTAGTTGTGAATCCCTCAGGATCTCCTGATCCTGAGGGATCACATTTATCTTTTCCTTTTTGAATATAAAAGGGAAGATTGAAGAGGGATCCCTTGTCTTTTACTTGGATTGTAATTTTAATTTACAGAAGGGTGATTTTGAAGAACAAGATCATGTTGTAATGATAAGTGACTTTGATGATTAATATACAACTTGTGTTGTTGTTCTTTCAAATATTCTGAAATCGTTAAGCAGTGTTCGCTGGTGGCTAGGGCCTGGTCTCTGGTGGAACTTACTGTTGTTCCTTGTTTTATGCATTTTTCATTTCCTGCAAGTTATTCTGCTTTATAGCTTTTCAGTTGATGTATTTTCATTGAATCAGATTTCTGGTATTCATTTCATTAATGTACGGTCATAGTTGGTTTTATTTAATTCATGTCGTGGATTGAATTAGTTATAGGTTAAAGAATCATTTCTGGTTAATTACAGAATAGAGAGTGATTGATTAAATGCTTTCCTTCTATTCAATAGTTTAAGTCCAGTTGAAAGAGCTCAGTTAATACTACAGTACTCTCAGTTGATTGTCATTTGACTTTGGTTGATTAATATTGAATTAAAGCATTACTCTCTGGATTTATAGCTTGCACATATTGTGTACACTTGTAATAAAAAGACTTACCCAGTTTGATAATTAATGTGTGGCAATTAGGAGTTTTAAAAGACACTTTTTAGCACCCAACATTTTGGCGCTGCTGCCAGGGAGAGTGTTTCCATTTTACAAAGAGTGATGTTTATCTGCTAAGAGATAATTGGGTGTTAAAAACAGGAGGTAAGAACCTGCATAACAAGCAAGTAAAATGCTCACTCCTCTGCCCGCTTTCCAAAAGAATTGCGTAGGAATTTAAGATAGAAATGAATGTTTGTATTTTTGTATGAATGACTAAGAAGAAAATACTAGAAAAAGATATAATTCCTCCCCCCAAACCTGAAAAAGCCAAGGGACCTGTAACCCTTGGACGATCAACCTTTATTGATGAAATCATAAGAAAAGTTGAGTCTCAGTCATCAATATGACCCCGAACTATTGCTACCAGACACCCTACTGTTTCCCTTCAGGCCACAAGATCACCATCTAAAGCTAACACTGAGATTCACAATAAGACAAAAGGGTCTAAATAGAGTTTTCAAGATATTGAAAATTCACAACCATGCCCTTCACAAGAAGGGAATTCTTGCAACCTCCGTGAAGGAGAAGGAGAAATAGGTAATCCTGAAATTAAATCATCAGAACCTAGATCTCCTGAAGTAGTGATTGAACAAAGGACACCCAGTGTTCTGGATCGAGGTAGCACTGTTAAAATTATTCCAGCCTCTTATTGACATCCTAGGAACAACTCTCTAGCTCCAGAGATCCCTGAAGAATATTGGCATATTTTTTACCAAATGGCCAATAATCAGCGACAACCCCAGACATCTACGTTACAATACCCTATTGTAGACACAGCTGTCAATGCCGCCATGAAAGCTATTCCATTACAAAATATTCCAACCTTACATGGGCTAACTTCAAAAGACCCTGATGCATTCCTTTTCGAATTTGATGTCCTATGTAGGGGTTATGATTACACCACTGATCCCCAAAAGCTGAAACTGTTCCCCTCTACTCTGAAGGGAGCAGCCCTGCATTAGTTTATGGGACTTGTGGAGGTACCATCAATGATTGGGAACATATGAAAACCTCTTTCCTTAAAAAATACCAAGATTATTGCCGAACTAGAGAACTAAAAGATGAAATCTTTCAAATGGTAGCTAAGCCTAACGATACTCTGGAAGAATATGTGGAGTGTTTCCAATATAATTTGAAATGATCTCCTTATGCAAATCTGCCTGATAATGTTCTAAAAACCACAATGATTAAAGGTATGAAAGACCAATGGGTAGAAACACTGAATATAATGGGTAAGGGTGATATTTATCAAGAAGATTATGACAATATTATAGACTTGTGCATTAGGTGCTCCAAGGTAGTACAAGATTGAAACCAGCCAGACGTAATGCGATCACCAGTGACAACAAAGCCTCAGGAGGAAGCATTAGAAGAGTAGAAATCAGAAATCTATTGGAAGATTTCAAGACTGATATCCTGGGGACCCTGATGACACAATTGGATATCATGCAATCTAAATGAAAGTAGGCCGAAGCAGAACAAGACCTGGCTATTTTCTATCCCCTTTGCAGAAAAAAAACATAGTCATAAAGAATGCCCGCTAGATATGATACAGGCATGTGCCATATGTATCAAGGAGCATGCCACAGAAAGTTTCCCATCGCTCCCAGGATTAAAATCAGCCTTCAAGGAAGCGGAAGAAGAAGTGGAACCAGTATACCTACTGAACCAACATCATAAATGGAAAGCACGTCAGACAAGTATGCCCATTGATCCATCTTCGTTCTTTCCTCCCTCGCAATATAATCCTAGGCAATATTCAGGAGCAACATGGCAGAACTAGCCACCTTTTTCTTCTTGGCCACCTCAAACATTTTCTATGCCACAATGGCCTAACTAGTCAAATCCAAACAATAGTTGGTCAAATCCCTCTTACCCTCCACCATTCTAGCAGAACAATCCCTATCCATCTCAATGGTCCCCTTCCACCTCACAAAATTAGAACTGGCAATCAAACTGGAAAAGATCCATGAACCAGCCTATGGGGACAATTCCTCTGTCTCAACCTACTTTACCAACACCTTATACATTGCAGCAGAATCCTCAATCTAATATACGACCACAACTCCCAACCCAACCCAACCCAAATCCCAATAACATGCCAATCCAATCAGTACAAATCATTGAGGGTCTAGACCCTGAAGTAGAGTTGATAGAGTGTAATGAACTCAAGTTAAGATCTGGACGCATAATCACTCCAAACGAGGATAAAAATATGCAACCTGAAGAACCACACCCAAATAAGCCTTTGACTATAAACGATCGACAAGGGGAAGATACAGTCAGGTAGAAAACTCTCGAACAGATCATAACTACTTCCCCACCATTCCCAGAAAGACTGATGATACCGCGCCCAATTGAATACCCTGACTTTGATCTTTTGGGTGAACTCAAGAATATCTGTATAAAAGTACCCCTCCTCCAGGCTATTCAAGACATTCCAATATATGCCAAAACAATTAAAGAATTTTGTATAAAGAAGTCTGTGAGGGAAACAAAAATAACCCCAACTGTCCATGTTGTTGGGACTTTGTCTGATTTATTATTAGGCAAAGAGACACTTGTAAAATATGAAGACCCTGGAAACCCCATTGTCATAGTACAGATAAATGGCCACTCTTTTCCCAATGCTTTAGTTGATTTAGGGGTAGCCATTAACATTCTCACAACAACAACTTGAGAAATACTTGGCATCACAACCTTGAACCAACAACTACCTTGCTGGAACTTGCTGACCGCTCAGTCATTAGGCTAGAAGGAACATTACCAGATGTGATGGTTTCTGTAGACATTTGGGAATATCCAACTGATTTTTTGATTATTAACCCTAGGAACCGGCTAGATGGACATCTTTTAATTTTAGGAAGGCCTTGGCTAGCAACCCTTGATGCTTATATCAGCTGTCGGATAGGAAGTATGACCATAACCAGAGGGAATGATGTGAAGAATCTAGCCATATGCCCTCCTGCTCAACCAAGCCTAACCATTGTAAAAACTAGGAAGCAACTTGTAACATATTTAATAGAAAATATTCGGTCACCATTGACTCTAGCAGATGCCCTTGAATTTAAAAATCAAATGGAAAATGATGTCATTATTACCTTTATCAATCATCCTACTACAGTGTCTAGTTTGAAATGTCACACGATTAAAGCAGTCCTTGACAAAGAAATTGAAGAAGATTCCCTGAGAGATATCAATGACCAACCAATACCAACAACTATTGTCTATAATAGCAAACCTATTGAAATCAAGACAGGGAAGATCCTGAACATTAATAGTAATCTGAGTGATGACCAGCAACAAAAACTTATTCGAGTCCTTAGGAAATATAAAGGAGATTTTGCTTGGGATTACCCATACATGAAAGGGATTGACCCTCAACTATGTATGCACCACATTTACACTAAAAAATATGTAAGACCCATTCAACAACCTCAACGTAGATTAAATCCTCACCTAAATGATATTGTTAAAGAAGAACTTCAAAAACTATTAGATGTGAATTTTATCTATCCTATATCTGACAGTAAATGGGTTTCTCCAATAGTAGTGGTGACCAAAAAGAATGGGAAGTGGCCGATATGAGTTGACTACAGAGAAATCAACAAAGCAATGCACAAAGACCATTTTCCCCTTCCATTCATCGATTAGGTCCTCGATACACTGGTAGGGAAGAAATTCTTCTCTTTCTGGGATGGCTTCAATGGCTAAAACCAAATTGAGATTGCCCCTGAAGACCAGGATAAAACTACTTTCACCTACACATGGGGAACGTTTGCTTATAGGGTATTACCTTTTGGATTATGCAACACACCTTCTACACTCCAAAGAGCCATAGTCAGTATTTTTGCATACTTGATAAATGAAGGTTTGGAAGTGTACATGGACGATTTCACACCCTATGGAGATGACTTTGAACAGGCATTACAGACATTGGAGAAAGCCTTGGAATGGTGTATCGCTACTAGGCTATGCTTAAGATACGAGAAGTGCCATATGATGATGATAAAGGGCCTAATCCTGGGTCATTTCATTTCAGCAAATGGAATTTAGGTAGATCCAGCAAAAATACAGGTAATCCTCTTATTATCTACTCCCTGCACTCAAACAGAGGTACGTAGTTTTCTAGGATTTGCAGGATATTATCGTAGATTTATAAAGAAATTCTCATAGATTGCTACACCATTATATGCCCTAACAGGAAATGTTGATTTTATATGGACTGACAAATGTGACATTGCCTTTACAGAGTTGAAACGACTACTATCAACAACACCAGTATTACAGGGGCGAATTGGGATATACCATTCCAGATTTCATCAGACGCGTCAGATTCAGCCATTGGAGTAGTTCTTGGCCAAGAAGACGACAAGAAACCCTAAACAATATATTACATTATCAAAAGCTTAACTCCTACTGAGTTGAATTATGCAGTAACAGAGAAAGAGTTTTTGGCTGTTATTTATGCTATTAATAACAAATTCAGACACTATATAACTGGATACCCTGTAGTTATGTATACTGATCACTCTGCTATCAAATATTTATCTAATAAACCCATCACCAATGGAAGAGTGACACGTTGGTTACTACTTTTGCAGGAATTTGACATAACTATAAAGGATTGACTAGGGAGGGAAATCCTTGTGGCAGATTTCCTCTCCCCAGTGCCAAGAACAGACGATGCAATGGCGGTAGAAGACCAGTTCCCAGATGAAAACCTGTTTGTTGTGGCTGTAAAAACACCATGGTACGCAGATGTGGAAAATTATTTAGCAGTAGGAAAACTGCCCAAACATCTAACACCTGGAGAAAGGAAATTAATAGTGCAGCGCAACACTCGATTCTCCTGGATTGGAGGATACGTTTTTCACGGAGGGGCCTATATACACATCCATAGGTGTATCAGGGAAGATGAAATTTATGATATTTCAAAAGCCTACCATGGTGGACCTTGCGGTGGACATTTTGCAGACCACAGAACTAGACATAAAATTTTGCAAATGGGCAACTACTGGCCCACGATTTTTAAAGATGCTAAGAATTTTTTCTAGGCATGCCATAGTTGCTAAAGGACGGGCCACCTTGGCCAATCTGATGAGATGCCCCTGCATCCATAGCTGGTGATAGAACCCTTTGAGCGATGGGCATTAGATTTCATCGAACTGATCAACCCACCATCCAAGCAGAAATCATATATATTAGTTGCAATAGAATACATGACTAAATGGGTGGAGGGAGTAGCATTACCAAGAGCGACAGAGGAAACAGTGATTAATTTTCTTTTCAAAATTTTTGTGCTATATGGCTTACCCATAGAAGTAGTTACTGATGGTGGGCCACAACTTGTAGGTCACAAGATTGCTGCTACACTGAAGAATCATCACATTATTCACATAATTACCTCTTTGTATCACCCGCGGGCGAATGGGCAGGTGGACAGCACCAGCAAATTAGTTGAAGCTATTCTAACGAAGACAGTCTCATCGCACAGACGAGACTGGGTGACTCGACTGCCAGAGGCCTTGTGGGCATACCACATGACTTGGAGGAACACAACTCGATATTCTCCATATCAGCTAGTATTTGGTAAGGAACCCATTTTCCACATAGAATTTGTGATACAGACACTAAGGATAGCCTAGGAAGTGGGACTGGATTTAACTAAAGCCCAGATTAACAGACTACAACAAATAAATGAATTAGATGAT
This sequence comes from Pinus tabuliformis, assembly GCA_031772625.1. Lineage (NCBI taxonomy): Eukaryota > Viridiplantae > Streptophyta > Pinopsida > Pinales > Pinaceae > Pinus > Pinus tabuliformis. The sequence continues at coordinate 633,600,678 of CM062817.1, read as the reverse complement.
ATTCAACTATTGGCTCTACAACATACTGCACTCATTCAACAACAAAGAGCCAAGTGGCACGATTCCCTGATTAAGAAAAATACATTTCATGAGGGCGACTGGGCACTTCTTTATGAGTCCAGGTTTCAAGACTTCCCTGGTAAACTGCAGGCTAGATGGTTAGGCCCCTATGAAATAAAGGAAGTACATGACAATGGCACTCTTACATTGGCCACCATTGATGGGTCTTGTTTTTTCGTCAAAGCAAATGGGCATCGGGTGCGCCTCTACCAAAAACCACTTACAAGAGAATCCTTTTACCAACAGATACGCGAACACTCCACCATGCAAATTCTAGCTGTAGAAGGAAATCGTTCAGCAACTTCATTATTGTAAAAAGTTATTTCTTTTTGTAAAAATTGTAAATATGATTGCTGATTTGATTTTTTGTGTTTTTTTTCTTTTTGTTCCCACTTCAGAACAACACTTTTGCTTTTTGTTGTTCCCTCTTCGGAACAACACTTTTGGTTTTTGTTGTTCCCACTTCGGAACAACACTTTTGGTTTTTGCTATTCCCACTTCAGAACAACACTTTTGGTTTTTGTTGTTCCCACATCGAAACAACAGATTTTCTTTTTGTTGTTCCCACTTCGGAACAACACTTTTGGTTTTTGTTGTTCCCACTTCAGAACAACACTTTTTCTTTTTGTTGTTCCCACTTCGGAACAGCACTTTTTCTCTTTGTTGTTCCCTCTTTGGAACAACACTTTTGGTTTTTGTTGTTCCCACTTCACAACATCACTTTTGGTTTTTGTTGTTCTCACTTCGGAACAAAACTTTTCATTTTTGTTGTTCCCATTTCAGAACAACACTTTTGGTTTTTGCTATTACCACTTTGGAATAGTACTTTTGGTTTTTTTTGTTCCCACTTCAGAACAACACTTATGTTTTTTGCTATTCCCTCTTCGGAACAACACTTTTGCTTTTTGTCGTTCCCATTTCAGAACAACACTTTTGCTTTTTGATGTTCCCTCTTCGAGACAACACTTTTGGCTTTTGATGTTCCCACTTTGGAACAACACTTTTGGTTTTTGCTTTTCCCACTTAGGAACAACACTTTTTCTTTTTGTTGTTCCCACTTTGGAACAACACTTTTGCTTTTTGTCATTCCCACTTCGGAACAACACTTTTTTTGTTGTTGTTCCCACTTCGGAACAACACTTTTGTTTTTGTTGTTCCGACTTCAGAACAACACTTTTGATTTTTGTTGTTCCCACTAAGGAATAGCACTTTTGCTTTTTGTTGTTCCCACTTTGGAACAACACTTTTTGTTTTGTTGTTCCCACTTCTAAACAACACTTTTGGTTCTTGTTGTTCCCACTTTGGAACAACACTTTTTGTTTTTGCTATTCCCACTTCGGAATAACACTTTTCGTATTTGTTTTTCCCACTTTAGAACAACACTTTTTGCATGTTTGTTGTTCCAACTTTGGAACAACACTTTTTGTTGTTTGTTGTTCAAATACTACCTTTTTTTTTAGAATTTGTTGTTATTCCTTCTTTGAAACAACATTTTTGCTTCTTGAAGTCATGTGTTTTTTAAACAACACCCTTTTTTCTTTGCATTATTGTGATGTTGAAAAACACTTCCAGGATTATTCCTAGCTCATCTCAGCCCAATTTTTCTGATTCCCTTTCATGGTATGAACTACAATACTTTTATGAGGACAAGAATTATGGATTCTATTGAAGTAGGTGAATACCGTTAACATTATGATCTTTAACAAGATAGCTTCTTGATGATATATTTCTTAAAAGAAAATGGGGAAGGACACAATTATTTATATATTACTTTACTGTATTGATTTCTGTTGTATATAATATTGATTGATCATCTTTACCATGCTGGTTCCACCCCTCCTAGTTATAATCCTCTATGTCTATTATAAGTGAGATTATGGGTATATTTTTTTCTATTGATATGTTCAACTTCTTCCACCATCCCTACTCTTAAGGAGTACTGAGCCTCCCTCTATTTATTATAAAAATGTGTAATAACAACAAATTTTTCCTACAGATAGAGGATAGGGGGTCTCATTAAGAGCCAGCCTACCATGTTCATAAGGATGTAGCAATGTGACATTCCCACTATGGCCACCACACCAGGGTTATGATCCAAAGGATGGCTAAAATATCCTTGGAACGGGAGGTCTCATCACGAGATGCCCTAATCACTTTTGCTACTTCCCAGTGAATGGCAGTGTGGTCATCTAGTTACCATGCCAGCACACTGATCTCTTCTATAGAAACAACAATGGATTTCTCCAACTATGAATTGAGGATCCTAGCTCATATGGGTTGAAAAGCAACTCTGTCAAGGCTATGGATGCCTGCTGGAAATAGAAGCTCCGCTTATGGTATTGAAGTTCCATTTTCAACATCAATAATTATTATAATACCCTCTTCTTGATTTTCTTTTTTATCAGAAGAATTATTTCCTTAATTTCTCCCTACCTCAAACCTTGATGCATGAGTTAATGTTTTTAATCAATCATATCATTTTTAGCTGGAATATCATCAGCAAAAGCATTTTTCCTGCATATTGTTGTCCTTTTTCCTTACCGCATAACCTATCATCAACCAAAGCATCTTGTCTCTTATCAATAACCATCATTACAAACCTCACTTTCATTATATCCATACCTTTTACAGTCCTCTCATTAATATACGTACTCTGTCCCATATTAATGATGTACCTTTCACCCTTGTACGTTGCCATCAGAACAACATTCCCCCGTCCATTCGGTCGTAGGCAACCTCTCATCTTGAAGGAGGGAGGGGACCTTCATTACACTCGTGCATGCGTTATAACTATTTTATTGGATTTCATAGGTTGATATGGTACTCTATGATCACGCGGCATGTGGAAAAATAATAGTCCTCGAATTAATGAATTCTCATAGAAATATCATTTAAAATTGGAAAACTTAGCTGTTACAACTTACTTGATGTTCTATCTCTCTATTGATGTCTGTTGTTGTGTTTTGTCCACTACACTAATCCTTTGCAATAGTAGGAAGAACTCAAGCATTATGTGTGGTAAGTCAGTGCGCAAAGAACCTTTAGTGCTGGAAGTCTCCAACAGAGCCAAGGAAATTCTAGTCCGTGTAGGGTGGATACCGTACTTCACAAGATTTCAACTCCCTAGTGAGGAAATCACTATTGAATTTCTACAGCATCTGCAGAATGGGAAATCCCTACTGAGAGGTAGAAGAATTACAGTATCAGATGTTGTAATAGCTGAAGTATCTGGGCTGCCGGCGGAAGGAACTACATGGCCAAGAAAACACGTAATGTTACAAGACGTGGTGGACATTTTCAGAGATGCAGGCGAGGAATTAACTAAGAAAGGCAAGGGTATACAACCATCTTCTCTGGCAGAACCATGGTGTGAGTTGGCAAGTGTTTTCTAGAGGTACATTACCTGTGATGGACGACGAGACATGGTAAGACCATGACAGCTCAAACTTTTGGTTGTTTTAAAACTAAAGATCACTGTTAGTCTGCCATCTTTCTTGAGTTTATTGTTCCATGATATCACCGATATAATAAGACAGGCTAGGCACCCAAAAACCATAGTTAGCCACCATGGATTGAATTGACTAATTGTTACCCACAACCTCGTTCAACAAAACTTAACTTTGGATGGTCTCATAGTGCCCTTGGAGATTAGTCAAAACCTTGTAATCCAAAATCCTAAAATTTTGGCGATAAGCCAGTAGGGCCCTGTTCCAAAAAGCAAAAGGACTACCCACTCAAACATTGAAACCCACAAGTTCAGGCGGTCTTCAAGGTTACATCTAGTCCAGAGAATGTATGTAGATAGCACCTAACAACCTATGGAACCATCCAGATCAATTAGTATATAGGACTCTGAGTCGAAACCAGAGGAAGAACTTGAACAAGGGGAAGGATGTCATTCAGAATCAGAACCCGAGGAAGAGGCCAATTCAGGACAAGAACCAGAGGAAGAGGATAGACCAGACTGAGAACAAGAAGGGGCACAACACTCTGATGATGAACTAGAAAATGAAGAAGAACCTCCTCAAACATCAACCATGAGTCCCCAAAATGATATTCTACAGGATTTCGAGACAGGGATGGCTCAGGTCCTGGAAAATCTAAATGCATACATGCAGCCTAGAGGATCACTTGATCCTAACCTAATGGAAGCTCAATCCCCAAAGGATTCTGGGCATACAAAAATTCTACCCTCTTTAGAAGCTACAGACCAGGAAAAAGAAGTTGAGACACAAATATCAAAAGCTTCAAAAGACTCTTAAAGGCTACGCCGAAAGATTAAAGAAATTGCAAACGGCAAAGCCCAGAACACTACTCCTGGGGTAGTCTCTGTGACTATTCAAATGGAAATATCTAAGGGTAGGTCAACAGAGACTCAAATCGAACTCATTCCTATTCAAATAATACCCACCCAGGAAAATTTGCATGAAGACTTAGTGGATGTAGCCGTTTAGATGGAGGGTTGGTCCTCCCACAATAAGGAAGTACAGACCAAGGAAATATCCTCTTGTAGCATAGGCACTCAGATAGAAGAACAAGCCAAGGATATCATGTCAAGAAAACACCCTATTCTCCTAAAGCTACAGGATGAACTAATGCAAGCCCGTCTTGCTCTAGAATGATGTGAACAAGAGACACTCCCTCTGCAAATATACCAAGAGTTGCAGAAACAGTTTAGGGAATTAACCATAACTGAGAATGGGACTTTTGACATATTTAGAAAAGAAGAAGAAAATATGAAGAAGGTGAAGACCAAGTTGGAAAGAGCCAGGAATCAGATAGACACCATTTGCCTGTTATATTCGGATGTCTTGACATGTAGGTCTCTAGCCACAAATTATGCCTTGTTTTTATTAGAACAATACTTATTGTTAAAGATTAAAGTTGTAAGAGCTGGCAAGCCAATTGAGTTAAAGACAACTGAAGATTTTATAAGTTACTGCAAGGAACATGGGGCAAAAGTCCAAAGGCTTCTTTGCCAATTTTATCTGCATAATTTCATATTAGGAGAAGTGGATAAGAACCCTAACCCTTTTGTTGTAGATATTCAATTCCAGGCTTTCATCTCTTTTGCAGTTAATCAACTTAAGCGGCTTAAGGCATATAATTAATTCCAATGACATGAACACGGATTGGATCTCTTGGTACGGAGTGAACCTACTCACCCTTTGCAACTGTTTGCTAGACATAAAAGGTTGATGACACAAGAAGGTGTGATTCAAATTTTAGGGCCCATACATAAGGAAATTGTACAAAAAGAAACAACATATTTCCTCTCCATCTAGGAAAGATCCATGACTGCAGCCAAAATGAGATGGATGGTCTCAAGTAACAGTGTTAAGGAAAGAGAACCATTTAATTATGGGAACTTCAAAGTTGCTGCAAGCCAGTTAATTACATATAGCAATCTTATTTTGAGGGAAGGGCCTTATTGGTTGGGATGTCGATTTAGATGCCCCATTATTTGGTATCCTCTTGAAGGGTATCAGTTTGACTATGAGTTACCTGAAGGACACGGATAGACAACCTTTGTAAATTTGGCACAAAATCACAGTTTCAGGCCTGATAAAGAAACTTTTTTCCAGCCTACTCCTTAACTACATTACATAGGAACTATTTATTTGTCATGAGGACATGAAAAAAGGTAAGCAGGGGAGTATGTTGAGCCTTGCAATAGGTATGTATTTACTCTTGATTATTATCTTTTTCCTCCTTTCTTAACCATTTTTTGCCATGATATAATAACAAATTGATAGGATTTTGATAAGGAATGAATAAAACTACTCTTGATACGATTTGACCGACCAAACTAACTCTCATTACTTTTTATGTAGAAAAACAGCATAAGGAACAATTGTTGTTCCAAAGTCAGAACAGGAAAAACTAATCGAGGAAAATGAGACGCGTCAGGTGCAGTTGAACCAAGGTACGAGTTAAGACGACTAGCGCAAGATAGAAGAATTGTTTGAAGATAGCATTTAGTTGTGAATCCCTCAGGATCTCCTAATCCTAAGGGATCACATTTATCTTTTCCTTTTTGACTATAAAAGGGAAGACTGAAGAGGGATCTCTCATCTTTTACTTGGATTGTAATTTTAATTTACAGAAGGGTGATTTTGAAGAACAAGATTGTGTTGAAATGATAAGTGACTTTGATGATTAATATACAACTTGCGTTGTTGTTTGTTCGGATATTCTGAAATCATTAAGCAATGTTCGCTGGTGGCTAGGGCCCGATCTTTGGTGGAACTTACTGCTATTCCTTGTTTGATGCATTTTTCATTTCCTGCAAGTTATTCTTCTTTATAGCTTTTTAGTTGATGTATTTTCGTTGAATCGGATTTTTGGTTTTCATTTCATTAATGCACAGTCATAGCTAGTTTTATTTAATTCATGTCATGGATTGAATTAGTTGTCTGTTAAAGAATCATTTCTAGTTAATTGCATAATAGAGTGTGATTGATTAAATGCTTTCCTTCTATCCAATAGTTTAAGTCCAGCTGAAAGAGCTCAGTTAATACTACGGTGCTCTCGGTTGATTAAGATTGAATTACGGTATTGTTTGACATAGATTCATGATGCTTAGATGAATTATTTCCTTTAAATTTACAAGCTTGAGATTTATGATTGCATCCATTTACTCTTGTATTGAATTTAATAACTTAGTTTAAAGCATTACTCTCTGGATTTATAGCTTGCACATTTTGTGTACACTTGTGGAATAAAAAGAATTACCCAAGTTGATAATTAATGTGAGGCAATTAGAAGTTTTAAAATACACCTTTTAGCACCCAACATTAGGGTGAAGATTTCATCCTTGTCAGCCTTCAGTAACTGCACTTGCCCTTGTAATTATTCAATCTTTTTCTGTTGTTTTTCTTGTTTCTTCTTAGATTTCTCTATCTGGATGACATGATCAGCCACCACTCTTGCTTCTTATTCCTAAATTTCTTTCACTTCTTCCTAGTGATCTTCCAAAGAGATAGGTCCCTGCTAAAGACGAGATGCAGTGGTTTTCCATTTTTAAATCTCCGCGGTCAGCAAAAACTACCAAGACTAAATCAAATGAAAAAATGGCTCAGTATGTACGGTTGTTGTGGTTGTCGACCTTTATTGAGTCAGTATTACTGACGAGGTTGTTTTGTCTCTGGGAGTCATGACAGCTTGAACATCGTTCCTCTTTTTCTTTCTTTCCCGTTTCCACATGCATAGTACTTGCCTCCTCAACTTAATGATTTCCACTTTTAATTTCATGTTGTCTCTAAACAAGGAGGGATACTTGTCCTGAATGGGGGCTCTCCTTTTTGCACATTATTAAACAAAAACTTGTTTAATAATGACCTCCTCCATGGGTCTCATGGTTGATGTTGGGTTTGGCGGATTAACGTCAATGAACTCATCAATCGGTTCCTGTTTTACCCTTATCTCTTCCATTTGTTCAACAACTCGATGGGCGGCTCCATTTCCTTCTTTTGTAGGTCTTGGTACCTCCAAATTTCCTCCAAATGGCTTTGAAGCCACTGCAGGTCACTAAGGAGTAGTATCCTCAACATTTTCTTCCTGTGGCCACTCTATTGCCCTATTTTTTCGTTCCACTTGCTTAGGAATTGATTATGGCACTTGCAGGTCAGTACCAATAGCCATATCTCTTTCCAACTACTTGGGGGGTGTTAGTGAAACAATATCGACATAAATTTCTTCAAATTTATCATCGGTCAACACTGGTTCTTGTGTAACAGTGCCGATAATAATTTCTCTAATGTTCTCACTGGTCAACACTGGTTCTTGTGTAACAGTGTCGACAATGAAATCTTTAATTTGCTCACCAGTCGACACAGGTTCATGTGTAACAATTTCAAGGGTGGCTTCTTGTACCATTGGCTCAGCAGTTCACACTGGTTCTTATGTTACAGTGTCAACAGTGATGCTTTCTCTTGTAATTTTTCCAGAGGAGAGATTCTTTCTCTTACTATGTAGGTAGGAGAGCGTAATTTCCTTGCCCCTTTTGGAAAAGAAGCAAGGGGAAGAGAACAAGGAGTAACCTCCTCAATTTCCATTCTTCCAACACCTTCTTCCTCAATTTCTCCAATTCTGTCTCCATCCCATGTATTAGCTAGATGTTCTGTCCTTCCTTCCTCCCTTCCTTCCTCTGCTTCTTTCATCGCTTATTCCACTAACTCGCCCAATTGTTCAGCATTTGACATTGGTTCTTGTGTATCAGCGCTGACTGTGACTCCTTCATTTGTAAAAAATTCTTCCTCTCCTTCTTTTGTCGCCTGTTCCCCTAATTCCCCCAATTATCCAGTAGTTGACGCTAGTTATTTTGTAACAATTTTCCTTCCTCTGCCAATAATTCCTCCACAACCCTTACTAGCATCATAGCTGCAAGCTCTTCTTCTGCTAATTCGATGAATTTTGACCAAGCCACATGGGTTTTTGATAGGGCATGCACCACCAACACCATGACAAGACCATGGTTTGTGAGAACTGCCGATGTTTAGTGAGATCAGCACGCAAACCATGCCACTAACTGACAATTGTTCTAAATAAAAAATGGAATATCTAGAGAATGCACTTGATAAAACCAAAGACATGTAAGAAGCTTAAAATGATATTTAAAAAAATGGAAAGCTGACCTTCACAAGTGATGTATCGCATGACGAAGTATGCAACGTCAGCCCATGGGTGTGGCAAATATTTTTGATTATATCCTCTCCCCCTCTAAACCGTGGTTTCTCATGCCCGCATGAACAATTCCAGAAATTATGGAAAGGGTGTTGTACAGGAAAACCATTTCTGCCCTCCTCGCGACAATCCGTTAACAGTTAATATAATCTCTTATGTTATAGGAATGTCCAATCCTTGGACTCTAGAATAATTCCCTTCCAAATTCAATGCAAATTCGACTGTAATTCCTTCGTCAAACCCCTATAACCTCTCAAAGTAGGTGTTCCATCAAGAATATTGCAAAACCTGCCATACATCCAGTTGATGTCAGACTTGAAGTGTATCTTCTGGATCATGCTTAACAACTTGACCACCCATTCTGCAGGTTGTTCTGTAACAACACTTGGAGTAGCAACAAAATCGTTGGGGGTGTGTTAGCTAGTAAAGTTGTGGTGATAGTGTTTGCGGTAACAAGGAATACGGTGACAGGGAAGTCTGAACAAAGGTTATGGGAAACCCAATGGTAAATTCATGATTATTATAGTAATTAATCCAATGCATTGGAAAAGACTCCAAATTAATGTTGCCGTACATGATTCAAGTTCCAATGTGCATGGATAAGTGTTCAGGGTATAGTGAGGATCATGGATTGATATGGATCACGTGGTAATGATCGTGGAATGTACGAGTTGGTGCGAGGTTTAATAGCAATGATGGTCTGACATTATTGCTATTAAATACGATATCTTTAACATTAAGTGTGATACCTACCCCCAACTAAGGGATGACCATCCTCAGTCATGTTTAGTCATGTCATAAGTGAAATACCAATCAAATCAATGAAGTCGGTCTGGGATGTACTTGGAAACTTACCGTGATGGAGTATCAGCATTGGTGGAGTAATAGCATTGGAAAAGTAAGACCGGAGGAGTAACAGCACCAACAGAGTAACAGCATCGGCATAGTAACAACACTGGTGGAGTAACATCATCGGTGGAGTAACAACATCAGCGGAGTAACCACATCGGCGGAGTAACAACAGTGACAACATAACAACATCGATGGAGTAATAGCACCGGTGAAGTAAAAACATTGGTGAAGTAACAACACTAGTGGAGTAACAACACCAATGAAGTAACAACATCAGTGGAGTAACAACAATAGTAAAGTAACAACATCAGTGGAGTAACAACACCAATGAAGTAACAACACCTGCAAGAAAATAAGTATTGATAGAGTAGTAACAATAATTTATTATATATATAAAAAAAAAAAAAATTATGTGTTATTATTATTGTCTTTTTTTTATATAAAAATAAGAGGTGCAGAGGAAGAGTTCTTTGCAAAAACAATTTCAAAACTAGAGTTATCAAAGAAATTCTTAATAAAGGAGTCCCTAGAAGCTGGACGGTGATACAATCTGAGGCGATGTCCATTTACAATCAAAGGAGTATGTGCCTCATCAATTGTTACAAGTTTAATAGTCCCATTATCAAACATTGTGTCAACTTCATACAGTCCCATCCATCTAGAGCAGAGCTTTCCCTTAAAGTCCTTGAACTGAGAATCATAGAAAAACGCCCAATATCCTCATTGAAACACCTGTTTCTTAATGAATTTGTCATGCCATTTGGTTTTTTGTTGTTGAATTGTAGTAGTATTTTGTACATCTATCAAATGAATTTCATCTAACTCATTTAGTTGTTCCAGTCAGTGTTTCTGGGTTGATGAAAGATCCAAACCTACTTCAAGAGCTGTCTTGAGCGTCTTAATTTTGAATTCCACTGGAAAAAAAGGAGATTTCCCATAGAGAAGCTCGTATGGTGAAAATCCTATTGTATTGCGCCATGTCATTCTATATGCCCAAAGTGCTTCAGGAATTTTTTCAACCCAGTTTCGGTCATGGTTCACTACAGTCTTCGTGAGGATATTCTCCAATACCTTATTTTTTCTTTCAACTTGATCATTCGCCTGAGGATGAAATGGAGATGTCACCTTGTGTTTGATTCCATAGTTCTTCATGAGAACTTCTATTAAATGTGATTTGAATTGTGCCCCTCCATCTAAAACTATCTCTCTAAGAGCTCCGTAGCGAGAGAAAATTTCTTCGAATGAAGATTAGGAGACAACGTGTTCTATGGATTTTGCAACAAATTTGGCTTCTACCCACTTTGTCACGTAGTTTGTGCAGACCAAAATGTGAACTTTCTAATGTGAAGGAGGATTGAATGACCCAATGAAATCAGTAGCCCATTTCTCAAAGGGCTTAAGAACTAATTGACACTGTAACAACATCTCATGTGACTGACCAAGCTGACCCATCCTCTGGAAACTATTGCACCCTTGAACATATTTCCTTGCATCACAAAAAATAGAGGGCCAATAGTATCCCAAATGCAACACCTTATGACCTCTTCACTTGTCTGGAAATGTCCTCCACAAGGGCCATCATGGGCAGATTTCAGAATGTCATAGATGTCATCCTCACCTAAACTGTGTCAGATTTTCTAATCGGGTCCTATATAGAAGAGGTATCCCTCTATCCATGAGTAACTAGCACTGTGACGAATTATTTTTCACTACTCCCTATATGGCAAATGATGAGGTACTTTTCTTGTAGCAATATAGTTAGAAATATTTGCATACGACAGAGTGTGAGTAGAAATTGCAAAAAGATGTTCATTTGGAAAACTATCATCTATAGGTGTATCTTCATCATTAGTATTTAGCTTAGACAAGAAAACTGCTACTACATTATCTTTTCTTGGTTTATCTACAATGGTAATATCAAATTCTTGTATCAACAATAACCATCTTGTAATTCGACCAGGAGTTATCAGTTTATTCATCAGATACTTGATGGTTGAATGATCAGTGTGCATGAAAGTGGGATACCCTATAATATAATGTCGAAATTTATTAATAACATAGATAACAACCAAAAACTCTTTTTCAGTTACCGTATAGTTCAATTCAGTGGGAGTTAGGTTCTTGCTGACATAGTAAATCACATACAGTTTCTTGTCCTCCTGTTGTCCCAAGACTGCCCCTACTGTTGTATGAGAAGCATCTGTGGAGATATGAAATGGGAGCTTCCAGTCAGGACCATGTAATATCAGAGCTTTATAGACTAGTTCTTTGATTTCCAAGAAAGTTGCTTCACATGCATCTGTCCACACAAATTATCCATCTTTAGGTAATAATTGGAAAAGTGGAAATTCTATCTTAGAAAAAAATTCTATAAAATGTCTATAATAGCTAGCATGACCAATAAAGCTACATACCCTCTTTCGTGTCTTTGGTGTAGGAAATTTTAATATTACCTCTACCTTGGCAGGATCAACCCATATCCCCGTAGCTAAACGCAGTTGTCCCAAACAGTTCCTTCTTCCATCATCATATGGAATTTTATTGCACTAAGAGATACATGTGTATGTTTGCATCGTTTAAGTACTTTCTCTAAGTTTTCCAAACCTTCTTCGAAAGAATCCCCATATGGGGTGAAGTCATTCAGGTAGTTTTCAACACTCTCATTAACCAGATCAGGAAAAATTCCCAATGTTGTCTGTTGAAAGGTAGCGGGCACATTACAGAGGCCAAATGGAAGGACTCGGTATGTGAAGATTCCCCAAGGGAAATTAAAAGTAGGTTTATCTTGATCCTCGGGAGCTATATGGATCTAGTTATATCAACTAAATATGTCCATAAAGGAGAAGAACTTCTTCTTGGCTAGTGTATCGAGGACCTGGTCAATAAAGGGTAAGTTAAAGTGGTCTTTTTGAGTTGCTTTATTCAATTCCTTGTAATCAACACAAATCCGCCACTTTCCATTTTTCTTCAGAACAATGACTAGTGGGGATAACCATTGACTGTCTGAGATTGGATAAATAAACCCCACATCTAGTAGCTTCTGTAGTTCTTCTTTGACAATTTTCTTTAAGGTAGATTCATCCTTCTCTATGGTTGTCTAACAGGTCAAAATTATTCTCTTATGTATATGTGATGGGTACATACATGCATAGGGATTCCTTTCATATCGACATATTCCCAGGCGAAAGATTCCTTTTGATCCTGAAGGACTTTCAACAAATATTCACATTAGGAAGGCGAAAGGTTAGGATTAATGTTAAACGTTTTCCCTGGATCGATTTCTATAAGACTATTGTTATGGGTTGCAATAATAGGAATGTTTTCAACTTCGGTTTCTAGTTCAATGGTTTCCTAAATGGTGCAACCCATAACATATTCTAATACTGGCGGTTGAATCGGAAACAAAGTTGGGGCTACTGATAATTGTGCTAATACCATCATCTTTCATTTCATATTTAAAATAAAGGGCTTCACCAATGGTAAGAATTGATCTAATATTTTCATTTTCATGTCCAGGCTCCTTTGTAGGTGGAGATTTTTGCATTAATGTAAATCATAGTCTAACGGATGAACTTGGTTCTGTAGGGGGATAAAGGATAAGGTTCTTTATAATTTCCCTATTGGATATTACCATATTTCCTGATCAACACCCAATATAAGCATCTGTGGTCATATTCCAAGGTCTTCCTAAGATCAAAGGATGTCCCCCGACTGTAGATTGGGTACGCAGCACCAGAATATCAACAGGGTACTTCCACGAATCTACAGAGATAGTCACATCTTCTAACTTCCCTATCAGTCATACAGTGGATCGGTCTGCAAGTTCTAAGACTGTAGGAGTTGGTTTAAGATCAAGAAGGCCCAAGGTAAGTATAGTTGTGGAAGTTATAACATTAATTTCAGCTCCTAGGTCTACCAGCACATTTGGATATCAACTCCATTAATATGTACTGTAAGAATTGGGTTCCCTGGATCCCCATATTTAATAGGTGTAGGCTTTCCCAACATTATATCTGATAATTTCCCCATGACATGGATAGTGAGTGGATCTTTTGGTTTTCTTCCAGGTTTCTTAGAAAAAAATTCTTTGATCATTTTGGCATAAATTGGTACATCCTTCATAGCCTGAAGTAATGGGATTTTGACAAATAAGTTTTGCAATTCCCCCAAAAAGTCAAATTCAGGATGAGGAATTTGTTTGCTCAAGGATAGTCTCTCAAGATAAGGTGGACCAATCTGACATCCTCGAGTAATAATTGTTTGAGAAGGGGTTTGTTGTCCCATGTGAACTTGCACTGAGTAACCCCCAATTGTTCTAGAGGAATTCCGAAGTTCTCGCTCTGAGGTTTCATCATCAGTATGTTCAATAATTATCAGTGAAGTTTGAGTATTTACCACCCATCTGGACCGAAGTTTCAGTTCATTACATTCCCTAGTGGAAATACTGTATGCAGTAAGGTTGAGTGTCTCAACCTATTGAGCCCCCCTATTATCTGGGTTCAGATTGGATTGAATGGGTAGTTGTGGATGAAGAGGAGGATTACTGGTGGAGGCATTAGAGGGAAGTTGTAACTGTTGTTGCAGTACAAGCTGGGAAAACTATCCTGAAGGAAGAGGAGGTCCACACCAGCTCTGGGACCATGAAGGGGTTGGACCAGGTTGGGAGGGCCATGATTTCCAAGGCATTAGATATTGATAGTATTGCGTTGATGAAGGTGAAAAAGGTACAAAATGTGGCCCAAAATTTAAATTATTAAAATACTGAGAAGGGTCTTGAGGCATACCTTGATTAATGTTCTTTGGTTGTGATTGTCATGGTTTATTTGATCCCATAAATTACAATTTCTCTACCCCTTCATTTACTCCCTGGAAAACTGCCTTCAACCCAGGAAGAGATGGACACGTTCTAGTAGAATGACTCTGCTCACATATCATAAAGGTTTCAATAATATTGAGTGGACATTCCTTTAGTGGGTGATTCTTCCAGCATTGAGGGAAGAAAATAGCCATTTCCTTCCCAGCTTCCATCTGTTTTTGTTTTTCCTGAAGAACATCCAGCTGTGAGGACAATGTGCTTAGAATATCATTCCTTAAATTATCTAGAAAGTTTCCAATTTCTACTTTTGTAACCCCACTATTGGATGTATTGAGAGCTCGTACTCCTTGCTTATGCCTCACAGCTCCACGTGAACATTTGATGCACAACTCATAGAAGTTGTCGAATTCTTCCTCTGAGATATCTCCCTTTCCTACCACATTTAGGAGTTCCAAATATTCCTCCCTTAGTTCTCCAAGAAATATTATCTTTAAGATATCCTTATCTAGATCACTATGGCCCAATATTTGCAAAAAGTATTGGAAGACTTCCACCAATTCCTCCATGTGCTCATCCTCTTTCTGCACAATCTTAAATATTTCCTCCTTAATATCTCGGTACTTGTAGTAGTCCTAATATTTTTCAAGAAAAATTGTCTTCATGTTATCCCATGTTGTAATAGATTTTCCCCCTAAATCCATAAACCACCTAAGAGTTGTTCCCTTCAAAGTATAAGGGTATATCTTCAATTTCTGAGCATCATAAACATAATCATATTCCCAAAAAACAACATCAAATTCAAAAGGGAATGTGTCCGGATCTTCAAAATAAAGACCATTGAAATTACGTAAAGTTGTCAAAGGAATAGGCTTCATAGGCACATTACCTCTGATATCTCCAATTGAAATTCGATCGTGGAAGTTGGATGAGCCATGAATATTTTCCAATACTCACTTGGAATCTCAACAGGTGCTCATTGTTCTTTGGTGCGGGGTTGAATCGACCTAACAACACTTCCTTCATCAAATGGTGGAGTGAACTCCCTCAAGCCTTATTCTTCTTCTGAACTGGAAATGCTCAATTCTTATGATCCTCTGCTTCCTATTTATTCTTCCCTAAATTCTGCTTATGTTATTAGGGGAGGTTCTAGTTGCGAAACTGACTACCCTCCAGATCTTGTATAAGATCTAATCCTCACAGCAGCTTATGACGATGCTCCTCACCTAGCTCTTGAAATTATTTCTTAGATATAGGTAACTCTACCTAGATCTTCCCTTCCTCTTTTTGGGGGTCTTCCTCTGCCACTTTTATTCATGTCTCTATTCATGAAATTAGAAAGTGAAAGGAAAACATTCAAACAAATATGAAGCTTATGACTTGGAAAGGGGTGGGAACTTCCCTTCCCAAGACGAAAGAGTGACCCCTAAAAATAAAACAAAAGAAAGAAATATAAACCAACCACAAAATTTAAGATCAAGACCTGAAACAGGGAAAAAAAATACTTCCCTTCCCAGGACGAGAGAGCAGTCATAAAAGAAATAAGAAATTGAAATAACCAGGGAAATTTAATGCTCAAGACTAGGATCAGGGTGAAAATTTCCCTTCGTGGGATGAGATATTAGTCCTAGAAAACAAGAAATAGAAATAACCAAGGCAATTTAATGCTCAAGACCTAGAGCGGGGTGAAAATCTCCCTCCCCAGGAGGAGAGAGTGGTCCTAAAAAAAATCAAGAAATCAAAGCAACCAAAGAGATCTAATGCTCAGGACCTAGAGCAGGGTGAAAATTTCCCTCCCCAGGATGAGAGATCGTTCCTATGGTCAATACTAGTTGTACTTTCACACCTTTGATAGCCTCCTCAGAAAAGATGCTAAAATGTTGGTGTTGAGATATGAATTATGGAATTCACCCTTTTCCCACATTAATTGTCAACTTGAAGCTCATCTGGCTATTTCAAGGCTACCATGAAAAGTCTATGTAGGCCACAATTTACCTACCCAACATTGAGCATTCAATCAACAACATAATAATGTGTAACAGCAAGCGATAACAATAACAACAATCAGAGTAACAAAAATTTAAGATTCAGAACAACACAACTTAACGCACAGTTGCAATGAAAAAGAAATAAACATACAAAAGATAAATCTACACACACCACTAATCCAACATCACCTAGTCAGGAAAGTGGGCCCAACTCCCTGATCAGGGTTGTGGTGAAAGATCAAAGACTAATAAATACTCAAAAGATTAGGATTTCATTAATCAAAATAAAATTACAAAAAATTGTTGTTACATGCTCAAAACTCTCGCATCTCTCTCTAGCGGTGGCTTGATTTTCTAGCCCCGTAACCTTACTTATACATTCAATGTTACAAATATAGTATCAATGATTTCCAAAGATTACGGTAGTTGTCTGCATACAAATATACAACAATCATTGAGATAGAAACAGAATATAAATATAGAAAATGTATTGGTACAACAGACTCTCATGGGTGGAATCATCATTACAACCAGAATCCTAAGATAGCATTGCGTGCTCACCGATAAGAATGTGCTAAACTATAGTCTATTAACCATCATCCTTTTAAATCTGCATAGAAACATGGGTTAGCAAGTCGAATAAGAAACACTCTCATAGGACTACGCTTCATTGATTAATAATTCACAAGGACATGAGAAATAGATATACCTTCATGCTTGAGATACAAATTAACCTTGAAAGGACATGAAATAGAGGAAGGAAATGGGTAAAAATGCAGGTAAAAAGTAGGCAAATTTAGCAACCAACAATATCAAAATTAAAATTACTAATTTAAAATTCCTAATCGTTGACTAAGGAATAAGGAGAAATAATCCATCAAAGGATAGTACTTATAGAAACATTAAGAAGAAAGGAGTCCAACATGAACTTAGGTAATATCTTAAGAAACATAATTCATGTATGCATAACCTAGATGAAAGAGGTCTAACAAAAAATAAAAGAATTTACAAGAGCTATAGACAGTCGAACTTGCACTATATATGGAACTATAAGAGACTATACATAGTTATAACATAAAAGATATAAGGCACTGTAAATTTTAAGAACCCTCAAATATTTACATGGTATTTAATATAGAACATGACGTACTCAATAAGGAATTTTTCCTAAGCAAGCATAATGAAAAATTGTACAAATTGTATAGTACTTAGAAGTCTACAATAGACATGAATAGAATATGGGTTTGAAACCCCTACTACAGATTGCTATTATAGAATATTGTAAGTTCCATTACTTCAATAGTGAGTTCCTTATAGGAAAACTCAAGAGTTAGAATTAAAAATATCATACACTAGACAAAGGACAAGAAACTTGTGCCTTGATTCAAACAACATCACTCAATACTGAGTTGTGTGAGTACAAAAAAAAAACTCTATATGGTAGCAAGACAATGCATCCATAGTTGGCATTATATCCCACACACCTTTTGATGAGGATATTGTATTACAGGAGAATTGTACCGAAATAGGTAAATCCAATGGACTGCTAGAAAAAGCTTAAAATAGGATCTAGATGCAAACCAAACACAATGGAAAATATATTTATGTTAGTTATTGTATTATAATATCAAATTTCTAGTTAGAAATTCTAAATCGAAAGTATCGATAACGAGATGAGATTATCAACAAAGTAACCTATCAAATGGGAACTGTAAACTCAAAACAAGAACTCTATCCAAAAAACCATTAAAAACCATGAAAAAAAATCCCCAAAAATGAAAAGCATATATGCCAAAACAATTTTCTTTTAGGGTAAATTTTCAACATTGTTAAAAAATGGAAGTAAAAACAATTTTTTTTGTGAAAAAAATGATGAAAAAACACACTGAAAACGAAAATCGGTGATCCTAGAATAACACTTTTTGTTGGGGTACAATTTCAACATTCTTTACCAATGGCATTAAACATAAAATATCGAGACTCTGAAAAACATTAAAATTCCAACAATTTTTAGCCATGACATTAAAGATAAAATATCATGTCTCTAAAAAGCGTTAAAATTCTGTCAATTTTAATCCATATCGTTAAACATAAAATATCATGACTCCAAAAAACCCTAAAATTCTAACTATTTTCAATAATAACATTAAAGATCAAATACCATAACTTAGAAAAATCTTAAAATTTTGACAAATTTTAAGCAATGTTCAAATACCATAACTCAGAATTTTTTTCAAATTTTGACACCCAAATGAAAGAATCATTATTGCAAGAGTAATTATTATTTTAAAGGCTAAAAATATAGCTCTTTTCAAATCTTAGCCTATGACAACCTATCCCTTTACAACAAAAAACTCAAAATAAACCATCCAAATGATGTTGGCATTATGGTATATGTGTTGTCCTTGATGTCAACCCACATACAAGACAGTTCAAAACTGATAAAGGGAAACTCATAGTGTAACAGGTTTATTTAGAGGTAACCGAGTAATGGTACAGAAGAACAGGATGATGGGGCAAAGGATTACATATCAGAATCAAGAAATTGAGGAAAGAGAAAGTTTTCAATTGTACACGTTGTTTAACCTAGTCCAAATAGCGTATACACATAGGTACATAGAATAAAAGGAGTGTATATGTATGCACATAGTTTCACAGAAGGAAAGCACATATGGGATGGAAAATTAAGGTTAAAGAATACCAAAGGTCCATACCATGGTATTAGCCCACAATATTCAGTGGACTAACGGTTACTTGATCCTGTCTAAGAATACCATAAGTTCTAAGTGTTGTTTTGGTGGATGGTATTGACAAAGGCTCTAAGTATATAAGGAGGAGAAAATCAAAGGGCTAGGTGTGCAAGTGAAAGATCCTTTCATGAATAGTTCTATCTGAAGTATATTTTGTGTTGTAAGGGCTATGGTTATGATATAGATCTGAAATATCTTATGCACCCTTGGATACAACGTTGGATTAGGATCATGAGACATGAAATGACTTATCATTGTATAATATGATATCTGAATGCTAACACATGTTTTATCCTTTAAATGCTATGATTTTGGTATATCTGAAGTCTTGAAAATATGCAAAATTATAATTCATTATTTGCAGATCTATACATAGGTTCGCCTCAGTGAAGGTGCGTATACATGCAGATTCAACACATCCAAGTAGCATATGCAGATAAATGGCTTGTTGTTCAGAAATGACTGATATACCTTATCAGTGTTTGTTTTTTACTGCTTTTTTCAATGATGTCTTCATTAGATCTGAGGTAAAACTGATTGTATAAGGAGATTGAATCTTGATAACTGATTAAGTGAGTAAGGAGGGTGACCTTTGCTGCTATCTATTTAGAACTTTGTAATATGACAATAGATCTTCAGAATGTGTTTGTTTAGTACAATTTTTAGTTCATAAGTTTTATGATTCAGTATCTTTAGAGGTATACGTAGGTTGGGTTACACAATGTAGCGTATACATGCAGGTTTTCCGCATTGAAGTAGCGTATACATTCTGAAATATGATTTTTGAGGTTACAATTGGTTCTAGTTGTTGATGAAGTGTTCTAGGTTCAGCTCTGTGTTTTGGTGATATTAATTTGACTGTTCAAAGTTGATGGGTTCCAATGATTGGTTGATGCAGTTGTATTTGATGGTTGTACTATAGTGGTGATTGATTTTGAGCTTCAATGTTACTGATGGGTCCAGTATGAAAATTTGATGAAACTTGGCCTAGATATTGTGTTGATGTGTGCGAGGAGTATCCAATGTGAAAATTTATTAAACGTGGTTCCTGGAGAAAGAGTGAAGGTGATATCCTTCTACAGGCCGATGCCTACATATTGGTAAACATATCAGCCAGTACAAGAGCTAGGGGTTGGAGCTCACTTTCAATAGAAGCTGGAAAACGAGTGAAGGTTGTAGCCTTCAGCAGGTAGATGCCTGCGTATTGGAAAAAGTCTGAACTAGTACAAAACTTGTAAACACTTTTTATAATAAGAATATTGAATACTAAGACGACAGCAGCGGTGGTTGAAGACTAAGAAATTTCAACTGTGTACCGGAAGATTCAACGGTAATCTTCCCTTCAAATGTTTTTCTTGTGGTAGAGTTGGTCATTAGGCTGCTAAATGTCCTCATAAAGATAACCATGACAAAGGAAATGATTCTGCAAAAGGTAATAGGAAACATGTTGTTAATAAAAGAAGTTATTATACTCATGAAGATAGTGATGGCCTATCTAATAGTGATGAAGGTGAATCTGATCAAGATATTAAACTTCTCATGGCTTATGAAAATGATAATTTTATGGATGTATTAGAAGAAGAATATTTTCTTGAAGAAATTACTCAACTCAAAATCTTCTTGGAAGGAAAGAATATAGTCATAGCCACTTTGACACATCAACTCATGGAAAGGGAAAAGCACAATGAAAAATTGGAGTGTGAAGTAGTGAGTCTGTGAAAGGAAGTTGAGAAGACAAAATATCTGAATCTTAGATTTGATAAAGGATCATAAACCTTAGAGGAAATCATTAAGGTTTAGTGTTCTCCTCTTATAAAGACTAGTCTTGGATACACTGGAGAAACATCCCAACCAAAAAAGTCTTTAGCCATCACCAAAAGCTATCTTGATGCAGCAAAAACCAATCAACAATGCGTCAATCCTCAGCAAAAGCCTAAAGGTGCTCCTCAGTGAAATCATAATCATTTTACTCCAAGGGTGAACTTCAATAGAGGCACTAACCCAAAGGTGAACAATACCAAAAGCTTTTATGATCACAAAAACTTCATCTTTAATGGACAATATTTCTCATGCCATAACTTTGGTCATAAGGTTGCTCAATGTGTTTCTTACAAAAAGATCATGACCAGAGAAGCAAGAAAACAAAGGATCATGATAGGAATCAAGAAGAGCTCTTATAATAAATTTTAACCTCTTTAAGATGAAATTGAATGTCCATTTTGCAATAACTAAAATCTAAATGCAGGAGAAAATTTCGGAAAACATATCAAAAGGAACAAACATCATCAAACTCCAAGGTATGGGAAAGGAAGGAACTATAGTCAGAAAGATGTGTCATATCTATGTTTGCAGAAGGACAAGAAAATCAGTGGTACATTCATAGTGGATTCTCTAAACACATGATAGGTGATAAAGATAAACTCCTTTCATCCAATTCTTTATAAAATGAAAAGAATGTCTCTTTTGGAAATGACACACCAGCTGTCATTAAGGGTAAAGGTTTTGTTTATCTAAAATAAAATGTTAAAGCTAGAAATGTTATGTATGTTGATGGATTAAAGAATAGCTTATTGAGTGTTAGTCAAATATGTGCTGAAGGAAATGAAGTTGTGTTTTGATCAAAAGAATGTGTGGTTTGTGAGCTTGGCATACGAAAGACCATAATCAAAGGTACAAGAACTCCAAGCAATCTATATATACTAGAAGGAGGTCAAGAAAAATGTTATCTAAGAAAAACAGAAGAGAACTGATTATGGCACAAAATATTGTGGCATCTAAGATTTTCTTAAATAATAAAATCATGCAGGCTCAAGGTTGTTCGTGATCTTTGAGATATCATCATCCCAGAAAGTACCATATGAAAACCATGTCAATTCGTTGAGAAAACCAGAGTTCAATTCAATGCCAAAGAAGGATCAGCAAGTAAGCCTCTTGAACTCATTCATACTAATTTGTGTGGAGCAACAAGGAAAAGGTCACCTCGTGGAGAAGAATACTACATTTTATTCATTGGTGACTTTTCTAGAATGTGCTGGATTAGGTTACTAAAACATAAATATGAACCATTTGAAAATATTAAGGTCTTCAAAGATTTAGTTAAAATGAATCTGATCTAAAAATCAAATGTCTCAGATCTATTCGGGGAAGAGAATTCATTTCAGATGAATTCCTTGAATTTCAGGAGCAACGTGTAATAAAGAGACAGTTGTCTGTTGCCAAAACTCCTCAACAAAATGGCGTGGTGGAAGGAACGAATAGAATAGTTCAACAAATGGCTCGAGCTATGCTTGATGAGTCTAGAAATTCTCACACCTTTTGGGGTGAAGCTGCAAATACTGCAGTAAATATTCTCAACAAAGCTCATGTACATGTAAATAGTGATAAAACTCCATATGAACTTTGGTATGGTAAGCTTCCCATTGTAAAACACTTCAAAGTCTTTGGAAGCAAATGTTTCATCAAAATTACTGATGAAAAACTTGGTAAGTTTGAATCCAGAGTAGATGAAGGAATATTTCTTGGTTATTCATCTAGAAGTAAAGGATATAAAAGTTATAATAAGAGACTTCGAAAAATTGTTGAATGCATTGATGTTGTAATTGATGAAGCATGTAACATCAGCAAAATAAGATGATAATAATGAAGACGGTGAATTCCTTCTCGTATCAAATTGAAATGATATAGAGGAAGAAACCAATTAAGCATCAGAAGAAGATACATCTGACAAGGAAAAGACACCATCCAGGTATGTTCAAAAGAATCATACATAATCTAAAATTCTAGGAGAAAAAGGGTCTGGAGTACAAACAAGAAGAACTCTTGTAGGATATTCTAGTTATCTAGCCTTGTTATCCTCCATAGAACCACAAAATGTATATGAAGCTAGAAAATATGAATGTTGGGTTAAGGCCATGGATGAAGAACTTGACCAAATTGAAAATAATGATACTTGGAAAATAGTTCCTAGACCTCATGGTAAAAACGTTATAGGGACAAAATGGATTTTCAAGAATAAGTTGAATGAAAATGGAGAGGTAATTAGGAATAAAGCAAGGCTTGTTTGTAAAGGGTATGCACAATAAGAAGGTATAGACTTTGAAGAAAATTTTGCACCTGTAGCTAGACTTGAATCCATAAGAATGTTTCTTGCTCTTTCAGGTTTTCGAAAATTCGAAGTTTATCAAATGGATGTAAAATCTGCATTTCTTAATGGAGATCTAGAAGAAAAAATATACGTTGAACAACTAGAAGGATTAATTCTAGGAAATGATGCAAAGCTTGTATTCAAACTCAAAAAGGCTTTATATGGACTGAAACAAACTTCGAGTGCATGGTATTATCATCTTTAAAATATCTTCAACAACAAGGCTTCATAAAAGGATCCACAAATGACAACTTATATACAAAAATTGAGAATGATAAACTACTACTTCTTGTTTTTTATGTTGATGATATCATCTTTGGTAGTAATGAAGAATCTATGACTCAAAAATTTGCTTCTATTATGCAGCAAGAATTTGAAATGTCTTTACTTGGAGAACTAACCTATTTTCTTGGTCTACAAGTGCAACAAACAAAAGATGGCATCTTTCTCTCACAAACTAAATATCTCAAGCAGATTCTGAAGAAGTATGGAATGGAAGATTCCAAACCAGTATGTACTCCAATGGTAATAGGATGTAGTCTTAGTTCTAATGATGAATCTCCTACAATGAATCAACTAGAGTACAAATCTATGATTGGAAGTCTACTTTATCTAATAGGTACCAGACCAATTATCATGCATGTGGTAGGAATTGTTGGAATATTCCAAGCCAATCTGAAGGAATCACATTGTCAGGCAGAAAACAGAATATTCAAATATCTCCAAGGAACTCAAGGCTTTGGTCTATGGTATCCTAAAGATAGATATCTCACCCTTCATGCATATACAGATGCGGATTGGGCTAGAAATGTTGATGACTGAAAAAGCACTAGTGGAGGTGCATTTTATATGGGATCACGATTAGTATCTTGGTTCAACAAGAAACAAAGTTCGAGTACCTTATCCACACCGAAAGCAAAATATGTGGTTGTTGCATCTTGCTACACACAACCACTTTGGATGATGCAAACATTACAAGATATTCAAATTAAATTTTCTCCACCCATCTCCATCTTATGTGATAATACAAGTGCTATTAGTATTTTGAAAAATCCTATTATGCACTCCAAGACCAAGCACATACTCATTAAGTACCACTTTCTATGAGAACAAGTGCTTTAACAAAAGGTTAAATTGGAGTATGTTTCCTCCAAAGAACAAGTTGTTGATATATTTACTAAACCTCTTCAGAGAGAAGCATTTGAATATCTCAAACAAAAGTTGGGAGTTGTTTCTGCCTCATCTTGCCATTAAAACTAGTTTGTTGAGATTCAGAGGATTTTTTCTATACGCAGATTTCATGAAGCAGAGTCCCATATATACGTGATTTTCTATGTCGGCAGTAGCGTATATGTTTTTTTGATAAAAAAATAGCGGGTCAGACTCAAAATTAGTTTCTGACATGGATGTTCAATCTCATATTGATGGATACAGTATGTTGATATGCTTTTCTCATTGATGTTTATTTGATTGATGAATATGCCTTAATGAATGAATTGTTGACAATGCACAAGTAGCATAGGTTCAAGGGGAGAATTAGCCATCAAAATATCATGCATTGTTGGCATCATGGTTGTTGAATTCAGCTATGGTCTTAGTTATTAATGTCATTTGATGAAAAGGTCATGTAAAGACCCCTGGTGTAATGATTTGTCTTTTTCTATCATAGTCTATTATGGATGAGTCCTTTTGTACACATGATGTAATTTGTACCCCCACTATGCATGGGAATGATGATGTAATAATTGCAATTTTCAGTTATGTATGTGTTGAAAATTGGCAACAAGAAATTGCTAAAAATAGAAGTGCTAAAAATAGCACTACTAAAAATAGTAGTTTGGGCATCAGTGCTGGATTGGGCAATAGGGAATGAAAAATGGAAGTGCTAAAAATAAAAGTTCTATTTTTAGCAGTGCAGTGTGGATTCCTATTTTAGTCAGTCCCTGGACTAGAAATAGGAAGTAAAATTCAAATTTTTTCTTACCAGCAGTTTGAATATTAATTAATTAATTCAGTTTGAGTTAATTTGTTAAGGAAAATCAAAGTTGAAGTCTTTGTGACAACATGCAATAATTTCTCCACTGATTGGGAATGTGTCCTTGATTTTCTCCACTGATTGAGGAATTAAGGATAAGTTCTATATTGAGAGGATCAGTTGACTTAGTTTAACTTAGTCAAGTCCAGTTAGATTAATTTAAAAAGTTGTTAAATTAATGAGATTCGGTTTGTTGATGCTTGCATGCATGTGACAACTGGTATTTTCAGATAACTAAGTATTCACTCATGGATAACTGATGCATGGCAGTTCAAACAGAGACCTAGTTGAGATCAGATGAGGGACAATGTACTATCAGTTGCTAGGATATTCCTAGTGAATATTCCTTGCAAGAGGAAGGAATATTATTCCTTCTAGTACTGCTTAGTTGGACCTAAGGTGACAGCAGGTATGATTTGGCCAATTCACACATGTTATGTAATTGGAACCCAATCAAAACTGCGCAAGTAAATAGGGGCTTGGAGGACTTGTGGGGCCTATATATACAGGCCTAGATAGTCCATGAGCTACATCATCAGAGTACAGAGAGAGCAAGATAGCTTTTGAGCTGATTCTTTTTGTATGTTGTTGAGGATTTCCACTTGATTGATAATATAGAGATGGGGTTTTAGACTGGTGCTTTTCTCGGATAAATTCTTCTGTGTTATGTGTGATTGATTCCTTCTTATCAATTATATGTGTTCATGCTTGATGTTGCTCATGGTTGATTAGCTTCCACAAAGTTTATGGTAGATGTAGATCTAGTATTATGCTTGAGTACATTGCATATACCAGTTTGATCTGCAGGTGAAATTTCTACATGATATCAGTGAACTAGCTAATTTGTAGAGAAAATTCTACATGGTATCAGAGCACAGGTGATCAAGGAAGAACAGTATACAATAAGGAAGAAGTTTGTGGTTTCTGAATATTGAATTGAATTCTTATCACATCTATTTCACCGATGGCATTTTATGGTTTGAGACTCGAATATGCCCCTGATGGTAGTTCGAATTATATAGCCTGGAAGGATCATATGGAGGCAGTATTAGACGATAATGGCCTTAAGGACTTCATTGATCAAGAAATCCTTAAGCCGACTGATGTTACTCAACTGGCGGAATGGAAGAAGTGTGTGGCTAGAGCTAGGAGAATCCTCTTAGAGGGAGTTCGAGATCACATTGTCTCGAGCCTCCATGGGAAGGAGACTATGTTTTCGATGTGGAAAACATTGAGAGATATTTATCAAAATAGCAGTGATCATAGGAAGTTGGCACTGAAGGACAAACATCGAAAGATCAAATGTGAAAGTGGGGACACGATCTTTATGTATCTGAACATGCTCACCTCATGCAGAGATGAGCTTGCAAGTGTAGGGGTTGTGACATCTAATGATGACATGGTGAGTCTAGCACTCCTTGGCCTTCCTAAGAGCTAGCACAGCTACTAGGACTCGGTTAATGGAAGGGAGAAACTGCCAGATTGGGAACAACTATGGTCGAATTTGATGCAGGAGGAGATCAGACGGAGCACCAGAGATGGTTCTTCATCTATGGAGGATAAAGAGAAATATGCCTTAGTGAGTAAAGCGAAGAAGGGGAAGGGGAAGGTTTCTCTTTTCGAATCCAGTTCTTCCCATGGTGGGAAGAAGGTTAACAAATCGAAAGTGTGATGCTTTCGTTGTCATGAGGTGGGCCATTTTGTTACAAATTGTCCACAGAAGAAATCGAAGAAGGGATCTGGGGAAGGATCTGAAGGTGAGACACTTGCTTCATAGTTCAAGTTGGGTTTCACACTCTTTGCATGCATGGTTTCATCCATGGTGGGAAGTGGTTGGTTTCTTGATAGTGGAGCTTCTTTCCACATGACTGGCGACAAGATTTTGTTTATTACTTTGGAGGAGAAAGATCTCCAGATACTCATAGCGATGGGTAATGATGAAAAGTATAATGTCTCATGTGTAGGCATGGTTATTTTTTAGAGGGAGCAAGGAGCTCTCCTTACCTTGACCGATGTCAAGTATGTACCAAGACTGAAGAGAAACTTGGTGTCGATCGCGATATTGGAAGACAGGGGCTATGATATAGTCTTCAGTAAGGGAAAGGTTTTCCTTAGACACATCATCACTAGACAGGTGAAGCAGAATGGTTCATGGGTCAAGAATGTGTATGCTCCTGAGGTTCAAGATGCATGCAAAGCCTTGACCAGCAAGGCAACTGATGGAGACTTGGTGATTGAGAGGGAGGGTATATTACCTCGCAATGTGTAGTGCTAGAAGAAGTGTCAGATGATTATGGAGGAGCCACGATTGGTGCAGCAACTTCCGGAGGTTGTGAAGCAACCACAATAGCGGAAGGTAAGTGGAGATCAAGTAGAGACATCTACTCATGCAGAGACCTCCAATAGGGAGAAACTTCAAGCCAGGTGGGTTGAGGGATCACTTGCAGCCATACCTCCAAGTAGGAGGTGGGGCGATGTAGAGTGATCGTCCCAAGGATGAGGGGCAGGATCCTTGATGTACCAAACCTCTTGGATGAGACCTTGCTACGGGAGCCTCGATGTGGAGTAGCAGGAACTGACTAATTGGGTAGAGACAGATGTGGATGGAGCTGTAGAGAGAGCTACAGTGCAGGGAATCCTAGGACAGCGCAGAGCAGGCAGGCTGCAACAATACGAGAGGCATAAGTGTGTTGCACACCGCAGGGTAGCACAAAGAAGGGTGAAACAGTGTGAGATGCATGGAGATGTTGCAGTAGCACAGAGGTCAGATAGGGAGTACTTGTCAGCAGCAGGTAAAGCTTCACCATCAAATTATGTTTCTAGCCCAACAGAGAGGTCAGTTGGGAGTTCTTTTGTTCCGAGAGTTACTGGAGCAACCACACTTGGTAGATGTGTTGCATGCAGAACATTCCAAAGGTACATGATCGGGTTCGAGAGGAAGCCTTTCTTGTTGAGAGGGAGTGTTGAAAATTGGCAACAAGAAATTGCTAAAAATAGAAGTGCTAAAAATACCACTGCTAAAAATAGCAGTTTAGGCATCAGTGCTGGATTGGGCAACAGGGAATGAAAAATGGAAGTTCTAAAAATAGAAGTTCTATTTTTAGAAGTGTAGTGTGGATTCCTATTTTAGTCAATCCCTGGACTAGAAATAGGAAGTAAAATTCGAATTTGGTCTTACCAACAGTTTGAATATTAATTAATTAATTCAATTTGAGTTAATTAGTGAAGGAAAATCAAACTTGAAGTCTTTGTGATAACATGCAATAATTTCTCCACTGATTGGGGAATGTGTCCTTGATTTGCTCCACTGATTCAGGAATTAAGGATGAGTTCTATATTGAGAGGATTAGTTGACTTAGTTTAACTTAGTCAAGTCCAGTTAGATTAATTTAGCAAGTTGTTAAATTAATGAGATTCAGTTTGTTGATGCTTGCATGCATGTGACAGCTGGTATTTTCAGATAACTGAGTATTCACTCATGGATAACTGATGCATGGCAATTCAGACAGAGACCTAGTTGAGATCAGATGAGGGACAATGTACTATCAGTTGCTAGGATATTCCTAGTGAATATTCCTTGCATGAGGAAGGAATATTATTCCTTCTAGTACTGCGTAGTTGGACCTGAGGTGACAGCAGGTATGATTTGGCCAATTCACACATGTTATGTAATTGGACCCCAATCAAAGCTACGCAAGGAAATAGGGGCTTGGAGGACTAGTGGAGCCTATATATACAGTCCTAGATAGTCCATGAGCTACATCATCAGAGTATAGAGAGAGCAGGATAGCTTTTGAGCTGATTCTTTTTGTATGTTGTTGAGGATTTCCACTTGATTGATAATACTGAGATGGGGTTTCAGGCTGGCGCTTTTCCCGGATAAATTATTCTGTGTTATGTGTGATTGACTCCTTCTTATCAGTTATATGTGTTCATGCTTGATGTTTCTTATGGTTGATTAGCTTCCGTAAAGTTTATGGTAGATGTAGATCTAGTATTATGCTTTAGTACATTGCATATATCAGTTTGATCTGCAGGTGAAATTTCTACATGATATCAATGAGCTAGCTGATTTGTAGAGAAAATTCTATAGTATGAACATTTGATGTATCCCCACTTGGTTGGGTGACTGATGTATGTATGAGTCATTGGTGATAGGAAGGTCATACTCACATAGTTGAGCTATAGAGTCATGTTATTATTTTGAAAAACATTTATTCAAACTTTGAAATGGAAAAACCAGTGTTCAAATTTTTTTTTTTTTTTCCTTTTTCTTTTTAAATCATTTTTTTTTTTTTTATTTGTCTTGAGGGCAACTGAGTTCATTAATTCAAAATTTAGTAAATCATTGAAACAAGGTAAAACCAGGTTCAAATACCCCTGAGGTGATTGGTTTACGACAAGGAGGATAGGTCGTAAACCCTAGAGGTTTACTAGTAGTTACGAATCAAGCGGGTTGTTGGGTTCCTCTGGGATACCCAAAAAAAAACTATTCCTATATATATATATATATATATATATATCTTATTTTACATTTACTAAAAAAGGTATAAATTATTTTTCAAAATTTTAAAATTTAAAAAGTTTTTTGTGCGAGCATAACTGGGCTAGGCTCACATGCGGCTTTCCTGCCCCCTTGCCCAGTGGGGGGACAACAAGCCCGAGGTGGCCTGCTCAGGTCCTGTCAGCCCCACTTTGGGCGAGGGGGCTGATTTAGGTAGGCTTCCCAGCGGGGGCTTGGCAAGCCCTGGGCGGCTTACCGAGGCATGCCTAGGGCCTAGCATTGCCCCACTAGGCGAGGAGCCAGCATGATGCAAGCATACCCACTTGGCACAATTTTCATAATTTTTTTCTTTTTCAATTTTCATTTTAAAAGTTTAAAATTAAATTTTAATTGTTTTTTAATAAAGTTATTTTAATTGTTATATTTGTTTTTGTTGTTTTTTTCTTTTCTACATTTGGAGTTTTTTTATTTTATGTTTTTTTAATTAAATTATAATGAATATGTTTAAATTTTGTTTTGTTTAATTACGATATCGATTTTTTTTAATTAACTTTTATATATATATATATATATATATATATATAATTTTTTTGTTATGGGAAACTAGTATCAAAGAAGGTCTACGTAAATTTCTTTGGAAGAAGGGCAGTAATTACATCATCTTAAGTTGCAGTTGGACCCTTTATGAATACTGGTGAATGAAACTGAACTAAGACACATTGTTAGGTCCCTATAATACTAGTGTATTCCCTCATTGTTCTTGTCAGTGTAGCCCC
This sequence comes from Pinus tabuliformis, assembly GCA_031772625.1. Lineage (NCBI taxonomy): Eukaryota > Viridiplantae > Streptophyta > Pinopsida > Pinales > Pinaceae > Pinus > Pinus tabuliformis. The sequence continues at coordinate 633,570,071 of CM062817.1, read as the reverse complement.
CTTACTGTTATTCTTATGCCCATGTAGTCCCCATATTTTTATTATTGTGCTCCATAGAAGCCCATTATTGTTATTGGTGTGCTCTTATATTATTATTGTTATGTCGACTATAATTATATTATGACCCCTTAGACTCCTATATATAGAAAGGAGTTTTTTTCATTTGAATCATCCAAGAATTGTTCATTTATGTAATGTAAAGGAGTTTTCCCCCTCAAAGAGGATAATTTTTAAATTGTTGATTTATCTATTTTTGAGTTGGTTTCATAATGTGTGGTATCATTTTAGGTCCCTATAATACTAGTGTAATATAGGGACCTAACACACATGATAAAAGTCAAGAAATTATCCCCTCAAATGAATTGAATATCATTTCAGAGTGGAAGATGGAACGAGAAATAAATAAAGCAGAATTTACATCACATGTTAAAGATAAATAAAGCGACGAAGGTGTTCACATATATCTATATGTTGGTATTATTTACAATGGTTGAAGTTTTGAGGTGATGGGAAAAGTATGAGACATATTATTATATCCTCCTCATGCTCCCTTTCTTTTTTATATATAGAATATCATATTGGCTCTGGTAGGACGGGTGGAGTTCAAACATCCCAAAAAGCCAAGTATTGTAGAACTAAAGGTTTAGATGAGGCTTTAGCGTGTAGCCAAAGTTAGCTTGGATGGAAAATTTGGTGAAAAAATGGGTAGAACCACTACAGAAAGCTTCGGTCAATCGTGGACGACACCTTAGCAGTAGAAAGCAATTCTATTTTCCATAGGTGGAACCGACTTAGTGGAAATACCCTGGTGGAAGCATTTAAAAGCCCAAGTCTAGGTGACAAGGATAACATCATCTCATCGGTGATTCCCATAAGGGTTCACCCCAAATATTTCAATAATGGTCCAAGAGTGGTAGTACAGGGATGGAAAAAGTTTGGTGGAAACCACTCGACTCTGACATCATCTCGTCGGTCATACCCTGAAGGGTTCACCCCAAATATTTCAATAATGGTCCAAGAGTTGTAGTACAGGGATGGAAAAAAGTGGGTGTAAACCACCCGAATCTGACATCCTGAAAGTATACCTTGGTAAATTAAAGTTCACACCCAAAGCAAAGCATTAAGCCATTGGTGTTGAGACACAGTGGAAGAGGACATATCAAATACCAATAAGCAAAGGTTCAAGTGAACCCTATCGGCCACCTAATCCTAGAGGGATCAGCCTGGAGAATTCAATTGGCAGAAGTGTCAGGTTGTAGAGTGTCAAGAGTCGGGTGGACCCTACCAGCAAGGTCATCCCAGTAGGTAGAGGCTGGAAAATTAGAAATATGGTGAAAATGGGATATGTTGGGTTAAAGGGGGCTTCAGACTTAGCGCCATACATGGGTTCTAATAGATAATTTCTGACCATTGACACATTTGTTAACAAAAGAGAAGGAACCACATATGAATCAAAAGGGCTAAGAACCCAATAGCTTAAGCAGTTTTCACGGAGACTGGTCCTATCACAGAAAAATAGGTAAAGGTTAAGAATAATGTGTGCACCTCCGCATTGAATGGAAGAAACTAACAGATGAGAAAATAATGAGTAGATCACCATCATCTCTAAGTCCTCCAGGTCCTGGAAGACACTTCGGGGGCTAAAATAGCACGATGAATAAGCCAACCCTAGACCTTAGAATTTTAAAGTCAGCAAGTGAAAATATCCCATCAACGACCAAGATTGATCCTGTAGGGGTTAGGCCTCACTTTCAACATTTTCCACTCACCCCATCAGAGTAGGGTGACCACACTTTCCACCATCATGCCAACACAAAGACAAATTCAGTAAGCGAGCATGATTTTTTCCAGGGACAAGGGCCTTCCCTTCTCCACTTCCCATCCAATCCCATGGCTCCACATGTCATGCAATGATACTCCCCTCCTATATAGTCACCACCTACTTATTGTTAGTGTTCAAATTTTAATCTATTTCAGCAATGTTCCTCTATCACCCATCATGTGCTCAACCTCATTTAGCCAATGCCACCATAACAAATCATGTATGCCCACCAAGGATTTCAATCTCGATAACTGAAAGGAACTGTCATACAACAAGGGCCAACTCCAAAAAAGGGGAAATTTAAGCATTTACTCGGAGAAAAAGATAGGTGAATTGGCAGGTAACTGTTAGAGGAATACAGTGGCAGAGGCATGGCCAGATCATCAACCCACCACGAACCCAGATAATGGAGCTTGAGTCCACCTTAGGAAATCATAGGAATCAACAATGGAGATAGTTTGTTGTTTCAATAATGACACCTCATGTCTTTCGTGTTTTGTGAATATTTAATATCAAGAAGGAATCAAAATATGTTATGTAATCATTCGGATAATTAGGCTAGTTGAAATCTCAGACAAATGTGTAGTTTAGATAGATGTAGCATTCAAGGATACTTTTGTAAGTTGTTATTATTTTTTTTCTCCCTATAAAAAGGGAAGAAAGACTCATTAGTAATTGTTCTAGATTACCCAATTCTAGCAGTTCAATTTTCTTGTTCCAGAGGTTGTAATTGTTTTGCAGCTTTGGGCCCATGACATGTATTTCATTCTTGAAGATTAATGAAACAATTTCTGGTGATTCTAAGCATTAGGATATCTAGTATGTGTTCTACCTTTGTGTGTCATTTCATGTGTTTTTCTTCTTCAAAAGTCGTGTAATTGTAGTTTTTGGATTCACTCTTAAGTTGCAAATTTACTTATGTTATGTTGTAGCAGACAATATATGTGAGATTGCATATTTACCTATATTATGTGATAGCATATGGTACATATGAGATTTCATATTTACCTATGTTATGTGATAGCAAATGGTACCTATGATATTGTAGATTTACCTATGTTATGATATAGCATATAGTACCTGTGAGATATTTAGTTGAAAGCCTTAAAACACGCTCCATAATTTCTACACCTCATTTCCTTTATCTTTTCATGATTCTACTGGGATTTAGTGCATAGGGTTTTGTGTTTGTCCAGTCCTCTGCACTAGGTTTCTTCCTTATATTTATTTTTTCCACATTTACTGTAACAACCAATCACCTTGCATTCTTTGTGTGTATCCCACCAAATACGAACATTTACTCTTGCGAATGATGTATTTTTTATGTGTATATTGAATCTACCTCTAAGAAGAGTATTTGAGCCAAATTTAAATCATTTTACATTTATCTCTTCAAACTCACTAATTTATTTTCAAGAGACACTAAGATGTCCTAGGAATTGACCCTTATCCTCATCTTGGGAGTTGTCTCTAGGAGCGACAACATCTTCTGGCACCGCTGCCACGGAACAAATTCGAATATATTTCCTTGGGTAGAAATTTGTGCATTCCTTTGTCTACCGAGCAAAGGAAGTGTCAGTTGAGATATCTCACCTAAAGGGGTTTCAAAATGGCTCTTGCTGCATTCTTGGACAACAATTTTCCCCACTATATTTTTCTTCTATCATTGGTTATCCTCGTCATGGAAAATTTTAGGGGCTAATATTCGAAGTGGGCTAATTTTACATGATATTTCTAAAAAACAATTCACCAATTTCTATTTTTTATAAAGATGATTCGCCTAAATTTTACAATATAAATTATTTTACCTTAAATTCACCAACATTATATAGAGTGTATATATAATATTATTATAAATTAAATAATTTTACAAATACATCAATAAAATTTTTATACTTCACATATTAGGGACTAGTGAGATTCGCTAATGATTTTAAACTTCAAGATAATTTTCCATGCTTAAAATTTTCCCTGATCCTCATCATGTTCCTCAATTTCAAGAATGGTATACCTATTTTCCTAGATTCAATGGAAGCACAGATGGGAGGCCAACCAAACACCTTAAGGAATTTTGTATATGCATGGAGCAACAAGGTATTTTTCATGAAGATGTGAAAATGAAGTTGTTCATGTATTCTTTGGATAAAGAATCTAGGCTTTGGTGCAAAACCATACCTCATGGCAGCGTATCTTCTTTGAAGAGCTTTCACATAACATATAATGATTTTTGTAAAAGATTATATCCACCAGATTCTTCGTTTGAAGATTCTTGTGAAAAATTTTAATATTGACGATTGATGATGTTGTTGAAGATATTTGTGGAGTCCGACTCAAAGAAAACATGAATTTGCATCAAGAAGCATTGCCTAGCAATAAAAAAAAGGAAGAAGGAGACATTGTTAAGCTATTGACAAACTCTCAGAGATCTTATTTTGTTGAATTTGATGGTTCTCCTTTATATGATTTTTGTGACTCGAATGGGAAGTTTGGTGTTGCAAAACCACAATAGTCCCATTCATGGGAAGCTGCAAAAAATAGGAAGCTGATAATGGGGCTAACAAAGAAGCTCCAATTTATGAATTCCATCTTCTAGATGGAGAACAAGGTATGAGCATATGCCAAATACAACCATAAGAAGAAAATGATTCCCAACAAATAAATACAGTTTCTTCTTCTAGGGAGGATGATAATATTGTAGACTCTGAACATGATTCACTTACAAGAAAGTGGGGAGAATATTACTAACAATAACATTTTCAAGAAGATCCCAAAGTTGAAGAGCCAAGCACTATCTATGGCTTCATTTTGCAAAAAGATTCATGTCTAGAAATTCTTCAAGAAAGGGAGGAAACTATAATTTTTTCTCATTAGTTCTATGATCCAGTAGCTGACTATATGGAATCATTCTTTGGTGAGCAACGGGTCTAAATTATGTGGTATGTATTAAATGTTTCACGTAAAAATTCCACATGGTGCATGCCCGTTTTGATTTCTAATTCTAGCAGAGCAACAACAGAAGGTCCAACACCCAGATGTTGGGTTTGTATCATTGGAAGGTCGACTTCTCTCGATTGAATTGATTCTGGTATATAAGTAGGAACTCCACATAAATAAGCTCACTAGGCGAGCATTTAATTTCTAGTTTTTAGAAGTTATAGTTCTGCATTTCATTTTAGGACTCCCAACAAATAATGTTCCAAGGATATTTTCTAGTTTTATAGATTCAATGTATTATTTACTCCATGCCCAATGGTGAAGGCTACTAGTCTGTAGGTTATCAACACCTTGCCTAACAAACACTGTTCCCAATTGGAGTCAATGTTGTATCCTCCTCATCCTCCCTTTACTTTTCATATATAGCAGAGGAGATTGAATTTCGTAGTTCGAGAGGAATTCAAAAATCCCAAAAGGCCAAGTATTGGAGAACTAAAGGTTTAGATGACCCTTTGGCACGTAGCCAAAGTTGTCTCAGGTTCCAAATTTGGTAGAAGGGATGGAAGAACCTCTAGATGAAGCTCTGGGTAGTTGTGGCCAACACGTTAGTAGCAGAAAACAATTCTATTGTCCATAGGTGGAACCCACCCTAAGGAAATGCCCTAGTGGAAGAATTTAAAATCACAATTCTATGCGATCAGGAGAGAAGGATTAGGATAATTTTATCCTAGTGGTCATACCCTGAAGGGTTCACCCTGAAGATTTCAATAATGATGCAAGAGTTATAGCACATGGGTGGAATAGAGAAGGTGGAGCCCACCCATCTATGATAGCCCTGAAGTATACCTCGAAATATTAAAGTTAGCGCCCAAAGAAATGGTTCAGGCCATTAGTGTCGGGGCATGGTGGCAAAGGAGAGAGCGACAACCAATAAACATAGGGTTGGGAAGGCCCTAACAACGCCATCATCCTAGAGGGATTATCTTGGATAATTGAAATGGGGGTGGTGCTGGGTTATAGAGTGTCGGGACACGATGGTAGTGGACAGAGCAATAACCAATAAACAGAGAGTTTGTGGAACCCTGTCGGCCAGCTCATCCCGGTGGGTGGATCCCAGAATATTGGCAATATGGCACAAAGGAGATACATAAGCTTAAAGGGGACTCTAGCCTTAGTGCCAAGAACGAGTTCTAATGGAGTGTTTGTGACCAACGACACAAAGTCGTTCACAAAAGAGAAGGGCCCACGTAGGGCTCAAAAGGGCTATGCGCCCAATATCTTAGGTCGTTGTTGTGATGATCGATCCTGTGGTGTAAAATGGGTAAAAGTTAAGCAGAAGGGGTCCATCTCCGTATTTAACAGATGAGTAAAAAGTGAGTGGGTCACCTTCAACTCTAAGGATGCTAGGTCCCAGAAGACACTTTGGGGGATAAACTAGCACGATGGATAAGCCAACACTAGACCTTGAGAAGTCAAAGTCATCAAGCGGAAATAGTCTATTAATGACCAAGATTAATCCCAAGAGGGGGTCAAGCATCACTCCCAACATTATCCATTCACCCTACTGGAGTAGGGGGACCACACCTGCCATCAACACCCCAGCACAACGACGACTTCAACAAGGGAGCGTAATTTTTTGTAGGGTCGAGGGTTTTCCCTCCTCCACTTTCTATTTAATCCTATGGCTCAATGTGTCTCCCATCCATCTGTCATGCCACCATACACCCCGACTATATAATAACCACCTACTTCTTGTTAGTGCTCAAATTTTAATTTTTTTCAACAGTGTTCCTTTGTCACCAATCCTATGCTCGACCCAATTTAGTCATAAGATAGTATAGGGCACCTCAAATTCCACCCTGTCAAATCATGTCCTCCCACCAGGGGTTTTGATCCTGATAGGTGAAAGTAAACTCCATACAAGAAGGGCCAACTCCAAAAAAGGGGAAACTTTAGCAGTTAAAGGAAGAAAACAATAGGTGAATTAGCAGGTAACCATGGGAGGAATACAATGATAGAGGCATGGCAAGATCATCAACCCACTGGGAACCAAGATAATGGAGCCTGAGTCCACCTTAGGAAATCTAAAGAATTGACAATGGAGATATTTTGTTGTGTCAAAGACAACTCAAGTTTTTCATGTTTTGTGAATATTTATTTTCAAGAAGCAATCAAAATTTGTTATGTAATCATTAGGACAGTTAGGCTAGCTACACGCTCAAACAACTATGTAGTTCAAACAGTTGTACTTCGAAGATATTTTTGTAATTTGTTCTTATTTTGGTTCTCCCTATAAAAAGGGAAGAAAGACTCATTAGTAATGGCTATGGATTATCTAGTTCTGGTGGTTCGATTTTCCTATTCCATAGGTTGTACTTGTTTTACAAATTTCACAAGTTTGGGCCTCCGACATGTATTTCATTCTTGAATATTAATAAAGAAGTTTCTAATGATTCAAACCATTGGGATATGTAGTATGTCTTCTACCTCTATGTGTCTTTTCATGTGTTTTTCTTCTTCAGAAATTGTGTAATTGTTGATGCTAGATTCAGAGTTAAGTCAAAGATTTACTTATGTTATGTTGTAATAGACGGTACCTATGAGATTGCAAATTTACCTATGTTATGTGATAGTGGAATAGCCCAATAACTATATTTTTGAAAGAGTGGAATGTATCATTTATATTGGTATAATAGGTACAAAAGAAAAGTTATTGGCATAGAATCCTAATACAGATAATGAGTATAAGGTGTTGTTACAAGTGTATTTGGGCACACCACTCCCTACATTCATATCAATACAATTAGGGCTCATCAAACCCTAATTCAATTGCTACATGCCCTAGACAAGTCATCAAATTGAATGCTTCCATTCATGAAAGTTTCCTAGCTTGAAACCCTGCTGAAATGCCTCCTTGGGACACTAGCGCAGCCTTGGTTGGGGGTAATTGCGCTGCACTACAGTGCACTTATGCCCACTTTGACCTGCACTGGGCGAGAATGAGAAAAATTGGCATAGGATTCTAGGAATATTCCTTAATTCTAGAGCATTCTAGAAGGATGCCCAGCTCTTATCTCATCCTATGAGGTCGAATTTGGATAGGTTGTGGATCATTTACCTCTCTATCCTCTCATCCATTTCAACATGGAAACAACTCCAATTTTGGAAAGCCATCCAATGCCCAATTTATGACATAACCACCTGCATTTCCCTATAAATTGACCACTCATCATAGTGATCAGGAGGCTAGAATTTGAAGATTGTAGGAAAACACTATTGCTTTGAGATTTTAGCTCATGTCAAGTAATGTTATGTTGCTGGATTGATGTGATTTTGGTGTGACGACAGTTTGGACTGAAGCTAGATGAGTGACACGGATCAAACCGCATTGGGTGTAACTCTTCCTTCTACATAAATAAAGTTGTTTGTTCCTTTTCCCATATTCTTGTTCATATCTATGATGTGTATATGTTTAAATGTTGTCGATGCCAATTATTTATAGTAGATAGATCATGTACTTTGATAGTTGTTGTCTTTTGCTTCTGTTGATAGGTACCAATTCAGTGGATTCAGTTCGAGTGGGAGTGATGAGAGAAATTCAAAGGAGATCAAAGGAAGCAAAAGATCACAAGTAAGTTCCTTCATCTCATCTATCTATTATAGGAGAAGGTTAAACCACTTTCTTTCTGTTGTTCTAAGTGTAACTACCCACTTAGGGAAAATGTACTTATCCATAGGTATAAATTTCATACAACAAATTATCAACTTCGATGGGGAATGAATGTCATCCATGGTAGTTTATCCTCATCATATTACATCCTAGTAGACTTTACTTGACTTCATTGATCTTTTTTCAGTCAATTTGAATTTTTTTTTGGTCAAAACGTGTGCCTGAACGTCTCCTGATTGGACTCTCTAGCACCAATGCAGTGTTGGTCTTGACACAGTGCACTCCAGAGTAGCTTTAACTTAGAGACAATGCACTACAGTGCACTATCTCCCACTTGGGACTGCACTGATCCCTATCAAGTTAAAAAACCCATCTTTGGCTTGGTTTTTTCCAAATTTTCTTATGATGTTGTTTACTGAAAGATCAATGTTTTCTATGGTTATGAAATCAATTTGCATTTATTCTCCTAGCCATACGTTGGCCTTGATTTTTTAGTGTTTCTTAAGAGATTTCTTTATCATTATCAATTCATTTTCAAAGTTATCTTACGTTGATTAGTCTTTTCTGAAAAAGAAGTGTCGTAAAGTCTTCATTTCTTTGAAAACGAAACTGTCGTAAAGTCTTTGTTTCTTGTAAAAAGCATTGATTGATCATTTGTGCATTTAGTTTCCTTTTGTTCATCTAAAAATTAAAGGAATGAAAAGAAAAAAATTCATTATGCATTTAAAAGTTTTTGTGTGCTTGTAGGAATAGTATAGGGAAAGTTGCATTAGATGTGCTCTATGCTCTTTGTTTAAATATTATGATTTCTCTATCCCTTTTAGTTATGGTTTTCATTGTTCAAATCAAATGAAAAGAATGTTTCTCATCATAGTTGCATTCCACGAGTTTTAGAAACATCACGTGGTGAACCTGAAAGGAAAACTTTTAAACAAGATCAACTAAAATTTATCTCAATTAACCTAATGGAGCATTGTCACTTAACGCATAACATTTAGAGGTCTAGGCTAGAGACGTGTTCGGCATCATTAAACATAGCAGCTATCACTAATTTTCTACGATACATTCCGAGTGTGATACCTCATTCCATACACGTAGGTATATCATAGCTCGTCCACATATTTTCAGGTATATCGGGTGGTGTTATAGTACGAAAAGTATAAGGGAATGCTCTCATTGTGCGATTTTGCATTAGACAGCCCTAATACGGATTGGGCCTCCATGTCCTTTTGGGTATATTTGGGAGGACTACATTAGGTTGCTATCCATCCATAGGTAACCAAGTCAGCCACCTTGCATACTGTGATACACCAAAAACAGCGTTTGGGGAGATTTCCTGCACGTATGTTAAGTCCTCGGTTTACTGAGGCAGTATATTACAGTTCACAGTTAATTGGTAATCCATTTGCCTAGATTATCCCTCTTTTTTTTGTTATGTTATTTTGATTAAAATAAAATTAATTGACCATGGATAACATCCTCCACGTCACTCCATAGTTGATCTTAGGTTGAGACATATGGCAACAACTCCGGAGTCCACCGATCAAGGAGTTCCTTTTGATGGAAATCCTAGTCCTTTTCCTCCTTCGGAAATATTAGTGCTCCTTATATGGCTACATTGTCCCTTCCGAGACTTACCATAAGCTTTCCAATATGGTTGTTCTCAACCTCGTTGGCCCCACAACTGAATATTCCTACAACTAGACAAAATCAACCTCCAACTAATCCTAAAGTTGACCATTTACCTTCTTCGTCGGTTGTTTCTTCCTCCACTTCTTCCTCTTCGCCTAGTGAAAGTATTGACACTAGTAACCAAGTGGATAAGAAGAAGACGAAAGAGAAGAAGTAGAATAAGAAAAATAAATAGGCGGGCAACCAAGCAACCATTGGTTCAAATGCAACTTCTAATGAGAAACTGTCCAATAAGCCTCATAAAATTCCATATCCTTGCAAAATTTGTACAGGAGACCATCTTCTTAGAAATTTTTTTGGTATTCCTAAGATCTTAGAAGAATGGTCTACTCATTTAGATCATCCTCTGCCATCAACTTCTGGAGATCATACTGGTGACACACCATCAACTAGTTGTAGTAAAGCTCATGGAAATAAGGCTAAAGTTAAGTTTCCTTGTAGATTATGTGAAGGGAATCACCCCATTCACCTTTGTCCCTATTTGGATGAAGCCCAAAAAATGTTGGATAAATGTCCTGGTTCACCGAAGTGACTTCCATCTGGTTACAGGAGACTCTCCGTTAATCCTTCACTAGTCGATGAAGTGACTAACCCAAATCAATAGTCGGTCAATCCCACTCTCTCTGAATGTGAATCCCATGAGTCTATACCTGACCAATCACATCTTGAGGAAACAGTTGACCCGATTTCACCTTCTGTTAATCATACCTTTCCCGTAGAGAGTAAGTATGATACCACTCAGGTTCTTTTCATTTTTTCATATTCAAATGAGCTTGGATGCAACCCTCCTGTACCATCAATATAGGAATAAAATCCTCCCATTCTCATAACTCAAGGTGGTAATTCTCCCGTTCTTACATACCCCCTCCAAGTAGTTTGGTCACTTCCTTTGATTGGAATCGACTGGCAGGATGTCATCTTCCTTCTTATGTGCCTTTCCAGATCATAGTATAGGTTTATAATATGATTGTATCTAGCACTATTATAGATGAAGGTACATCTGTGAGTATCCTTTCCTCCACTGCTTGGAAGGCGCTCGGTTCACCACCACTTGTGCCTGTTACCCAAAATCTCTTGGCTTTTAACAGAGGAACCATTTAACCATTAGGGATCCTTCCTCAGTTGCCTATTACTTTAGGAGGAAAAATTGTTTATCTAAATGTCATGGTAGTCCTACACCCTTTAGATTACAATTTACTTCTTGGGTGCGACTATGTTTATGACATGAGAGTTATTGTTTCAACACTCTTTTGAGTGATGTGTTTCTCACATGAAGGCAGAATTGTCATCATTGACCAGTTTTCATTTCCTAGTCCAAATATGGCTTCCAGTCAACCATCTTCCCTAAATGTTCCTTTTGCCCCAATGGTATCTTCCCCACCACGGTTCAATTATGTGGCAACCTGTTCCATGCCTACATCAACTGACGATCAATTCCATGATGTTGTGCATTATGTACTAGGGGCATTGGAACCAAATCTCTCTAATGGATTCCTTGCTACGTATCCCTTCCAGAGCATTGTTCTCCCATCTGATGAGAACCTCTTGGAAGTCATGACCTCTTATGGGTCATGATCAAGGAATATGAGGATAGTTCCTGGTCTTGTGTCAACCTCATTAAAAAATGAAACAAAGGGCATGAGCATAGTTCCTTGTCTTGTGTCAAGCTCGTTGAAAAATGAAATAAGGAATATGAGGATAGTTCTTTTACTGTGTCAACCTCATTAAAAAATGAAATAAGTCTTAGAGCATAGGTCCTTGCCTTGTGTCAAGCTCATTAAAAAAGGAAACAAGGAATCTGAGCAGAGTTCCTTGTCTTGTGTCAAGCTCATTAAAAAATGAAACAGGTCCCAGAGCATGGTTCCTTTTATTGTGTCAAGCTTGTTAAAAAATTAAACAAGGAATTTGAGTAGAGTTCCTTGTCTTGTGTCAAGATCATTAAAAAAATGAAATAACATCCCCTGGAGCAAAGTTCCAATTCGAGTCTTTGATTAGATCTCGTAAAATCCCAGTCGAATCTTTCACTTGATCTCGTAAATGAACCTTCATTTCATCCACATGATAGCCATGAGTAGTCTACGTAGGTGGATGTAATGAAGCTAGGGGGGCATGTACCTCGAATTAAGTCATTATGTTGGGGGCATGCAAACTTATAGCAAGCATAGTTTTTCATTTCAAGTTTGTGCAAACATGAAACTGAATCTGAGTAGAGTTCTCCATGGTTCAAGCTTGTGTAAAAATGAACCCATGCCCAATTTACATCTCGTGATTGTCATTTTTATCAGATAATTTCTGTTAGATGAGCCTTGGTTGTTTCATTCCATCGCCACCATCTCTTTGGCCGATCATATGCTTTCACTTGGTTTTTTTTCCTTTCCCGAGGGACCACAGTGATGAGTGGTTTTATTAGCCAATCTCTTGACCATTACATGTTTTGAGGAGTTCCACCATTTTCAAAATCAATTGCTACTCTTTATACCACTCGTTCCTCTAGGACGAGTCACCTTTAAGCTCTTTTATGACTCGTAAAAAATGAAAATATCACCGAGTATTTTATTTTTTGCCTTGTGAAAAGAAAATAAAAAAATAGGGGGTTTGCTTTCAAGCTCTTTTCTGACTCTTTAAAAATTAAAAGATTGTCGAGTGCTTGTTCTTTTCAACTCATAAACGGATTGGAAATGACATCTAATCAGTATAATTTTAACCCTTTTCTGGACTGAGATAGATTATTTATGAAAAAGGAATACGTTGATCGAACATGGTCAATAGGTTCTCTCTTGTATTATTTTATGCTTTTTTGGACTTGAGAGACAAATTTATGAAAAATAACTTGTGGAGTTTTCTTTTTGTCCCTTTTCAAAATCTCTAAACATGAAAAGGACCGAGTTCTCATTGTCGTTAAACTCGTTAAAGCATCAAATAGCAACAAACTTGTCCATCATGACAAGGCCAAGTTTCACCTTCACTAGACTCGTTAAAACATCACATAGCGATGGATTCACCCGAAGGGTGGAATTACACTACAAGTGTATGTTATCCTCCTCAAGCTTGTTAAAAAAATAAAGAGGTACTCGTGAGCAATGACTGGGGAAAATGGGAAAAGGGATAAATCACTTTATGGTAGCAAGTCGCTCTTGAACATGACACTTTCACTTCATCTCTGTGATTATTTGGGTTGGGTTATCTACTTGATGTTTATCATACCTATGGTCTATCACACCATCCATCACTTTGGTTTTGGGTCAATGCTTCCAATTCATTAAGTGTCGCCGACATGTTCAAGAGAAGTCACTTAGTAAACTTCATCCTTTGCAATACTCATAAATCTTCATTTGCATGACTTCCATTCCCGAACATTGTGTCATCAGTCACATTATTTCTTCAAAATCATTACACTCATTCCATGTCATTGATGGGGGATACATCAACGCCCTCCTGCGACAAGTTTCTTCTTGTCGACATCAACACATTATCCAGGAAGTTTACTTAGAAACACCCTTCCAATACCTTGAGGCTTGCGTACATCAATGGCAAGTTTCTCGATTCTAGAGATAGTTGATATCACAGGCCTTCGACTCAAATACTTTGTATGGTGTTTGACATCAAAACAACTATTCACACCATGCAGAATGTACTATAGTACCTTGAGAATCATTATCATTATTGATGATCTCTCTCGTGTATGTTAACAGCCTACTTCATTGGCTGGTAATCAGAAGATTTCTTCCCATGTTTGACTTCATAACACATTTTCACATGGTTAGACTCATACTTGAACGAACTATTGGACGAGATGTAAGACCCTAGATCTAGTTTCATCCATCTAGGCTGTGATTTTAGGAGAGTACTAAATCATCTGTACGATGTCTTTACACAGATGGTCATCCTATCATGGGTCTATATCTGTAGACGACTGTCTGATTTATGTACATGTAATGAAAAGTTTATATGATGAGTATGGGTATTCCTTCCCTCAGCAACTCATGAAAAATTCAAATATATCATGATATTATGTATTGTAATCGATGCAGGTCACCGTCTGCTTCAGATCCTCCTCAACACATCATAAAGCATATCACTCGACATTATCATTTTCTACTTCATGCTTTAGGGGGCGATTGTTACAGGTCTATTTAGGCACATCACTCCTGACATTCAGATTAGTATAGTTAGGGCTCATCAAACCCTAATTCATTTGTCACATGCCCTCGACAAGTCATCAAATTGAATGCTTGCATCCATAAAAGTTTCCTAGCTTGAAACCCTGCTGAAATGCCTCCTTGGGACACTAGTGCAGCCTTAGTCAAGGGTAACTGCACTACAGAGCAAGTAGGCCCATTCAGTCCTACACTGCAGTGCACTTAGGCCCACTTTGACCTACGCTGGGCGAGAATGAGTGAAATTGGCATAGGATTCTGGGAATATTCCTTGATTCTAGAGCATTCTAGAAGGATGCCCAACTCTTATCTCATCCTATGAGGTCGAATTTGGATAGGATATGGATCAATTACCCCTCTATCCTCTCATTCCGTTCTCCATGGAAACTAACTCCAATTTTGGAAAGCCATTAAATGCCCAATTTATGACATAACAACCTACATTTCACTATAAATTGACCACTCATCATAGTGATCGGGAGGATCGTATTTGAAGATTGTAGAGAAATACTATTGGTTTGAGATTTGAGTTCATTTCAAGTAATGTTATGATTCTGGATTGATGTGCTTTTGGTGTGACGAGGGTTTGGACTGAAGTTGGATGAGTGACACGGGATCGAACCACATTTGGTGTAACTCTTCCTTCTACATCAATAAAGTTGTTTGTTCCTTTTCCCATATTCTTGTTCATATCTATGATGTGTATATGTTTAAATGTTGTCAATTCCATTTATTTATAGTAGATAGATCATGTACTTTGATCATTGTCGTCTTCTATTTCTGTTGATAGGTACCAATTGAACGGATTCAGTTCAAGTGGGAGTGACAGGAGAAATTCAAAGGAGATCAAAGGAAGCACAAGATCACAAGTAAGTTCCTTCATCTCATCTATCTATTATAGGAAAAGGTTGAACCACTTTCTTTTTGTTGTTCTAAGTGTAAATACCCACTTAGGGAAAATGTACTGATCCACAAGTATAAATTCCATATAACAGATGTCTGTTACTTTCATCCAAAGGGTAAGATTTATTCATAGTGAATTTGAAGAAAAATGTGATGGGGATAATACAAAGGCTAGTCTAAGCTTTCAAAAGGAATTTTGTAAGGAAATAGGTTATCAAATTGAGGAAAAAAACATTTCAAAAGGTGGAAAAGTAAATTCATATATATTCAAAGGTATGGATAGCATTTTCGAATTGTCCTTTAGAACTAGAGATATGGGAATTGATTAATGAGATTTTCAACATGTTGGAGAACATTGCCATAAAAAAATAGAAGGTTAAAATGTCTAAACCATTAATATGCTCCAACAATAAGACAATTCCTGAAATCAAGCACCTTCTAGATGATATGACTATCATACCTTGGAGAACACTACAAGGAATCAAGGATTACAAACTTGTCAAATCAATATTATCGTGTGTAAAGTGAGGTGATTTATCAGTGGAAAAAATGTGTGAGGAATTTCAAAAGTAAGTTTGTTGAATTATTTTTACTTAATTTGGATTATAATTCTCTTTTAAATATAACATATTTTTCTTGATAGTATTTATTTATACATATAACTATATTAACATTTTTTAAGATTATACATATAACTATAGACTTGAAATGTCGACACACAAAATTGGATACTATGGTTCATAATATGAATATGCAAGATACTCAAGATTTTTTACTTTATTATTCAATCATAAAGTCTATTGAGAATACCAGAATAGATGGTTAAATTATTGAATGAAGAGAGTTGGGATGTTGTTGTATGTATCTGCCCAGATTCATGTTATACATCAACACTAAAATATTTTTGTCTTGCATTCAAAAAGGTATGTTGATTTATACATTCATTTTTATTCATATGTATATATTTTTATTTTATTACTTATACATATATTTGTTTATTTCACTAATGTTGTAGAATAAGGATGTAAATGGAGTATCATATAGTTTTAAAACCTTTATTCAAAAATTAAGTTGGAAAGGCCAAGAAAGCAATGTCTTAAGAATGTTGAACTTGATCCTAGTATTAATCATTTCATTTGGACTGAGTTATAGACTATCTAATATCAAATAATACAAGGTGATTTTGAAGACATTACAAAACTCACACCTAAAAGGGAGTATTCCCTAGTTATTGCATATATTCCTCATGGTTTCAATTTCCCAAATGTTGAATATGATAGTGAGCCTTATAGTTATCAATCTTTCACTAAATTGGTTATAGGATTTCAACAAGTCGAAACATCACAATTTTGGAGATTTGTGACATTTCATTCAGACACACAATTTACAATGTTATTATCAAGCTTCAAGGGAAAAGAAAATTGAAGGATGCAACTTACATGGTAAGACATTGAAATGGTATGTTTGATTAATTTAAAAAATAAAAATAAAAACTATGTACAACTTAATTGGACTTTTACTATTTTATGCTATAGGCAAAATACTAATCTTATTGATTGCAAAGATCAACCAGTTATAAGTGATTGTGAGTTTATTCATGTTGAATGTTGGACAAAAGGTAATAGATATAAGCCTATTCTTCTGAATCTAGTAGATGGAAAGGGTCATAGCCAAGTATTGGTTCATGATGTTGTTATAAAAAGAGTGTTATGAAACCAGCTCACAAAAAGATAGAAAAGAAAGATCCACGCCTTAGAATTCAGCCTCTTCGAGGGGGCAACCTCCTTTACATTACATAAATGAACAATTCTTGGATGATACAAATGACAAAACCTCCTTTCTATATATAGGAGTCTAAGGAGTCACAATATAATCCAGCCGACCTAACAATAATAATAATAAGCCACAAAAATAACAATAGAGGGATTCTATGGGGCACAGAAATAACAATATGGGGGTAATAGGGGCACAACAATATAAATAGGGGGTATAACTACAATAGTAATGGGGTAATCACTAGTATTATAGGGACCCAACATGCCCCTCTCCTTCAAAAAAGTGTTGTCCTCAACGCTTGAGTAGTTCTGGATACTTCTGCATAAAATTCTCATCCTCCCATGTGGAATCTTCAGCGGATAAGTTCTTCCACTTGATAAGATACTCTGAAATTGATCGATTTCGTAGCTGTCGAGTTCTTGTTTCTGTGACTGCTTCCGGTTCCAATATAATTTTTCCTTCCTCGTCAAGTTCTGGCAATATTGTTTGAATTGGGAGCTTGTCACCTATAACCTTCTTTAAACATGAAACATGGAAAACTGGGTGCAATCGAGAAGCTGCAGGAAGCTCCAATTTGTATGCCATAGTACCAATCTTTTCCAACACCTTGTACGGACCATAATACTTTGGTGATAATTTATTATCCTTCTTAGCTTGCTTTAGGGACATTTGCTTATATGGTTGTAGCCGTAGGAATACCCAATCACCTACATCAAAACTTCTTTCACTGCGATGTTGATCTGCCTGTTGTTTCATTCTATTTTGTGCCAACACGAGGTTATCCTTTAAGAGTTGGAGGACTTGTTGTTGATGTTCGATGTGATGTTCCACTGCCTGAACCTTAGAATTTTCTCTTAAATATGATGTGATGGATGGTGGTTGATACCCATAAAGTGCCATAAATGGGGTCATTTTTGTTGCTGTATGGAAGGAAGTGTTATACCACCATTCAGCCAGAGGCAACCATTTGACCCATTGTGTCTGTTTATCAGATACAAAGCAACGAAGATATCCTTCCAAACATTTGTTTACTATCTCAGTTTGCCCATCAGATTGAGGATGATAAGATGAGCTATGAGCTAACTGAGTACCAAGACAAGAAAATAATTCTGTCCAAAAATTTCCAGTGAAAATGGGATCTCTGTCACTTACAATAATCTTTGGGTTTCCATGTAGCTTTTGAACTGTTTCCATAAATGCAGTAGAAACTGTACTGGCTTTAAATGGATGTGATAATGCACAAAAGTGTGCATACTTGGTAAGTCTGTCAACTACCACCATGATGACACTCTTTCCCTCAGACTTGGGTAAACCTGTGATAAAATCCATTGAAACCTCCTCCCAACGTTGGCTTGGAATGGATAAAGGTTGTAATAGACCTGGTGTCTTAATTGTTTCAACTTTATTTTGCTGGCAAACCAAACATTCCGCCACAAACTTTTGAATATCTGATTTAAGGCCATCCCAAAAAAATTCCTTCTTAACCCTGTGGTAAGTTTTTAAAAATCCTGAGTGCCCTCCTAAGGGAGAAGTGTGCAATTCCATAAGAATCTTTTGTTTTAGCTGGGAATTCTTACAGAGGTATAAGCGATCTTTGTACCATAACGAATCATTTTGCCAGCTAAATGTATCAGAAGTACTGGAATCTTGTTGTAGCTTTCGAATAAGTGCCCACACTTCTTCGTCATTCTTCCATTCCTCCCTTGCTTCGTTTATCCAATCTGGTTGGATAATAGAAATGGCACACAACAATGCTTCCACATCCTCATCCTTTCTTGAGAGTGCATCTGCCACCACATTTTGCTTCCCTTTTTTGTAGATGATTTCAAAGTCATAACCCAACATCTTTGTGACCCACTTTTGTTGCTCTTCAGAGGATAATCTTTGTTCTAAAAAGTATTTAAGGCTATCATGATCCGTTTTTACCTTGAAGTGTCTTCCCATTAGGTAGGGTCGCCATTTCTTAAGTGCATGGAGTATTGCCAACATTTCCTTCTCATAAATAGCTTTGCTTAAAAACTTTCCCTTGATTGGACGACTTTCAAAAGCAATGGGTCTTTCATCTTGCATTAGAACAGCACCAATTCCATTTCCTGAAGCATCACATTCCACAATAAAGGTTTTTGTGAAGTCCGGTGTAGCTAAGACCGGTGCTTGGCACATTGCCTCTTTAAGATGTTCAAAGGCCTTTGTTGCTTCCGAAGTCCATGAAAATGAATCTTTCTTCAATAATGTTGTTAGAGGTGCTGCTATTCTCCCATAATTCTTAACAAACTTGCGATAATACCCTGTCAACCCAAGAAATCCTCGCAGATGCTTTATGGATGTGGGGATTTTCCATTCCTTAATGGCTTTAATTTTGCTAGGGTCTACCTTAACTCCTTCATGAGATACAATATGACCCAAATATTCCACCTCCTGGACTCCAAAGAAACATTTGGATCTTTTTGCATATAATTGTTTCTCCTCCAATAGTTGTAGCACCCTGTCAACATGTTCAACATGATCCTTCCAAGACTTGTTGTAGATTAGTATATCATCAAAAAATACTAACACAAATTTTCTAAGGAATGGTTTGAAAATTGAATTCATCAAACCTTGAAATGTTGAAGGTGCATTGGTAAGGCCAAAAGGCATGACCAAAAATTCATAATGACCCTCATGAGTTCTAAATGCTGTTTTCGGAATGTCTTCAATCTTCATTCTGATTTGATGATATCCCGAACGAAGATCCAACTTGGTGAAGTAAATTGATCCATGCAATTCATCCAGTAATTCATCAATGACAGGAATGGGGAACTTATCTTTAATAGTGAGCTTGTTGAGCTCCCTATAATCTGGACACATGCGCCATGATCCATCCTTCTTGTGCACCAATACTACTGGAGCTGAGAAAGAACTTTGACTCGGTTGAATTATACCAGCCTCTAGCATTTCTGCAACCATACGTTCAATTTCACTTTTTTGGACATATGGATATCTGTACGGCCTGATGTTTGGAGGAACACTTCCTGGAATCAGATGAATAGCATGATCATGATCACGCATAGGTGGGAGACCTTTGGGAGTCTCAAATACCTTGGAATGATTGTCCAGGACTTTTTGGAGATCTGGAGAAATAGATGATTCCAATGTGGAAACATCTAGCGAACATAATTGTGCAATTACACCTCTTTGCTCCTTTTTTAGAAGCTTTGTCATGCCATTAGAGCTGATTATCTTTCCTGGTTTCCCTGCAATACCCCTTAATTCAACTTCCTTTCCTTCCACAGAAAATTTCATGAAAAGTTCTTGAAAATTAAAAGCTATTGTACCCAAGGATTGTAGCCATTGGACTCCTAGTACAACATCAGCACCTCCCATTGGAATGGAAAGCATTGGGCTAGTCAATACATATTCTCCCATGGATAGCTTGATATTATGGCACTTTCCAGAACAATTTATTGTTCCTCCATTTGCAATCATCACTTGACACTCTGGTGCTGGATATAGGAAGCAATTCAATTCTTTTGCTACCCTACAATGAATAAAATTGTGGGTGCTTCCTGAATCAATCAACACTATTACCTTTTTCTTCTTGATTTGTCCTTCTATCTTGATGGTTTGAGGAGTGGTAATTCCCGCCAATGCATTACAAGATATGGTCGGATTTATTTGTTCTTCATCTAGGCTTTGTTCCTGGAATATATCCTCTTCTTTTGACCTTTCTTGCTCCTTTTCTTCTTCCTCTTCACAATCTATGTAGAATAATTTCTTCTCAGCACACTTATGACCTTTGTGTATTTGCTATCACAATTGTAACAAAGCCCTTTTGCTCTTTTTTCTTCCAATTGTTGTGGTGTCAACCTTGTAGGTTGTGGAAGACTATGGGCAACAACACTTCCGTCTTTATAGTTGTGAATGGTATGCTTCCTAGTTGCCATAATTTTGCTTTCCATTTTTCTTGCTAACCTGAATGCCTTCTCTAATGAATCAGGTTCCCAAAGGCGCACATCATGTTGGATATTATCCTTTAAAGACCCTATGAACACATCAATCCTATGCTCCTCTGGAATATCTTTTACCCTTATGTTCAATTTTTGGAACTCCTCAATGTGCTCCATTATTGAACCCTTTTGTTTGAGACTTATCAATTGGCTAAAAAAAGTGTTGCTTTTTGTATCCTCATAATGTGCTATCAATTCTTCCGTAAAAATTGCCCAAGTGATAAATTGTTTACGAGAACAAAGCCATTGATACCATACAAACTGATTTGGTTCCAAATATAAAGTTGCCATACGTACCTTTTGTGTGTTTTGCACATTATTGAGATCGAAGAATTGCTCCATCTGTAATATCCATGTGGCGGGATCCTTGCCATCAAACTTCCTCATATCGATTTTTGGAACATGGTGAGTCTTCGATCCAACATTAGAGTCTATGGAATCATGATTAACATTTCTTTTGTTCTCATCATGAGTTTCCTTACTACCCTTTCACCATTAGTGACCATTTCTTGTAGCAACTTATTCATATTTATCTTCAATTCGTCCATGTCTGTCTTCAAATCTATCTTCAAGTCATCCATCTTAGCTTCCACACCTTTCTTTAAACCATCCATCTTAGCTTCTACATCTTTCTTTAGACCATCAATCTTAGATTCTGTTCCTTTTGTGCAAGGGACATTTGTTGCACTTGTTCTTGTAATTTTGATATATCATGTAGCATTTCTTCCTCTTCTTCATGAGTCATGCTAGAGCTTTCAGGTTCCTTACTAGGTGTTTGCATTTTCTTTCCTCGGGGCATCAGTTACCGATAATAATGCTTTACTATGCCCTTTGAATTCCTTCAAACCAAGCTTATGCAAAAATAAAAAAAAAAACTACACACCTTTTTTCACTTTGTAGAAGCCTGATATTGAATCTGATGTATCTCTGTAATTTCGGATCATCCAATTCTGAAATTGCTACCTGTAGTAGCCTTCTACGTCCTCTTTCCAATGCCACAAGTCTGAGCCAAATTGGATTCTCCAAGGAAGAGTTATGTGAAATCTCCCACAGTGACTTGCTTTTAGACTGGTTCAGTAGAGCGAACTTGTACGACGTGCCACGAGTCACTGTTTCAACTTTTGAATCTGAAACACATATACAAGAAACTAAAGTCCGTCCTCTTTCTGTACCTTTTTACAAAATTTCAATCTGATCCTCAGAGAGAGAGTTATGACGATTTTCCCCAGGTCACCTGTTTTGAATGTAATTCAGGAGTCTGCAAAAAGGCCAACTTCCTCAGATCATATCTCCGAAAATATCGCACGAAAAGCTCTGAAATTTGGACCCAAGGTTCAACGCCAATTCTTCTCAAATGGGTTTTTTTTGCGACTTCTGAAACGTCACAGAAAAAAAGTTATAGCGAAAATGCCACGATGACCTGTTTGGAGCAGCGAAACCCTAGAATCCAAAGCTCTGATACCAAATGTTATGAAACCAGCTCACAAAAAGATAGAAAAGAGAGATCCACGCCTTAGAATTCAGCCTCTTCGAGGGGGAAACCTCCTTTACATTACATAAATGAACAATTCTTGGATGATACAAATGACAAAACCTCCTTTCTATATATAGGAGTCTAAGGAGTCACAATATAATCCAGCCGACCTAACAATAATAATAATAAGCCACAAAAATAACAATAGAGGGATTCTATGGGGCACAGAAATAACAATATGGGGGTAATAGGGGCACAACAATATAAATAGGGGGTATAACTACAATAGTAATGGGGTAATCACTAGTATTATAGGGACCCAACAAAGAGTAACATCTCATGATAAAGATGTGAAAGGAGAGATACTTAACATTTATCAAAAACCATAGACATTGATTAACTATCTTTTAGATTTATGTTCAAATGAAGGAGATTGGGTTTTGTATTTATTCTCATGTTCAAGTAAGTTTTATTATATAAAATTGAATTTCAACACTTTATTTTTTTATTTTTATTTTTTATACTAATTTACTTAATAATTTATTTTGTACTTGATGATTAGGTACAACACTAGCATGTTACCTACAAAAAGGAGGAAATTGCATTGCAATTGAAAAAGAGTCACTACAATGAAATTGTATTCAACAAAGAATTAATACTATTCAATTTATTCTATATGCAATGCAAGAAGTTGGTTTGAGGAAATGACATTTAATCAATCATGTGTGGCAAAAAAGGCAAAGGAACCTCAACCACCGTTATATTGAATGATGGGAAAGGAATACTTTGGGAGATTTGCATACATCAAAGACCCATCTGAAGAGGAAAATGGCAAAACCAAAGCATAAAATATGATAAAATAAGATAATAATGAAACTCTAGAAGATTATGAGCATGGATTATATGATATTATTGGTTAAAATTATGTTATGCTTGTAAATCAAGTTCAATTTTGAGAACTATTCATTAGTTTCACTTGTAATGTTTTGACTTGAGAGTTTACGAGAAGAATAAGTATTCAATTAATGCATTTATATGTTTAATTTTTCTATTATCTTATTTTCACTTTAATTTTTATGTGAATTATTATTTTTTTTAAAATTGTGATTATTATTATCTTGACATAAAATTTGCTATTTTTTTTACTTTTTTGTTAAAATTTTCCCATAAAAATCATTCATTCAACATGTCACTTTTGGCAGAAAAGTCTCAAAATGTGTATTTTTTTATTATATCTACATACAAAATGTGTATTTTTTTGTCAAATGTGTAAATTTCTACCTTTTTTGTGACAATTATTCGATGTGCATTGAAATATTAATTAACAATACATAAATATATAGAAAATAGTAACTTTAGAATATTGAACCTTTTTTTTAACTTTGCAAAAAAAGGAAGATTTCATTAAGAAAAAATAAAAAAATAAAAAACACAAACCCAAAAGACACAAAAATAAATATTTTAGGGGAGAAGAAGAAGAAGAAGGCAACTACCTCAAAAATTGTTAAATTTAAAAAATAATTATCCACATGTAATAAATTAGAAATTTTAAAGTGTAACAAATAATCCCTCTAAAAAAAGGGGTTGATGTTGCATCAACAATTTTCTAAATTAGCATGAAAATCACTAACATTTGAAAAAAAACATACTTCATACATAAGAAAATTCAAAGTGTCAAAATATGCTCCAAATAAAAGGTGTAATTTGAATGAGCACTTTTCAAAGGAAATGATTTTTTGCTACCACAATGAAATAGGTACTTACTACAGTTCTCATTTGATAGTTTATATTGTTTAACTAAACAATATTTTGGAAGTGGTGGCTACGAACAACCAGTGAAAAGATTGAGGGGTGATTAGGACCTGATGGTCCTAAGATTCTCATAATGGCTTGAAAACAATTATATCACAAGGCCTTGCAAAACCCATTATGTCTTCAAGCCGACTACTGAACCTAAGAATAAGGTATGTCAATAGTCAAAAAAAATAGACTAAAGATTAAAACTCAAGGAGAAAGTAACACAAAGGTAGATTCAATTTGAACTTGAGAACCTAAAGAAGAGAAATTATGATACCTAGTTATGTTTCTTTTTTCACAGGTTAGTTTCATTGTTTTTTTGTTTAGGACTCCTCTAGATAAGAGCACCCGCCATAATAATTTTTCACAGGAAGGATATGGGCAGGCTCTTATTTGAAACCCTTAGGTGGTCAAGTGACCGAAAAGTGTTATGAATAAAAGACCCTGATAAGACATCAAACAGACAATTAGTCTGAGGGTTATCTATTGAACTCAGCGAAACATAAATACAATAAGGGAATAAAAACAAGATGAGGAAATCTAGAACTACAAAACACCCTTTGCAAAAACCATGAGATTACCAGTTGATATGATTTATGGAAAACCTCAATCACCTTATATAAACCCATAAATTCTTATGATTAGCACCATGTGATTGGGAATAATCATCGAGTCATCGAAAAACATTGATTAGTAATTGAAAAAAATAGAAGCAATCAAGAACTATTCTATACATGTGATTAAATTGCAACCAATATTATTTTTTGAGGTCGAAGGTGAGAAACAAAGATTTTTATGTTGATCCATACGCCTAGGGAAGTGTTGAGAAATGGAAACAAGAAATTCCAGTTTAATTTGTCCTTGAATTAAACTGTGAATTAAAATAGAATTCTTTACTCATAGAAATTTGAAAATAATTAATTAAGTTTAATTAACTTAATTAATTTAGGAAATTTGAATTGGAAGTCATTTAGAAGAAATGTATATGTTCTCCCTAACTTATAGGAGTTAAGGATGAGTTATGAATGAGTTGTAATTATTTAACTCAATTTATTGAGTTAAGTCTACTTAAATTAGTTCCAATCAGTTTCAGGAACTAATGGTGAGTAAAGAGTCAGTTGGGACACTAGTGACATAATTAGTGCTACTCTAATTAACTGAAGATTCCATCATCAGAAACTCATGCATGTCGATTCTGAGAAAGACCCAATTGAGACTGGAGTGTAGGAATAGTGTACTAATTATTTTAGATTTTTATGAGTTACAATGATAGTGCATGGAATCACGAACTGATCCTTGAGGGATTGCGTTATTTTTAGAGGCTTTATTTCCCTTTAAATAAAAGTTATCCTTCATAGGAATTACACATTGGAATAGACACTTGGAGAGCTTGTGAATTGGCTTAGATTTGGCCTTAAGATTGCTTATGAGTTGGAGATTGAATTTGATGAGTCCTGGGATTGTTATAGAGAGAACAAGCTCTCCAAGTGTCTATTCCACTATCATCTTGATTTTCCGGATTAATACAAAAAGATAGTGGGGTTTTGAGCTGTGGCTTTCCCCGTATATTTATTGTGTTATGTGCCTTTGATTCTCTTCCTCTATTGATTATTGTTTGCTCGATGTTTATGGGCTTCCACTGTAAAGAGTAGAAGTATATTCTTGTCTCTTGTTTTAGTAGATTACATGAGCTTGTGAATCTACAGGTTTTTCTACATGGTATCAGAGCAAGATTATTTTTTGGGCCGAGAGTTTGCAGAGAATTTTTGAGAATTTCTGTGGAAAAATTTTAGAAACAAATTGAAGATTTGGATTTTGGATTCCTTGGGAAACAATACCATAGAAAATTTTAGGGGCGAATGTTCGCCCTTTGGCGAAATTAAGGGGTTTATAAATTTTTAATGGGCGAATATTTTGTATCATAGCACATTTTTACAAATCACCTCAAATAGTCCACCTTATTTTAAGGGATAGGGTAAAAAAGGTAAATTTAGCCCTTGAAACTAGGAGTTACAACCTTCCATTCGCCCATTTTCAAGAATAGGTTTTATTTAAGTGAATCCATTCACCTATTTTCAAGAATAGGTTTTATTTAAGTGAATCCTATGGGCCAAATACCATATTTATAAAAGAGGTATGGTAAATTAATAAAAATATAAATAAATGAGACATATGGTAAATAATTAAAACATTTTTTATATTTACTCCATAAGTCACCTTATATACATGAAAGTGAGTAAACAAACAAAAATATAAGTAAAGTGGAGGTATGGTAAATAAATAAAACGTCCTTTTATACTTACTCAAAGGGTATGGTAAATAAATAAAAATATAAATAAACTAGACATATGGTAAATAAATAAAACCTCTTTTTATATTTAGTCCATAACCCTCGTTCTATTTATGAAGGCTCAAGAAAGAGGTTTTATTTAAGTGAATCCTATGGGCCAAATACCATATTTGTAAAAGAGGTATGGTAAATTAATAAAAATATAAATAAACGAGAGGTATGGTAAACAAATAAAACATTTTTTTATATTTACTCCATAAGTCACCTTATATTTACGAACACTCAAAAAGTGCGTTATATTTAGGTGAAACCTATGGGCAAAATACTATGGGACAAATACCATGGACTAGATTGTTATTAATACCATGCAAAAAAACATTATTAACCCTAATATTAGTATTAATCAAAATAAAAATGGCACATGGTATTGACCCATGGTATTCACCAAAATGGCACATGGTATTGACCCATGGTATTCACCTGGAATGTAGCCTATTTGAATGGGGGAATTAAACCAGCATAGATCCATCTTTACTCTGGATCTACTAACCTCCGAGAGATATCGTGATATGCAAACAAGCATAGAGTGAAAAAATATTTGTTCCCTCTTGGGGCTTGGTGGATTTAATGTATGTTAAACATTTAGCTGGTTAAAATAAAAAATAAAATAAAATTCAACTATTAATTTTATTAATTTTTATAAATTACTAAAAGTAATTTTTAAGCTCCAGGTTTATGATAACCCATGGTAATACCATGGTATTCA
Source organism: Pinus tabuliformis (assembly GCA_031772625.1). Lineage (NCBI taxonomy): Eukaryota > Viridiplantae > Streptophyta > Pinopsida > Pinales > Pinaceae > Pinus > Pinus tabuliformis. The sequence goes on along the minus strand of CM062817.1, from coordinate 633,542,804 downwards.
TGTGAGCATAGACTATTTAAAGGGGAAATTCTATCATCTCATATCCATATTAATTCTGGGTCTACCAAGTGCTCATAGGGATAAATAGATTTGATCCCCCTAAGAGTGGTAGATGTGGAGTTAAGATGGATATAGGTTGGTTTTTATGATAATGAAGATATTAAATAGACTTAGGAAATTATATTGTGAAAACACTTAAGGTGAATGGTTAAAGCATAGACATTGGACAAGTATATTTGTATACTTCTGTTTTAAACTGAAACAAATCCAGGGCTAAAAGGAATGGATTGATTGCACTAGTCATCCTTCTATAACTTTCCAACATATGCTGGAGTAAACAGATTGTAATTTGGGTAATTTTTGTAACAGCAAACAGGAACATACTTGTGTATTGGCAGGGTGGTTACGAGGTCCCTAGAAGTGATGAATTTGAATTTTTCTTGGTTTTATATATAGTATTAGATTTTTTCTCATGCTTTCTGTGAATGACACAAGTGAATTTTATCCTACACCCACTAGGTTATGAATATGTAATTTCGGTAATTTTGATTTCAAAAGATATTTTAAAGAAATGCAATGATTTCATTTGTGTATTCAATAAACACAATATTCTAATGCAATTCTGGATTTGTGGTTTACCTATATAGATTCCATGGAGAAGTGTTAGTGGTGTGACATCAATTGTCCTCAAGCAGAGGCGTTAGTTTTACTCTTATTGGAAGCAAATACTTTCTTCCAACATTTTTGAGTTCCATGAAAAATTTGAAATGTGCCCCCACTTCAAGAGCATAGTAAAGTCATGTAGAACTTAGAGAAGCTATCTTTAAGCTTTTAGTGAAGAATGGAAAAATGTCTGGGTTCAATAACAACCAGTCAAGCATTAAGCTTCCAATAATGCTAGATTTTAACCTGGAGCACTTTTGTGATTTGGAGGAGATTCCCCCTCATATTTGTGACACATCTTCAGTTGTGAATTGGACTATTACTAACTGTCATTTCCTTCGAAAGTTACCTGATGATTTGGAGAACCTCAACTCTTTAAGAATGTTAAGGAAGGAAAGAAAGTACATTGTGCTAAGTTCTCTTATGCTTTTCAAGTTTTTCTTGGATATCTACAACGTTTCAGGTAGGAAAGTACATTTTGTTAATGAAAATTTGTCTTGATAGAAAGGCCCAATTTCAAATTCTAATGCTTTCAAAAAGCATTGTATAACTGTAATGTTTCTAAAAGGAAAGCATATTTTTTCAATTTAAGTATCATGATCCCATATTCCAACTTATTTTTAGTAACCCATTAGGCTTTGTAGCTTTGAATAAATCCATGTCTTTTGATAAGATCCTCTTCCAAATTAGAATGCAGTTTCCTTTTGGCAATAACCACATACAATGTCTTGATTTTGTTATTGAGAAAATAGAGGTTGTGAAACAAGCTTGTGCCATACAAGGACTTGATTCATTGATTATGTATCAATTATGGCTCTTGATGTAACAATGTCTTGATTTTGTTGCTTGAAAATAGAGGTTACGCTTTACTATTTCACATAATTTCCTATAATCTTTCCATAAGTATTGATTTGTAATCTCAGTCATTGAGGGATGACAATAATGAAAAAGGTAATATTCCATGGTTTTAAGTTACCCTCTTACTAAATATTTAAATATATCACCACAATTTAACTGTTAGTTAAAGGAATTGTATTTGATTTGTAAACAATTCATTGCTTGATTTATAGATTTTGATTTTTTCCCTTTTTTATTTTTTTCTCAGATTTGGTATGAGATATCTTCCAATATTTGGGTTCCCTAGTCTCCCCACCATAGCTATGAGGTTCAGATGCTATCATTAAATATTCTTAGAATGTTACAACTTTTCTAGTAAGTGTGTTTTGAAACATTGTTGTTGCTTTTCCATGGTGTTAATGAAAATAAGCACTACAACTAGTGCCATTATTTAGATTAAGTGCTGAAATCTAGGTGGTCTTGTAATGATGGAGTGATTTTTTTCTAGCTACTAAGGCCATATTCATTTTTATCTCTTATGTTTTCCTGAGATATTCAAATTCAGAATAAGAATTGAGGTCTCGTTTCCACTGTAGATTGCAGTCAGTTTCTTGAACATAATATATAGTAGATTATATTTTACTAATCAACTGTGGATGTGATCCCTCGCAGGAAAGGAAATTCAAAGTGACTTTGATTTCACATTGATTTGTCAAAACATCGACACATGAAAGGAGATTCAAAGTGACACTGATTTCACATTGATTTGTCAAAATGGAGGCAAGAGAAAAGGAAACTTTGTATTCAACAATGCTCTTAATTTCATATGTACATGCATAGACATATTAGTATAAAATATTGAAGGGTTGCCTAAGTAATATTTTCCATTCCACTACATTCTTTATAGCGTGTAAATAAATAACTCGGAACAATTCATTACACTACTTGTTATTCTTTATTAATCAGTGGTTAAGATTTTGATATTGAACGGGCTAACATTTTTCTTCCTTTTGTGAAATTGTGTGTTCTATAATGCTTCTTTTCCATTCACTATGTATAGCATATAAAGTGTGTCTAATGGAGTAGGAAGATTGGAAAGTCTTGTGATCCTTGAACTATGTTACAAGGCAGAAACCCAACGGGGCAAGGTAGGTGCATCCCCACAAATGGATCACAAATACCAAAGTTGATATTGGCTAGTGCCTTGAGCTAGAAAATTTCCTTTACCCTTGTATTAACAGTGAATCCGGAGAGGATTCTAATATTATCTTTATAAGATGTATATCAGTTAATATTGATGAATAAAATTCATGAGACATGAGCTAGGATGTCCTTGCAAGGTGGTTGTTGATTATTGGATGCTACAATGGCCATTATGTTAGGCTAGGTGGTTGCACTCCCTTGATCGCGAGCACGATTGTGATCAAGATGGAAGACTTTATAGTCTAGATTGATTGTTTAGCAGTGATAATTAGTGGGCTCATTCATAAAAGCTTCTATTTCACTAATCCTTTTTATAGAGTTGTCAGATTCAATTTCCAAAGGTTTTAATTACACTATAGAGTTGAGTTCTGAGAGAGTTGTGATTCACAGTGTTAAGTATAGCAGCTATGACACTTGAATGAAGACAATCATAGTAGATGTATCAGACTCTATTATAAGCTTACCTTCATATTATAAGGGACTTGGTTGGCTTTTTTATAATTTTATAAACAAGTTCCATTTCATGGAAATGTGAAAAAAAAATAGTGATATTGCCACCATGTGGCTCTTGTAATATATGGTTTTATACTTTTTCAAAAAATTCTCTAAGAGTTCACAATGCTAAGATTCACTAGGACCTTACAAAGTTTTATTATTTAGTGAAAGACTCGCCAAGATCTTACAAGATTTTATAATTGAGTAAAATATTCGCCATGCCTGGTGAGAGATTCGCCAAAAAATTATATCTATATTTATATATATATATATATATATATATATATATATATATATATATATATATATATATATATATATATATATAGATAGATAGATAGATATATATATTAGTGATCAAATCGCCTTCCATTTTTCCTATATACCATGGAGATTCGACCATTTATTATACATAAAAATTTAGGGGAGGTTCTTAAAATTTTCCCTAAATGATACCCAAATTCAAAAAAAAATCGGCTGAATCAGAGTTTGGATGAGGGAGATATCATTGATCTAAAATCATCTCTCTAGAGGATATTTCGAAGTTTTGAGTTTCTGGGTTACAGGTGAAAATCGATTTTTCATACATACTTCAGGATTAGCAGATGGCGTTCCATGAGTTGAGGCTTGAGTATGCCTTGGAAGGCGGCTCAAATTTTAGAGCCTGGAGGGACATGATAGAGGTTGTGCTAGAAGATAATGGCTTGAAGGAATTCTTTGATCAAGAAGTCCCCAAGCCAGCAGCTACGGATGCAAAAAACTTGGCCGAATGGAAGAACTGTCTGGCAAAGGCAAGGCAGATAATCCTTGAGCGAGTTTGAGACCACATTGTCTCGAGTCTCCATGGCAAGGAAACTATGCATGCTGTGTGGAAAAGATTGACAAACTTGTATCAGAATAGCAGTGATCAAAGGAAGTTGGCACTAAATGATAAACTTCATAAAATCAAGATGGAGAAAGGTGAGACGATTCCAAAGTACTTTACCAAGTTCATTTATTGTTGGGATGAACTTGGAATTGTTGGAATCATGGTTTCCAAGGAGGGTATGGTGAGCCTTGCTGTTCTTGAACTCCCAAAGAGTTGGCATAGTTATCAGGACTTTGTTAATGGTTGGGGGAAGCTGCCAGATTGGGAATGAATATGGTCAGATTTGATGCAGGATGAGATCAGGAGGAACGCCAAGGATGTCTCTTCATCAAAGACTAATGATGAAGAGATATGTGCCTTAGCGATTACGCCAAGGAAGGGGAAAGGTAAAATTTCTCATTCCAAATCAAATTCTTATCATGGAGGTAATAAGAAGGACATGATGAAAGTTAAATGCCCTCATTATCACAAGATGGGTCACTTTGCAACAAATTTCCCATTGAAGAAGTCCTTAAGAGGAGCGACGGGTGAGGCTTTGGCCTACCAATTCAAATTGGACTTTTCCCTCATTGCATGCATGGTGTCTTCAATGATGTGAAGTGTCTGGTACTTAGACAGTGGAGCTTCTTTCCACATGACCAGCGATAAAGAGTTATTCAGTGAACTGGAGGACAAATATCTCAAGATGCATATCAATATGGGTGATGACAATAAGTATAGTGTTACTGGTGTGGGCACTATTACTTTTCGGAGGGAGCATGCGGCTCCACACACCTTGAAGAATGTTATGCATGTACCCAAACTGATGAAGTACTTGGTATCCATTTCCATGCTTGAGGATAGAGGATATGATGTGATCTTTTTGAAAGGAAAGACATTCCTTCGACACATAGCCACGGGTCAAGTAAAGAAGATATGGATTCGAGTTCAGAATCTCTATAAGATAGAGGTAGAGGATTGTGCTACCTTGAGTTCAAAAGCAGAAAATATGTTGAGCCAAGACGTCGGCGAGTTGTGTCACAGGTGATTGGGCCACTTGCATCATGGGGATTTGAATATATTGCAACAAATCTCTAACAGTCTTCCCAAAGGTACGATTGAGCAAGTTGATACATGCGAGGGTTGTACTTTGGGAAAATACACCAAGTCTTCCTTTGGAGATAGAGACAGTCGAGTAGAGTCTATTATGGAGAGAGTCCATTCAGATGTGTGTGGACCATTCTCGATAGTATCCACTACCAAACACAGTTATTATGCTATATTTGTGGATGACTATTCTCATAAATGTTGGATATTTCATGCAGAGAAAGGATCAAACATTCACAAAGTTTTTTGAATTCAAATCATTGGTCGAGAAAGAGTAAGGCAATAAGATTAAAACTCTACAAAGTGATAATAGTGGAGAGTATGTCTCCAATGAGATTAATAAATTTTGTGCAGCGGAAGGGATTAAATGAGAGTTGACGGCACCTCATAACCCTCAATAGAATGGGTTTGCTAAGAGGAAGAATAGGAGCATAGTAGGGGCAACAAGGGTGATGTTGCATGATCAGGGCCTACCGCTATACTTGTGGGCTAATGCATGTAACACAACAATTTATGTTCAAAACCGTAGCCCACATCTGATACTTGAGAGTAAAACACCAGAGGAAGCCTATTCCAATAAGAGGCTAGATGTCGGTCACTTTAGGATTTTTGGGTCATCGGTTGATTTCCATGTGACCAAAGATGCATGGAAGAATCTTGAGCCAACAACAGATTTGGGGATCTTTGTGGGGTACATTGATACTCCTCACAAGTATCGAGTGTACATGCAAACCAGATGGATGACAATGGTTTACAGGGATGGCAAGTTTGATGAGGAGAAGGCCATGTGAGTATCCCTTGAGAGGGATCTTTAGCTACATGCGGAGGAGAAATTTTTAGTTCCTAAGGTTAAGCAGCCTCAAATTGATGTGGAACAGCCCGAAGGTCTTGAAACCTTGGACCGTGAGCCGCATGTGTGCCGACTCAAGAGAGTGTTGTATGGGTTGAAGAAAGCACCCCGTGCTTGGTACACCAGGATAGTTAGCTACTTCACTGGGTTGGGCTTCAAGAAGAGTGAAGCAGAAGTGAACCCGTATAACATAGTGGTGGAAGGTAAGATTTTGATCATTGTACTTTATGTAGATGATCTCATACTAACAGGTGATGAGAAGCTCATCAAATATTGCAAGTAGGACCTTGCAAAAGAGTTTGAGATGAAGGACATGGGGCTCATGCATTACTTTCTTGGCATGGAGGTATGGTAGGGAGATGGGGAGTTGTTTGTTTCTCAAGGAAGGTATGCCAATAAGATACTCAGGAGATTCTGCATGGAGAGTAGTAAACCCATGGAGACTCCACTAGCTGATAACTAGAGGAAGGAGGATGCTACTTCAGGAGGAGTAGTGGAATCTATTGTTTACAGACAGCTTGTGGGTTCACTCATGTATTTGGTGAACAAATGACCAGATATGTGTTATGCAATTAACCAGCTTAGTCAAGCGATGGTTAGGCCTACCAAGCTGTAGTGCAAGGTGGCAAAGCATGTATTGAGATACCTCAGAGGCACTACTCAGTTTTGGTTGTGGTATAGATGGATAGAGGAACTGAAGCTTCAAGGCTTCACCAATGCAGATTGGGTGGGGAGTCCATCTGTGAGGAAGATCACATCAGGAGGTATCTTTAGTATTGGGCCAACTACAACAAGAAATAGAGATTAGTTGCACTCAGTTTGGTAGAGGCAGAGTACATGGCTGCAAGTCACGAAACATGTGAGGCTATCTGGATGAGGGAGATCCTAGTTAGTTTGTTTAGTCTGCAGATGGATCCGACAATGATTTATTGTGATAATCAGAGTTGTATCAAAGTCTCTGAAAATCCATTTTTCATGATCAGTCCAAGCATATTGATATCCGGTATCATCATCTCAAAGATTGTGTATTGAGGCAGATCATGTTGCTAGATTACATTCCCATGGAGGAGCAAGATGTTGACATCTTGACAAAGGCATTGCCAAGATGTAAATTTGAGTTTCACAGAGAGAAGATCGGGGTAATGGATAATCCCTTTCTTGTTGAGGGGAGTGTTGAGAAATGGAAACAAGAAATTCCTGTTTAATTTGTCCTTGAATTATACTGTGAATTAAAATAGAATTATTTTATCATAGCAATTTAAAAATAATTAATTAAGTTTAATTAACTTAATTAATTTAGGAAATTCAAATTGGAAGTCTTTTGGAAGACATGTATATGTTATCCCTAACTTATAGGAGTTAAGGATGAGTTATGAATGAGTTGTAATTAGTTAACTCAGTTTACTAAGTTAAGTCCAGTTAAATTAGTTCCAATCAGTTTCAGGAACTAATACTGAGTAAACAGTGAGTTGGGACACTAGTGACCTAATTAGTGCTACTCTAGTTAACTGAAGATTCCACCATCAGAAACTCATGCATGTCGATTATGAGAAACACCCAGTTGAGACTGGATTGCAGGGATAGTGTACTAATTTTTTTAGATTTTTATGAGTTGCACTGATAGTACATGCAATCAGCGACTGATCCTTGAGGGATTGCGCTATTTTTAGAGGCTTTATTTCCCTTTAAATACAATCTATCCTTCATAGGAATTACAAATTGGAATAGAGACTTGGAGAGCTTGTGAATTGGCTAAGATTTGGCCTTGAGCTTTCTTACGAGTTGGAGATTGAATTTGTTGAGTGTTGTGATTGTTCTAGAGAGAACAAGCATTGTAATTTCGTCTTGATTTTCTAGATTAATGCAAAAAGAGAGTGGGGTTTTGAGTTGTGGCTTTCCCCGTATATTTATTGTGTTATGTGGCTTTGATTATCTTCCTCTATTGATTATTGTTTGCTTGATGTTTATGGGATTTCATTGTAAAGAGTAGAAGTAGATTCTTGTCTATTATTTTAGTAGATTACATGATCTTGAGAATCTACAGGTTTTTCTAGAGGAATTTGAAGCCTTAGATATCAAAATACAAACAAAATAAGGGTATAGTACCCAGAGGAGGTGCTAGAACTATGGGGTTAAAGTAATTCCATCACACCATGGATTCACATGACTAAAAACCTTGGTGTATTATAGTAGGAGAGTAAGAAGGTCAAAACCCTAGCTTCACAGTGTAGAACATGGAAGGAAGAGGCGAATAATGATGTATGACTAGCCTAGAAAAATATTCATTTTGATCATTGGTCATGATAACACATATCCGCGATTCGATTTCATTAAATGATATGAAATGTCAACTTATAACCTCATCATGTAGTGGGGATACACTAGTAAGCATGTGCATGACACATATATAGGCCCACGCATCAAGGAGTTCTAAGGTTAGAAGGGGTGTGTCGAGGAGGAAGGGGTACTAGGGGATAGCATAAACCTAGTTACTAGAAGTATATGAAGACTAGTGGGGTTTTTGGGCTACGTCTTGGAAGCTCGTAAAATATGGTTATAGAATTAAACATCATTATGGCCTATATAATCCATTTGAATTAAACAAGGATCAGATCATTTAAGGTTTGATCCCATCTTTTTTTTACAGTAAGCCTAATATCCATGTATGAAAAGGAGACTCTCTTAATGACTATATTAGAGGTATGATACTAGTTATAATTTCTTATTATGAATGATGATTAAGGAAAACTCATAAGAAATTCTTATAGATTGATATACATTTTGGAGCATTGAGTAGAGGAAGAAAATCACAATGCTTATAATCCAATGGTAAGAATGATCTAAAATAAATTGGAATCTTATTGAAAATAATGCAGACTGCAGATCATCAATTGGTAAGAGAAAAGAAGATAATGCATCAGACATAGTAACAAGAGGATAATTTGTACTAATCAATATTCCCATTCAATATTTTACTTTGTAAGAGTATAAATAATTTTTTTAAGGGTTTATTTGGAGGTACATTACATCTTGTCAATGCCTTGCAATGACATGTTCTTCCTTATTTTTTTTAGGAAACTTTGTTGTGCTTCTTCTACAATCACATGCTTTGTTTACATAGTTCTTTCACTTATAACATTCAACATTATAAATAAGGGGAGAAAATGAATTGTAGTTTCTATCATCATACTCATTAAGGGTTTTATTTTTGTTGATCAAATAACCATTCTTTGGGATCATATAATATCCTTTATTTTTATCTCTCGCATAATCTCTTATGACATATCCTCTATAATTTATTGCTTTATTTCCAAAAGTATTACAAGAAAAATAATATCCATGGAATAGGTTTTGATATCTAGTTATGACAATCCCTCTTGGTAGAATGTCGACGTAGACTTGGATAGATAATGATATGGTACATTTAGAAGGAACTCCTAGATGTTAGGTCACCAGTTCAATTACCACCTTATTCAGGTTTATTCTTGGACATGACCATGATGTAGCCTCACCTTTGCCGAACTTACAAAACAAATTATTACTTTGTCCATGGGGTCTTTGATAGATGGTGTTCGGGTCACTGTTTAGGCACTCCTAGATGTTAAGTCACTGGTTCAATTCCCCACCCTATTCAGGTGTTATTCTTGGACCTTACCATGATGTATCCTCACCAATACTGAACTTACAAGAAAAAAGACAATCCCATTTGGTGTAAAAACTCTTTTGAACTCATTCTTGTTGCTCTTGAGAGAAAAATGAGGTCTATTTTTTTCCTCGTGTCCCTTCCTGGTGTTGCTTTCACTATTGATAGAGAGTTTGAGAACATTAACATTGATTTTAGGCTTTCTCCAGTTTCTGTTTCTAATGGATTTGTGATTTCTTGTCCCTTGGACACCTTATGATACTAAGATTTGTATTGATAAAAGATGGCATTTGGAAACTTATAATATCATCTAATATTTTGTTACTCTTTCCGAAATTCAAGCTTTGATTAAACCAAACATTTTATTTCTCTAGTTTTTTTCTTAAATAAATGACCTCTACTTCTAGCTTCTCACAATTTTCTTCCTTTTTGTTTTCAGTTGAATTCTCACCACTTCTTCTAACCTCTTTGTATCCTCTAGTTTCCTCTTTAGGATGGAAATTGTTGTTTCATAAAGATAGTAATATTTCTTCTAATATTCCTATAATATATTCTTCCTCTTTTTAATCTTTCCTCTCAGTCTATCTATTTCTTCTAAGGTACTAATGAGTTATACTTCGAGATTTACTTCCCCATCAATGTCCTCTTCCTCTAAATTTGTTTTCTCTTTCATGTTCTCTACATTGTCTTCATCAATAGTCTTTGTAGCCATCACTATGGATATAAATTCTTCTATGTCAACTTCCTAAGAATATCCATCACTTTCTTTTAAAGGGCTACTATCTTCTCTGGAGTAAAAAAAAAATTCTTGTAGCATTTTCATCTTTTTTTTTCTATAAGTTCTACTTTTACTTTTATGTTATTATTCATTATCATTTTATTCCCATTTTTAATATGGACATTTGGTAGGAAATTTTCCTACTCTACCATAATTCAAATATTTTAATGGTATACAAAATTTATGTTTGCTAGATCCTCTTTATAGATTTCTTACGAAACATGCTTCTTCTACATATAACTCATAGCTAGAATAATCACGAGATTTGTATCTTATTGTATTATTCGATTCTTTGAAGGATTCTTACTTCAATACTGGCTTTTCTTTTCTTGTCCTCATTTCATATGCAAAAAGGACCCCATACAAATCATTTGTCTATATATTTTCAAGATAGTTCATCTATTGAATAGCCTATACCTTTGCACACATATTAAGGAGAGTGATGTCAACACCTTTTGCACAACCATTGGTTATTTAACCCCCTCACCAAGTCATGATGCCTTCACTCAATGAACCTCTGACATATCACGTGTGTTTGTGGCATACGAAACAATACCCCTTATTTGACTAGATATTGGAAAATACCTCTGAAAATCACATTATTTAACCCCCTATCAATACAAACCCAATACCCCTTCCAAATTTAAAAAACACCTACATTCACGAGATATTGTAGCTATTAGTTTCTTCATTAACATTTTGTATGCCACTTTATATTTGTTCCTTAACTTTGAGCTCCATTTTTATACCTGCCAATATAAAAATAACCTACACTCTATTATATTCTCAATATAGTATCTCATTTCTTCATCAATATATATGCCCCAATATGTGCCCATGTGGTTTGGTATTGTTCCCCCAGTGAAGCCATCGTGCACCAAGTCTTATGATGTTGTTGATAAATCCATCCAGAAGAAGGAAGAGTGTTGTAATACTTTCTTCATCTTTCATCTTCAAAATCTCAAAATGGCATTCATGGTTTTTGCATTATTCACACAAGTATTCTTACCATATTGATCAGATGGAGGAGTTGGTTGAGCTATACAACCATCCACTACAAATTTCGAAATATTAAACCCAAGCTACATTATATAATTTTGCATCATCCATAAGGCATAGTTTGCTCCAACAAAAAGTGGAGCTTTGTTTGTGAAGGATCCTTCATGACTAGCCATGTGTGCCTATGTGATATCCCTTCCAATGTTTAGAATAATTTTGAAGGAGATTTCTATGATACCAATAGAATTCACACTTATACTAAGAGGTGGGAGGGAGGGTCAGTGAGTATGTGATATTTTTATTTATTTAAACATTCAAGAAAACGAAGAAAACAACTACATATGTAGAAAATGAAACACAATGTCTGAGTGGAAGCCATTTTGGGAAAAAAACCGAAAATCCTCTTTATGTAATAATTTTGTCTACTATAACAATAATTTGTCGACACCAACCTATTAGAGATACCTATCCCCACTATTACAAGTGTTTGTAGCCACCAACCTACGAGAGACATTAATCCCAATTTTCGCATTTAGGTCAATGAAATTTCATGTTCAATGCTAACTTTTAGTTTCAATTTCAATAATCAATCTCTTCATTTTGATCCTGATCAAGCTTTAACAATAGCTTCTAGCATCAACATGATTTTATCAACAATTCAATCCACTAGTCATGGAGAACCAATAACATATATTCAAGTGGTTTGTCGTTGGGAGAGAATAATAACATCTAACCATTTTCCCGGAGTTGAATAACTTTACAAAATGATAGGGAGTTAAAAACGTCAAATTTTAACTATATGTTGGCATATCATATAGATGCTCTAGAATCATTAACAGAGAAAAACCTTTTCAAAACAAAAGGAATTTGGTCTAAATTGTGGCAAAATTTTCCATCATATGTTGTATAACTCACTAGGATTTGATGGTAGGAGGAACTAGAACACCATAGAATATAGGAGTTTGTACACTTTCTTTGTTCTAGTGTAAAAGGCAGTTTGTGACTGTGACCTTACATTCAATTCATGTTACTAGGTCATTGGACCTTGAAAACTCTGTAATCATGTGTTATACTAGTGTAGGAATTTACAGGGTAAGTTCCTCAGAAAGAAAACCAAAAGGACACCGCTCACAACCAGATCACAGATCAATACACCAGTATTTTTGACGTGGTTAAAACCCTCAAAGAGGGAAACAGTCCACGGCCTGAGCCAACGCGGCCACTTCAAGCAATTTATTAATCAAAGAATGAAAATTTACATAAGCTTCTCTCATGCACGGATCACCCTACAAATGACCTTCCATGCGCTTTAAATAGAAATCATGGACCAATCGGGTGTCAAGCCACAGATCAAGTGTCGGTAATACCGAGGAGAGAATGAACCGTCGGATCACTACATATCGTGACCGTCGGATTGTAAGTTACAAAATGTACAACGGTAAAGAAACACACTTTACCTAACTCTATACCTAACTCTATACTAGACCAAGTTGTACTTAACTATTTCCTATGTGTCGGAATATCCTAACAGCCCCCCTTAAGAACAACTTGGGATAGGATTGAAGGATTTACAAATATGACACAATAGGAGAAGGAAGGAGGCACTAGAGCCTATCCCCCCTTAGTGACAACTTCCTGAACTCCAACCATAAATCGAAGTTTAGTGAACTTCGCCTCTGTGAGAGCCTTTGTGAAGATGTCTGCAACTTGATCATCTGTTGAACAATATTGCACTTCAAGAACATGGTCGTCAATGAGCTTTCTGATGAAGTGCATGTGCAGTTCAATGTGTTTGCTGCGCTGATGTTGAACTGGATCTTTGCATAGCTGAATGGCACTTTGATTATCCCACCAAAGTGTAGTCGGATGCTGCTGCTGAAAGCCAAATTCTGACAGGATCTGACGAAGCCACAAGGCTTCCTTACTAGCTTCTACGGCACCACGATACTCTGCTTCTGCTGATGAAAGAGAAATGGCACCCTGTTTCTTGCAAGCCCATGTAATAGGTCCTGAACCAAGAGTGAAGACATAACCGGCAGTAGACTTCCGATCATGAGGGTCACCAGCCCAATCGGAATCAGTGAAACCAACCAATAGAGGAGATGCTTTGGCACTGTAATGAATCCCAAACTGAACTATACCTTGAACATAACGAAGTATTCTTTTAGCTGCTTTCCAATGAATTTCACGGGGGTTTTGCATGAACCGAGCAACAAGGCCAATAGCAAAGGAAAGGTCAGGACGAGTATGGGTTAAATACAAGAGTTTTCCTACAAGTTGACGGTATAAGGTAGCATCAACTTCAGGAGAAGTACAAGTGACTGAAAGTTTGACTCCAGACTGAAAGGGAGAAGGGGCTGGCTTACAGTCTTCCATGTGAAAATGACGAAGAATATCACAAGCATACTTGGACTGGGAAAGGGAAATACCCTCCTTGGATTGCAAGACTTGAAGACCGAGAAAATAGTGTAAGTGTCCTAAGTCTGTCATTTCAAATTTCCTTTTGAGGCTAGACTTCACATGGTTTATAAGGTTGGGATCACTACCAGTAAGGATAAGATCATCAACATAAAGAACAAGGATGATAAGAGAGTTGCCCACTTTCTTGGTGTAGACAGTATTGTCAGAATGACACCTAGAAAAGCCAGATTCTAAAAGAAAGCTATCCATTTTGGCATACCAAGCCCGAGGAGCTTGCTTGAGACCATAAAGGGATTTCTTAAGTCGACAAACAAGGCTGGAGTCTGTTTGTATGAAGCCAATGGGTTGTTCCATATAGATTTCTTCATGCAAGTCCCCATGCAAGAAGGCAGATTTAACATCCATCTGATGGACTTCCCATTTGAAAGAGGCAGCAAGGGAAAGAACAAGGCGGATAGAGTTCATTTTGGCAACAGGAGATAAGGTTTCAGTGTAGTCAATGCCTTCAACCTGTGAAAAGCCCTTAGCAACAAGACGAGCTTTATGTTTATCAACTTTCCCATCTGGTCCATACTTGGTTCTGTAAACCCATTTGCATCTTACAAGTTTTCGTCCCTTTGGTAAAGGAACAAGATCCCATGTATCATTTGCCAATAATGAATGATATTCTTCATTCATAGCTGCTTCCCAATCTGGATGGCCCGAAGCTTCTGCAAAGGTGTCAGGATCATAATTTACTGGAGCTTGAGCCAGTAAAGAAGAGGCTCTCTCGAACTGAGAACGTGTGCATCGCTGATCTGTAGGATCACCGGCAAGATCACCTGCTGCATCTCGAGTAGCACGAACCCATTTTGGAAGCTCAGGAGCTGAAGGAGGATCCTGAGATGGTGGGGGAGGATTGTCATCCTCACTTTCATCATCTGAAGAAGAAATGTTTTCAAAGGTAGAAGAGATAGGGAGAGGTGGCACATCCGCCGGACTAGGCTCGCAGGCCGATATATTTTCATCAAATTTTACATCTCTTCTAATGATAACATTTTTGGACTTAAATGGAATAAGTCTATAGCCTTTGACATCTTCAGAATATCCAACAAAAGTACATTTTTCACTCTTAGGTTCTAAAGCTTTATGCTTTTCATCTGGAATATGGGCCCACGCTTCACTTCCAAAAACACGAAAGTGACTTACATCTGGTTTGATTGAGCTCCATGCTTCTTCTGGAGTGATATTCTTTAAAGCCTTAGTAGGAGTGCGATTTATTATGTAATTTGCACAGTTAATTGCTTCTGCCCAAAAACTAAGACCAAGTCCTTTAGATTGTAGCATACAATTAGCCATTTCCTTTAAGGTGCGATTCTTCCTTTCAGCTACACCATTTTGTTGTGGAGTATATGGAACAGTATGTTGCATTTGAATTCCATTCTCAGTGCAATAGTTGATGAATGTGTTTTTAACATATTCTCCGCCATTATCAGATCTTAACTTAAGAATTTGATGTCCAGATTGTTTTTCAACAAAGGCCTTGAAGGCCAAAAAAGTGTTAAATACTTCACTCTTGAGTTTTAAGAAGTATACCCAAGTGCGTCTGGAGAAATCATCAATGAAAGTTAAGAAATACTTGCAACCAGAGAATGACACAACTGGAAGTGGACCACATAAATCACTATGCACAAGCTGTAAAGGGGCTGAGGCATGCCAAGAGGCACGTTTTTCAAAACTGTCCCGATGATGTTTTCCGAGTACACATCCGGAACAAACACCATCTCTGCAAGATACCATAGGAAGACCTGTCACCATATTTTCTTTACATAGATGCTGAAGGGAGCGATAGTTTAAGTGACCAAATCGCTCATGCCAAAGTTTGCTCACTTCATCGTTATGAGCAACAAATAATGAGGGAAGATTTGATGACCCAAAGTTGTGAAACTTATACAACCTTGTAGAATCATCAGCAATTCCAGTAGCCAAAATCTGTTTAGGATCTTTTAAGTCCTTGATTACAACATCATGAGGTGAAAATTCAACGATTTTACCTTCACCTGAATGAGTTATCTGATATACAGATAGAAGGTTGCAGGATAAGGTTGGAACACATAATACATCATTAAACTGACCATTGTCTAGATGAACAGTTCCAGTCCCTACAACATTAAGAGATCTATCATCACCAACATATATATTTTTGGTGTTACAATCATTTAAAGAAGAAAACATGGCTTTGTTTTTGGCCATGTGATAAGAAGCTCCAGAATCAATGAGCCACTCATGAGAATGAGAAGAAGAAGATACATTTAATGCATAGCCAGACCGAGATGCTTGACAACCACATGCAGAAAGTGCCATTCCTGAAGATGAAGTGGAAGTTGAAGATTGCCCCAAATGGATGTTATGCTTCTTCATTGCTACTTCCAAGGCTTCCATCTTTTTAAAGCATTTTGATTCTAAGTGGCCATCTCGATTACAAAAGTTGCAATGTCTATCAGTCTTCTTCCATTTGTTTTTATTGGTCTTATCATTTTGCTGAAATGATCTTTCATTTTGAGGCTGAGTTTGCTTAGGACCCTTATTTGGTTTAGGACCATTCTTTTTAGGATATGACTTCTTAGGATTCTTTGAATTTGGTTGCTGTTGGGCGGCTAACGCTTTCTTGGAAGAGTTTCCAAGATTAAGAAGACCAAGGTGTAAGAGTTTTTCTTGTTCTCTTATTAAAGAATCACAAAAAGAGTCAAAGGAAGGAGGCTTATAGTCTTTTCCTTGAGAAATGAAGGCTTCCCTTGTAGAATGGAAGGTGGAAACAAATACAGAGTAGGCTGGTCCCAACTTAGTAAGGATGGAATAAATAAGGTTACTATCTTCTTTCTTAACCTTAACACCTTCCAAAAGATATCTAAGGGTTTTGAACTTAGACAAGAAATCTTCAATGCAAGAAAAATTATTAGGGTCCAATGTAAGCAACTCATTTTCAAGTTGATGGGCTCTAATTTCATTTTTAATCCCAAAAACTTTATTGATTTGTTCCATTGCTTCATGAGGAGTTTCAAGTTCTGCAATATGGAATCTAAGATCAAGAGAAATAGACATCCCTATCAAACCACGTGCTTGATCTTGTCTATTTTCCCATTTTGCAACCTTATCTTCATCCTTTGGTTTCTTCTCTTGGCCTGTGGCTATTCTGTAGAGACCTTTACTTTTAAGTAAATCCTCAATGTAGGACAACCATTGGAAGTAGTTGGTGCTGTCAAGGGTAACTTGGTATTGGCTTTCCATTTCAACAGAAACGGAAGTTGAAGATGCTAAAAGTAAGTGTTCCAATGGATGGATCTCGAAAAATTAGGCTGGTTTAAAAAAAACGGCTCTGAAAAAGGCTCCCGGATGAAGAAGTTATGGCTTTTTAAAAAAAGTTGTTGAAGTTGCCGACGAAGTGCGGGAATGTGCGGAAATGAAAAAGTCCGCCCCCACAAAACGGAGACTTGAACCCAAAACCTCTACTCTCTTAAAATAGCTTTGAACCAATTGATCTATACAAAAAAATTGAGAGAGAGAGAGAGAGAGAGGGGGGGGGGTGCTTTGGGTTGCATGCTTGCTTTGAGAAAGCTCTTTTTCCCTACAAAACAAAAAACACAAAACCCAACACGGACATGCAAAGAAAACGAACCTTACGGCTCGAAGTTAGCTTTACCCAAAAAACTAAATATTTTCAAAAATTGAACCTTGCGGCTCAAAGTTAGCTTTAGCCGAAAAACTAAATATTTTTCTCAATGTTTCTGATTTTCCGAGATCACACTAAGGTGCAGGGAAAAGAGCATACGCATGAGAAAAATCCTTCCTTTCTGTTTCTGATTTGCCCAGATTGCACAGAGTCGCAGGGCAAAGAGCATACGCAGAAATGAAAGGTATAGATCCAGTTAAAAAAAAGCTAAATAAACCGAAACCGAAATAAGCAGAGAGAAAATAACAGTAAACTGCAAATAAACACTCTATACCTCCAGATCTAAAAAATGACGCAGCTAGGGCTACCGGAAACCTTTTCGCGTGAAACGAAAGGGGTTCCTCACTGGAACAGATGCTCCGAACACAACAGAGCAGTCCTCTTGGCCCGAAAGTAGTCAGAAACAGCAGATCTAGGAAACGGCAATCGGATGCAGTTCTACCGGCTTCAGATTTGGATCACCAACGGACGCGGCCCTCAAATAGCTCTGATACCATGTAGGAATTTACAGGGTAAGTTCCTCAGAAAGAACACCAAAAGGACACCGCTCACAACCAGATCACAGATCAATACACCAGTATTTTTGACGTGGTTAAAACCCTCAAAGAGGGAAACAGTCCACGGCCTGAGCCAACGCGGCCACTTCAGGCAATTTATTAATCAAAGAATAAAAATTTACATAAGCTTCTCTCATGCACGGATCACCCTACAAATGACCCTCCATGCGCTTTAAATAGAAATCATGGACCAATCGGGTGTCAAGCCACGGATCAAGTGTCGGTAATACCGAGGAGAGAATGAACCGTCGGATCACTACATATCGTGACCGTCGGATTGTAAGTTACAAAATGTACAACGGTAAAGAAACACACTTTACCTAACTCTATACTAGACCAAGTTGTACTTAACTATTTCCTATGTGTCGGAATATCCTAACAACTAGATTATCGTTGAAAAGGCTGAAATTTGTCAACACTTAAAAACCTTGCAAAAGCAATACTTTTCAACCCTTTTCAACACAAGTTTTTTGTTGACTATCAGTAATATCTATATTAGTTGCATCCCTTGGCATGAGGATATCAAAATACCATAGTACAAAGAACAACAATATTTGTATGACTTCACTCATTAAAATTGATGTTATAATTAACGCTTACAATAGTATAGTTGGTTTTGATTTATTGGAGGTTGTTGAGATATTCTCTCAACAACGATATCCTAGTTTATAATCTATTGGATCTCATAGTACTATATTCATATGATGTATTTTGGTTTTGAAAGGCAATATATGAATAATTTTTGTTTGGTGTGCAATGATGTTTTCTTTGTTGATATCAGAGCCCTTTTGGGCCTCGCTCCCTTATGGGAGGGCCTAGGAATAGGGAATGTGAAGTGATTTCAGTATTTAAGAGTATATGTTATTTTGTTAAGAGTTTTGTGTATCATTGTGAACGTGACATCATGGAGAAGATATTGAGGAAAATGCTTTGAAGGAGTTATGAGGGCCTGATTTGGAGCCTGAGTAGTCATGATTTATTTTGTACGTGGGCCGAGATCTATGTCATAGTGTTGAACCCATTTTTATATTCAAATTGAATATGGGAGTTGAGCCAATGGGTAGTATGGAGGGTGGAGGCACTTGCATTGTATAATTACAATGGATTTTGTAGAATTGTATGTGGAGGGTGTACCCATTAGTGATGGAAGCCATTAGAGCTTTTGCACCAAGTAGTGCAGTTGATTCAATTTTACATGTTGGAAGCAAATACTAGCAATGAATAACTTCACTACGTGGTGCTCCAAGTCTAGTTGTGGCAGCATATATCCATAAATTTAAGTTTTTATTCGTTGTCCTATATTTATCTGCTATCTATTTGATAGTGTCTCAACATAAGAAACCTTTCTACATCTACTATTGTAGTGTCATCGTCAAAGTGTATTCATTCCTTTGTCTAAGTGTCCCTAGATTGGAGATCATTTATGTAAAAATAAAAGGTTTGATCGATTATGGAGCAATGTTGGAGTGTCTTTGCTACATAGATTTGCGTGGAGTATCCTACAAAGGAATCATCATTTTATTGTAGGATTTAATGAGTATGCGCCAAAGGATTATTGAGAACCTCCCTTAATGTGTCTTCGTTGACCTAAATATTCAATTGTTGTTATGGTTGAGTGGTATGTGGTGTGTCCCCTCCCTGTAATGTGGACTGGACATGGATGTCTTCGATAATGTGTTGCATGCCTAATGAGCGTGATTATAGACTTGAATATTTGGATAAACAATGGCTTCTTGACCTCACTAGAGTTTTCAAACTAGGCGGGATCATTGTCCCACAAAATTATAATTTTGCAAATGTAAAGCCCTTTCAACCTTAGAACGTGACATTCCACTGATGCGATTTGTAATTTCAGGATGCGTTGATGGAAGCATTGATAGGCTTGGGTCATTGGTCATGAAATTGTAAACAAGATACTCATTTAAGTTATGTGGTAGAGTTTGATTAATTTGAAAATGGTAGTTATGAATTGATATGGATGGCTTTAGAGAATTTTAACCAGTGGTTGTGTAGTTAATTTTTTTTTTTGGGGGGGGGGGTGGGCAGATGCAAAATCAATTATAAGAAAGAGTACCTAATTCAAATTGGGGTTCTTGTTGTATACACTTCCATGAGAAAGTCTCAATGATTTGATTATGTTTGCAGTTTGTTATAAAGCTAATGGGTCATGTGAGCTAAGGAACATTAGCTAAAGGTTATTTTATGTTTGTGAATTTGTTTACATGAAGAAGGACTAGTCGGTCGTGTGTAGGCAGGAGCATCAGTTCTTATGTTTGTGTGTTTAAGAGGTCAAGTTGTATGATTAACTTCTTAATACATTAATTATTCATACTGCCTTCCTAGAAACTAATGGAAGCTGAAAGCTAAGTATCCGACATGGAGGTATGTCCATAGAGTGATTTACTTACTTGAATTGTTTTTATGTCGTAGCCTCAACGAGCCGAGTATGTCAATATTGCTAAGAATTACAAGTACATCAATGATGGTCATAAGAAGTGTATCTGAAATGTGTGAAGTGGTAACCTCGAATTTGTAATGGAGAAAGAGCGTAGTCAAGGAGATTTAAAAGAAGTTGTAAGTGCTGATGATACCATACTAGTGTTGTAAATTTAGTACTGTAATTTGTGATTTCTGCGAAATGTTTGATGTCATTAGGCAGAAAGGTCAATTAAGGACTTTAATTGAACCACGAGTGACCTTCCCATATGTTATCTCAGTTTACGTCTTCCTTATCATCTCCTGTTTGACATGGGCTACTCACATTTCCTTATTTTTGGAATCCATTTTTAATGCGTTTGGAATTTTTTTTTTATTTAACAATTTGGGTGGTTTTGAAAATACTTAAAACTCTTTGTCATCAGAACTCAAAATTTACAATTCCAATTAGATTTACGGCTTTTTCTAAACACTTTGAATGGTTGTATGATAAACACTTCATGGAATGACAATCACAATAAAATGTTGTACCTTAATTAGACCCAAAAATAATAAGCACCATGAAATCAACCATCTCCATTACTTTTCAAATAGGAATGTGATATTTAACCAATAAAATGAAAACACAGTAATGACCTACTCATTGGGCAATAATTTTGAAGTATGATGTGACACGAGATCTCCCCCTGAATGCGAGTGACGTTGTGATGACAGCCGGTGGGTTTTTTCATCCACATTCCCCCATTGCTCATCGTCAAAATACCAGACTGAAACAAAACTGCAATAGATACTTCGTGCGTCCCCATGTGGTAGTCAACATTTCCAACGGAACACTTCAACAGGTTTTGGTGCTTAACGTAAAAAAGTATGTGAAAAAAAAATCACCTGTAATAAATGTCAACATTCACATTCCGTAATGCATTGGAACTCAATTGTTGATTTTTCTTAAGCTAATAGTCTTCATGCGTGGGTGTATGAAATGAAGAAAAACGACACTTAGGTGTGAATATAACGGATTTTACACCGTGGTCACTGGAATTAGAAAAGAGCCGCCACCCAACGAACATAGTCCCGATGATGTAGTCTAAACGTTAGACTTTTCTGGCCATTTTCCTGGTCATTATTTTGGGTGAAATTTTGTTGAGAACTTTTGGAATCTTAAGTTTCAATGATATAATTTACAAAAATCAAGTGTCAGTGGTTTTTCAAGATGCCAAATTTATTTATATGCTAAAAATACATTTTAAACCACTTAAAATACATTATATAACCATATTTCTAAAAATAAATAAATCAATACCGTCTGGTATTTAGAGTGCTGCCCCTAGTAAATTCGTCCAATGTTTAGAGTGCTCTCCCTAGTAAATTTGTCAAACAGATGTCAGATCAAATAGATTTGAAGAGTAGATATAAAATAATATTCTATAAGGGAACCGTGTAAGGAAAAAGGAATCCGTCTTCTGGAAAAAGAGAGTACGGTCAGTAGGTGCCGACGATGCAATATAGAAAATGATGGCCTAAACATGATTAGCGCCAAACTAATTTGGTCAAGCAGATGTCATATCGAGTACCTTTCGTGTGCAGGATGAAAGTAACTTTTGCGATGGTAGAGGGGAAGGAAAAAGGCATCTGGGTTGTCCAATTCCTGTGATTTTAACATATGGTCCGTGGAATTGGATGAGTGCACGTGAAACAAAGAATGAAAACTTGTGCACTGTAAGTTTGTATATAAACCCCAGACTAGAGCATGTATATAAACTTTAGTAAGGACGATATGGTCCAATGGTTTAATAAAGAGATTTGATTTCCACTTGTGGTCTAATTCTAGACAAGACTATATATCTGGAGAGTTTTCAGATATGATTTCTTCTCTCGAAAAGAAACTAAAAACTAAATCGTGTTAGTGTCTTAACTGATACCAATTTAGATTCCTTAGGATTCAATCCTAAGAATTGAACAGGCTAAGTCGTGTTGGTGTCTTCTTTCTTTTTTTTTAATCTAGAATAATCGGTCACTTTTTTTCTTTTTTTTAATCTAGGATAATTGGTCACGGGTGAGAGTTCAGGATCAAATCCAACTGGCTGCCACTATAAACCTAGGTTAGGTGCAACAGCGTGCAAGCCGCAAGCAATAGCAATTAACTTATGCCTCATCCAATCCAACTAGCTGCCACTGTAAACCTAGGCTAGGTGCAACACCCTGCAACCCACACACAATAGCAATTAACCTATGCCTCAACAAGAGCCGAGACGTCCACTCGGGGGTCGCCTACTCTTCTAGCCAAGACACAACAGGGCATATACTCAATGACTCAATGAGATTTGAACCTCCATCTCGTAAGTTTCACCCAACGAAACTTACTGTTAAACCCCATATCACTGTATGTATTGGTGTCTTAACTGACACGAGTTTAGATTCCCAGAGGGTACATTTTGTAGATAGCCAACAGGGGATGTGCATAACTCGTTACCCGAGTAAAAGCTAATAGCCTAAACACTAAAATCGCGGGCAACGGGGAAGCTTCACTGGTAAAGGAAACAGCCACCGGTCGGGAAGCCAGCAACTGACAATATCCGAAGATCAGTCTCCGTGTTCTGGGTGTGCGGCATCATAATTTGTCCCCGTCTAATGATACCCGAGTCCAACGGGCTTGTTGAAAATTTTGATATGCAACTTACTTGTGATTAGGGTTGGAATTTGACGGGCATTTTGCCCGTCAGAGGCCATTTCGCCCGTAAAATACGTTGAACTTTTTTAAATGACCGTCAGGCATGACGTGTTTGGAAGGATACAGAACGTATTTTTGACGGCTAAGGTTTTTCTGAAAACGTTATTAAAATCTTATCCAAAGTCTATACCTTTGAACAAAGTGTTACTATAACACTTTATTTTGAAATCCGGACAATGGGCTTGCAGTGTAATTTTGAAATCCGAACAATTTGCTTGCAGTGTAATTTTATCTTCATAATTATAAGATTTCCTGGTTATTCTAGTCTTGCGTTTTAACTATAATATTTGTAGAGTTGTATAATTGTTGAAGCTGTGTGAATTTGCGGTTATGACCATAATATTTGTAGAGTTGTATAGTTGTTGAAGTTGTGTCAATTTGTGAATAAGGGTTTGAAAATTGGTTATAGAAAAAAAAAACTAGTTGCTTTCTGATATTATTTTGAAGGATTGAAAAAAGAGAAGATGATAAGGGCAATTTGCTCAACTTTATTTTACATAAATGTGTGGCTGAAATTAAAAGTCGTGTGCGCCATAAGCTCCGTGATTATGGCTTCGACAATACTTGATGAAATATATTATTCATGACCATCCAGCTCAGAGATAGGTTATTATTAACTATTCTTTTTGGATTGGAATTAAGCATAATATGTTTTAAAGAAATTGTAGATTTATGTGGGTTAAATTATTTTTTAAATGTGTAAATTAATTCAGTGTATTTAAAACTCTCTTTAACTTTAAACCATTAAAAATTTGATAATTTTTTTTTTTTAACTTAGTGTTTTCTTTATGATGTTTTAATGAAAAATATGAGAACGAAAAAGGCAGTTTCCTCAGCTTTATTTTACACAAATGTGTGGCTTTAATTACAATTAGTGTGGACCATAAGCTCCGTGATTGTGGCTTCGACCATACTTGCTGAAATATATTATTATGACCATCCAGCTCAGAGTTGTGGTTATTATTAACTATATATTTTATTTGTATTGGAATTAAGTAGGGTATGTTTTAAAGAAATTGTGGATTTATGTGGATTAAATCATTTTTTTTAAATGTATAATTCAATTCTGTATGTTTAAAACTCTCTTCAACTCTAAACCATTAAAATTTGACAAATGCAATTTTTTAAAAAATTTAGTGTTTTCTTTATGATGTTTTAGTTAAAAATATACTTGAAATATATTTCGTAAAATTAGTGAATTGCTCTCTATAATATTTTAATATTTTTTGTTTATTTTTTTAACATAGTGGGAAAAATGATTATAATTCAGTTGTGAAATTCACATTGGGGACAATCATCACTGATAGCTATTCATAATGCAGGTTGACTCATCATGGCCTTGGAATTACCTAATGCAGGTGGACTTATCATGGTTATTCAAGAAAAACCATACCCTAGAATTACCTTACAAATAGTTTGAGTTTGGATTTCACTCTTACCAAATGTCCCTGAGCCTTGGGCTATTAACCTATTTCCTTACATTCCATGAAATCAAACTCTTAGCCAAACAAAAGCAATTTTAAGACATACTATAGAACTAAAAAGAAAATCGTCAACAATTCTGATTTATAAATACAATTCTTTTATAAAATTTGTAAAAAAATGAGTATATATTTAACTATTACTGTGGGTTATGTTTACTCTATCCATCACCAACAAGGTGTGTTACTTAAACACATACTTGTAGTATGTTAAGTAGGTTAAGCATTCAAGTAAACCAAAATCTAATTTATTATTTTTACAACTTGACCATCAGAATGAAACGAATCTAAAACATCACTAGAAACTATTTATTAATTTATTAAAATTAATAAATGTAGTAATGGTGTTGAAGAACTGAATTGTAAACATAATAATTTTGGCAAAACCCTCTAGAAATGACTTTTGTTTGGCTGTTTTATGCTTTAGGAATTATTACAAAAAGAAACTATAAACTTATAATAACAATTTTACATATTTTTATTCCCAGGCTTCACATTCTTAGCTTTTCTCTATTATCTTTTGTCCCATTAATATTACAAGCTTTCAATTTTCCATGGGTAAATATATTTAGGCCCCTTTTTCACCTTTGAATAATTTGCTTTCTTGTTGATGCAGCTTGAGGTGCATATGAGTGGACCATGCCAATTGAAGAGAGTTCCTGAGTGAATTTGAATATGCACACACATAGAAAGAAAAACATATTTGTATTAACCTATAGCCTAAGGATACACAAACACGGAAAATGGATCTAAGACCATTGAACAAAGGTTATTACCTAGTCTACTTAAATATATATCTAGAACACTAAGTGATCAATAAGCATCTAGTCTAATAGAGACTCTATATCAAATAATTTCATTCATTCATATATATATATATATATGTATGTATGTATGTATGTATGTATGTATGTGCCCACAACACAACAAATTTGGCTTGGTTTGAAATGTTTTTGTTCATGATGAGGTCTCATCAGATGCTCGATCTTAGTATTATTGAATTCCCATAGGTGTCACCTAGGAGGGACAAGGGGAAGAAAACATATATATTTCATACTCCTTAAAAAGAATGTTGTTCAATAACTCACAATTCTTTTAGTTGATCACGGTAAGTTGGATTAGAATCCTAGTCAAAATAGTTTCCTTGAAATCCAATGAATATGTATATATCTCTTATGCAAACATCATTAAAATTCTCACTTGAATGAAACAAACAATCAGTCCATGAGTGTGTTAGTGCATCATCAAACCTACGTAGATAAAAGAACAAAACCTCTTCCTTGTCATAATAAATTTGGACCACAATCTTTCTTGTAGCCACTTGCTCTCCCTGAGTGTATTGGCCACCCAACTTTATTGGATTGTTTGGGTGAGAGGCTTGTCACAGTGTCACCGACTCACCACTCACTTACGAAGGTTATCTTATGTCACAATGTCGCCCGTGGAATAGTGGAAGTGTCAGTTCGAATAAAATTTGCACCAGATATCGAGTGTCTCAACATATCACTCAAAAGATTTGAATGATATGGCTTATGAAGAATGACATACTGCCACTTATGAAATACTAAAACACTTTTAATACATTGTACTTTCTTGACTACAAACTCTCCGGGGTGGACCCCCACATTGATTCCATGTGATTACAATCATGGAGAGGATGTAGAGGATAGCCCATCTTATAATTTTACTTTGTTGGTCATCTTATATATCCCATAAGATCTCCTTAGTAATATCTCATATATACAGATGCTATGGCATGTCTGAGTCAAGGACATTTGATTTCAGAGTTATGGAGATTTTATTGTGAGTGTTCCATACAATTTCAAACCAAAATTGAGAATTCAATAAGTCATTTATGTGTTATGGTCATTTTGGTTTTTTTTTTATTATGATAGATATGTGTTTTTAATGAAACATTTATTAGTGAAGGGTTAATTTATCATCAAAACATCACTCTTGAAGGGCAAAATTTTAAGCATAACGTTTCTTGAAGGACATAATAAATACCTAAAACGTCAAAAAAAAATTGTATGATGGGCAAAAAGGAATCCAAATTCCAACCCTGCTTGTGATAGATGATTTGAATAGGGTTTATGCGAAATCCAAAAATCCTAGCTTTCTCTTTGTAATGATAAGTCACTATAATGATTTCATTGAAAATTTCGACTTGTAAGTTACTTGTAATAAATGATTTATGAAAGATGCAATTTGGATTATTGTTCTAAGTGTAAACTAAGGTTTGACTATAATGATTTCATTGAAAATTTCGATTTGTAAGTTGCTTGTAATAATTGATGTGAATAAATTTTATCAAAGATCCAATTTGGATTATTGTCTCTAAGTGTAAAATAAGAATTTCTGGATAAATATTATCCTATCCCACCCATGTTAGCTTATCTTACTCCCTACCTTAGATCATAGTTTCAACTCCTTGTTCGACTCCGTGCTTTGGAAATATAGGCAGGTTACAAAGTTAGCCCAGTCCACAATATTTAATATAAAAAAGACTATGGACTTGTTAATGACCTTTTCAAGAAAGGACTGACGACCAAGTAGATAATTTGTGGATCATTTTCAATGGCACATAGAATATACAAAAGACTATGCCATTTATGTAATTACCATGTAAGTTCAATTATGTAATTACCCTGTAAGTTTATTGATATGTAGGAAACCAAATATTATTTTTAAGGTAATTTTGGATTGGCATTTTAAATTATAATTAAGTGTACTTTCTTCTTTAATGGTTAAAGAAGTGGAATTTTGAGATTTTATGGGTTAAATATTTAGTTTTTTATTTTTTATTTTTATTGCATTATTTTGATCGATATTTTTTAATTATTTTTTTTTTTGGTTTGTAAGACCTAAGTGATATGTGAAGTGTAAATAACTTAAAAATCTAATTAATTTTTTTTTTTTTTTTTTTTTAATATAATTGATATGTGAAATCTAAATAATTTAGAAATCTAATTAATAACTATGTTAACAAAACATATAATTTAAATTTGGGGAAATAGTGAAGCCTAAAAATTCACTACAAATACATGAAAACATCATAGAGGTTTGATAAGGATTTTGAAATCATAAAGTTAACCTTAACTTTAGTTAGCAAAAACCTAGTGAGAGGGAAAGGGATTTGTTTCATAGTATGGATAAGAATGTGGAGGAGATATTAACATAATAGATAGAAATAGAGATGTTAAGGAAAAGTTTAAAATAGCATGGTGTTTCATAGCTTTGGACAACATTGTAATATACATTTCAGTGACAAAGATGGAATCCTCATTTCTTTCTTTCAATATCAAGATCTAATGATATATTTTATCTCTAGTGCATCTCTTTTCATTATACCTCCACTTAATGTCTAAATAGTTAAAACGTTTAATTGATGTATTTTATTTTCAAAATTGAAAAATAAAGATACAAAATATAAGAAAAATGTGGAGCATCATTTGGTTTTATCATTTGCAAATTATAAATTCGCCACCATTCTTAACCTACTTTAAATACATCTTCTATGCAATCATCGTGTAAGCTCATGCCACTAGCATGAATAATCCCCTTCTAATAGTTCCTCTGCAATAGTCATGAAATCTCATGAAACGTCATGTAACCACTGTGGATATCTTTGCAAAATATTTGTATAATGTGAAATATAAATAACTTCTCAATACCTAACGTAAAGTGTATCAAATTTCAAGATCACCCCATCATGTAGGATCCATTGGTTCCAATGATTCAACAATTGATAAGAAACACATTTTAGAATTATTTATCTAGATGACTTATGGATATATTTGTAGATATTTTTAATTGAATTTTTTTTTTCTATTCTAGATATTTGAGCACAATGAATATTTAAATATTAATGAGGAAGATTTTCATAATGTATTTATATTTTTGGTATTAATTGTAAAATTTGATGTTCATACCATCATGGTAGTAATATTTGGTACAAGTGATATCTATTTTGAGATATTATGAGAAAATAAAATATTTAAGAACCTTAGGACTCCCAATTGACCATGTTCATAATGGATGAGAACCTCATCTTGATTCATTTGTAACTAGAGTTGTGTTGATATCGAGAGTAAGAGAACCCACTTAAACATGATATGTTGCATTTTGAATATCACTGAAGATTATAAGAGATTGAGGCTTCGATGCAGGTGTCAGATCCACTCCTTGTAGAAGGGCATAAAATGTTTCTTGGTTGACAGTGGTGTGCCTTAAGATCCAAACATAGAAATATACACAGGTTACTATAGTACATACCGCAACCCACATGTGACATATGCCACCGTGGCATTTCACTTAGAAGCCCCATAAAAATAACGTATAAATGCTTCTTATTTGAGAAACCAAGTTTGGAAATCAAGAATTGTCAAAATGAGCTCTCAAGGAGCATTGGTTTTGGAAGGAATTACGATGTGGGGAATCAATTGAAATTTGATAAATGATGCCCCCCTAAGGAATTTTATTTTTTTAGTGGTCACCTTGAGTTTTCTTGTAGAGAGGTACTATAGTAGAAGTTCCCTAATTCTTGTAGAAACTTCTACTCAATGGCTATGAATGTATATGCCTATGTTTTGATCTAGCTAGACCTTCCAACATATGAATTTTAGGAGGGAATTCCATAAAATTATAAAAATTTGTCTTGACATCAAAATTTTCTGAATATAACTTTATCCAACAATCAAATAGGTGATTTATAGAGTGTAAATAGGGAACTCTTAACGCCAAAGAATAATGTAATATTCTCAAACTATTTTTAAAAATTCACATTCAAGGAAAAGATGGGAAAAAGGCTTTATATTGAACCCTATATAACAGAAAAATGGAGGGACCCTTTATGACCCTTTTTATCAAAATTTTTGTTGTGATATTCTAGCTATGGTATAATATATAGCAAAACATTTTGATCTTCGGAAGCCCATCTAGGTGCTATACCTTGAACCAAATGCCTGACTTTGGAGGAAAACCATTTGGAAATGGGTGGTGTTCATATCCTTTTCTTGATAATGTAGCCAATATCCCCCCATCCTCTAGAATTGTAATCTTCCTTGCGACTTGGATCACAACCTTTTATAAATGAAAGGAGAATTAGGAAGGTAGAGTTGAGAAAGGGTGGGATATTTCCAAGGTTATATCTCATCCAATCTCTTGAAATAGACAATTTTGAGTTCTCGTAAATGGAAGACTTACCTTCATTAAAAATAATTCTATAATGGGAGAAGAATATGGTTAGATGTGAGTAGACGATTCCCCATGATATGATCTTTCCATAAGTCAACTTTTTGACTAGGGCCTAGAACCCATAAGAGTTTCTCTCCAATTAGAGGAAGAGTAGCATGAAGGAGTTTCCATACTTGGTATGCTCCATTGATCATAGGGACTTTATCCATGCAATTAAGATAATTCCCTTTCAAATATTCTTGGTGGATCGATTTCTTCCATTAGTCATTGCCCCACTTAGAATTATCCACAATGGGTTTTCTCCTAAAGTGAGATTAATAAGGGGAAAATCCTTAATTCGTAGTCCACCATGTTGTTTTGGAGCATCAACATAAACCCAATAGACCATATGATATTATTTTATGTTTCTTTTTCCTTGTTTCCATAGAAATTTATGAAACTCTTGAGCTAAGTCTTGGTGAAATCCAATAGAAACTAAGAGGATTGAGAATTAAGAAAGAGATATGGTAGAAACAATACAATGGAGAAGCACAAGGTAACCATAAAGGTTAAGCCATTATGAGTTCTGTTATAGGAAATTAGGCTTAACATTTTGTACAATGTGATGCCAAAATGGACTAGAAGGAGAGTGCAAGCAAAGGGGGGTTCTTATGTAGTGTAAGTATTTCCAACCTTCTTCGAATAGAATTTGCACGACGTGAAAGATGGAAACAAAGGTTTCTTTACCTATGTTCCATGCATATAGATAGATATTAGCCTTGTTAATATAGCCACCTAATGCAAAGATGAAATAATATAGGGTTTCTTTGAACCTTGAGGTGATGATGGTAAAAGATCCCTCATAGAAAATGTCTATCATTTGCAACTTGAGAATGATTAGTGGGATTGATTACTCTAATAATTCAAAGATATATTAGATTTCCACTTTCCATTTCATGATATAATAAGTTTCTAAGTGAATATACCATTAAGATGTAAAGCAGGAGAGAAAGGGGGGAGCCTTGATGAAAATGTCTATGGGGCAGTCAAAAGTCTTAAAAGCTCCTATTAACGAATAGAGATATCTAAAGATTGATGATAAAAGAGAAAATCCAAGTGATGAACTCTAAATAGAATCCAAACCTATGGATAATCTTGAATAAGAAGCTATTACATATTGTATCAAATGAATTTGCCATGTCCTATTTGATAGCCATAATTTTTTCATTTCTAGACTAACTGGAGTGGATTGCTTCTTAGGCTAAAATGATGTCAACAATCTGAAGGCATCCAACAAAGCCCTTGTGGTTTTCAAAAATGAACCTTGGGAGGATATGTTTTAGGAGATTTGCAATAATTTTAGATATCATTTTGTAAGACATGTTACACAAAGAAATGGTGTTGAAGTGAGTAAATGAACATGAGTTAACCTCTTTTAGGACTAGTGCAAGGAACGTTGAGTTAGTGTCACCACTTATCATTATAGACTTGTGAATGAATTCAACCGTCTAGAGCATATTGAACGTTATTGTTTTCCAACACTTGTTGTATAATTTGATTGTAAATCCATTTAGGCCTAGATCCTTTTTAGGGTCAAATGAGTTAATGATATATAAAACCTCCTTCTTAGATATTGGATGGATTAAACCATTATTTTCATCTTTGGCGATGGCATATGAAATATCCTCCATGTTTGTATTTTCATCCTCTATGTTCAAAGATCCTTTTTTAGTGTAGAATTTAACAAAGTGAACAAAGGTTGTTCTTTGATCCTATCATAATTATTAAACTACTCCCCTTCATGGGTTATGATGACTTTGATGTTGATGTGCCAGGCGCAACTTGGCCTATTAGTGAAAATATTTAGTGTTCATGTTCCCTACATTCAGTCATAGGATTGTTGACTTTATTCACCGCCATTCTTATTAAAATATTAATGCTACCTATAGGTGAGAGAAAGATTCCTTTTCCTAAATCAGCATGAGGTCTATAATTCCCAATTGCTCCATTTTAGTTTGCAATTTCCCCAATTGATCTTGTAGGCCCATTTTTTCTCTTAGTTAGATTTAAATTTATCCATTGCCTAAGTTTTCAAGGAAACTTTAGTGTATTTCAATTTTTTTTCTCATATATACATTGGAGCAATGGAAATTTTGATGATGGAATTTTAACTTAAAGTGTAGGAACATTAGTTAAAGTTACTGGTCTCTACTACTCATACTATAAAAAAATTGGTGATATTTTTGGAAAAATATTCAAATTTATAATGATTTTTTATAGTGTTCTATAAAAATCTAGTGATTTTTAAGGTAAAATATTAGAAAAAAATATACATTGTTGAATCAATATTTGGGAAGAAGAATACAAAATTATCTTATCCATGAAATTTAGCCCATTAAATTTTTCCTGCACTAGAGAGCCTGCCACCCATGAGCTCCAAGCTTTAGGTACTACATCTAAGAGGGAAGGATCATGAGTCCAAAGAGGGTTGAATCAAAATGGGAGGGGTTCATAATCTACTTGTTATGATAGGAGAGGAGATATTGGATGATGAACAAACCCATTCCAATCTAAAAGACAAAAGATGATATTGGGTCTTCCAAAAATGAGTTATGAACAATGAACCTGTCTAGACCCACCACTCTATTTCATAACCCTATCCTCATATTTGTCAATGTGTATATACTAATATTCGGTGGTTGTTCATTAGACAATTATTGGAAACAATATCCTTCATGCACTTCTTGAATTGGTCATGAACCAAATGGCCCTTTTTTTTCCTCTAGTACCAAGAGTAAAGTTGTAGTCTTGAATAATAATACTTCATTTCCCAAAAGAAGATTCCTTCAAGGAGTCAAGAGTGTTCAAGCAATCCAATTTCTCTTCTTATATTATAGGTACATACACATTTATGATGTTACACTATTTTTCAATGGGGATGTGATATGGAGAGACCACCAACCAATGGGTTGATGATGTCACTTGAGAGAGAGAAAAGAGTGTTTACTTTTAAATAGTACACAAACCCTCATAAGCTCCATGATAACATACTAGTTTTCTTCAATCATTTTGTCATATGCATTTATTTTTTGCAAAGCCTCATGATTTTCATGTTTTATCTCAAAGAGTAGAAAGATTTGGGGATTTTCATGTTTGATTAAGTCTAAGACTATGAAAATTTGCCTAAGGATTCCTGATCCTCTAATTTTCTAAGATATCAACTTCATTATTTATTATTATTATTAGAACGCCCTCCCTAGAGAGGAAAAAATACACCTTTATTTCTTAGATTTCTAGAGCTTCTATTATCTACTTCTTCAAGTATAGGCTAGGTGCCCAAATCATTGTCATGTTCTACTTCTTCCTCCCTTTCCACTGGTTGGGATTGCAATGAGCCTTTCTAGAAGGCTTGATTATTATTAATTTCTTTCATGTTTCCCAATCTAATCCTTCATATGCTAGCGTATTATAGAAAATACAATTAGAATATTAAGTAGAGAGCCTTTGGGGGTGGGGAGGTGAAAAACCTATTTGTTAGGGTCCAGATCTAAGATGGAAATAGAGAAAAAGGGGATACAAACATCTTCCAAAGGGGGCATTTTAGAGAAATTTTCACACTCCAAGTTCAAAGGTTTAATCATCACAATCAGATTGGAATTATTCTTATGAGAAAGTAGTTCATACATATTTGTCGAAGAGGGTATTTCACCTTGATTGTTTCTTGAATGCAGAGGGGAGCCCATGGGGAGTTTTAAGCCAGATGGCTTGTGTGGGGAAGGATCATGAGTATGGTTGAGTTAACTATTGAGGGATTCTTGATGAGACTTGTATTTTATGTCATTAGTCTCCTTCCTTAGGAGTTTTTTAAATTGTAGTACATTTAAGGCATTTTTTTGGAAAGTCTCCATACTCATGACATACTTTGTATTTAAAAGATAGGTGGTCATAGTCCATAGGCTAGATGTATGTCTCATTATCTAACATGAGTTCCATTTCCTCTCGTAAACACTTCACAATATCCACTTTTGCATAGATATGGGCACATGCAAGAAGATCATATTGTGCCTTAAACAAATCAATGTAATTTCCTATTCCATTACCTATATTTTTTATCAATTCCTTATGTGAATAGTGTCTAGGAAGATGAGAAAGATTCACCCTAACATGGATTGCAGATAAAATATCATTCTTGTCATTGAAATGAAGAGTCCACTGATTTAAGTAAAACCTTGAGATCCATTGAAGAAAATGAGATGACAGTCTTCCTTCTCCACAAAGAGGAAGAAAAAAGTCCCTTATTGAAAAAGGAAAGAAAGAGATTCCCTTTGATTAAGGGATCCCAGTTTTCATCCACCCATGACGATGCAAAGTGAAGAGAGGGATAGATACCTAAAACCTGCTTGATCATGGCTTAATTTGGAGTTTGAAGAGCCACATGATTGCTACCCCTAAATTAGAACCTATGGTATTTCTTTTAAATTATTGACTAAACATGATGGTGAATACTTCATTAAACATGTAATAGGAACCCCTTTTGAGAGTTGTATCGGTGGTAGTAACAGAGTTGGAGATAAGTATGCAAAATGACTAGAATTTCCTTATAATATTTTGAAATACTGTTTCACAAAGGTAATTAGTCTTGCTAGGAAGAAGTTTTTTGACTAAGAAGAATCAACAAGTGATAACTTGGGAGAAATTTTTTATTCTAGTGATAGAAGGAGGAAGCCTCCATCTAAGAGGTAAAATCAACTAACCACATTAGAGAATACATCCAAATACATACAAAATTAGTTTGATGAGATAACTAATTGGAGGAAACATAACAAATGACATTGGGAAATGTTAATCCACCAACAAGTAGGTGTGAAAAGAATGGTTCTCTCCCATGGAGAAGCATTATATTGAGTTGAAGGACCAATTTACATAATCATAAGTGTTGGAAATAATATTGAGAGGGGAGTGAATCAGTATTATCAAATCAAACACTTTTTCATTTCCATACTCAGATTCATATACGCTACTTAAGTTAAGGGAACCTACGTGTACACCGCAACTGTGTCTAATGCAACTAGCGTATATCCAGTAAACTTATGATTCAGTTAATCCATTAAATGTTGATCCTTAGTTAGTGCATCAGAACTTTATTAACCATACGAATAGTAAACAGGTGCAGTAAAATAGAACAAATCATCACACACAAGAAGCACACATGAACAACACGATGTAAAGTGGAAACCCAATGTGGGAGAAAACCACCTACTGCAATTCGTCTCTATCTTCTTTTAATAAGAAACTTTTTTTTACAATATTTTTGTACTGGTGCAGCCTTATACAAGTATGCAAGCTTCTACCTACAGAAGGCTACAACCTTCTCTCATTCTCCAGCTTCTCCTGGAAGGGAGATACAGCCCCCTTAGCTCTTGTACTAGCTAACGTACTAGTATGTAGGTGCTGACCTACAAAAGGCTACAACCTTCTCTTTCTTCTTCCAGGTACCACGTTTCATAAATTCTCAAACTAGATACTCATGGAACACAACACCATAATCTAAAGGCCATGTTTCATCCAATTTTCATACTAGACCCATTAATATCATTGAAGCACACAATCAATCAACACTAGCATCATCAATCTTTGAATCACCCAATATTGAATCACTGAAACCATGTCAACAAACTATAATCACCAGAACACAAAGAAGAACACAGAACTCTGCAACAATGTTCAAATCTAACTGTATCATCAAAAATCATACAACATAGTGCATACGCTACTTGGAAGAGTCAAACCAGGGTGTATACGCAACTTCATCAAAGTGAACTAGTGTATATGTCATTAATTACTTACTTATAACTTCGCTGCACTTCCTGACCTCATACATACCCAGATCATTACATATACAAGGATAATATGTGTGTTAGCAACCAGATCTAGTCCATCAGATCACATAAAGATAAGTCATTATGATCCTGATCCATTATTAGATCCCATCCATCAACACTGAAGCTAAACACAATCAACCAAACTAAATATGCAGAATACTGACACCAGTAAACAGTCATCAGAACTCATCAACAACCAGAACCACCTCTAACTTAAAACATCATAGCTCATATGGTATACACTACTTAGATGTATCTAACATGCGTATGTACGTGCTTTTATCATAGCCAACTAGCTTATACATTTGTAAAATATTCATTCATGATTTGCAGCTATTCCAAACTTGAGTTATACCCAGATCATATATTTAGAGAACATTACATGCGTCAATCTACAAATCTAGAATAAACATGATCAAACTGTATAGAGATGATTCATTCCAAGCCATTAGATCCCGATCTATCCTTAGATCTTGTTCTCCATCAACCGCTGAGATTCCTGCTCAGCTTAAATCAAGCAAGGCATCATGAACCCATAACCTACATACTGGATCTCATACTTCATCAGATATTTGAGACTTACTTGTTATCTTTGCCTAATGATCTTCTTCTCTTTTATAGTCTTAGGCCTTTACTCAATACCATGGTCCAAAGCCACTTAGAACCAATACCTTGGACCAAATACCTGGGATCAACACGTCAGACAAGATACCTTGGATCAATACCATGGATCACAACACCATGGTCCAAATACCGCAGACCAAAACCAAATGTATGCGCCTTTCGTTGCATGAAAGTGCATGTATACGTACACGCACCTTTTGGTCGGTTAACCCGCGTGTATACATGGCTTTATCAAGTGTAACCTGCGTATATCTCTTAAATAATACCGAGAGGGGGTGTGAATCAGTGTTATCAAATCAAACACTTTCTCATTTCCATACTCAAATTCATATATGCTACTTAAGTTAAGGGAGCTTGCACGTACACGCAACTGTGTCTAATGCAACTAGCGTATATCTAGTAAACTTATGATTCAGTTAATCCATTAAATGTTGATCCTTAGTTAGTGAATCAGAACTTTATTAACCATATGAATAGTAAGCAGGTGCAGTAAAATAGAACAGATCATCACGCACAAGAAGCACACATGAATACCATGATTTAAGGTGGAAACCCAATGTGGGTGAAAACCACTTGCTGCAATTTGTATCTATCTTCTTTTAATAAGAAACTTTTTTTACAATAATTCTGTACTGGTGCAACCTTATACCAGTATGCAGGCTTCTACATGCAAAAGGCTACAACCTTCTCTCGTTCTCCAGTTTTTCCTAGAAGGGAGCTACAAACCCCCTTAGCTCTTGTACTAGCTAATGTACTAGTATGTAGGTTCTGACCTACAGAAGGCTACAACCTTCTCTTTCTTCCTCCAGGTACCATGTTTCATAAATTTTCAGATTGGATACTCATGGAACACAACACCATAATCTGAAGGCTATGTTTCATCCAATTTTAATACTCGACCCATCAAAATCATTGAAGCACACAATCAATCAACACTAGCATCATCAATCTTTGAATCACCCAATACTAAATCACTGAAACCCTATCAACAAACTACAGTCACCAGAACATAGAGCAGAACACAGAACTCTGCAACAATGTTCAGATATAATTGTATCATCAAAAATCATGCAATAGAGTGCATACGCTAATTGGGAGAGCCGAACCAGCATGTATACGCAACTTCATCAAAGCGAACGAGCGTATATGTCATTAATTACTTACTTATAACTTCACTTCACTTCCTGACTTCAGACATACCCAGATCATTACATATACAAGGATAATATGTGTGTTAGCAACTAGATCTAGTCCATTAGATCACATAAAGATAATTCATTATGATCCTGATCCATTATTAGATCTCATCCAACAACACTGAAGCTAAACACAATCAAACCAAACTAAATATGCAGAATACTGACACCAGTAAATAGTCATTAGAACTCATCAACAACCAAAACCACCTATAAAATCAAACATCATAGCTCATATGGTATACGCTACTTAGATGTATCTAACATGCATATGTACATTCTTTTATCATAGTCAACCAGCGTATACATCTATAAAATATTCATTCATGATTTGCAGCTATTCCAAACTTGAGTTATACCCAGATCATAATATTTACAGAACATTACATGCGTCAGTATGCAGATCTAGAATAAACATGATAAAACCGTATAGAGATGATTCATTCCAAGCCATTAGATCCCGATCTATCCTTAGATCTTGTTCTCCATCAACCACTGAGATTCCTCCTTAGCTTAGATCAAGCAAGGCATCATGAACCCATAACCTGCATACTGGATCTCATACTTCATCATATATTCAAGACTTACTTGTTATTTTTGCCTAATGATCTTCTCCTCTTTTATAGTCTTAGGCCTTTACTGAATACCATGGTCCAAAACCACTTAGAACCAATACCTTGGACCAAATACCTGGGATCAACACGTCGAACAAGATACCTTGGATCAATACCATGGATCACAATACCATGGTCCAAATACCACGAACCAAAACAAAATGTACGCACCTTTCCTTGCATGAAAGTTGATGTATACATATACGCACCTTTTGGTTGGCTAACCTGCGTGTATACACGTCCTTATCAAGGGTAACCTGCGTATATCTCTTTTTCTTCATTCTTTGAGCCTGAGCTATGATCTGCCATCTTAGTAAGTTTCCATCAAGGACAACACCTGTATCATAATGCCAACAATCTCCCCCTTTGGACTTGATGGCAAAGTTATCTTCCCATACAAAGAACTGTCATCTTAATGAGTTGTCATTGTTCATTACATCTGAACTGATTCCTTTGAGCTGCCTTGCATCCCATGTATTCTGTCACATTTGATATCTTTTGTGTAGATTCATCTAGTTATATATTAGTGAGTTGTTCTACTACAAGTGGGTTGCCATTAAGTACAACACATGCATCATAATGTGAACAATCTCCCCCTTTGGACTTGATGGCAACAACCATACCGAGTCACTCTCCCCCTTTGACATCAAGGCTAAAGGGCAGACCAAGATATTCTCTTCCTTGATATACATTCCACTATCCATACTACCCCTAAGTACCTGTTGAAATCTCTGATTGAGCTCCCCCTTTGTATATGTCAAAGTGTACCAATCTATCCATGCTCCCTCTGAGTACATGCTAAAATCTCTACTATGTTGAAGTGTGTTGTTCTTGCTCCCCCTGACTGTAAGCAAGGTCTACAAAAAGATGTTATACAACAAGAACATGACTCTATAGATCATAAATGACCTTCCTATCACCAAAGACTCTTACATACATCCATCTCCCAATGAAGTGGGGATATACCAATATTGACTCATCCACCCAACCAAGTGGGGATACCCCAGATACCAATTGTTTATACATGACTGAAATATTACATTATCCTTCCCATGCATAGTGGGGGTACAAATTACATCATCTGAC
Source organism: Pinus tabuliformis (assembly GCA_031772625.1). Classification (NCBI taxonomy): domain Eukaryota; kingdom Viridiplantae; phylum Streptophyta; class Pinopsida; order Pinales; family Pinaceae; genus Pinus; species Pinus tabuliformis. The sequence goes on along the minus strand of CM062817.1, from coordinate 633,503,473 downwards.
CAAAAGGGATTCATCAAATGACTACAATAGACAAAGACAAACTATTACATTATGACTCTTGATATGACCTTTACATGACATTTATAACAGAGACCAAACATCTAAATAAGACCATGATAGTCATCAACAACTATCATACACAATGTATGATCTGCTCCATAAGCATCTGTCAATAGAATCTAGACCAACAACCTGTATATGTCCATTAGTGTATAAGTCATCAACCTGTAACAAGGTATGTCTGCATATAGATATCAACTCATCTTTTTGAACATTATCATAGCCTTCGATGAATGAATTCTGCATATGACATACAAAATCATTCGCATTATATCATATGTGAAAAACACCATAGCCATCTCATCAACATCAAGATCTACATGATCTTATATATCATCCATGTATCATCACTTGGGAACATCTACATTAATCAACATATGTAAGTATCAACCTATCATCATATAGGTAAGAACTCATCATCATCATGTCTCTAACAATGCAACTTTGAGTAATCATCTGGATGTATCCAACATACTGTATATAGCAATATGTATCTTGAGCTCAAGATCTTTTGTCAATACTTCTTGATATCATCAACAGCAACAATCCTCATCCATGTGAGCACTAAGAACTATAAGAATCCTACAGTCATAATTGTATTATATGTCGACAGTAGCATATGAGTGACTCATCATCAAGTAATGAAATTGTGTATTCAAGCGTTGTACTTCTCCTTATCCTTATGAAGATCACCATGTAAGCACCATATATACATCATCAGAGAATCAATCACAAATCTGATCTGAACACCAACTATGTAACCCCAAGAATCATATGAGATTTTGTCATGGACAACTCATAACCATATGATAGCAAGATGTATCATTTAGCCATATAAGCATCATCACCAAGGACCACTGACCATAATGCCAACAATGCATTATTAAAAGCATATGCTCCCCCTGAACCTGTTCCATCTTGTTTACTGTCAGATCTGATCATGCATATATCAGCAAGAAGTATCAAGGCATAATCATCATCAAGTTAGGATCAAAATACTTCTAAACATTTTACAAGTATCAAGACATTTCCATACATCATCAGCAGATTGTATCCATTATCAAACAGAGCAAATAATGAATTGAATCATATCAGACCCTTTTCCTGAGCGTGTCAAACTGCTTTTCTCAAACTGACATATATGCGACTGTGCAGAGTCTAACTTGCTTATATACGCGACTTCTCTTTATGAAACTTGCGTATGACATTGAGAACACTGAAGTTTTACACTTTCAACTTCCTCTGAGTCTGTTATGTCTGTACATTGTGATGTGCCATATCTTTCTAACTATGCTTCCTTCTTTTCCCATATCTTCAAGTGTGATGATGTTTTCTCCTTTTGGTGTGGTGCCCGTACTTTGTTCCTGCATTCCTTTGCTATATGTCCCAGCTTGTTACATGCATAGCATCTTAAATTTTTCATATTCCTTCTATAGCAATCAACAACTTTGTGACCAAACATATTGCAAGAAAATCAATATCCCTTAAAGTACCTGGAACATGATGATCTTTCTATGTTATGGTCTTGAACCATTCTACTTCTGCATCTGGCTACAACATGTCCAAGATTATGACATACATAACATTCAACATTATTCATCGGAGGAGTAAAAGATTTTCTTTGAAGAATTTATTTCCTTGGTTGTTGATGGGATTGACCTCTCATCTCCTTGTTGAGTATTTTAGATTGTGCATTAGAGTTCCTTGTCTTATTTTGTGAACTAGACTCACCTTCAACAGATTCATGGAAACCTAGACCATTTTTGATACCAGGAGACCTTTGACTACTAAGAATATCATCCAAGATCTTATTACTATCTTTGAAATTGTAAGAGCTTATCATTTTCTTCTAAGTTATCTTTTAGAATATTTACCTCAACCTGATGTTGCTCCTCCTTTTCATGATACTGCTTCTTCATGTTTTCTTCAAATTTTCTTCCTTCTTCCAACTGATGTCTTAATTCAAGAACTTCATTTTCTTATTTTTCAAGAGCTTGGAGTAGTTATTTATTCTTCTTATTTGATTCTTCAAGATCTTCTTTTAGCGAGAGGATCGTAGCTTCAAGACTTTCATAGTAATTGCATCTTTCTCTGAGTTTCTTGATTGTTGTGCTCCTTTCATTTACTTCATTTCTTAATGATGTTACTTCATCCTTTAACTTTTGACATTGATCTTCCTTTTCCCTGAATAGCTTCCTTACCCTGTTTCCTTCCTCTAGTTGAGCTTTTAGATTTGTAACTTCTTCCTTGGAGACACATTCCCTTTTGTGCAATAGATCTTGTTGATCTCTAATTTTGCCTATAAGCCTTTTAAATTCTGCCTCTATTTGATATCTTTCTTTCTCACCCATAAGAGCAAATTCAGTTATTTCACTATCACTTTCATCATCTTTAAATGGATGGAGAAATGTATCACCATAGGATAACAAATTCATACCTGATATTTCTTTTGCTTGTTCATCCTCATTCTAAAGTGATTCTAAATCTGAAGCGTTTCTTCCACATATTCCCCAATCGATTCTCCCACAGTCGTAGTTCCTTTGAGATGTCTTCTTCTTTTGAGGTGCTTTCTTCTCAAGCTTCTTTCCCATTGTTCTACGGATCTCCTTCAAGTGATCAAGCTTCTACCAAAGGACCTACTCTGATACCAATTGTTGGAAATAATACTGAGAGGGGGGGTGAATCAGTATTATCAAATCAAACACTTTTTCATATTCATACTCAGATTCATATACACTACTTAAGTTAAGGGAACCTGCGTGTACAAGCAACTGTGTCTAATGCAACTAGCGTATATCCAGTAAACTTATGATTCAGTTAATCCATTAAATGTTGATCCTTAGTTAGTGCATCATAACTTTATTAACCATATGAACAGTAAACAGGTGCAGTAAAACAGAACAGATCATCACACACATGAACACCATGATGTAAGGTGGAAACCAAATGAGGGTGAAAACCACCTGCTGCAATTCGTCTCTATCTTCTTTTAATAAGAAACTTTTTTGTACAATATTTCTATACTGGTGCAGCCTTATACCAGTACGCAGGCTTCTACTTGCAGAAGGCTACAACCTTCTCTCATTCTCCAGCTCCTCCTGGAAGGGAGCTACAACCCCCTTAGCTCTTGTACTAGCTGATGTACTAGTACATAGGTGCTGACCTAAAGAAGGCTACAACCTTCTCTTTGTTCCTCCAGGTACCATGTTTCATAAATTTTTAGACTGGATCCTCATGGAACACAACACCATAATCTAAAGGCCATGTTTCATCCAATTTTCATATTGGACCCATCAATATCATTGAAGCACACAATCAATCAACACTAGCATCATCAATCTCTGAATCACCCAATACTCAATCACTGAAACCCTGTCAACAAACTACAGTCACCAGAACATAGAGCAGAACACAGAACTCTGCAACAATGCTTAGATCTAACTATATCATCAAAAATCATGCAACAGAGTGTATACGCTACTTGGAAGAGCCAAACCAGTGTGTATACGCAACTTCATCAAAGCAAACCAGCGTATATGTAATTAATTGCTTACTTATAACTTCGTTGCACTTCCTGACTTCAGACATACCCAGATCATTACATATACAAGGATAATATGTGTGTTAGAAACCAAATTTAGTCCATCAGATCACATAAAGATAAGTCATTATGATCTTGATCCATTATTAGATCTCATCCATAAAAAATGAAGCTAAAAACAATCAACCAAACTGAATATGCAGAACATTGACACCAATAAACAGTCATCAGAACTCATCAACAACCAGAACCACCTGTAACTTCAAACATCATAGCTCATATGGTATACGCTACTTAGACGTATATAACATGCGTATGTACGCGCTTTTATCATAGTCAACCAGCTTATACATCTGTAAAATATTCATTCATGATTTGCGGCTATTCCAAACTTGAGTTATACCCAGATCATAATATTTACATAACATTACATGCGTCAGTATACAAATCTAGAATAAACATGATCAAACCGTATAGAGATGATTCATTCCAAGCCACTAGATCCCAATCTATCCTTAGATCTTTTTCTCCATCAACTGCTAAGATTCCTCCTTAGCTCAGATCAAGCAAGGCATCATGAACACATAACCTGCATATTGGATCTCATACTTCATCAGATATTTGAGACTTACTTGTTATCTTTGCCTAATGATCTTCTCCTCTTTTATAGACTTAGGCATTTACTCAATACCATGTTCCAAAACCACTTAGAACAAATACCTTGGACCAAATACCTGGGATCAATGCGTCAGACAAGATACCTTGGACCAATACCATGGATCATAATACCATGGTCCAAATACCATGGACCAAAACCAAATGTACGCGCCTTTCCTTGCATGAAAGTGCGTGTATATGTATACGCACCTTTTGGTCGGCTAACCCGCGTGTATACACGGCTTTATCAAGGGTAACTTGCGTATATCTCTTTTTCTTCATTCTGTGAGCCTGAGCTGTGATCTGTCATCTTAGTAAGTTTCCATCAAGGACAACACCTGTATCATAATGCCAACAATCTCCCCCTTTGGACTTGATGGCAAAGTTATCTTGCCATACTGAGAACTGTCATCTTAATGAGTTGTCATTGTTCATTACATCTGAACTGATTCCTTTGAGCTGCCCTGCATCCCATGTATTCTGTCACATCTGATATCTCTTCTATAGATTCATCTAGTTATATATTAGTGAGTTGTTCTACTACAAGTGGGTTGCCATCAAGTACAACACATGCATCATAATGCCAACAATCTCCCCCTTTGGACTTGATGGCAACAACCATACCAAGTCACTCTCCCCCTTTGACATCAAGGGCAAAGGGCGGACCAAGATATTCTCTTCCTTGATATACATTCCACTGTCCATACTCCCCCTAAGTACCTGTTGAAATCTCTGATTGACCTCCCTCGTTGTATATGCCAAGGTGTACCAATCTGTCCATGCTCCTTGTGAGTACATGCTAAAATCTCTGCTCTGTTGAAGTGTGCTATTCATGCTCCCCCTAACTGTAAGCAAGGTCTACAAAAAGATGTTCTACAAGAAGAACATGACTCTATACATCATAAATGACCTTCCTATCACCAAAGACTCATACATACGTCCGTCTCCCAACCAAGTGGGGATATACCAATATTGTCTCATCCACCCAACCAAGTGGGGATACACCAGATACCAATTTTTTATACATGACTGAAATATTACATCATCCTTCCCATGCATAGTGGGGGTACAAATTACATCATATGACCAAAAGGGATTCATCAAATGACTACAATAGAGAGAGACAAACAATTATGTCATGAGTCTTGATATGACCTTTACATGACATTTATAACAGAGACGAAACATATAATTAAGACCATGATAGTCATCAACAACTATCATACACAATGTATGATCTGCTCCATAAGCATCTGTCAACAGCATCTAGACCAGCAACCTGTATATGTCCATTAGTGTATAAGTCATCGACCTGTAACAAGGTATGTTTGCTTATAGATATCAACTCATCCTTTTGAACATTATCATAGCCTTCGATGAATGAATTCTGCATATGACATACAAAATCATTCACATTATATCATATGTGAAAAACACCATAGCCATCTCATCAACATCAAGATCTACATGATCTTATATATCATCCATGTATCATCACTTGGGAACATCTGCATCAATCAACATATGTAAGTATCAACCTATCATCATATAGGTAAGAACTCATCATCATCATGTCTCCAACAATGCAACTTTGAGTAATCATCCATGTATCCAACATACTGTATATAGCACTATGTATCTTGAGCTCAAAATCTTTTGTCAAGGCTTCTTGATACCATAAACAGCAACAATCCTCATCCATGTGAGCACTAAGAACTATAGGAATCCTGCATAATAACTGTATTATATGTTGACAATAGCATATGAGTGACTCATCATCAAGTAATGAAATTTTGTATTCAAGATTTGTACTTCTCCTTATCCTAATGAAGATCACCATGTAAGCACCATATATACATCATCAGAGAATGAATCACAAATCTGATCTGAGCACCAACTATGTAACCCCAAGAATCATATGAGATTTTGTCACGGACAACTCATAACCATATGATAGCAAGATGTATCATTTAGCCATATAAGCATCATCACCAAGGACCACTGACCATAATGCCAACAATGCATTATTAAAAGCATATGCTCCCCCTGAACCTGTGCCATCTTGTTTACTATCAGATCTGATCATGCATATATCAGCAAGAAGTATCAAGGCATAATCATCATCAAGTTAGGATCAAAATACTTCTAAACATTTTACAAGTATCAATACATTTCCATACATCATCAGCAAATTGTAACCATTATCAAACAGAGCAAATAATGAATTGAATCATATCAGACCCTTTTCCTGAGCGTGTCAAACTGCTTTTCTCAAACTGACATATATGCGACTGTGTAGAGTCTAACTCGCTTATATACGCGACTTCTCTTTATGAAACTTGCGTATGAGATTGAGAACACTGAAGTTTTACACTTTCAACTTCCTCTGAGTCTGTTATGTCTGTACATTGTGATGTGCCATATCTTTCTAACTATGCTTCCTTCTTTTTCCATATCTTCAAGTGTGATGATGTTTTCTCCTTTTGGTGTGGTTCCCGTACTTTGTTCCTGCATTCCTTTGCTATATGTCCCAGCTTGTTACATGCATAGCATCTTACATTTTTCATATTCCTTCTATAGCAATCAACAGCTTTGTGACCAAACATATTGCAAGAAAATCAATATCCCTTAAAGTACCTGGAACATGATGATCTTTCTATGTTATGGTCTTGAACCATTCTACTTCTGCATCTGGCTGCAACATGTCCAAGATTATGACATACATAACATTCAACATTATTCATCGGAGGAGTAAAAGATTTTCTTTGAAGAATTTCTTTCCTTGGTTGTTGATGGGATTGACCTCTCATCTCCTTGTTGAGTATTTTAGATTGTGCATTAGAGTTCCTTGTCTTATTTTGTGAACTAGACTCACCTTCAACAGATTCATGGAAACCTAGACCATTTTTGATACCAGGAGACCTTTGACTACTAAGAATATCATCCAAGATCTTAGTACTATCTTTGAAATTGTAAGAGCTTATCATTTTCTTCTAAGTTATCTTTTAGAATATTTACCTCAACTTGATGTTGCTCCTCCTTTTCATGATACTGCTTCTTCATGTTTTCTTCAAATTTTCTTCCTTCTTCCAACTGATGTCTTAATTCAAGAACTTCATTTTCTTGTTTTTCAAGAGCTTGGAGTAGTTCTTTATTCTGCTTATTTGATTCTTCAAGATCTTCTTTTAGCGAGAGGATCGTAGCTTCAAGACTTTCATAGTAATTGCATCTTTCTCTGAGTTTCTTGATTGTTGTGCTCCTTTCATTTACTTCATTTCTTAATGATGTTACTTCATCCTTTAACTTTTGACATTGATCTTCCTTTTCCCTGAATAGCTTCCTTACCCTGTTTCCTTCCTCTAGTTAAGCTTTTAGATTTGTAACTTCTTCCTTGGAGACACATTCCCTTTTGTGCAATAGATCTTGTTGATCTCCAATTTTTCCTATAAGCCTTTTAAATTCTGCCTCTATTTGATATCTTTCTTTCTCACCCATAAGAGAAAATTCAGTTATTTCACTATCACTTTCATCATCTTTAAATGGATGGAGAAATGTATCACCAGAGGATAACAAATTCATACCTGATAGTTCTTTTGCTTGTTCATCCTCATTCTAAAGTGATTCTAAATCTGAAGCGTTTCTTCCACATATTCCCCAATCGATTCTCCCACAGTCGTAGTTCCTTTGAGATGTCTTCTTCTTTTGAGGTGCTTTCTTCTCAAGCTTCTTTCCCATTGTTCTACGGATCTCCTTCAAGTGATCAAGCTTCTACCAAAGGACCTACTCTGATACCAATTGTTGGAAATAATACTGAGAGGGGGGGTGAATCAGTGTTATCAAATCAAACACTTTTTCATATTCATACTCAGATTCATATATGCTTCTTAAGTTAAGGGAACTTGCATGTACACGCAACTGTGTCTAATGCAACTAGTATATATCTAGTAAACTTATGATTCAGTTAATCCATTAAATGTTGATCCTTAGTTAGTGCATCCGAACTTTATTAACCATATGAATAGTAAACAGGTGCAGTAAAACAGAACAGATCATCATACACAAGAAGCACACATGAACACCATGATATAAGGTGGAAACCCAATGTGGGTGAAAACCACCTGCTGCAATTCGTCTCTATCTTCTTTTAATAAGAAACTTTTTTTTACAGTATTTCTGTACAAGTGCAGCCTTATACAAGTACGCAGGCTTCTACCTACAGAAGGCTACGACCTTCTCTCGTTCTCCAGCTTCTCCTAGAAGGGAGCTACAACCCCCTTAGCTCTTGTACTAGCTGATGTACTAGTATGTAGGTGCTAACCTACAGAAGGCTACAACCTTTTCTTTCTTCCTCCAGGTACCACGTTTCATAAATTTTTAGACTAGATACTCATGGAACAGAACACCATAATCTAAAGGCCACGTTTCATCCAATTTTCATACTGGACCCATCAATATCATTGAAGCACACAATCAACCAACACTAGCATCATCAATATCTAAATCACCCAATACTGAATCACTGATGCCCTGTCAACAAACTGCAGTCACCAGAACATAGAGCAGAACACAGAACTCTGCAACAATGTTCAGATCTAACTGTATCATCAAAAATCATGCAACAGCGTGCATACACTACTTGGAAGAGCCGAACCAACGTGTATACACAACTTCATCAAAGCAAACCAGTGTATATGTCATTAATTAATTACTTATAACTTTGTTGCACTTCCTGACTTCAGACATACCTAAATCATTACATATACAAGGAGGGAACTAGAAGGTATGCTACTGATGCTATTGGTACTGCTCTTGTCATCATTGGTAGATATGACTCTGTCTCTACTAGCGGATATGAGTGTGTATCTACTGCTGTTGGTACTGGGTAAGCTTCTGGATATGTTTCTGTTTCTATAATATGTGTGTTAGCAACCAAATATATTCCATCATATCACATAAAGATAAGTCATTATGATCTTGATCCATTATTACATCTCATCCATCAACACTGAAGCTAAACACAATCAACCAAATTGAATATGCAAAATACTGACACCGGTAAACAGCCATCAGAACTCATCAACAACCAGAACCACCTATAACGTCAAACATCATAGCTCATATGGTATACGCTACTTAGACGTATCTAACATGCATATGTACACGCTTTTATCATAGTCAACCAGTGTATACATCTGTAAAATATTCATTCATGATTTGCAACTGTTCCAAACTTGAGTTATACCCAGATAATAATATTAACAGAACATTACATGCGTCAGTATACAGATCTAGAATAAACATGATCAAACCATATAGAGATGATTCATTCCAAGCCATCAGATCTCGATTTATCCTTAGATCTTGTTCTCCATCAACCACTGAGATTCCTCAGCTCAGATCAAGCAAGGCATCATGAACCCATAACCTACATATTGGATCTCATACTTCATCAGATATTCGAGACTTACTTGTTATCTTTGCCTAATGATCTTCTCCTCTTTTATAGTCTTAGGCCTTTACTCAACACCATGGTCCAAAACCACTTAGAACCAATACCTTGGACCAAATACCTGTGATCAACACATCAGACAAGATACCTTGGACCAATACCATGGATCACAATACCATGCTGCAAATACCACAGACCAAACCAAATGTACGTGCCTTTCCTTGCATGAAAGTGCATGTATACGTATACGCACCTTTTGGTCGGCTAATCCGCGTGTATACGCGGCTTTATCAAGGGTAACCTGCGTATATCTCTTTTTCTTCATTCTGTGAGCCTGAGCTGTGATCAGCCATCTTAGTATGTTTCCATCAAGGACAACACCTGTATCATAATGCCAACAATCTCCCCCTTTGGACTTGATGGCAAAGTTATCTTGCCACACTAAGAAATGTCATCTTAATGAGTTTTCATTGTTCATTACATTTGAACTAATTCCTTTGAGCTGCCCTGCATCCCATGTATTCTATCACATCTGATATCTCTTTTGTATATTCATCTAGTTATATATTAGTGAGTTGCTCTACTACAAGTGGGTTTCCATCAGTTACAACACATGCATCATAATGCCAACAATCTCCCCCTTCGGACTTGATGGCAACAACCATACCAAGTCATTCTCCCCCTTTGACATCAAGGGCAAAGGGCGGACCAAGATATTCTCTTCCTTGATATACATTCCACTGTCATACCCCCCCTGAGTACGTGCTGAAATCTCTGATCAAGCTCCCTCTTTGTATATGCCAGGGTGTACCAATCTATCCATGCTCCCTCTGAGTACATTCTGAAATCTCTCTTCTGCTGAAGTGTGTTGTTCATGCTCCCCCTGACTGTAAGCAAGGTCTGCAAAAACATGTTCTACAAGAAGAACATGACTCTATACATCATAAATGACCTTCCTGTCACCAAAGACTCATACATACATCCATCTACCAACCAAGTGGGGATATACCAATATTGACTCATCCACCCAACCAGGTGGGGATACACCAGATACAAATTGTTTATACATGACTGAAATATTACATCATCCTTCCCATGCATAGTGGGGGTACAAATTACATCATATGACCAAAATGGATTCATCAAATGACTACAATAGACAGAGACAAACTATTACATCGTGAGTCTTGATATGACCTTTACATGACATTTATAACAGAGACCAAACATCTAAACAAGACCATGATAGTCATCAACAACTATCATACATAATGTATGATCTGCTCCATAAGCATCTGTCAACAGCATCTAGACCAGCAACCTGTATATCTCCATTAGTGTATAATTCGTCAACCTATAACATGGTATGTTTGCATATAGATATCAACTCATCCTTTTGAACATTATCATAGCCTTCCATGAATGAATTCTACATATGACATACAAAATCATTCACATTATATCATATGTGAAAAACACCATAGCCATCTCATCAACATCAAGATCTGCATGATATTATATATCATCCATGTATCATCACTTGGGAACATCTGCATCAATCAACATATGTAAGTTTAAACTTATCATCATATAGGTAAGAACTCATCCTCATCATGTATCCAACAAAGACACTTTGAGTAATCATCCATGTATCCAGCATTCCTTTGCTATATTTCCCAGCTTGTTACATGCATAACACCTTACATTTTTCATATTCCTTCTGTAGCAATCAACAACTTTGTGACCAAACATATTGCAAGAAAAACAATATCCCTTAAAGTACCTTGAACGTGATGATCTTTCTGTGTGATGGTCTTTAACCATTCTACTTCTGCATCTGGCTGCAACATGTCCAAGATTATGACATACATAACATTCAACATTATTCATTGGAGGAGTAAAATATTTTCTTTCAAGAATTTCTTACCTTGGTTTTTGATGGGATTGACCTCTCATCTCCTTGTTGAGTATTTCAGATTGTGCATTAGAGTTCCTTGTCTTATTTTGTGAACTAGATTCACCTTCAACAGATTCATGAAAACCAAGACCAGTTTTGATAGCAGGAGACCTTTGACTACTAAGAATATCATCCAAGATCTTAGTACTATCTTGAAATTGCAAGAGCTTATCCTTTTCTTCTAAGTTATCTTTTAGAATATTTACCTCAACCTGATGTTGCTCCTCCTTTTCACGATACTGCTTCTTCATGTTTTCTTCAGCTTTTCTTCCTTCTTCCAACTGATGTCTTAATTCAAGAACTTCGTTTTCTTGTTTTTCAAGAGCTTGGAGTAGTTCTTTATTCTGCTTATTTGATTCTTCAAGATCTTCTTTTAGCAAGAGGATCATAGCTTCAAAACTTTCATAGTAACTGGATCTTTCTCTGAGTTTCCTGATTGTTGTGCTCCTTTCATTAACTTCATTTCTTAATGATGTTACTTCATCCTGCAACTTTTGACATTGATCTTCCTTTTCCATGAATAACTTCCTTACCCTATTTCCTTCCTCTAGTTGATCTTTTAGATTGGTAACTTCTTCTTTGGAGACACATTTCCTTTTGTGCAATAGATCAAATTGTTGATCTCTAATTTTGTCTATAATCCTTTTAAATTCTGCCTCTATTTGATATCTTTCTTTCTCACCCATAAGAGCAAATTCAGTTGTTTCGCTATCACTTTCATCATCTTCAAATGGATGGAGAAATGTATCACCAGAGGATAACAAATTCATACCTAATAGTTATTTTGCTTGTTCATCCTCATTCTAAAGTGATTCTAAATCTGAAGTGTTTCTTCCACATATTCCCCAATCGATTCTCCCATTGTCATAGTCCCTTTGAGATGTCTTCTTCTTTTGAGGCGCTTTCTTCTTAAGCTTCTTTCCCATTGTTCTATGGATCTCCTTCAAGCGATCAAGCTTCTACCAAAGGACTTGCTCTGATACCAATTGTTGGAAATAATACTGAGAGGGGGGGTGAATCAATATTATCAAATCAAACACTTTTTCATTTCCATACTCAGATTCATATACACTACTTAAGTTAAGGGAACCTGCATGTACACGCAACTGTGTCTAATGCAACTAGCGTATATCCAGTAAACTTATGATTCAGTTAATCCATTAAATGTTGATCCTCAGTTAGTGCATCAGAACTTTATTAACCATATGAACAATAAACAGGTGCAGTAAAACAGAACAAATCATCACACACAAGAAGCACACATGAACGCCATGATGTAAGGTGGAAACCCAATGTGGGTGAAAACCACCTGCTACAATTCGTCTCTATATTCTTTTAATAGAAAGTTTTTTTTACAATATTTTTGTACTGGTGCAACCTTATACCAGTACGCATTCTTCTACCTGCAGAAGGCTACAAATTTCTCTTGTTCTCCAGCTTCTCCTGGAAGGGATCTACAACCCCCTTAGCTCCTGTACTAGCTGTTGTACTAGTACGTAGGTGCTGACCTATAGAAGGCTACAACCTTCTCTTTCTTCCTCCAGTTACCACGTTTCATAAATTTTCAGACTTGATACTCATGGAACACAGCACCATAATCTGAAGGCCACGTTTCATCCAATTTTCATACTAGACCCATCAATATCATTGAACCACATAATCAATCAACACTAGCATCATCAATCTTTGAATCACCCAATACTGAATCACTGAAACCCTGTCAACAAACTACAGTCACCAGAACATAGAGCAGAACACAGAACTCTGCAACAATGTTCAGATCTAACTGTATCATCAAAAATCATGCAATAGAGTGCATATGCTACTTGGAAGAGCCGAACCAGCATGTATACACAACTTCATCAAAGTGAACCAATGTTTATGTCATTAATTACTTACTTATAACTTCACTGCACTTCCTGACTTTAGACATACCTAGATCATTACATATACAAGGATAATATGTGTGTTAGCAACCAGATCTAGTCCATCAAATCACATAAGGATAAGTCATTATGATCCTGATCCATTATTAGATCTCATCCATCAACACTGAAGCTAAACACAATCAACCAAACTAAATATGCAGAATACTGACACTAGTAAACAGTCATCAGAACTCATCAACAACCAGAACCACCTGTAACTTCAAACATCATAGCTCATATGGTATACACTACTTAGATGTATCTAACATACCTATGTACGCGCTTTTATCATAGTCAACCAGCGTATACATCTGTAAAATATTCATCCATGATTTGCAGCTATTTCAAACCTGAGTTATACCCAAATCATAATATTTACAAAACATTACATGCATCAGTATACATATCTAGAATAAACATGATCAAACCATATACAGATGATTCATGCCAAGCCATTAGATCCCGATCTATCCTTAGATCTTGTTCTCCATTAACCGTTGAGATTCCTCCTTAGCTCAGATCAAGCAAGGCATCATCAACCCATAACCTGCATACTAGATCTCATACTTCATCAAATATTCGATACTTACCTGTTATCTTTGCCTCATGATCTTCTCCTGTTTTATAGTCTTAGGCCTTTACTCAATACCATAGTCCAAAACCACTTAGAACCAATACCTTGGACCAAATCCCTGGGATCAACACATCGGACAAGATACCTTGGACCAATACCATGGATCACAATACCATGGTCCAAATACCTCAGACCAAAACCAAATGTACGCACCTTTCCTTGCATGAAAGTGTGTGTATACGTATACGCACCTTTTGATTGGCTAACTCGCTTGTATACGCGGCTTTATCAAGGGTAACCTGTGTATATCTCTTTTTCTTCATTCTGTGAGCCTGAGCTGTGATCTGTCATCTTAGTAAGTTGCCATCAAGGAGAACACTTGTATCATAATGCCAACAATAAGTGGTTTCCTCATCATTCCTTTACTAATTCTTTTGGAATTGCTATCACTAAAAGTGATTTCGCTGCAGAAGAAACAATTGGTCATATATTTTGAATGGAGTCTGGAATGATTAAATTATATTCTATTTCCATGTACAAACATTGAGAGTCAGATCACTAGGTCTAATTTTTATTTTATTTTTATCTCATCATCCTAGATAATTACTTCTTGGAGGAAAGAAAAGAATTTCCATTAAGAAAGGTTAATCCACCATGAAGTAGGCATGGGAAGAATTGGTCTATCCCATGGAGAAACATTCTTTTGAGTTGAATTATTTTCATAATCATAGGTTGATAAATTTTCATTCATTAACATGTTGTTTTCACACAATTATCACAAAATTGATATTGTCTCTAAATAGTCAATTGGGAACAAGATTTGGATGGATCCCATAACACTTAAATTAATTTTTATTATATGTGTACACAACAATAGGCCTAGTTGAATTATTTGCATAATCATAGATTGATAAATTTTCATTCATTAACATGTTGTTTTCACACAATTTTCACAAAATTGATTTTGGCTCTAAATAGTCGATTGGGAACAAGCTTTGGATGGAGCCCATAACACTTAAATTAATTTTTATTACAAGTGTACACAATAATAGGCCTGGTTCTAGATTTTTTGGTGTCTTATTTTCCTCATCACCCTATATAATTACCTATAGCCAGTTGCACTGGTGTGTTGCACCTAATTCATTGGCTAAATTGAGCATTGCATACATGTACTATAGCAATCCCTTTTTCCAATTCAACTTCAATATGAAATCTATAGAAGTAATGTATCTAGAGAGTATTAAGTGTTGTGAAGGCACATTGCAATGATGGACTTTATAATCGGGTAATGAACCTTAGGCACTAGCTGGAATTATTAATTTAAAGTGGTGTGGGTTCAATAACGATTGGAAATATACTTTCAATTGAAAATTCATATTTTAGTATATATCTATGTATGAATAAATGGATTATTTGGGAGTTGAATTCTACACATCTAAGAGGTTGAGTAACACATCAATTCAACCAATACATAATGTTGGAACATGGTTCTATTAGACTAAGAGCTCGATAGTAAACATGATTTCAAGGCATGAATGACTCAAAGAATAGACTACATCACTTGCTGGGAATTGATTTTAGGTATCGTGACTCCATTAACCTCTAATAGTTTTAATTGTAAAGAATTATTTTATTATATAAATTGTTTTGAATATATAATAATTTATATAATTAAATAAATTTATTTATATATAATAATATAAAAATTAAGTAATGTGATATTTTAAAAAGATTTAAATTTAGTATTTTTAGGTTAGTTCATTTAGCAAGACCAAATTATATAAATCTATGTGAGTGATGAAGACCCATGTTCAATTTCCTCAACTATCAAACCTGTGTGTCATCTTAGAAAGTGGGAGCCATCACAATCAAACCTGTGTGCCATCTTAAAAAGTGGGAGCCATCACAATTATAGATGCAGTGATGCCACAACCAAATTATCCTCTAAAAAACTAATTTCATAAAATTAAAATAAACAACTAATAATTAATCCCCTTATTCAGAATATATAATGTGAAAAATTAAAAATATATAATTTAAAACTTATAAAACACTTATATTTAGAAAGAGAATGGGTACATTTTTAAATAATAAAACTAAGATAATTTTTTATTTATTTTATTTTATTTTTATATTTTATTTTACCACAATAGTTTTTAAAAGTGTGCTGACTTACTTTTGGTCAATTTTAAATTTTTGACTAACTTTTGTTCAATTTTTTATTTTTAATATTGTGTTCATATGAGACTTTGGATTACACCTATATGTACGATAATTAATTCTTTATTATTAGATATGCTGTCCAATCAGACATACGTTACATTAATTTTTTTTAATAACGACGAATTTTTTCTGTGTCACCTATCCGGGTTGGCTTTGACTGTCGGTGATAAAATAGCATAAACTCTTGGGTTAGTAGAATTTGAGTTGTTCGAGAATAAAGTTTGGAGACTTTTCTTGCGATGACATCGGATGACTTTGGATTCTGGTCATACGAGTGAAGGGAGGACGAAAATGCCGTAAGAAAGTAGGAATCAAAGGGTCGGTGGGATCTGTCCCCATGGCTGAAAATTGGAGAAGGGTGGGCTCCATCCGTAGCTGGTTTGCCAATCTCTGTTTATGTTTTTACCTAAAAGCTTCCGACCTGCCCGAGTTCCAAAAGCTCACATGAATCCTTGGCGTTCTGAATTGCGCATTGATTAGGAAGGCACCACCAAACTCTAAAACTAACAGAGAAGTGCAATTGTTACGCGCGGCTAAAAATGGGATCGGCACATGCACAAGGCCAAGGCGCCCCGCTTTCATCCAAGCCCAAATTAAGAAAAGGTCTCTGGTCCCCGGAGGAAGACACGAAACTCATTAATTTTATCATAAAGAACGACCTTGCGCGTTGCTCCTGGAGCTTTATTGCGGAACAAGCTGGTAAGTGATAACATACCAGCCACTTCTTTTATTTCAGTTTTGGTCTTTTCTATTCAAATATGGGACAACCTAGGCCAAGTTAGGCCAAGTTAAATAACTGCAGTCTTCTTTTAAGAGGGAAATCAATAAATGAAAATGCAGGAATATAATAAGATGACATTAAGACATTATAATCTCGATCTATATTATTGGGAAGTATAAAATAATCAAAGATGCTTGCTCTTTTAAAACCATGTTTATGCCTGTGAGATCAAGGGTATGTTTTCTATCAGAAATTCCAAGGTTTTGATTCGATGCACAAGAAAGGCATGATATTTTTCTTTTATTCTCCTCACGCTCATTATAACACCCTCGGGCAAGGAATATGAGGACGTGGTAGAAAAATTACATTTTAAAACATAGGAGAAGGGCATTTTATTTTTCTTTTAATCTCCACAAGCGAGTCTGCTCTTGGTCGAGGAATGTAATTACAGGCAGACATTGTTTAATGCCTTTTAAAAAAAAGCTGACTATTCAGGCGAGAGGGTTGTAAAGAAGCTTATTAGAGGGCTTTGCTCTCGGATCATAGAAAAGTTTAGGGTTATATTCCCAGTGGGTTAATTTTCTATGTTTTTCAAAAAGAAAATTAATCATTTTTATTTTTCAAAAAAAATGTCTTGGAATAAAATTATTTTATCATAGAAATTGCAAAAAAAATTATAGATATATCTAAAATTATTAGAAATCTGAATTTTTTAATCAAAATATGCATAATTTGCATATTAAAAATGAGCAAAATTTACCAAAATTTCTAAACTTCTATTCCCTGAATTTACATACAGGTCTGCAGAGAAACGGAAAGAGTTGCAGGCTTAGATGGAATAACTACTTAAGGCCTGGCATTAAACACGGTGGAATTTCACTTCAAGAAAAACAATTAATAATACAATTACAGTCCATCCTGGGTAACAGGTTTACGTTATTTTCTTTTCCTAAAACATTCCTCTTCTGTTCTCTGATTTTCTTGTAGAAATTGTTCACTTAAAACATTCCTCTTCTGTTCTCTGATTTCTCTCGTACAAATTGTTCACGACGGTACATTGACTCGGGAAATTTATGGCATGGACCACACAGGTGGTCTCAAATTGCTGCCTATTTGCCTGGACGTACTGACAACGAGATCAAGAATTATTGGAAGTCTTGCATCAAAAAGAATCTGGACAGGAAACACAGGTCCCCTCCAACTCCGCGTCCTCCACGCAATCCAACGCCGACAACAAGAGCAAACAGTAAGCCGATCGAATATGCACATGATGCGCAAAAGTGGTTTCAATCTGGGATGCTGCTGGACGAGATACATGACGGGTACCAATCATTTATGGACTCCTTTCATTTAGGGTTCAGTGTAGAAAATCAGTACCCTTGTTGTAACGATGTAATCAGTACTTCAAATCCTGACTCTTGCGGTCAGGTTTTGAAGTATGAACCAGCAAAGGTGCAAAATAATGTGCTCCCAATTGATCCAGACTCCACGACCAACCAGCTAGTTTCTTATTGTCAACACTGGATTGGTTCTACTTGTACTCAAACCATTGAGGGCTTCTCTCAACCTTTTTTATTTCCAAGTCTGCAAACATCAAGAGGAGATCAAGTAATAAACTTGTGCACTACATTGTCACCTCATGAAAATCCTGGCTCCGTCCATAAAACTCTACGGTGTACGGACACTATGCCCGCTCTGGATGACACGGGCGAGTCATCGAAATGGAAAATTGAAAATGAGATCGATATCATCAATGAAAATGAGAATGAGATCATGATCGACTATTCTTTCCCCACTGCACCCTCTGGATTAACTCCGTGGAACACTAGTCATTCTTATTTAAACTCAACTGATTTGACTGAATCTTTTTATGGACGAGCTTATGCTACTAATGAAGTGGAGGATTGCGTGGGCTTATATTAGAAGACATTCCATCAGTCATCCCCGCCACTTCAATGCCGCTGGTCATTCATAGAACCTGCAATTTAAAGGCGCATGGAAGTTGATCAGATGTCTAACCTTGCTAGATAGCAAGAATCTGTAAATTTTATGAGGGTCAATGTCACTTATAGCAAGAATCTGTAAATTTTATGAGGGTCAATGTCGCTTGATAGCAAGAATCGGCAAATTTGAAACCCGATGAAGTCAAAGCTGCAGAAATAAGGTATATTAATATTCAATGCTTTATTTTTTTAATGGGAATTATTGTAAAATAAAGTTCTTTTTTCATGTCTATTTTTATTTATCTGTTTTTTTTTCATTACATTTATTAATAATATCCCGTATCAATTTAGAATTTATTTTCCATATATAGTATTTTTTATTTAAATCAACATAAATGTATTTTTAACATGGATCTAACATGAACGTAGATGAGTATCAAATTTTTTCAAATGCAAATTTATTTTAGAGTGAGAAAAAAACAATATGTAATATTTCATTGCTTAAATTGTATTCTTGAATAATATATATTTTTAAGTACATCAATATTAATTCATATTAAAATATTTTATTCATAACTTACATTGAATATTTTATTATATATAATACTAAAATATGTTTTTCTAACATTTTTTTATGTATAAATAGATATGAAGTTGATATTCACATGAGTTTCTTTAAATAATTTATCTAAATAACTTGTCAATTTTTATTTTTTTTAAAGCTTAAGGTTTAAAGATATTATGCACATGTTTTTTTCACTTCTAATTAATTTACATGAAATTATATTAGGTCATATGGATGACTAATTAAACATTCATAGCATATTTTTTTGAGCTGACATTGTTAGTCTAAGTAGAGAATATTGCATTTTTATTTTAAGAGGGACACATGTTAACCAAGTTGAGCACATAGGGACGTCTACACTGGCTATAGAATGAGGTTCTCCACTCAATGAGGTTCCCCACTCAATGAGCCTCGCCAACTAGAATTTGTCCACCAACATTGAGATATATATAGGAAATTTTAAATTTGTATTCATTATACATTTTTAGACATATTTTATAAAATATAGGGTTTTTGATTAATCTTAAAATTATTTTTAGAGTTATTTTTGAATATTTATAATAACTAGGAAGTTTAATATAGTGACATTTTGTGGAGGCTAATTATAGATATCATAGTAGAAGTGGGAACATTTTTAGCTTATGACTATTGAAACTTTACTTATAGCTCATTTTATGTAAAATTTGAGAGAGTAAAAATTTATGGAGTCTAAGTAGAAATATCATAGTGTGGTGGTCAAAATTATAGATTCTAGTTCTCTATATTTTAATGCATATAGTGTGTGGAATTAGGCTTTGTAGCTAACCTTGAAATCAAATTTTAAAAAGTTGTCATAGAATATAATATATAATTTTTTTCAATGAGGTTTCAAATAGTGAAATTCTACCAGAGTATTATGGGTCAAAATTTTGGACTCAAAAGGGTTCAAATTTTATATATATCAAAATAAAGGTCAATGAGTTATGCATTCTTTAAATTAGGGTTTGTAACATACATTTGGTAAAAAATTTGATTGGAAGATATACACCAATACTAAAAGATCCAAAAAATGAATGCCAAATCATAAATTAGGGCATAATAGTGTCAACCTTTACGTTGCAAAATTTAATTTTTTGGTTATTTAAAGGGATTTTTCTGGGGTTAATTAGCAAGCTCATGTTTAATTTTTTTTAGAGATGTGTTATGATGTCTTTATATAACATATTGATCTATTGTTCAATAGGTAATAATATAGTGAGGAAAGAATACATGTAAGAACTACAAAATATCTCTAACCACTATTAGTACCCCTTGGAGTAGGACTACATCAAATAGTACCTATATATCGAATCTGAATTCCAACTACCTTTTTATATATAGAAGTTTCCCTAGGTATACCATAAACCAACTTTAAATAATCTAATTGGTTATCTTGTTAGAATAGCACCCAAGGATATCATCCTATCATACCTTGGTCGTCGATTAGTATGGCTAAGGAAATTATCAATCCTCCTTAGTTAATTCCTTGATATATTAGCCTCGGTACTATTGTTTAATGTACATATATAGAAAAGATATATAGTACCCAACACTCCGTTTTACTCAAGATTTAGTAGCTTATCATAGCTCTAAGGGGTTCTAACAATGTTACTTCACCAATCAAACCTCTAGAATGCCCATTCATGACTCATGAGGAAAACGAAGAACCACAAAATAGACTAGCCAAATTGGACCACCAAATTAACAAACTTAATGATATGTGAGTGGAAAATAAAGATTTCATAAATACACAAATAGAAATAGAATGAAATGTGGGAAATATGATATAATTGTTGGAAAGAAATATGGATGAGCATGTGGAAGAAATGGAGAATAAGATGGAACAATTGGAGCATAATGTCATACAAGTCCCAGATGAGATGATCCCTAAATTTGATATCGTGACTTGAGAGACTTACGAAAATAGAGGTAGTGTTGAATAACTTTCTAATAATAAGAAATCTTTGGGTGAATTTAAATATAATAATGGAGTTACTTATAGATGTCCTCCAAAAGGCATAAACCTATCGAGAGTTTAATTAAATAAATTTGACTAGAAATATTTATTTACCTAGGTGAGCCAAATAGAGCAACATCTTGAATTACATATTTTAGATGATAAGTAAAATATTTACATATTGACTTTGTATTAATGGGTAGTTGAAATAAAGCTTAATTATTATAATTGCAGGTGGGATTTATTTATAAGAGACTTAGAAGGGCAAAATATAAGAAATTTTGGGAACCATGTTACTCTTGTCAATTGGAAAAAGTCAAGCACTTAGCTGATATTGAAGATTATAATTTAGCATTTCAATTATTGGCCACAAGCGTTCATAACATAAGTGGTGACTATTTGTCGCAAGATTACATGAGTGGATTAAAAGAAGACATTAAGCATAATATTTTCTTAAAACATTCTAAAAATATTATGGAAGCTATGTAATTTTCACATTATATTGAAGCGGGGAATAAGGCTACACATGAGTCTATCATTGGAGTATATGTAGGAATCATAGATTGTTTTTGGGTTGATAAGTGAATATCGCCTCAATCTACTTGAATATCACATAAAGAAATGGAGGAAAGAAGAGAAAATAGACTATTCATGGGTTGTAACAACAAATGGTAAAAAGGGAATAAATATCAAGAAAAAAAAAATTACCTTGAATAATGAAAGAATAATTAATACTTTTGATAAATGAAATTATTATAATAAATTAATGAAAGTAAACTATGCAACAAAATTATACGTATGGATCAAACATGAGTATAAAGAGAGAGGTTAGGGATGGAGATCATATCAAATCAATAGAGAAATTTATGGAGATATTCATTTAGATCTTGTGGAGATAGTTATAGATATGCTTGAACTAGTGAGCTATATTGGAACTCATGTTATGAGCACCTCAATGCTATATGATGAGGCCTCATGTATGGCATTGATGCAAGTAAGAAAGTGATTTTATTATTGTAAATTAATACAATGTTATCATTCAGATAATATTGATGTTTTATGTACATATTTTTGTGTGTATATACAGTTTCCTTGTTTTTTCTAGATGCTCAATTTGTAGTTAGGTTCTTATTCTTCTTTCCAGACATCCTATAGAGAAATTTATGTTGTGCATATGGCTCTGTATAACCTCAGTACAAATTATAATTTATCTACTGACATTATGTTTCATTGAAATGGATGTTCTCATCTACAATTATTAGGAATACCTTTGCATGTTGCGCAAATTATCTTCTCATTTACTCTCTTTGTGAGGTAACTAGAGATGAGGCTTCGGAGCTGAGAAAATACAAGCCATGTAGCTATGTTGAGTTTCCTAGAAAAGCGTGGAGTTGTGTGGAATTATGTGAAGTTATGAAGAACCGTTGTGAATTTATGTGGAGGTGTGTGGAGTTGTGTCAAATCCCAGGAGCATACGAGGATAAATGAGAAATCCTATAAGGACTTGGGAGTCTTCTCAAAAACTCATGCATATGTTAATTTTTTTAAGGCATCAATGTGTTCTATCATGCATGACCCAACATAAACATTAATAATTATAGACACAAGGACGATGATCTTCTAGACTCAGTGGAATGGCACAATCTGAAAAACATTACAAAATTATCATCAAATTCTATACTGTGTAGGCCAATTTCTCTTATTTTTTTCTTTGTGACTAATGAAAAAATTACCAACATTGTCTCAATATTTTTAAAGACATTTGTAATGTGAAATTTTAAGAAACACCTCATTCCATTCAAAATTCAAGAATTTCTTGGGTCACATGTGGTATTTTGAGGCCACACATGGTATTTGTGAAAGAAACACAAATAGAATAGTTTTAGATACATGAAGTTCTCCTTATACTAATATAATAAGTGTAGTGGCCAAAAGTTATAAATAACTACCATGGATCTCATCCTCATCAAGTTGCGACAAGTCAATGCAAAACAATCATCCCTTCCGAAGAAGAACATTGGTATAAAGATGCAAGATCTTGAAAGAATGGTGGTAATTGGTTGACTTCCATGTAAGAGCATGCTAGAATATTATTGTGACATCAACATAGTGAATTGTGAATTCAACTTAGTTGGACTAGACAGAAGTGCTTACAAACCATCTTTTGATCTTTGACACCACAAAAAAAACTAAAAAAAGGTGATAACATAAGTCAGAGGAGTGAATCACCACCAATTTCCCACTAGAAATGTATAATGTTAATTTTGGAAAAATAATTTAAGTTTATGGAAAACCTAAATAATGTATGTCGAAAGGTGGTTTTATTGGTATAAAGATGCAAGATCTTGAAAGAATGGTGGTAATTGGTTGACTTCCATGTAAGAGCATGCTAGAATATTATTGTGACATCAACATAGTGAATTGTGAATTCAACTTAGTTGGACTAGACAGAAGTGCTTACAAACCATCTTCTGATCTTTGACACCACAAAAAAAAACTAAAAAAAGGTGATAACATAAGTTAGAGGAGTGAATCACCACCAATTTCCCACTAGAAATGTATAATGTTAATTTTGGAAAAATAATTTAAGTTTATGGAAAACCTAAATAATGTATGTCGAAAGGTGGCTTTATTATATACCAAGAGAGAACAAAGAGAGTTAGATGTATGGTTCATATATGGTTTCGAATGGGTTAATATTTTAAAGAGTAATGGCCACCAATGTCTAGGTAATTAAATATTTTTCTTAGTAGTTATGAAATTTTTAAAGAGTAATGGCCACCAATGTCTAGGTATTAAATATTTTTCTTAGTAGTTAATTTCATATCGGTGAATGGTTAAATGACAATTTTCAAAAAGTATTTGAATATTTTCATTCATGGTTTAAAGTAAAGTGTTTATATGGAGGTAATTTTAAGAGTGGATTGATAATAGTTGATGAAGTTCTTTGTAACTTAAGTCAAAGTTAGAGAGTCAAATTCAAAGAATGTCATTAAAGTCGCATGAAAGTTTCTTTTTGAGAACAATGTTTCAAGTATTGGTGTATTGGAATACTTTGCGCGCATTATCAACATAATCATCACTTAAATATAATTGTTGGTTTTTTAAATTATGGAGCATTATTAGTTGTATTTGACACCTTAATTTAAATAATTAATATATTTAAAATGGTTAAAAAAGGAAAATGCTACAAATTTAACTACCACAGTAAGATCTCGATGATGCTTCACAATTAATACACAGATATTTAAAATGGTTAAAGGGGGCAAAAGCTACAAACGACTAATCATGAAATTTAACTACTACAATAAGGTCTCGATCATGCTTCACAATTAATACACAGATTACATAAGTAAAATAATTTAATAATGGATTAGGTTATTGAATTTAGGTCACAGGGTAATGAACTTTCCCAGCAATATTTTTTTATTGCTACACAACGCATGACATATTAGGAAAAAAGTTGAAATCACTAGATTAATTTGTAGCTAATATTTCTAAAATCATGATAAAAGACCAAATTGATAGAACTAATGCAACCAAAATTATTAATCAATCAAATATATTGTTAAAACTTGAAATTGAAGTAAAGAAAAATGCAATAAGAAAATAATAAATTTTATGGAATCTGTGATGTAAGTAATAAAATTTAAAAGATTTATAGTTTTGCTGTTATTTGTTGTTTGAATACCATTAATAATGTTGATGTACATATGTCTCTCTTGTTTTGAGTTTGTAAAAGACCGCACTGATGATGTTTCCAAACATGAATCTACTATTGAAGAGAATGAACTAAATTGTTTTAATAAGCACATAAAAGAGATCTAAAATTTTGTTTAAAATCTGCTTTCATGGAAAAGGTTTAGGCAAAACGGTATCCAGAGGCACATACAAATATATGTAAGCAAAAATGGAGGCCTTAGTTAAGAAGGTCAAACGAGCAGTGAAACGATCATGTTTGTGAATGAAGAAACATTGCAATGATTCCAAGTTGCAATGTAACAAATGAAGTGAAGAGAAAGGAAAATATTGAAGTAATTTTCGTTCAAAAGGTGATGCATAAGGTGAATGTTGGAATGCATATCCTTACAATGTTTGTAATCTTACAAATGATGATCATCGCGATTTTTGGAATAAAAAAATTTCGAAATATCACACATATAAGTACATTGTGCTTGAATAACTATCAAAACATCACATATACACATTGTGCGTGGATAGATTAGAATGGATTACAGAAAGTCATTTTTATGTCGAAAGGATTTCACATGATCATGTCTTCACTGCTACAAAAATATCTTCAATACAAAGATCATGAGTTAGTTAGTCGTCCAAAAATTACTATCAGATATTAAGAAGTTAAACATGTTTATGTCATTTCTTTGAGTCAATCACGAAGTTTTCTCTTTCCGTCCCACAATTGGAGATCACATCATTTAACTTTGTATGTTTTGGCTGTCGGTTGTAAAAATACTTAGAATATTGGATAAATTTCACTTTTCAAAAAGCCAATGTTGTGGTTACATTGGATCCAGGACGAATGAATTTGAGTGCCCATGGCATGAACGAATGGAGCGGTACAAAATCCCAAAAATTCAAGATTAACAATAATACAACTTCAAATCACGGAGTTGGTAATTTTTTATGTATGGACAATTGAAAATTGGAGAATGGTGGGCTCCATACATATGTGAGTTTGCCAATCTCTCATCTTTGTTTGTGTTTAATATTCTTCGATGACCAGACCCCAATACCCCACCAGCCATTGGCAACCTACCTTGAGCAATGGTTGCAGATTGCCCCACGAATGGACTAGCACAGAAAAATAATTTGCAGGGGAACGAAAAATGAGGTGCAAAGAAAGACAGGGACAAGAGCCTCTATCCTCCCCGCCAAAGATGAGGAAAGGGAGTAGTTTTAAGTGTGATTTTTTAGAGTATTTGGTAATTATTTTTATCAGAATGAGGCAAATTTATCTTGATTTGTGTTGTTAATATTGGATTTTTTTTATTATATATAGAGACAATATCCTAAAAAAACCTTGAGTCATTTTAATTGTGAAGACTTCACTTATCAAATTTGTGATTTCAATAAATTCCCACAAAATTCTAGAGAAATTAAATTGAAAATAAACTGAAAACTTTTCAAAAAATAATACTTAAACACTACCTGTAAGCAAAAGATCTTTGGACACCTCAAGAAGAAGAGAAACTCATGAATTATGCGGCGAAGAATGGTCTTCTGGCCTGTTCCTGTAGCGATGTTTCCCAACAGGCTAGTAATTAATGAAGAACCTATGTTTCCCAACAGGCTGGTAATTAATGAAGAACCCAGTTCCACTCTAATCTTAATTTTAGTCAAGTATATATTAATCTATTTAATTCAATCCTATATTGTAATGCTGCAAACAAGGCTCATTTGGACAACCGTGTTTTTTATGAAAATAAAAATTAATGGAATGCAATAATGGTAGCGTACTGTAGATGTATCTTAATCTGGATCTACCTTAAGATGGATTTCTTAACTATCTGTGGTGTTCTTAACAAATTCAACGTCTCGTTAGTTTACGCACTCAGAAATCCATGTTTAAAATATATGCTACATCAAAAATAAGAGGAGTTTTAAAATTTTCTTTCCCTTATGATGCGTAAGTACACGAGGTCACGAAGACTGCAAAGAGCTTATCTGGGGTTAAAATCTAAGCCGCATTAACAAATAAGAAGCTTATTATTTCTCATTAAATTTCGTTGACATTCCTTGTTTACAATTTGTCACAGAGGGTTTAGAGCCGATAATTATGATATGTCCATGAATACATACAGTTCTGCAGAGCTGCGGAAAGAGTTGCAGGGTGAGATGGATTAACTACTTATGCGGAAAGAGCTGGGGTGAGATGGATTAACTACTTCCTACGGAAAGAGCTGCAGGGTGAGATGGATTAACTACTTACGGCCTGGCCTTGAACACTGCATTTTTGCTCTGTGCATTTTCTCTCGAGTAAGAGCAGTTGATCATGTACTTTCACTCCATCTTAGGCCACAGGTTTCATCTTTCTTCATTCCACACCTTGGGGCAAAATAGATATGCATGTGCAATTGCGTTTTTCTTTTTCATTTTCTTTTATGTTTCCTTATCTTAGCAGAAGAATGAAGAAAGGTTACGATGGCGATTTAGACTCTTCAAATATTTTGTATTTTGTAGTAAAAAACTTTTCTTTCTTGCAATTTTGAAATAATTAGTATAAAAAATACGTTCAAGCGGTTTCAGGCTAATCATGAACTTTCTTTTCTAATGGATTTGTGCTTGCTTATCGCTTGGACACCTTATGATACTAAGATATCCATTGATAAAATATGGAATTTAGAAACTTAGAATATCATCTAATTTTTTGTTACTCTTTCGAGAAGTCAAGCTTTCAATAAACTAAAATTTTATTTCTCTAATAAATGACCGCTACTTCTAGCTTCTCACAATTTTCTTTCTTTTCTTTTCAATTGGATTCTCACCACTTCTTCTACCCTCTTTGCATACTATAGTTTCCTCTTTAGGATGGAAATTGTTGTTTCAGAAAGATAGTATCTTTTCTTCTAATATTGCTATAATATATTCCTCCTCTTTTTAATCTTTCTTTTGAGTCTATCTATTTCTTCTAAGGTACTAATGAGTTATACTTTGAGATTTACTTCCTCATCAATGTCATCTTCCTCTAAATTTATTTTCTCTTTCATATTCTCTACATTGTCTTCATCAATAGTCTTTGTAGCCAATGCTATGAAGATAAATTCATCTTTGTCAACCTCCTAATCATGTACATCCCTTTCTTTTGAAGGGTTACTATCTTCTCTAGAGTAATTTTTTTTTTTCTTGGACCATTTTCATCTTTTTTGTCTATAGGATCTACTTTTATTTCTATGTTATTCTTCATCATAATTTTATTCCCATTTTTCAGATGGACATTTGGTAGAAAAAAAATCCTGCTCTACCATAATTCAAATATTTGAATGGTAGACAACATTTGTATTTGCTAGATCCTCTTTATAGATTTCTCACAAAGTGTGCTTCTTCTACATATAACTCATAGCTAGAATAATCATGAGCTTTGTATCTTATTGTATTCTTTGATTCTTTGAAGGATTATTCCTTCAAAACCGACTTTTCTTTTCTTCTCCTCATTTATATGAAAAAAGGACCCCATACAAATCACATGTCTTTATATTTTCAAGATACTTCATTTATTGAATAGCCTAGACCTTTGCACACATCTTAAGGAGAGTGATGTCAACACCTTTTGCACAACCATTGGTTATTTAACCCCCTAACCAAGTCACTCGGCCTTCACTCAATGAACCTCTAACATATCACGTGCAGTTTATTTTTTTATTTTTTTATTTTTTGGAAAGATGTGAAACCAATTAGAAGTGAGAGTAGCTAATTTAAATTGTGGTTCTTGTTGTATGCACTTCCATGAGAACATCTCACTGATTTGATTATGTTTGCAGTCTATTATAAACCTAATGGGTCATGTGACGCGAGGAACATTAGCTAAATATTATTTTGTGTTTGTAAATTTATTTACATGAAGAAGGACTAGTGGGTCATGTGTAGCCAAGAGCATCAATGGTTATTTTTGTGTGTTTAAGAGGTCAAGTTGTATGATTAACTTCTGAATACATTAATTATCCATACTGCCTTCCTACAAATTGATGGATAGCTAAAGCTAAGTATCTGACATGGAGGTATGTCCATAAAGTGATTCAGTTACTTGACAACTTTTCATGTGGAAGCCTCAACGAGTCAAGTATGTCAATATTGCTAATAATTACAAGTACGTCAATGATGGTCGTAGGCAGTGGTATCTTAAATGGGTTAAGTGGTGAGCTCGAATTTGAGGTAGAGAAAGAGCATAGTCTAGGAGATTTAAAAATGGGTGTAAGTGCTAATGATGACCAGATCAAACAAATACCTGTATTGTAAATTTTGTACTGTAATTTGTGATTTTTGTATTGATCTTTGTAACATAAGTATTAAGGGAGGGTATTAGAATTAACACTTAGAATAGTACAGTTCGTTTGGGCTTGTTGGAGGTTGTTGAAATATTCCCCCAACAACAATCTCCTTGTTTAGAATATATTGCATCTCATATGCACTATATTAGTTTATGCATTTTCTTTTTGAAAAGTAATATACTAATAATTTTTGTGTGGTGTGAAATTTTGTTTTCTTTGTCTTGCTCTTGAACTTCCTTTTTGTCATAGATTTCCATTAGTTAATGGTATTAGGATCCGAAAGCACTAGAACATTAGTAAGTAAAACTTAAAAATCTCCAACATGGCAAAGTCCTAGATCCACTACAAATGACATAATTCCTTTTTGTCGAGATTTGTCAGTAGTTAACGGTAATGGAAAATGGGTTACAATAGCTTTGAAACATCAAGAAATGAGGAAAATCGAGATGGGGTGAAATCCTAGTAGATAAAATTCACTTGATAGGCACATAAGCTTCACCTAAATAAAATTTTTTGTTTTAGTGCTAGTAAGTATAAAGAAGTTTATAGAGTAAATATAAAAAGAGGTTTTATTTATTTACTAAAATGACGGGATTAAACTGAGACATATTTAGCATATTTAAAATGATTATATTAATATTAGGTGATTTTACATATTATTGATAAAATCAATCATTTGTTCATTAGATTTTCTTTGTCCGCACACGACTGAAATGGCGTAGATCCATCTTAACTCTGGATCTATCCAACGCCAAGAGGGATCAAATCTCTTGAGATACAAACTTTTCCTCAAGTTTTGCACTAAAAAAATAGGTTAGCAACTCAAGAGATTTGATCCCTCTCGGTGCTTGGTAGATCCGGAGTTAAGATGGATCTAGCTGATTTTATCACAATTTCATATTGAATAATAAATCGAGAAGTATGATATCAAGATTTACTTGTAATTACATTACCAAAAACGTCCAAATGGCTTCATCCCAATCGATAGGCTTCATTTAATATGCTCCGTCCTACTAGTTCATAAAATGGAAGACAATTAAAGAATTTGCAGTTTTGCAATATTTTTTTCTCATTTTGGCATAAACGTTGGTTTCATCACAATATCACATTTTTGCTACTCCTCCATACCTCAAATCTTGTGTTCGCACATCTCTTGTGGTGCTGCTTCCTCTTTTGTGGTCACCTCGGAGGTTGTCACCCAAATGTTTGACGTCATTAAGCGGAAGTGGTCCATTAGGGACTTTAATTGAACTACCACTGGCCTTCCCATATGTTATCTCAGTTTACGTCTTGAATTATAACAATCGGTTTCGAAACATTGATTTTTTTCCAATGAGTACGTAGATTGCGTCATAGAACGTGAAAATGTTTACCATGGAAGAGAGTTTTTAGTTAATGAATACGTAGATTGCGTCATAGAACGTGAACACGTTTACCATGAGAAACAAGTTTTACTTATTATCACATTTTTCACATAATCACGATTTTCAGCAAATCAAGAATTTAAGTAATGGGTATGATATAATAATTTTATATCTCTTGTTTGACACGGGCTACTCACATTTCCTTATTTTTGGAATCTCATGTTTATGCCCTTGGGATTTTTTTATTTTTATTTTTATTTAACAATTTGGATGGTTTTGAAAATGCTTAAAACTAGGTGTCAACTGAACTGAAAATTTGCAATTCTAATTAGAGTTACGGCTTTTGCTAAACACTTTGAATTGCAAATATGTTTTCTTACTATGCTTGTATGATAAACACTTCATGGAATGACAATCACGCTAAAATGTTATAACTTAATTAGACCTAAAAATAAATGCACCATGAAATCAACCATCGCCATTAATTTTCAAAGAGTAACGTGATATTTAACAAATAAAATGAAAAAGCAGTAATGACCTACTCATTGTGCTATAATTTTGCAGTATTATGTGACAGCCGATCTCCCCTGCATTCGAGTGACGTTGTGATGACAGCCGGTGGGTATTTCATCCACAATCCTCAATTGCTCATCGTCAAAATTCCAGGCTGAAACGTAACAATAGATACTTCGTGCGTCCACATGTGGTAGTCAACATTTCCAACGGAACAAACACTTCAACAGGTTTTGGTGCCTAATTTAAAAATGTACGTGAACAAAATATCACTGTAATAAATGACAAAATTCACATTCCGTAACGCATTGGAAATCAATGGTTGATTTTTTTAAGCTAATTCAGTCTTGAAAATGACTTCATGGGTGGTTGTGTGAAAAAAGACGACACTTAAGGCGTGAATATAACGGATTTTACACCGTGGTCAATGGAGTTAGAAGAGAGCCGCGGCCCAATTTGAGTGAAATTTGGTAGAGAATTTTTGGAACTTTAAACTATTTAGGTTTTTATGGGTCATTATTTTGGTTAATTTTGAGCGAAATTTGGTAGAGAATTTCTGGATTTTTATATTATTTAAATTTTTAAAATCGTATGTTTTAAGGATGTAATTTACAGAAATCCAGTGTTTTTGATTTTTCAGAATATCAAATTAATTTATATATAAAAAATATATTTTAGAGAACTTAAAATTAAATTTAAGATCTTACCAGGTCACGAAATCTCTGAAATGTAAGGAAGTCCAAACTATCTAATGTTCAGAATGCTCGCCGAAGTAAATTTGTCAAACAGATGTCAGATCAAATAGATTTGAAGAGAATTATAAATAAGGAACCGAGTAAAGAAAAAGGAATCCATCCTCCAGAAAAAGAGTACGCTCAGCAGGTGCCGACAATGCAATATAGAAAATGCATCCGTAAACACTATTAGCGACAAACTAATCTGGTCAAGCAGATGTCATATCGAGTACCTTTCATGCTCAGGATGATAGTAACTTCTACGAAGGAAGATGGGAACGAAAAGGGCATCTGGCTTGTCCAATTCCTGTGATTTTATCTTCTTGTTACCATAAGGTCCGTGTGTTGGAAATAATAATCTCAATCACGGCAATAAACACTCTGATAGCAACATATTTGTCAGAAGTATAAGTATTTTTGCAGGTTACATTTCTGTTCGAAGATGGAATAACTGAAGATATCTAGCGAACTATTCGGCAACACAACAAAGAATTTAAGGCATTTAATGTATTTTGGTAAATAGATATGGGTAAGCATATTGTGCACACTCCACAAACACCCTGCGCAATCACTGTCAACACTCAACAATAACAACGTATTAATTATTTGATTTGTCATGTATTAATGTAAAATTGTATGTTGAGATAAATATGTATGTAAAAGTCATTTTGCAAGTTAGACAGAAAGAGAGCCAGACTCTGTTTGGAGAAAATCGTGAAGCAAATTTTGGTGGGAGAAAACAACAGTTAATGTGTTTTATTCCAGGTGAAATGTAAATCACTCTAAACCTTATTTTACTTGGTGAATGAACCGCAATCTCATATGAATGTATTTTCATGAATTATAAATTAATGCTAAGTTTTTATTGTTGCTCCAAACTTACTCTTCTGAGTTTTTTGTTGCAATAACTGAATACTATGTTTTTTAAACCTATGTATAGCTTCCCGAAATCTACCTACGCAAAATCTAGCTAGGAAAAATCAGCTTTGCCAAACTCTCCCCTTTGCCTCTCTGCGTAAATTTTTTTCAACACCATGGAATTGGATGAGTGTACATCAAACAAATTGTTTGATGAAAAATTGTGTACAGTAAGCTTCTATATAAACCCTAATCCAAGCATGTATGTAAATTTTAGTCTCGAAGATGTGGTCTAAGAAATTTGAAATTTGATCTCCAATAGTTTAGTTGTACAACCCTAGACAAAACTATATATTCCTAAGAGTTGCGGTAAGCATGTAAGCTTGATTTCTCCTATGGAAAAGAAAAAGAGTGACTATAAAATCCGAAGGATTCTGGGAGGGTACATTTTGTTGATAGTCGATTGGGGATTGTGCATAACTCGTTATCTGAGCAAAAGCTAATAGCTTAAACACTAAAATCGTGGGCAAAGGGGAAGCTTCACGGGTAAAGGATACAGCCAACGGTAGGGAAACCAGAAATTTACAATATTCGAAGATCAGTCTCCGTGTTCTTGGTGTGCAATATCATAGTTTGTCCCCTTGGAATTTTTGGAGGTACTACACACCTAGGACCTTCTTTACTGGCACATGCGGACACTTAGTTAGAGTATGGGACTACATGTGAGATGTTTTCTGCATGATTTATTCCCTGATTTGCTCCTTCTTTAACTCCACAACTGGCTAGTTCTTCTGCATGATTTACTCCCTGATTTGCTCCTTCTTTAACTCTGCAACTAGCTAGTTCTTTTGCATGATTTACTTCCTAATTTGCTCCTCCTTTCACTCCGTAACTGGCTAGTTCTCTCCGAAACTTGTTGTAGGTGTTGAGTCCTCTCATTGATCACCATTATGGTGCATTAACTTGGGATCTTCACCCAATAATGCTATATCATGAGCATTGTAACCTATTTTCTAATTGAATCATTCTTTTTGTTCTTTCAATTTTCTTTTAGTGTTTTTGCTCTGCAAAGCTGTGTGTTCAACCTTTACTAGCTAGATTCATCTATGTAGGTTTTCTAACACATTTACATGGTATCAAAGCCCACAGGTTGCTAGATAAAAGGCGCACCAGTATTTTATTTTGCAGGTATTACAGCTTGGAGATCGAAGATTGACAAAAAAATGGATTTTCCCAATGCATCGATCCTAACACCGTACAACTATCACAAATGGAAGGACTAAATAGCTCAATACCTTCGTTAGAAAGGGTTGTACAGGATTACCATGGCTACAGAAGTGGAACCCAATTCAGACATAGAGAAATCCAAGTACCTCAACTGCATGGATGAGACCCACAGATTCATATGCATGTGCATCTCCCCAGAGTTGTAGTTTCATCTATCTGCCTGCAAAAGGTAGAGTGGAACTTTTACACAGAAGCTTGAAGATGTGCTTCATGTTCCAAAATTGCAACCGGTGAGGTAAACAATGGATCTAGACTGTATACATTTTCTGAATTTATTGAATCTGAATCCTCCTTATTGCTTACACATGCTGATGATTGTAGTAGGCTTTGGCACGAGAGGTTTGGTCACTTAAATTACAAGTATATGGAGCAACTAAGCAAGCATGAGATGGTGGAAGGCTTGCCAAATATCAGTTTCTCCAAAGGAGTTTGTGAAGGGTGTGTCCTTGGCAAACATCCTAGAGAAAATTTTGACAGCAGCAAGACTCATAGAGCATCCTCTCCTCTAGATCTGATCCATAGTGATCTCATGGGGCATTTTCCTCATCCTTCCATAAAAAAAGCAAGGTATGTGCTTACATTTATTGATGATTTCTCATGGTATACTTGGGTGTATCTTCTTAGGGCCAAATCTAAAGTTTTTGTGCACTTTGAAGATTTCAAAGCACTAGTTGAGACACAGTTAGAGAGAAAGATCAAAGCCCTTCGTACAGACAATTGGGGGGAATATGTTAACAAAACACTTCAAAACCTTTGCCTTGAGTCCGGCATACAGTTGTAGCACATAGTTCCACACACTCCGTAGCAGAATGGAGTTGCTGAGAGAAAGAACTGATCTCTCAAAAAGATGGCTTCCTGCATGCTAAGCCATTGCCTCATAAGCTATGGGCTGAAGCACTTAATTGTGCTAACTTCATCTAGAACAGATCTCCTCATAAGTTTGTCAAGGATCAGACCCCCTTTGAGGCTTGAAGCGGCACTAAACCAGAGGTCACCCACTTTCGTGTTTTCAGCTCCCAAGTATGGGCCAGGATCCCCTCTGAAAAGACGAAAGCTCTTGATCCACACAACATTGAGTGCATCTTTGTTGGATACCCTGATGGTGTGAAGGGATACCAACTCCTGATTTCCTCTACGGACAAGCTCATCATTGAGCGAAGTGTCAAATTTGAGGAAAGTCTCTTGCATGCACCTCAATTACCGCATGTATACACCTTTTATCTACCTCATGTCCGAGACGATGACTCAGTACACTCAGATGTAGATACAAAGCATGCAGATGCCGAGGTAGAACATGTAGATGCAGAGACAGAGTCTTCAGATACAAATCTAGTGCATGCATATGATGATCCACATCCAAGCCCAAATTGGGTTTCCAGCAATGAATCAACTTCCCTTGTCATAAATCAGAGAACAAGGAGCTTACGTGAGATATATGCACAAGGCCACCCAACTGCTAGAAATGGTCTTGTGGGGGATAATTCTGATCCACGAAGGACCAGCTCAGAGTTTATTGAGCCTCCTCCTACCCTCACTACCACTGAACCAACGCCATCCTGACATTGTCATTTAGTTCAGTCTTCTGATCTGCAGTCTTATGCTGAGGCTATTGGGCATCCCTCTTGGGAGTCTGCCATGGAGGAGGAGTATAACTCCCTCCTCGACAACCAGACCTAGGATCTGGTCCCCCTTCCTTCAGGAAGGAAACTTTTCTGATGCAAATGGGTCTACAGGACCAAGAGTCATGCAGATGGGCAAATCACCAGACAGAAAGCTAAGCTAGTAGCCAAAGGCTTCTAGCAAGTGCATGGCATTGATTATGATGATACCTTTGCTCTAGTAGCAAAGATAGATTCCATACGCCTTGCACTTGCCATTGCAACTACCTAGGGGTGGGAAGTACATCAAATGGATGTGAAGAATGCCTTTCTTCACAGAGACCTATCTGAGGAGATCTACATGGAGCAGCCACATGGTTTCATTTAGGATTCATCTTTGGTTTGTAGACTGAAGAAGTCTCTTTACGGCCTTAAGTAGGCCCTGAGAGCTTGGTATGCGAAGATGGATTATTTTCTCTTATCACAAAACTTTGAAAGATGTAAGTTTGATCCGAATGTTTACATGCTTAGGACACATGATTCTCTTCTTATCTTAGTTTTGTATGTGGATAATCTCTTGATCATCGGCAGCTCGGCTTCAGCCATTGCTATAGTCAAGAGGGCCTTGCATGATAGGTTCTTGATGACGAACATGGGTCCATTACACTTCTTTCTTGGTCTTGAGATCAGCTAGGATGCCACAGGCATCAAACTCTCTCAGGCTAAGTATGCACGGATCTCCTCAAGAGATTTCACATGACTGACTGCAAGCCAGCACCGACTCCTTTTCTGTCTGGGGTCCACCTTGAGGATGGAGGTGACACTCCATTAGTTGACAGTACTCTCTACCGACAGCTAGTGGGGAGCTTACTGTACCTCACCCACTCCAGACCAGATCTCTCATATGCAATAGGTGCAGTTTCCAGATACATGTAGGAGTCACATGAGCTACACTGGAATGCTGCCAAGCGCATCCTCTAATATATGCAAGGCACCATCACCTTCGGGATTCACTATGCAACAGGCACTACATTGAATCTCCTTAGCTTCACAGATTCTGG
Source organism: Pinus tabuliformis (assembly GCA_031772625.1). Lineage (NCBI taxonomy): Eukaryota > Viridiplantae > Streptophyta > Pinopsida > Pinales > Pinaceae > Pinus > Pinus tabuliformis. Next base: position 633,466,459 of record CM062817.1, on the reverse strand, counting down.
TTGGGCGGGCGACAACATTGATCGCAAGTCCACCTCAGTTTAGGATCTGGCCCTATCTGTTGCTCGAATAAGAAGCAGGCTACTATTGCTCTCTCTTCAGCTAAGGCCGAGTGCAGAGGAGTAGTCAACATCACCATTCAGGCTTTGTGGCTACAGCACTTCCTCACTAAGTTGGGCATCCTGTTCCACCAGCCCGCTGTCATCTAGTGTGACAACCAGAGCACTCTCAAATTTTGCAGGGATCCAGTACAACGACAGCAGACAAAGCACATAGATATCCATATACACTACATCAGAGACTTAGTACATGATTGGGTCATTGATTTTCAGTTCTGTCCTTCAGAAGAATGGACTGCAGACATCTTCACCAAGACATTCACTGAGCAGAAGTTTCGCTCTCTGCGCGATCGTCTTGGAGTGAAGGACACAGTTGCTTAGCAACTGTCTTTTCTTCCTCCTTTCTTTTGATTACATTATATTTTGAGGGGGGCTTTTTCCCATGAGGTTGTCCCTCTTTCCTTAATTTTAGTACAAGTTGCACTATATTTTAGGTGACCTTTGGCCTTAGTTGCGAGGGCCCATTTTCTATTTTTCCCCATAGTGGTGTTCAGGGGGGGTGTTGGAGGTACTACACACCTAGGACCTTCATTACTGGCACATGCAAACACTTAGTTACAGCATGGGACTACATGCAAGATCCTTTCTGCATGATTTACTCTCTGATTTGCTCCTTCTTTAACTCCACAACTGGCTAGTTCTTCTACATGATTTACTCCCTGATTTTCTCCTTCTTTAACTCCAGAATTGGCTAGTTCTTCTGCATGATTTACTCCGTGATTTGCTCCTCCTTTCACTCCGCAACTAGCTAGTTCTCTCCGGAATTTGTTGTAGGTGTTGAGTTCTCTCATTGATCACCACTATGGTGCATTACCTTGGGATCTTCACCCAATAATGCTATATCATGAGCATTGTAACCTATTTTCTAATTGAATCATTCTTTTTGTTCTTTTGATTTTCTTTTAGTGTTTTTGCTCTGCAAAGTTGTGTGTTCAACATTTACTAGTTAGATTCATCTGTGCAGGTTTTCTAACACATTTACAGAAATCATACCCGAGTCTAACGGACTTGAAAATTTTGATATGTAAGTTACTTGAAATAAATTATGTGAATAGGGTTTATGCAAATTCCAAAAACCCTATCTTTCTCTTTGGTATGGTAAATTCACTATAATGATTTCATTTCAAAATTAAAATTTTGATATGTATAGGGTTTATTCGAATTCTAAAAATCCCATCTTTCTCTTTGGAATGGTAAAGTCCCTATAATGATCTCATTCAAAATTTCGATTCGTAAGTTACTTGTAATAAATTATGTGAATAAAATTTATCAAAGGTCCAATTTGGATTACTGTCTCCAAGTGTAAAATATTTATCAAAGGTCCAATTTGGATTACTGTCTCCAAGTGTACAATAAGGTTTTCTGGATAAATATTATCCTATCCCATGCATGTTAGCTTATCTTACTCCCTATCTCAAATCATAGTTTCAACTCCTTGTTTGACTCCGTGCTTTGGAAATATAGGCAGCTAACAGTGTTAGCCTAGTCCACAATATTTAACCTAGAAAATACTACGGGCTTGTTAAATGACCTTTTCAAGAAAGGACTAACGACCGAGTAGATAATTTGTGGATGATTTTCAATGCCACAACGAATATACAAAAGGCTATGCCGTTCCATCATTGATTAAAAGGGGATTTATGTAATTACCATGTAATTTTATTTATGTCAACATCATGTAAGTTTATTGATATTGAGAAAAGCAAATATTATTTTGAAGGTAATTTTGGGTTGGCATTTTAATATTATAATTGTGAATTGTAGGTGTAATTTCTTGTTTAATGCTTAAATAAGTGGAATTTTGAGATATTGTGTCAAAGAATTAGTTGTTTTTTATTTTCTTTTTGCATTACTTTGATTGATATTATTTAATTAATTTTTTTTATTGTAAAAGGTAATTGATATGTGTTTTTTATTTTCTTTTTGCATTACTTTGATTGATATTATTTAATTAATTTTTTTTATTGTAAAAGGTAATTGATATGTGAAATGTAAATAGTTTAGAAATTAACAAAATATAGTTTAAATATGGGGAAATAGCAAAATCTAAAAATTTACTAGAAATATATAAAAATATCATAGAGGTTCTATGAGGATTTGGAAATCATAAAGTTAACCTTAATTCTAGTTAGCAAAAACACATTAAGAGGGAAAGGGATTTGATTCATAATATGGATAGGAACGTGGAAGAGATATTAACATAATAGGTAGAAATAGACATGTTAAGGAAAAGTTTAAAATAGCATGGTGTTTCATAGCTTTGGACAACTTTGTAATCAACATTTGATGTCTTTTTTCATTATACCTCCACTTAATTCTAAATAGTTAAAAAGTTTAATTGATGTATTTTATTTTCAAATTTGAAAAATAAAGATACAAAATATAAGAAAAATGTAGAGCATCATTTGGTTTTAGTCATTTGTAATTTATAAATTCCCTACCATTATTAACCTACTTTAAATAAATCTTCTATGCAATTATCATGTAAGCTCATGTCACTAGCATGAATGAGCACCCTCTAGTGGTTCCTATGCAATAGTCATGAACTGTCATGTAAATAGTGTGGATAATTCTCTTTCCAAAAGATTTGTATAATGTAAAATATAAAGAACTTCTCAATAGCTAATGTAAAGTGTATCAAATTTGAGGGTCACCACATCATGCAGGGGCGATTAGTTCCCATTGGTTCTGATGATTCAACAATTGATAAGAAACACATTTTAGCATTATTTATCTAGATGACTTATAGAAATATTTGTAAATATTTTTACTTTTAATTAAGTGATGCATTTTTTTTTTATTCTAGATATTTGAGCACAATGAATATTTAAATATTAATGAAGAAGACTTATAAAAAAGCATTTATATTTTCAGTATTAATTGTAAAATTTGATGTTCATACCAACATAATAGTAATATTTTGTACCAGCAATATCTATTTTGAGATATTATAAAAAAAAAAAATTTAATAACCTTAAGAATTACAAAGTGACCATGTTCATGATGGATGAGAACCCCATGTTGATCCATTTGTAACTATAGGTGAGTTTGTATCAAGAGTGAGAGAACCCACTTGAACATGATAGTATCACCGAAGATTATGAAGATTATAAGAGATTGAGGCTTTGATAAGGGTGCGAGGTCCACTCATTATAAAAGGACACAAAATTATTCCTCAAGATCTAAACAAAGAAATATACACAATTTCGTTAGGACATACCACAACCCATTTGTGGCATATGCCTCCATGGCATTGTACTTAGAAGCCCCATAAAAATAACGTATAAATGCTTATTGTTTGAGCAACCAAGTTTGAAAATCAAGAATTGTCAAAATGAGCTTCCAAGGAGGATTGGTTTTGGAAGGAATTATCATTTGGGAAATCAATTGAAATTCGACAAATAATGTCTCCCAATGAATTAGATATTTTCCAGTGGTGAGCTTGATTTCTGTAGAGACGTGCTATAGTATAATTTCTATATCTCTGGATTATTTGATGTCTTATTTTCCTCATCACCCTCGATGTTTACCTATAGCCAGTTGCACTAGCCTGCATGCGCCTAATTCATTGGCTAGCACCTAATTCATTGCCTAAATTGATCATCGTATACATATACTATAGAAAACTCTTTTCCAATTCAACCTCAATATGAAATGTATAAAGGTAATGTATCTAGAGAGTATTAAGCGTTATGAAGGCACATTGCAATAATGGAATTTATAATCAGCGAATGAACCCTATGTGCTAGTTGGAATTATTACTTTTAAGTGGCGTGGATTTAATGAAAATTGGAAATATAGAGAGTATTAAGCGTTATGAAGGCACATTGCAATAATGGAATTTATAATCAGCGAATAAACCCTATGTGCTAGTTGGAATTATTACTTTTAAGTGGCGTGGATTTAATGAAAATTGGAAATATAATTGTAATTTCAATTGATAATTTATATTTTAGCATATATCTATGTATTGAATAAATGGATTATTTGGGAGTTGGATTCTACACCATTAATTTAGAACATGATTTTAGTAAGCTAAGGGTTTGATAGTAAACATGATTTGAAGTTATGAATGACTCAAAAAATAGACATGACAACCTAGTTGGGAATTGATTTTCAGCATGGTGATTTCATTTACTTCTAATAATTTTAATTGTGAATTATTTTAATATATAAATTGTTTGAGTATATAATAATTTATATAATTAGATAAATTTATTTATATATAATAATGTGAAAATTAAGTGATGTGATATCTTAAAAAGATCTAATTTTAATATTTTTAGAATAATTCATTTAGCAAGACCAAATTATATAAATTTATGTGAGTGATAAAGGCCCTATGTTCAATTTCCTCATCTATATGCTATCTCAAAAAGTAGAGGTCATCACAACTATAAATGTAGTGATACCACAACCAAATTATCCTTTAAAAAAAACTAATTTCTTAACATTAAAATAAACAAATATATTAAAATACAACTAATAATTAATATAATTAATATATGATCGAGATGAAAAAATTGTTATCCCCTTATTCAGAATATATAATGCGAAAATTAAAAATATATAATGTAAAACTATAAAACACTTATATTTAGAAAGAGAATGCGTAATTTTTAATTAATTTTCTTAAATAATAAAATTAAGATAAAATTTTATTTATTTATTTTCTTTTTATATTTCATTTTACCACAATAGTTTTTAAAAGTGTGGTGATTTACTTTTGTTCAAATTTTTATTTTTAATATTTTGTTCATGTGAGACTTTGGATTACACCTATCTGTGCGGTAATTAGCTTTTTGTAATTAGGTATGCTGTCCAATCAAATATCCGATATAGTTTTTAATAATAACTAATTTCTTATCTGTCACCAATCTGGGCGAGTCCGGCCATCGGTGATAAAATAGCATAAACTCTTGGGTTAGTAGAATTTGAGTCCTTCGAAGATAAAGTTCGGTGACTTTTGTTGCGATGACATCGGATGATTTTGGATTCTGGTCATCGGAGTGAAGGGAGGACGAAAATTACTGTAAGAAAGTAGGAATCACAGGGTCGGTGGGTTCTGTCCCCATGCCTGAAAATTGGAGAAGCGTGGGCTACATCCTTAGCAGGTTTGCCAATCTCTGTCTGTATTTCTATGTAAAGGCTTGCGACCTGCCGAGTTCCAAAAGCTGACATGAACCCTTGGCGTTCTGAATTGCTCATTGATTAGAAAGGCACCACCAAACTCAAAAACTCACAAAGAAGAACAATTGTTAGGCGCGGCTAAAAATGGGATCGGTAAATGCACAAGCTCAAGGCGCCCCGCTTTCATCCAAACCAAAGATAAGAAAAGGTCTCTGGTCCCCGGAGGAAGACGCGAAACTCATCAATTTTGTCATAAAGAACGACCTTCTGCGTTGCTCCTGGAGCTTTATTGCGAAACAAGCTGGTAAGTGATAACATACCAGCCACTTCTTTTATTTTCAGTTTTGGTCTTTTCTATTCAATTGAACCCCATTAGAATATGGGACAACCTAGGCCAAGTTAAATAACTGCAGTGTTCTCTTAAAAGGGAAATCAATGAATGAAAATGCAAGAATATAATAAGATGACATTAAGACATTATAATCTCGATCTATATTATTGGGAAGTATAAAATAATCAGAGATGCTTGTCCTTTTGAAACCATGTTTATGCCTGTGAGGTCAAGGGTATGTTTTCTATCAGAAATTCCAAGGTTTAATTCGATGCACAAGGAAGGCATGTTATTTTCCTTTTATTCCGCTCACGCTCATTATAACACCCTCGGGCAAGGAATATGAGGACGTGGTAAAAAAATTACATTTTAAAACATAAGAGAAGGGCATTATTTTTCTTTTAATCTCCTCGAGCGAGTCTACTCTTGGTCGAGGAACGTAATTACAGGCAGACATCTTGTTTAATGCCTATTTAAAAAAAAAAACTGACTATTCAGGCGAGAGGGTTGTAAAGAAGCTTATTATAGGGCTTTGCTCTCGGATCATAGAAAAGTTTAGGGTTATATTCTCAGTGGGTTAATTTTTTATCTTTTTTTCAAAAAGAAAATTAATAAATTTCTATTTTTCTTAAAAAAATGACCTAGAATAAATTATTTTATCATATAAATTGCAAAAAAAATTATAGATGTATGTAAGATTATTACAAATTTTAATTTTGAATTATGCATATTAAGAATTACCAAAATTTCTAAACTTTTCCTTTCCCTAAATTTACATACAGGTCTGCAGAGAAACGGAAAGAGTTGCAGGCTTAGATGGATTAACTACTTAAGGCCTGGCCTTAAACACGGTGGGATTTCACTTCAAGAAAAACAATTGATCATACAATTACAGTCCATCCTGGGTAACAGGTTTACGTTCTTTTCTTTTCCAAAATCAGTCAGCTTCTGTTCTCTGATTTCTCTGGTAGAAATTGTTCACTTAAAACATTCCTCTTCTGTTCTCTGATTTCTCTCGTAGAAATTGTTCACGACGGTACATTGACTTGGGAAATTTATGGCATGGACCACACAGGTGGTCTCAAATTGCTGCCTATTTGCCTGGACGTACGGACAACGAGATCAAGAATTATTGGAACTCTTGCATTAAAAAGAATCTGGACATGAAACACAGGTCCCCTCCGACTCCGCGTCCTCCACGCAATCCAACGCCGACAACAAGAACACACAGTAAGCCGATCGTATATGCACATGATGCGCAAAAGTGGTTTCAATCTGGGAAGCTGCTGGACGAGATACATGACGGGTACCATTCATTGAAGGACTCCTTTCATTTAGGGATCAGTGCAGAAAATCAGTATCCTTCTTGTAATGATGTAATCAGTACTTCAAATCCTGACTCTTGCGGTCAGGATTTAAAGTATGAACCAGTAAAGGTGCAAAATAATGTGCTCCCAATTGATCCAGACTCCACGACCAACCAGCTAGTTTCTTATTATCAACACTGGATTGGTTCTACTTATACTCAAACTATTGAGGGCTTCTCTCAACCCTTTTTATTTCCAAGTCTGCAAACATCAAGAGGAGATCAAGTAATAAACTTCTGCACTACATTGTCACCTCATGAAAATCCTGGCTCTGTCCATAAAACTCTACGGTATACGGACACTATGCCCGCTCTGGATGACATAAGCGACTCATCGAAATGGAACATTCAAAATGAGGTCGATATCATCGACTATTCTTTGCTCACTGCACCCTCTGGATTAACTCCGTGGAACACGAGTCATTATTGTTTAAACTCAACTGGTTTGACTGAATCTGTTTATGGAGGAGCTTATACTACTAAAGAAGTGGAGGATTGCGTGGGCTTACATGAGAAGGCATCCCATCAGTCATGCCCGCCACTTCAATGCCGCTGGTCATTCACGGAACCTGCAATTTAATGGCGCATCGAAATTGATAAGATGTTTTAACATTGCTTGATAGCAAGAATCTCTAAATTTTATGAGGGTCAAGGTCGCTTGATAGCAAGAATCGGTAAATTTTAAACCCGATGAAGTCGATGCTGTAGAAATATGGTATATTAATATTCAATAATCTATTTTTTTAATGGGAATTATTGTAAAATAAAGTTATATTTTTATTTATTCGTTTTTTTCATTACATTTGCTCATAATATCTAGTATCCTAACCAAATATTTTATAATTTATCCTAACCAAATATTATATTTTATAATTTATCCTAACCAAATATTTTATAATTTATCCTCTGACATTAAGATATATAGGAATGTGTATTTAAACTAGTATAGATCTACGATGTTTTGACGATGAACCACACTTGTTTGGAAATGGGTGGAAAAATGAATTTTGATCTTATTATCGCTGAAAACTTCCCTCAAAAATAGGAATTTGTATTTAAACTAACATAGATCTATTTTTTTGCATGGGTGAGACTAAACGACCTAAAGAGATGCAAATTTATTTTAGAGTGAAAAAATACAATGTGTAATATTTCATTGTTTAAATTGTATTCTTGAATAATATATATTTTTAAGTACATCAATATTAATTCATATTAAAATATTTTATTCATAACCTACATTGGATATTTTACTATATATAACACTGAAATATTTTCTTTTAACATTTTTTTATATATAGATATATATATGAAGTTGACACTCACATGACTTAGTTAACAAAGATCTTCAAATAATTTATCTAAATATGGTGTTAAAATATTTTTTAAAAGCTTAAGGTTTAACCATATCACTCACATGTTTTTTTCACTTCTAATTGATCTACATGAAATTATATTAGGTCATATGGATGACTGATTAAACATTCATAGCATATTCTTTTATCTAAACTTTTTATAGATGACATTGTTTTTCTACATAAAGAATATTCTATTTTTATTTTAAGAGGGACACATATTAACTCCAACTTGAGCATTGTAGAGACGTTTACACTGGGCTATAGAATGAGGCTATCCACTCAATAAGCCTCTCCAACTAGAATTTGTCCACCGTCATTAAGATCTATATAGGAAATTTTAAGTTTGTATTCATTATACATTTTTAGACATTTTTTATAAAATATAGGGTTTGTGATTAATCTTAAAATTATTTTTAGAGTTATTCTTGAATATTTATAATAACTATATTACTAGGAAGTTTAATATAGTGACATTTTGTGGAGGCTAATTATAGATATCTTAGTACAAGTGGGAAAATTTCTAGCTTGAGATTTGTTACAATTTTGGAGATATAGTCTATGAAATATAGGGTTTGTATGTAATCTTAAAAACAATGTTAAACTAGTGGTATTGAATGTTACTTATAGCTCATTTTATGTAAAATTTTCTAGTAAAAAATTATGGAGTTTAAGTACAAATATTTTAGTGGTGGTCAAAATTATACATTCTAGCTCCCTATATTTTAATGCATATAGTGTGTGGAATTAGGCTTTGTAGCTAACCTTGAAATCAAATTTTAAAAAGTTGTCATAGATAAAAAATTTGGACTCAAAAGGGTTCAAATTTTAGATACATATGTATCAAAATAAAGGTTAGATATTCTTGCATTCTTTGAATTAGGGTTTGTAGTGTATAACTTACATTTGGTACAAATTTTGATTGGAAGATATACAACAATACTAATATATCCAAAAAATGAACGTTAATTCATGAATTGGGTCATAATAGTGTCAACCTCTACCTTGCAAAATTTGTTTTTTTTTGTTATTTTAAGGTATTTTTTTGGGGTTAGCAAGCTCATGTTTATTTTTTTTAGAGATGTGTTATGATGTCTTTATATAACATATTTATCTATATTTCAATAGTTAATAATGTTGTGAGGAAATAACACATGTAAGAACTACAAAAATCTCTCTAACCAATATTAGTACCCCTTCAAGTAGGACTACATCAAATAGTACCTATATATCAAATATTAATTCCAAGTACCTTTTCATATATAGAAATTTCCCTAGGTATACCATAAACCAACTTTAAATAAGCTAATTGGTTATCTTGTTAATATATTACATTGAGAATATCAGCGAAGGATACCATCCTATCATACCTTATTAGTCGATTTGTATGGCTAAGGAAATTATTAATCCTCCTTAGTTAATTCCTTGAGATATTAGCCTAGGTATTATTGTTTAATGAACATATATAGCAAAGATATGTAGTACCCAACACTTCATTGTCCTTAAGACCTAGTAGCTTATCATAGCTCTAAGGGGTTCTAACAATATTACTTCACCAGTCAAACCTCTAGAATGCCCATTCATGACTCATGAGGAAAATGAAGAGCTACAAAGCAAACTATACAAATTGGATAACCAAATTAACAAACTTAATTATATGTCAGTGACAAAGAAAGATTTCATAAATACACAAATAGAAATAGAATGAAATGTGGGAAATATGATAGAATAGTTGGAAAGAAAGATGGATGAGCATGTGGAAGAAATGGAGAAGAAGATGGAACAATTGGAACATAATGTCACACAAGTGCCAGATGAGATGATCCCTAGATTTGATATTGTGACTTGACGTACTTACGAAAATAAAGGTAGTGTCCACGTTGAATAAATTTCCAATAATAAGAAATCATTAGGTGAATTTACATCTAATAATGGAGTTACTTATAGATGTTCTCCAAAAGGTATAAACCTATCGAGAGTTTAACTAAATAAATTTGACTAGAAAAAGGTCTTTACCTAGATGAACCAAATAGAGCAACATCTTGAATTACATATTTTAGATGATAACTAAAGGATTTGCATATTGACTTTGTGCATTGATACTAAACCCTATCAATGGTATTAATGGGTAGTTAAAATAAAGCTTCATTATTATAAATACAAGTGGGATTTATTAATAAGAGACTTAAAAGTGCATAATATAAGAAATTTTGGGAACAATGTTACTCTTGTCAATTGGAAAAAGTCAAGAAAATAGTTGATATTGAAGACTATAATTTATAAGTTCAATTATTAGCCACAAGCGTTCATAACATAAGTGGTGACTATTTGTCGCAAGATTACATGGGTGGATTCAAAAAAGACATTAAGCACAATATTTTATTAAAACATACTAAATATATTATGGAAGCTATGTAATTTTCACATTATATTGAAGCTGGGAATAAGGCTACACATGAGTATATAATTGGAGTATATGTAGGAGGCATAGATTGTTTTAGGGCTGATAAGTGAATATCGGCTCAACCTACTTGAATATCACATAAGGAAATGGATGAAAGAAGAGAAAAAAGACTATTCATGGGTTGTAACAATAAATGTTGAAAAGGGAATAAATGTCAAGAAACAAAAATTTTCACCTTGAAGAATGAAAGAATAATTAATACTTTTGATAAATGAAATTATTATAATAAATTAATGAAAGTAAACTATGCAACAAAAGTATATGTATGGATCAAATCTGAGTATAAAGGGAAAGGTTAGGATGGAGATCATATCAAATCAACTGAGAAATTTATGGAGATATTCATTTAGATATTGTGGAGATAGTTATAGATATGGTTGAACTAGTGAGCCATATTGGAACTCCTGTTATATGCACCTCAATGTTATATGATGAGGGCTCATGTATGGTATTGATGTGAGTAAGAAAGTGATTTATTATTGTAAATGAATACAATTTTATCATTAATATAATATTGATTTTCTATGTACATATTTTTGTGTGTAAATATAGTTTCCTTGTTTTTGCCTGGATGCTCAATTTGTAGTTAGGTTCTTATTCTTCTTATCATACATCCTATAGAGAAATTTATGTTGTGTATGGTTATGTATGTACTGACATTATGTGCTATTGAAATGGATGTCCTCACTTACAATTTCCTAGGAATAACTTTGCATGTTGTGCAAATTGACTTCTCATTTACTTTCTTTGTGAGGTAACTAGAGATGAGGATTTGGAGCTGAGAAAATACAGGTCATGTAGCTATGTGGAGTTTCCTAGAAAAGTGTGGAGATGCATGGAACTATGTGGAGTTGTGAAGAACCGTTGTTAAGCTATGTGGAGGTGTGTGGAGTTGTGTCGAATCTCAGGAGCATACGAACATATATGAGAAATCCTATAAGGACTTGGGAGTCTTCTCAAAAACTCATGCCTATGTTAATTTTTTTAAGACATCAATGTGTTCTATCATGCATGACCCAACATACACATTAATAATTATAGACACAAGGACGATGATCTCTTAGACTTAGTGGAATGTCACAATTTGAATAACATTATAAAGTTATCGTCGAATTCTATACTGTGTAGGCCAATTTCTCTTTCTTTCTTTTTTCTTTGCGACTAGTGAGAAAATTACCAACATTGTCTCAATATTTTGTAGGACATTTGTAATGTGAAATTTTAGGAAACACCTCATTCCATTCAAAATTCAAGAATTTCTTGGGTCACATGTGGTATTTTTAGGCTACACATGCTATTTGTGAAAGAATCACAAATAGAATAGTTTTAGATGTATGAAGTTGTCCTTATACTAATAGAATAAGTGTAGTGGCCAAAAGTGATAAAAACTACCATGGATCTCATCATAGTTAAGTTGCGATAAGTCAATGCAAAACAATCATCCCATCTGAAGAAGAAAATTGATATAAAGATGCAAGATCTCAAAGAATGGTGGTAATTGGTTGACTTCCATGCAAGAGCATGCTAGAATATTATTGTGAATTCAACTTAATTGGGCTAAGCAGAAGTTCTTACAAACAATCTTATGATCGTTGGCACCACAGAACAATTAAAAAAAATGTGACAACACAAGTCAGAGGAGTGAATCGACACCAATTTCCCACTAGAAATGTATAATGTTAATTTTGGAAAGATAGTTTAAGTTTATGGAAAACCTAAAATAATGTACATCGAAAGGTGGCTTTATTATATGCCGAGAGAGAAAAAAGAGAGTTAGATTTATGGTTCATATATTGATTTGAATGGGTTAAGTTTTTAAAGAGTAATGGCCACCAATGTCTAGGTATTAAATAGTTTTCTTAGTAGTTATCTTCATATGGGTGAATGGTTAAATGGCAATTTTCAAAATAGTTTTTTGAATATTTTCATTCATGATTTAAAGTAAAGTGTCTATGTTGAGCTAATTTTAAGAGTGGGTTAGTAATAGTTGATGAGTTCTTTGTAACTTAAGTCAAAGTTAGAGAGTCAAATTCAATGAATGGCATTAAAGCTATGTAAAAGTTTCTTTTTGAGAACAATGTTTCAAGTATTGGTGTACTAGAATACTTTGGGTGCATTATCAATGGTGTTCAACACTTAAATATAATTATTGGTTTTTGAAGTTATGGAGCATTATTAGTTGTATTTGACACCTTAATTCGAATAATTAGTATATTTAAAATGGTTAAAGGGGGGAAATGCTACAAATTGCTAACCATGAAATTTAAGTACTACAATAAGGTCTTGATGATGCTTCGCAAGAAATAGACAAATTACATATTTAAAATAATTTGATAATGGATTAAGTTATCGAATTTAGTTTACAGGATAATGAACTTTCATAAATATTTTATTCTTGCTACCCAACACATCGACACATTAGAAGAAAAGTTGAAATGACAAAATTAATTTGTAGCTAATAAGAAATAATGATAAAAAAACAAATTGCTAAAGCTAATACAACCAGAACTATTAATCAATTGAATATATTATTAGAACTTGAAATTAAAGTAAAAAAAATGCAATAAGAAAAAAGTAAAGTATTATGGAATCTGTGATGCAAATGACATAATTCATAAGATTTATAGTTTTGTTTTAATCTGTTGTTAGAATACCATTAACAATATTGATGTGCATGTCTCCCTTGTTTTGAGTTTGTAAAAAATGAAATTGATGATGTTTCTAAGCATGATTACCTTATTGAAGACAATGAACTAAGTTGTTTTGATAAGAACATAAAATAGATCTAAAATTTTGTTTAAAATCGGTTTTGATGAAAAGGGTTGAGGGGAAACGGTATCGAGAGTCCCATACAAATATATGTAAGGGAAAAAAATGAAAGTCCTAGTTAAGAAGGTCAAACCGGCACTGAAACAATCATGTTTGTGAATGAAGAAACATTTGAATGAATTCCAAGTTGCAATGCAACAAATCAAGTGAAGAAAAAGGAAGATACTGAGGCAATTTTCATTCAAAAGGTCATTTATAAGGTAAATGTTGGAATGTATATCCTTACCATGTTTGTAGTATTACCTAGGTTGATCATCACGATTTTTGGAATAAAAAAATATCAAAATATCACACATATAAGTACATTGTACGTGGATAGATGAGAATGGATTATACAAAGTCATTATTATGTTGAAAGGATTTCACATGATGATGTATTCACTGCTACAAAAAATACTTCAATACAAAAGATGATGATTTAGTTACTCGTCCAAAAAGTATCAGACATTAAGAAGTTAAACATGTTTATGTCGTTTCTTTGAGTCATGACCAAGATTTCTCTTTCAGTCCCACAATTGGATGTTGCAGATCACATCAGTTAACTTGTACATTTTGGCTGTCGGTGTTAAAAATACTTAAAATATTGGCTAAATTTCGTTTTTCGAAAGATCGATGTTGAGGTTACATTGGATCCAGGACTAATGAATTTGACTGCCCATGGCATGAACGAATGGAGTAGTACAAAATGCCTGAAAATGAAGATTAACAATAATACGAATTCAAATCACGGAGTTGGGGTTTTTTTTTTTTTTTTTTTCTATTATTATGTACGGACGATTGAAAATTGGAGAATGGTGGGTTCCATCGCTATGTAAGTTTGCCAATCTCTCGTCTTTGTTTGTGTTTAATATTCTTCGACGACCAGACACCAATACCTGACCGTCATTGGCAACCTACCTTGAGCAATGGCTGCAGATTGCGCCACGAACGGACTAGCACAGAAAGGTAATCCGCAGGGGAACGAAAAATGAGGTGCAAAGAAAGACAGGGACAAGGGGCTCTCTCTTCCCCGTCAAAGATAAGGAAAGTGAGGACTCTTTAAGTGTGATTTTTTAAGATTTTTTAAGAGTATTTCCCAAATTTTTTTATCAAAATCAGTCAAATAAATTTGTAGGAGTAGGCAGAATGGATAACGAGTAGATAGGAATGGATAAGAAAACTGATTTTAAAAGGACAACCCGACTTGCTAAATTCAATGTTCTAAACGACCAATTTTGCAATCTTTTTCGAATCCTATCAACTAGAGTTTGCCAATTCTTTATACGCATTGAATTAATGTCTAACTGAATGCCTAAATACCTGGTGGGTAATTCACCCTGTCGGAAGCCGAGCACACGAGTTAAATGGGCCTTAACAGCTTCAGGTGCGTTAAAAATAAAAGTACAAGATTTATCGTTGTTTACCGCCATACCTGAAGCGCTCATAAAAACTTCTAAGACATGCTTGAAGCCCCTTACCTCTCTGAGCGATGCTTCTCCAAACAGCATCAAGTCATCAACAAACTGCTGATGTGTTATGATGAGGTTGTCTCCCCATAAGCGAATGCCTTTGATTCTTCCTACCCTGACCTCCTTCTTAAGTTTCCTGCTTAATCCTTCCATAGCCAGGATGAACAGAAACGGCGAGATAGGGTCGCCCTGTCTGATACCCCTTGTGGCATTAAACGGATCTGAAGGTATCCCATTAATCAATATGGAGAAATTCGGAGTGGAGACCAGGTTAATGATCCAAGCTATCCATCTGTGGTCAAACCCAAAAGCTTCGAGGACTGCTCTTAGATAATCCCAATTCAAACGATCATATGCTTTAGATAAATCCAGCTTCATGAGCATCCCTGGTCTCTTCCTCTGTTTTAAAGAATGTATCACCTCCTGGGAGACCACAATTCCATCCAAAATTTGCCTCCCCTCCACAAACCCAGTCTGCTCAGGCGCAATCAATGTGGGTAGAAGAGGTTTCAACCTTTTCGCTATCACTGTAGATATAATCTTATAAATTACGTTACACAGGGCTATGGGCCTGAAACCCTGTGGTTCATCCGATGTTGTGTTCTTAGGGATCAAAGTGAAGAAAGTTGAGTTTAGACCTGACCATACTTGCTGTCGGAGTCTTGATTCCTCCACCACTGCCAGGATGTCTGGGCCTATAAATTTCCAACTTGCCTGGAAGAATTCAATGGTATAGCCATCTGGACCCGGAGCCTTATTTTTAGGCATGTTCATCACGACTTCTTCTACCTCTTCCATAGTAACTGCCCGCATTAATGCCATATTTTGGTCTGGTGTAACAGTTCTTGGTATGTCTCTACATATATTATTAATAGCCTCCCTTCTATCCCTTTGAGTTTCCGTGAGTACCCCCCGAAAATAATCCACTAAAGTCTTTTCAATACCAACCTGCTCCACCTCTCTTTCTCCCGCAGCATTCTTAATAGAAAAGATCCTATTCCGCTGCCTATGTTGAATCATGGCTTGATGAAAAAATTTGGTATTCCGTTCACCTGCTCTTAACCATCGGACCCTTGATTTTTGGCGCCATAAAATCTCCTCCTGTTTACGACGTTCCTCTAACTGGCTTATTAGACATCCTTCCTCTCTACTGGTAGCTTCATCTCTGCCTTCCAATATTATTTTTTGCTGTAAAATCTCCATGGCGCCTTCCAACCTCTGCTTAGCCTCATGAATATTCCCAAATTCTTTTCGATTCCATTCTTTGATTCGCTGTTTGAGTTCCTTAAGCTTCAGCTGAACTGTATGCATACTTCCGTTGCCTCGACTAGTGCATTGACTCCACCAGGTTTCCATTTGTTGAACAAATTGGGGATCCCGCAACCAAAAGGATTCAAAACGAAAAGGCTTTCTCCCTTTTATCTTCTTTATGTCTACCTCCAACCGAATGGGCCAGTGATCTGAGCCGATGCTAGGGAGAATTGTAGCTTCAATGAAGACATCCCTATTTAAAATTTGCTCTGATAATAAGAAGCGATCCAGTCGAGAGGCAATTTGGTGCTGTCCTCCACGCCGGTTATTCCAGGTATGTACACCATTGGTTGTATGTATGTCCACTAATCTTAACTCCCTGATCAAATCGTTAAACTCCTCCATAAGTGAATCTTCTCTCCTAACCCCTCCTCTCTTCTCACCTAAATGCCGAATGAGATTGAAATCCCCCCCAATCATCCAAGGAATATGCGGAAGAAGATTCCTCATAGTATGGAGGTGCCTCAAGAACGCCTGCCTGTCTCGATGAATGTGAGGCCCATAAACCCCCGTAAACAAAATCCTTTCCCCCATCCCGACTAACCGAAACACACCTGAAAGAATTCGAGGAAGAGAATACCAATGTTCGAAAATTACCTCCTCTGGGTTCCACAAAACGGCCAATCCCCCTGCTGTCACTATTGCATCTAGAGCCATAACCTCATAGCCGATTTTCATTTTCTTAACAATTTCTTCCAGCTGTTGACTTTCCATTTTCGTTTCCTGGAGTACCAGAATACTTGGCTTATCTTTCTTTACGCGTTCCTTCAAATATCGCTGCTTCCCTTGACTATTAAGTCCCCGTATATTCCAGCTTAATACAATCATTTAAAATTTTCGAGGGTTTGGTAAAAATACCTCGGACAGAGGTATCACCTTTCCAGAGTTTACCAGATTCTCGCCCACTGCTTGAATGGATTCATTCAACGTGCGTCGCCCTTTCTTCCGACCGAGCTTACCTTGACTATCCCCTTCCTGAGTGTCGTGTACCAGCCGCGAGTCTAAACAACCAGCCGTCTTCTCCTTGTACCGTTGAAAGGTTTCCTTATATAATTGTTTCTCATTCTCTGGAATGAACCTTTCATCCAGTTTTTTCCACTCAGTAAGCAACTTCTTTAGGATGAATTCTTCCTCAATACCCGCTGCCTTTATAACTTCCTGCCCCTCCTGAGTTGGAGCTATATGCTTATCATCTCGAGCTTCGTCCTCGCCTTCCGGTTCCCGACTTGGGCTTCGACTTTTCCTCTTGCCATCCTTGATAATTTCCATCGGCGCAGTCACGTTGCTCTCCGGGTCCTGTACAATTAGGTTGGTGTCCTTACCCTGAGTGCCTTCGGCGACTTGTGTTTGAAGAATAGTATACTGATTGTGACTTTCAGGGATGGTATTTCGGGCCGGGGTGTGGACGTTAAGATTCCCAGGAGGTGGTCTCCTTTTCCTCTGCACCTCTTGAAACCCCGATGCTTCCCCAATTCTCCCTTCACGTGGTTGAGCACCGTCAGGCGTATCCTTTGTCGCCATTGGTTCATGACTTTGTGGGTTGGCATTCACCGGCTGTTCAGTACTCTGTGGGCAATCCCTGGCAAGGTGACCGTAAACATGACAGCGTCGACAGCGAAATGGTATATGCTCATAATCAATAGGCTGCTGCCAAATTTCATCCTGATACTCAAGCTCAATAAAGTCTGGTAAAGGAGCTGAGATGTCCATATACACACAAATCCTTGCGTACGATGTATATTTACCCCTCTTTGTGGTCTCAGCCACCTTAACAAAGGAGCCAATTGAATTCCCAATTCCTTCTAATATTTCTGGATCCCAAAATTCATCTGGTAACCCAAAGAGACGAACCCAGAGCGGGGCAGCCTTGATTTGCTCGGCCTCCGGATTATACCTGTCTTCCCAATACCGTATAAACAATCCCGCATTATTCATGAAATAGGGACCCTCTTCAAACACCGCGGCCTTGTCCTGTAAATTGGAAAAAATGACTGTAAAGAACCCCTTAGCACCCAATTTGAGATCAATGTGGCCTCGCGGTTTCCATCGCTGTTGGATCCATCTCAGGAGATCCCATTCAGAAGGCCAATACCCTATGAATTTACAAATCAACGCATGGTCGCGCATATAACAACGATAATCCTCCAACTTGTGATGCGGGGTTGTCCTTTTAAAATCAGTTTTGTTATCCATTCCTATCTACTCATTATCCATTCTGCCTGCTCCTAAGGGAGTTTTCTGTAAATTAAGGGAAATCTTCGGTAAATTTCTCTGGGAGGGACCGAATCAGCAAAGAAAATGGACATTGGTCTCATGGCAACAAGTAATTAGGAGGAAAGAGGAGGGCGGCCTTGGTCTCAGGGATTTGGAGTTGGTCAATAAGGTTTTAGGGGCGAAGTTATGGTGGCGATGGGTGCAGGGGGGTATGGATATCTGGAAAAGAATCTGGACTCACAAATACAATATGCCACGCTCAGTGGCAGGCCGCCTCCGGGTAGAAGAAACTCCACGAGGGTCGCACATCTGGGAGCTCGCAAGAAATAACAAAACTCTGGTTCGGGACTTTGCTTTCTGGGAAGTCCGTGATGGCAATTTAGCGCGGTTTTGGACAGATGGTTGGCAACAACGGGAAAAGCTGGAGAGACATCCAATTCTACATGACCTTCAAGTTGGGGCGCAGCTGGAAGGACTGGAATATGTTAAGGATTACTGGCGCCAGGCAGGGCTGAATGAAGTGTGGCGAGTCTGGAAGAGACCTCCTGAATGGAATGCGAGAATAAATCTGGAGATTCAACAAATGTATATCAGAGAATTAGATTCGCGAAAAATTAGGATCCGCCCAGGCACTGATATCCTACGCTGGGGGAAAGCACCGCAAGGTATGTTCACAGTTAAAGAGGCTTATTACTGGTTAACAAAGGAGGATGCAATGGCTGACCCAACGCCTTGGAAAAAGCTCTGGGATGCTAAATGGTGGCCTAAAGTTACAATTTTTGCATGGTTGGTGTGTCGAGGTAGGATCTTGACGTGGGATAATCTCCAGAAACGAGGCATGATTGGTCCCTCCTGGTGTTCTTTGTGTAACAAGGAATTTGAGACACAGGAACACTTGTTGAATCGCTGTTTGTATATCCAAAGTCTGTGGGAAGAAATTCGGGTTCTCTTCGGTTATTTGCATAGGGACCCTGATAGTCTTAGGGGTACCATTTTACAATGGGGAGCGGGGCATTTTAATAGCAAACTTGTCAGGCGGCTCTGGAGTCTATCGCTGGGTTTTGTAATTTGGGAGGTGTGGAAAGAATGAAATCGTCGAATTTTCCAGGGTCGCAGCTGCTGTGAGGCAGGAATATGGGAGGTGGTATGCCGGTCGCTGAAGGAAACAGTCCTCTCCGAATCTTGGGGAGAGGAGGAATGGAAATTAAATGTGGAAGAGCAGCGAATACTAACCAAATTGAACATAGATTTTACGATGTTATATCCCAACACTGATAGGCGTCATCAACAAAGTATGCAGAGCCCTAATTATTTTCGCCTCCCAGGCGATAATCAAATCAAACTGTCCTTCGATGGTGCATCAAAGGGCAACCCTGGGGAGGCAGGATGGGGTGGGATTTTCCGCGATAGTAGAGGGAGTTCGCGTTGGGCATATGCAGAATGGGGTGGGGAGATGTCCAATAATGAGGCGTAGCTCTGGGGGGCTTATCATGGCATTCGCATTGCGGTAAGGAATGGCTACCGAAACCTGGTTATAGAAGGCGATTCCCAAATCATCATTGAAATGCTCAGGAAACTACAGAGGGGTAAAACATGGGACCATGTAGCCAAGAGCTGGAGGGTTGCTGCCATTATCCAGGATATTGAAGGCCAGATGAGGCAGATTGATTATATAACACTCACCCATGTACTGCGGCGTGGCAATAGGGTGGCAGATTATCTAGCCAATTGGGCAAGTGGCGAATCGGCTCGGGTGTTGGATGGTAGCTGGGGTGTGTTACAGGAGGATCCACGGTGGGCTGAGTTGGCGGCCATCTTACGACAGGATAATGATGAGGCGATCGGGCGCGACAGGACTGTTTAGCTACCTTCCAATAATGATTCAGAGGTGTAGGGAATGGCATAATAATGAACACAGCGGTGGGATCATGTACGAAGCAGTTAAAATTCCCATTTGGCAGAACGATTTAATGAAGACATGGGACGAATTGCCCATCCCAAGGCTGACTGCAGAGCGGGTATTGTGGTTGGAGTGCGGTGGCATCGGGAGGCATCGGGAGGCCAACTCAACAACGTGAGGGAGGTTCGGTGCTTCTGTTGCAACAGCGTATGGTGGAATTTGGTCTGCCGAAAAGAAGAATTGGGCAATTGCTGTCTACGAGTATGGCTGCAGTCCGCAACGAGGGTAGGCGAACGCGCAGTCAGGGGGTGATTCTGGAGAAGCAAGGGAAACATGCGGCTGAGGAAACTTTGCGATCCATTTCTGTCGACATCTCTGATGAGTCGGATGACCAGGCAAGAGATATCAGCGAGAATTATGCAGAGGAGACGCTAAGGCCGACCTCGGGAGGCAAGGTAGGCAAATGGATGAGGCACTCTGGCTCAGTGGGCGCCAGAGACGATGATGTTGCGGAGGATGATGGCAATCCAGAGGAAGATTACGACGAGGAGGTTCATGGAAGCCGCGGTCGAGGTCGAGGCCGAAGGGGTCGCGGTGGTGCACGAGGTCGTGGTCAGAACCGAGCTCGCAACGATTTGTATGAGGAAGGTTGCAGTACCGGGGTTCCTGGAAGGAGGTGAGGCAAGAAGGACATGCGACGGAAATTGCAGGAAGCCGAGAATGCTTATGTGCAGGAAACCCATCCCAATGTTCGGCGGATTATCGACCACCTAGAGGAAGAGGCGCTGCAGGACCAATCGGACCCTGACATGGCAGACTGGGAGCATTATCTTCCCGACCCGGGCCACACCAGAGGGAGGATGTCCCTTTACAAACAGTCTCTGCATGTTTATTGGGGTATGAAGCGTTTGCTCGCCAAGTCAATGGAACAAGTAGCAACGGAAATGGTGGAGCTTGCCCAAGAGAACCTAAAAAAAGAACTGAAGAATCTACAAATAACTCTCATGATGCAGGACAGGAAGATGGACAAGCTGGTCCAGATGCTCAAAGATGGTGGCATGGTTAAGACAGAACCTGATATCCAGCCAGAGGCCATGAAGCAGTAGCTTATGGAGGTTCTTATATGACTCTTTTTGTATTTTTGCTATCTTAGAGGGCTTAGAATCAAGTTAAGTAAACCCAGTTTCTCTTTACAGCTTTGCATAGTATGTTGTTAGGTAGAATAGCAGGTTCTTAATTCTCGTTAGACAATCTGAACATTTACTTCTTTTGGATGGGGATTATATATTTTTGAAGGCCACCTGGTTTCCCTTCTGGGCGGGTGGCGCCATGTATATGTACATAGTTTTCTTATTCTTATAGTAATAGAATCATATCTCAGCTTACAAAAAAAAAATTTGTAGCTAAATTTTGATTTGTGTGGTTTATATTGGATTTTTTTATTTATATATAAATTCAACATCCTCAAAAACTCTTAAACCATTTTAATTATGACAATTTTACCTATCAAATTTGTGACTTCAATAAATCCCTACAAAATTCTAAACCAATTAAATTAAATTTTTTTCCATAAAATAAAACTTAAACACTACTGGTAAGAAAAAAAAAATAAAAAAAATCTCTGGTCACCTCAGGAAGATGATAAACTCATGAATTATGCGGCTAAGAACGGTCTTCTGGCCTGCTCCTGGAGCGATGTTTCCCAACAGGCTGCTAATTAATGGAGAACCCAGCTCCACTTTAATCTTAATTTTAGTCAAGTATATCTTAATTTATTTAATTCAACCCTATATTGTAATGCTGCAAACCAGGCTCATTTGGACAAGCGTGTTTTGTAAGAATATAAAAATTAATGCAATGCAATAATGGTAGCGTACCGTAGATGCATCTTAATATGGATTTAACTTGTGGATTTCTTAAGTGTCTGTGTTCTTCTTAACAAATTCAAGGTTTCGTTAGTTAACGGACTCAGAAATCCATGTTTAAATCTATGCTACATCAAAATAATAGGCGTTTTAAAATTTTCTTTCCCTTACGATGTGTAAGGACAGGAGGTCACGAAGACTACAAAGTGCTTATCTGAGGTTAAAATCTAAGCCATATTAACAAATAAAAAGCTTATTATTTCTCTTTAATCTTCCTTAGACATTCCTTGTTTACAATTTGTCACAGAGGGCTTAGAGCTGATAATTATGATATGGCCATGAATACATACAGGTCTGCAGAGCTGCGGAAAGAGCTGCAGGGTGAGATAGACTAACTACTTACGGCCTCGAGTAAGAGCAGTTGATCGTGCACTTTCACTCCATCTTATGTCACAGGTTTTCTCATTTCATATATTTTGGGAAAAATGTTAAAATAAGCTAATTATTTCTTCATAACAAGCTGGTTAAAATTAGAGAGTGATTTAAGTTAACTGAGTGTTGAGTCATAGTCGAACTTATAGTGTGTGGTTGCATGTCTAGTTTGGAAAATGTTAAATAACATTCACATGGTTCATTGTAATTATCAAGTTTTCTGTGATCAATAGAAGAGCGGCATCTCGTGTGTTTTGTGTGAATGTTCATTATAATTATCAAGTTTTGTGTGATCAATAGAAGAGTCGCAGCTCGTTTGTTTTGTGTGAATTTTGTGTTTAAGCTTCTCTGCCTTCCTAACAAATTGGTATCAGAGTTGAGGGAGGATCACTAGATCTTTGTAGAGCTAGTAAGGAGAGCCAAGAAAAGAAGGCAGTTGTTTTTTTTTTCTTTTTAAATTGCCTCGCAAATTTGTCAATCCCTGCACAAATTTGGCACTTAAATTAGTAAAAAAACCGCCCAAATTTCATTTAACTACTATTTTGCGAAATATCGGATCAACAAAGATCAACAACAAACACCTCAGTGATTGCACTATCCAAGAATAGTGTGTTTTATCAAAAGAGCAAGCATATTGATACTAGATATCACTTTAGTAGAGAACTTGTGAACAGTGGAGAAGTTCACTTGAAGCCCTATAAATCTAGTGATCAATTGACTAATATATTTACAAAGTCATTAGCAAAAGATGTGTTTGAGTGTCATAGAATAAACTTGGGTGTTAAGGCATGTTTGGAGCCAATTTTAGGTAAGCCTTATAATTAAGGGGTTGTTAAAATAAGCTAATTACTCCCTCATGAGGAGTTGGCTAAAATTAGAGAGTCAGTTAACTAAGAGTTGGGTAAATTGGAGTTAATTCATAGTAAACTTATGGTGTCTGGTTGCATCTCAAGTTGTGTGGTTGTATAAGTTATTTTAGGCGAGTTGCTAGTTGAAAAAGGTTAAATACCTTTCACTAGGTTCATTGTAATTATCAAGTTTTGTGTGATCAATAAAAAAACCCAACTTATATGTTTTG
This sequence comes from Pinus tabuliformis, assembly GCA_031772625.1. Lineage (NCBI taxonomy): Eukaryota > Viridiplantae > Streptophyta > Pinopsida > Pinales > Pinaceae > Pinus > Pinus tabuliformis. The sequence goes on along the minus strand of CM062817.1, from coordinate 633,442,619 downwards.
TGTGAATTTTGTGTTTAAACTTCTCTACCTTTCTAACACAAAATAAATATACATGTACCATTGCGTTTTTATTTTTTCATTTTTCTTTTATGTTTTCTTATCTTCAACACTCGGCTGAAAAAGAGTCATGATAGCACCGTGATGAGGAAAAGTCACGGTGGCGATCTAGAAGCTTCAGATATTTTGTATTTTGTAATAAAAAACTTTTCTTTCTTGGAATTTTGAAACAATTACTGTCAAAGATCAAATGTTCTAAAGCTAATCATGAACTTCCTTGATATTGTTGATCACCTTTTGGACTCTCAATTCTCTGATTTCTGATATAGTGAATATTCACTGAGTCCCAACTCTTCGGAGAATTAACACAAATAACGACGCAGGTTGTCTCAATTTGCTGCCCATTTCCCTGGACGTAGAGATAATGAGTTCAAGAACTTTAGAAGAGGCTCAACCTGAAACATAGTCTTCCCACTACCGAAGACAATTCCGAGTCTGAGAATGCTTATACGTCGACCCATTCCGCCCAGCCGTTGGACGTCATGCCTAAACGGTACCAGTCGCTTGTTGAGATCTTTAATATAGTGACCAACCCAGAAATTCAGTATTCTTGTGGCCAGGATGTATTTGATTTAGAGTACGAACCAGTACACGGGCATAATAATTTGTTTCCACCAACCAAGAACTATATAAATTCTTGTTCTCACCTCTGGAATGATTACACTTGTACTCTGCTCAATGAGAGCCTTCTTCAAGGTTTTGCATTTCCATGTATGCTAGCGGAAGGCCATACTTATAAATCAACATGCGATCAATTAATAGACTCGTAGACTACGTTGCCGTATCATGATGCGCCTGGCTCTCCCAGTAACGTCCCTGATTGTAACATCGCCATCCCTGATGTTGTTGACATCAGCGATACATTGAATGGAACAATTGAAAATCATGGCGAGTTCATTCATTTTTCCTATGACATCATGATCGACCATTCATAGTTCACACCATCCAGAACGTTTTCCTTCTACTAGTGACCGTGACCGTTTTTAGATAGAGAACGCCGAAGCAAGAGCGACTCTCATCAATTTTCATGATATATCTTTTTAAAAATAAAAGTTTGAAATTTCAAAATGTATGAAGAGCCACTCTCATCAATTTTCATCATATATCTTTTTAAAAATAAAAGTTTGAAATTTCGAAGTGTATGAATTAATTTTAAAGTGTGATATAAGAGTATTTATAATTTCAGAATAATTTTATAGCTCAATGTGAAGGGAATATGTAAGTATATTTGTGTTTAATTTGGAGTTAACCCCTGTTTTTCTTAAAATAAAAATGGAATATTCTCTACACAAAAAAGTAATGTCAACTATAATGAAAAAATAAATATACTGTTGAATATGTAATTTCAACGCAGACGTACATCGCCAAAAACCGTTCAGCAAACCCGCCTGAAATTTCTCGGACCATTTTCCGGCAAAGGTATTTTCCGTATTTTTGAGCCCGATACAATATGGTGCAGACGCGTGGCTCTCCCCATACGTAAGCAAGTCTGACATTCTCGAGTGCTATCGTTCAGACAAGTAAGGCCTCTCGATATTCTCCTCCGCCGTTGGATATACTCCATCGATCTCCGCCGTCCATCGTTCCAATCTGCGTACAAGTTTGCATTAAAGGCTTAGCGTGGAGTAAAATCAAGTTTCGTTGACCATATTTTTTTAATGCATTGTCATAGGTGTAGGTAATGCATTTAGTTTTCTTATACGGCATATTAATATACATAAAAAACGTGTTATTTTTTTTGTTGGGGCGTTGACCATTGAGTAATGAAAATATAACAAGTGAAATGTGCTCTATGTTGTTGTGTTGTTGCACATGGGAGGTATGTAAGCGCGAAGCAGCGAAAGAGCAGAGGGCAGCGAAAAACGATGTATTAATTTAGCACAGCAGTGCATAAAGGAAAAGCAGTGGAGCGTATGTATTTTTTTTGTGTTGATCTTTGTTGATTTTTGCAAGAAGGAAATGCACAGCAGTGCGGGGAGTGAAGCAGACATATAATGTTTTTTTTGAGCTGCATATGTAATATTTTTTTTACAGCAGTATGTGTAAATTTTTATTACACCAGTAAATGTAAAAGGGGTTTTACAGCAGTAAACCCAGCACAGTAAATTCTCAAGTGGAGACAGAGTTCTGTTGAATGTATTTTTTTTGGGTAAATCCCTTTCAGCAAAGAGGATGAAGTTTGTATCAGACATTTTGTTTTAATGAATAGAAATGTTTTATGGTGGTGCAATACTCTGTTCTCAGTAAAAAAAAATTAAACTTCCCTGTGCACAAAAAGATCCTGGAAAGGTAGAAACAGAGCATTGCCTCTGTGGAGTTTATTTTGTTTGTTTTTGGGATTTTCTCAGAAAAATCCCCAACAGTGGTATCAGAGCAGGCTTAGGCTCTTTGAAGGTGACAAAGAAGCTGAAGGGAGGAGTCTTTTGTTGCAGCAGTAGATCTTCTCCAGCAGAGTGAAGGCTCAGTCAAGAAAATACTCAGGTATTTCACAAAGTTTTTTTATGTGTTGCTGAAGAAGCAGTCAGTTGTTTTAAAATACACAGTCAAGAAATTGAAGCATAACTAAAGATGCAAGGAATGGCCAGCACAAGCACTGGTATGGGTATGTTTAACACCCAGCTCCCACAGTTTAATGGGAAAAACTATGACTATTGGGCAATAACCATGACAGCCTTGTTTGCCTCTCAAGATTTATGGGAAATAGTTGAAGATAGTTTTGAAGAACCAGCAGATGAAGATGAGTTCAATGCATTAACTCAGGGAGTGACAGATCTCCTGAAGAGCAATAGGAAGAAGGATTCAAAAGCCCGTATGTTGTTGTATCTAGCAGTAGACCAGAGTGTGTTTCCAAGGTTAGCAGCAGTTAAGACATCCAATGAAGCATGGCAAACCCTGAAGACAGCCTATCAAGGCATGGAGAGAGTGAAGACAACAAAACTACAATTGCTGAGGAAGGATTTTGAGAATCTAAACATGAAGGAGTCAGATAATATTGACTCATTCTTCACACATGTGATTGGTCTGATCACACAGATGAGGACTCATGGAGAAACCATTGAAGAAAGGAGGATTGTGGAGAAAATATTGAGGGTCGTACCCTCAAAGTTTGATGCGATTGTCACCACCATAGAGGAGACAAAGGATCTCTCAAACTTTTCAGTTGATGAGTTTCATGCATCACTGATAACACATGAGCAGAGGTTGAGTAGAAATGAAAACTCATCTATAGAGCAAGCCTTTAAGACCCAGATGTCCTTTGGAAGAGGAAGAGGTCAAGGCAGAGGAAACAAGAGAGGAAGAGGTAGAAGTCAAAACAGAGGTGGAAGGAACAACACAGCAAATGCTCAAGGAAGAGGCAACAATCCAAATCAGAACCAAGGCCAAGGCAGCAGCCAACAAAGAGGACAACATCATGCTCAAGGACAAAGGTATGAAAAATCCAATGTCCAATGCTATTATTGTAAAAAATATGGGCATTATGCCAGTGAATGTAGGAAGAAGCAGCATGATATGAGTGATAGACAAAATGCAAATGTCACTAGAGAAAACAACAGTCAAGATAATGTGTTGTTAGCTTGTAACATGGTTGAAACAAACAGTGAAGACATATGGTTTTTAGACTCAGGTTGCAGCAACCATATGACAGGAAACATAGCCCTCTTTTCTGCCCTAGATAAAAATATGAAATCAGAAGTCACACTAGGAACTGATAGAAAAATTTCTGTTATGGGAAAATGAGAGGTAAAAATATTTACAAAGCAAGGAGAAAGGAAAACCATAGCAGATGTCTACTATGTCCCTGGAATGAGATGTAACCTCTTGAGTATTGGACAACTTGTCCATAAGGGGTATAATGTTTTCTTTAAGAATGATGTATGCACCATCATGGATATAGCACCCAGCAAAAGATGCATTGCTGAGGTAAAAATGACAAGGAACAGGATGTTCCCTCTCAGGATCAGGGCAGATTTGAAAAACAAAGGAGAAATTGCAGCAGTTACCCAAGAGGCTTTCCAAAGCGTGCCAAAGGATGAAAATTGGTTGTGGCACTTGAGATTTGGACATCTCAATTTTGGAGGTCTAAATTTGTTGAGTAGGAAAGGAATGGTAAGAAGACTACCATTGATAGAGAAACCGGACAGCCTTTGTGAAGGTTGCATTTTGGGAAAACAACACAGAGAAAGTTTTCCATCAGGTAAAAGCATAAGGGCAAAGGCACCCTTAGAAATCATCCACTCAGATTTATGTGGACCGATGCAAGCTCCATCATTAGCAGGCAGCCAATATTTCCTAACATTCATTGATGACTTTACAAGAAAAACTTGAGTATATTTTCCTAAAAACAAAAGTGAAGTGTTTGAGAAATTCCAAAATTTCAAGGCATTTGTGGAAAACCAAAGCGGGCTGCACATTAAAGTTTTGAGAACTGATAGAGGAGGTGAGTATATCTCCAAGGAGTTTCTACGTTTTTGTAGAGAAAATGGAATTCACAAACAGTTTACAACTAGGTACACCCCACAACAAAATGGAGTTGCTGAAATGAAGAACAGGACCATCATGGATATGGTGAAGAGCATGTTGAAGGCAAAGCATTTGCCAAATGATTATTGGGCTGAAGCTGTAAATTGTGCAGTGTATATTTTGAACAGGTGTCCTACAAAAGTAGTGTTGAACAAAGTGCCGGAAGAAGCATGGAGTGGGAGAAAGCAAGGAGTCACCCACATGAGAGTTTTTGGATGTGTGGCTTATGCACACATTCTAGATCAGCTAAGGAGGAAGTTGGACATCAAAGGGGAGAAATGCATCTTCATTGGATACAGTGAGGAATCCAAAGCCTACAGGTTGTATATCCCATCTACCAAGAAGTTTTTCGTCAGCAGAGATGTTCAATTCATTGAAGAGGAAGCTTGGGATGGAAGCATAGAGAAAACAGTCAATGTTAAAAACTGTTTGTCTCATGATGAAGATGACGAGGAGGTGGTTGAAATGCATCCCCAAACAGCAGCGCCAACACAAGGACAGCAAGGGACACCATTGAGGATAAATGAAAGTGCTTCTCCAAGCACACCACAAGGAGGAAATTCAAGTGCATCATCAAGCACTTGCACACCAAATGAAAGAGGTAAGAAGTTTAGGAATTTAAGTGACATTTATGATGAAGGAATGAATTCCTTGTTTGCCTTGTATTGTCATGTTGATGATCCTATTCATTTCGAAGATGCAATTAAAGATAAGAAATGGATAGAAGCTATGGATGAGGAGATGAATGCCATAGAGAGAAACAAAACATGGGATTTGGTTGAGCTACCAAAAGGTAAAGAAGTCATTGGAGTTAAATGGGTCTACAAGACCAAAAGCAATGCTGAAGGCAAGATAGAAAGACACAAGGCAAGGCTGGTTGTCAAGGGGTACAAGCAGCAATATGGGAGAGATTATGAGGAGACTTTCGCCCCGGTTGCAGGAATGGAAACCGTGAGAGCAGTGTTGTCCATAGCAGCTCAAAACAAATGGAAAGTCTACCAAATGGACGTGAAGTCAGCATTCCTAAATGGAGTGTTAAAAGAAGAGGTGTACATTGAACAGTCTCTCGGCTATGAGAAGAAAGGTGAAGAGTACAAAGTGTGCAAATTGAAGAAAGCTCTTTATGGGCTGAAGCAAACACTAAGAGCATGGTACAGCAGGATAGATTCCTATCTATTGGATAATGAATTTGACAAGTGTGAAGGAGAACCCACCGTCTACATCAAAGAAAAAGATGGTAAAATTTTAATTGTTGTCTTATATGTTGATGATGTTATTTTCACAGGTAATGATGATCAGCTCATTGAGAATTTTAAATCAGTCATGAAAGAGGAATTTGAAATGACTGACATGGGTTTCTTGAGATACTTCTTAGGCATAGAAGTAGATCAAAATGAAAAATGAATTTTTATCTCACAAGCTAGATATGTAAATCAAGTATTGAGCAGATTTAACATGCATGAATGCAAGGCAGCGATCACTCCCACAGTAATGGGATTAAAACTCAGCAGAGAGGACAGCAACAAGGATTTTGATCCTAGTTTGTACAAGAGTATTGTTGGCAGCCTTATGTATTTAACAGCAACTAGGCCTGACATTATGTATGCTGTTAGTTTAATTTCCAGATTCATGGAGAGGCCAAAGGAGGTACATTGGCAGGCAGCAAAAAGAATTTTAAGGTATGTCAAAGGTACCAAAAGGTTTGGAATTTTATATACTACTTCAGAATGTTCAAATTTGGTTGGATACACTGATAGTGATTGGGCTGGAAGTGTAGATGATCGGAAAAGCACTTCCGGTTATGTTTTTCATATGGGTTCAGGAGCCATTTCATGGGCTTCTAAGAAGCAATCCATTGTAGCATTGTCTACAGCAGAGGCTGAATATGTGGCAGCTACAGCAGCAGCATGTCAAGCAGTTTGGATGAGAAGAATGTTGAGAAGTTTAGGCCAAGAGCAGGCAAAAGCGACAGTGATTTTTTGTGACAATAGCTCAGTTATTGCATTGTCAAAGAATTCAGTGTTTCATAAGAGAACGAAACACATTGATACAAGGTTTCACTACATCAGAGAATTGATGAACAATGGAGAAATTGTCTTAGAACATTGCAGGACTCAAGAACAGGTAGCAGACATCTTGACAAAGCCACTGGATCAGAAGAGCTTTGAATTTTTGAGAAAGTGTCTCGGTATGACCGAATGTCCAACAGTTGAAATTAAAGGGGAGTGTTGAATATGTAATTTCAACGCAGACGTACATCGCCAGAAACCGTTCAGCAAACCCGCCTGAAATTTCTCAGACCATTTTCCGGCAAAGGTATTTTCCGTATTTTTGAGCCCGATACAATATGGTGCAGACACGTGGCTCTCTCCATACGTAAGCAAGTCTGACATTCTCAGGTGCTATCGTTCAGACAAGTAAGGCTTCCCGATATTCTCCTCCACCGTTGGATATACTCCATCGATCTCCGTCGTCCATCGTTCCAACCTGCGTACAAGTTTGCATTAAAGGCTTAGCGTGGAGTAAAATCAAGTTTCGTTGACCATATTTTTTTAATGCATTGTCATAGGTGTAGGTAATGCATTTAGTTTTCTTATACGGCATATTAATATACATAAAAAACGTGTTATTTTTTTTGTTGGGGCGTTGACCATTGAGTAATGAAAATATAACAAGTGAAATGTGCTCTATGTTGTTGTGTTGTTGCACATGGGAGATATGTAAGCGCGAAGCAGCGAAAGAGCAGAGGGCAGCGAAAAACGATGTATTAATTTAGCACAGCAGTGCATAAAGGAAAAGCAGTGGAGCGTATGTATTTTTTTGTGTTGATCTTTGTTGATTTTTGCAAGGAGGAAATGCACAGCAGTGCGGGGAGTGAAGCAGACATATAATGTTTTTTTTGAGCTGCATATGTAATATTTTTTTTACAGCAGTATGTGTAAATTTTTATTACACCAGTAAATGTAAAAGGGGTTTTACAGCAGTAAACCCAGCACAGTAAATTCTCAGGTGGAGACAGAGTTCTGTTGAATGTATTTTTTTTGGGTAAATCCCTCTCAGCAAAGAGAATGAAGTTTGTATCAGACATTTTGTTTTAATGAATAGAAATGTTTTATGGTGGTGCAATACTCTGTTCTCAGTAAAAAAAAATTAAGCTTCCCTGTGCACAAAAAGATCCTGGAAAGGTAGAAACAGAGCATTGCCTTTGTGGAGTTTATTTTGTTTGTTTTGGGATTTTCTCAGAAAAATCCCCAACATATACTATGCACGTTTAAGTGGTTGTCCATTTCATTTAACATAATTTCTATAATTTCATGTAAAATAATTATAGGTGAAAAAAAGACATGAGTAAGATGTTAAAAAAGTAATGTCAATTATAATGAAAAAAATGAATATACTATGCATGTTTAACTAGTTAGTCCATATGACCTAATATAATTTCTATAATTTCATATAAAATAATCTAAAGTGAAAAAAAAAACATGAACAAGATGTTTAAGCTTTATACTTTTCAAAACTATTTTAATTATTTATTTAAATAAATTATATGACGATCTTTGTTAACCAATTAAATATCAATTTCATAATTTATATATACAAAAAAAATTATTTTAATATTATATAATAAAATATCAAATATAAACTATAAATAAAATATTTCAATATGAATTAATATTAATATACACTTCAAATTATATATCATTAAAAAAACATACAATTTAAAAAATAAAAAATTACATATTTTTCTTTTCACTCTAAAATACATTATCACCTTAAAAAAAAATTTATTTATTTATATATACTGGTCCTAACAAAAGAAAACCATTTATAATATATTATTTAATGAAAATTAAAACGAGATTTAGATGGGATAGGGTAATATTTCTCCCAATCGAATCGGCGACATCACACCCAATTGAAATCAGTAAATGCATTTACCTTTGCGTTTTCCTTTCTAGCATGGAATAGTGACAGTGAAATAATTTAGATAAAGAAATCTAACTCGAAAAGTTGTATATTCTATTCAGTAGGAAGAGTTGCTCAGAAAGTTATGGAAATTTCAGTGATATTTCCAGAAAATCGGGTAAGGATTTTTGTAAATTTAAATTATAGTTGTTAAATTTCAAAATTTTAGCTGCTTTAAACGTTTTTTATGGGGCTGAATCCATTTCCACCATCAAAACAAGATTCAAACACTGCTCTACAAGATTTTTTGAATTTTTTTTACCCGGAGTCGGACCGCTTTTAACCGTCCAAGCAATTCCTCTACTCGTTAGATGACTCCATCAATAACAGTCGGACAGTTCACGTTTGAATCCACATGCATAAATTATTAAAACAGTTAGCTTCTTCCATCATAACGATCATTTCAGTATCTTCACTTTCGGATGTGTAGGGTTGATGGAACTGAAATGTAGGTCATCCGTTTATTTCAATCATAACGGTTGCTTTCATAAGTCTTCGCTTTCTATTATCTTTGATGTCATAAGTCATCTACGCATTAATTATTTATTTGCCTTTCATAAGTCTTCGTTTTCTATTGTCTTTGATGTCATAAGTCCATCTATTAATTATTTATTTGCCTTCACAATTTTCACCGACTTAGCACAAGATTCTATGAGATCTTAGTTCTCACGGTGATCCGTGGTGCACGATGACATTTTACGAGGGCGCCTAATAGGACAACGGTAAAATCCTTGGTGCAAGGGCATCAACGTGACTTATTTTTGTTTTCATAAGACAACCTTACTAAAATTTAATAAAAAATTATGTTTTATTTATAACACTATATTTTTTGGAGTTGTCTATCGAGGCAGAGGAATTGTCTGAACAGCTAAAAGTGGCTAGAATTCGGGCAAAAAATTTCAAAAAATCTTGTAGATCGTGTTTTTGATGGGGGAAATGGATTCAACACCATCAAAAACGTCTAGGACACCTAAAATTTTGAAGTTTAACAACTATAACTTGGATTTACAAAAATCCTTGCCGGATTTTCTTTAAATATGACCGAAATTTCCATAACTTTCTCGGCAACTCCTCCGCCTCGTTAGACTAGCGATATCTTTTTCCAATTGAAACGTAAACTTATAATAATTCTAGCCTCCCATCGAGCCTACACTCAAATCAATTGGCTTTCTCCTTCCACCTACGATTGCTCAATCTTGAGTCAATGTATGTAAGCTGGAATTCGGAGTTAGAAGTTCAAGTTTTTTTGAGTCCTAATGTAATAACATTAGTATGTGCACTTGAGTGATCGAGGATAAGGTTCTTTGGGTGGTGTTGTGAAGGCGGAATGATATCGCAACATTTGTAATGTTGGAAGTCATGTTTTGGGTACAGAGTTCGAGATAGGGGAGGCGTGATAACAAAAATAGGCCACCAAACGAGCACATGCAAGAGAGGCAAGCAAGTGAGGTGTGCAAGACGAGTGATCAGGCGAGCGAATGTGAGATGAGCACACAAGAGGAATGAGGCAGCTCGGGTGAGACGAAGTGGAACAATGGTTGTCACGCCCCCAAGTTGGTCGCACTTCCAAGGGTGACGTGTGGCATGGACAAGGTTCATTGCAAACCAACAACTACTACTTCCGGAGTACGCCTTACACAATTTTTATCTTAAATTTGGCTTCTTTGTTAATTAAGTAATTTTCGGAATCCATAACAATTCAAGTGCAGTGAAAGCCAGCAAGAGACCAAATTGTGACACAATGTTCAATAATTAAACATTTGTTAATCTTGCAATATTTGACAATAATTTTACAAGTACGAGAGGCTTGTTGGAATTTCTGATAATTCTAAACAAAACTGAAAAATAGAACAATACTCTCTTTTAACACAGTGGAAATAAAAATCATTTGCGGAATACGGTGTTTTAGCAACGTGGAAACTGGTGTTTCAGCAACGTAGTTTTGTCAGTTGCTGTTTGCAATGTAATAGCATTGGTGTTTCAGCAACGCTGAAACTGGCGTATCAACAACACTCTGTTTTGACGTCAAGACTATTTTCTGCGTACGGTGTAACAACAACGTGCAACTATTTTTTGCTTACGGTGTAACAGCAACGTGAAAAAAAAAAACTTCTATTTATAAACAGTAAACCAACTGATACAAATTCGTCTTCCTCACATAGAGGGATTTTCACAAAAGATTATGCTGAAGAGCATCTTCCTCTTGACAGAGGGATTACAACAGGAACGCTTCAGTTCCACAAACCGATTTTTCACTATCTGAAAATTACAGTTTCAGCACTGCTGTGCGTTACAAGAAAAACTCTCTATCATTCTTCTAACCTAAAACAAAACTGTTGTTCATTACGTTTATATGTAAAAACATATTTGGCTTTAAACAATAAGATAATAAAAATATCTTCTAAAGCTTATCTGCGTTATTCAATGTAGCAAGCGGTGATGCCTTTTGAAGAAATGAAGTCGGCTGTTGCAGGGGAATTTAATGCTGAAAATTTAATGCACATAAATGTGGAAAATATCAAGCACGACTTTGAGGCATCCAACAATCTGGAATATCTACAGCAAATCAGATTTCTGTTCAGCTGTTTATGTTGTAGTTGGAATTAAATTCTAACACTCCCCCTTAATTTCAACTGCTGGGTTTTTCTGCATACCCAGACATTTCCTGAAATGATCAAAACTTTTCTTTCCCAATGGTTTTGTCAAGATGTCAACTAGCTGATCCTCTGTTCTGCAGTTCTGCAAAACAATCTCACCATTGTTAACCAATTCACGTATGAAGTGAAATTTGGTGTCTATGTGCTTTGTCCTTTTATGAAAAACAGAGTTTTTAGACAATGCTATTGCTGAGCTATTGTCATAGTAAATGGTTGTGCCATTGTCTTGTTCATGACACAAATCTCTGAGAACTCTTCTCAGCCACATTGCTTGGCATGCTGCTGCTGTTGCTGCCACATACTCTGCCTCTGCTGTTGACAAAGACACAACTGGTTGCTTCTTGGAAGCCCATGAGATGGCTCCCGAACCCATATGAAACACATACCCCGATGTGCTTTTCCTATCATCAACACTTCCAGCCCAATCATTGTCAGTGTAACCTGTCAACATGAAACTTTCAGAAGAGGAGTATAAAATACCAAACCCCTTCGTTCCATTTACATACCTTAGAATCCTCTTGGCTGCCTACCAATGAGTCTCTTTCGGTCTTTCCATAAATCTGGAGATTAAACTCACAGCGTGCATAATGTCCGGCCTAGTTGCAGTCAAGTACATAAGGCTACCAACTATGCTCTTGTACAATTTTGGATCAAAATCCTTGCTGCTGTCTTCTTTGGTCAATTTCAACCCCATTACATTTGGAGTCATAGCTGCCTTGCTGTTCTGCATGTTAAATCTCTTCAACACTGCTTCTACATATTTAACTTGAGAAATGAAAACACCATTTTCACTTTGGTTTACTTCAATTCCAAGAAAATATCTTGAGAAGCCCAAGTCAGTCATTTCAAATTCACTTTTCATGACTGCTTTAAAGTCAGCAATGAGAGAAGCATCATTGCTAGTAAAAATCAAATCATCTACATATAAAACAACAATAAGAATCTTATCGTCATTCTCCTTTATGTAGAGTGTGGGTTCACCATCACACTTATCAAACCCATTCTCAATCAGATAAGCATCTATTCTGCTGTACCATGCTCTTGGAGCTTGCTTCAGCCCATAAAGAGCCTTCTTCAATTTGCAGACTTTATGCTCTTGGCCTTCAACTTCATAGCCTGGAGGTTGTTCAACATAACCTCTTCTTTTAACACTCCATTCAGGAATGCAGATTTAACATCCATCTGATAAATCTTCCATTTGTGTTGTGCTGCAATAGACAACACTTTTCTGACTGTTTCCATCCTTGCTACTGGTGCAAAGGTTTCATCATAGTCTCTGCCTTGTTGCTGCTTGTAGCCTTTCACAACAAGTCTTGCTTTGTGCCTGTCAATCTTGCCTTCAGCATTGCTTTTGGTCTTACAGACCCACTTAACTCCAATGGCATCTTTTCCTTCAGGGAGGTCCACTAACTCCCATGTTTTACTCTTCTCAATTGCACCAATTTCTTCATTCATTGCTTCAATCCATTTATCTTCATTTACAACATCTTCAAAATGAACTGGGTCATCAACGTGACAATACAAAGCAAATAATGAATTCAGACTGGTATTTTTACTTACCTCTCCTTGTTCATAAATCTCATTCAGATTTTTGAATCTTGGTATTCTTGGTGTGCTTGGAGTTCCATCCAAACTTGAGGGTATTTCTAATCCCTGTGGTGTGCTTGGAGAAGCACTTCCTTGACTTCTCAAGGCTGTTCGAATTCCAGCTTGTGGTGTGGTTTGTTGTACTTGCTGTGGTGGAGGAGGAGCCACCAAGGAAGGATTATTTGCTGCTATCCCTTCCTTTTCTTCTTGTTCGTGAGACACAATTGTCTTCACATTCACTGTCTTCTCTAAGCTTCCATCCCAAGCTTCATCTTCAATGAACTGCACATCTATGCTTACTATTAATTTCTTGGTGGATGGATTATAGAGCTTGTATGCTTTTGACTCATCACAATAGCCAATAAAGAAACACTTCTCCCCCTTACTGTCAAGCTTCTTCCTTAGCTGATCCGGTACATGTGCATATGATACACAACCGAATACTCTCATGTGAGTGACCGTTTGCTTTTGACCACTCCATGCTTCTTCTGGTATTTTGTTCATGACAGCTTTAGTTGGACATCTATTCAAGATGTAAACTGTGCAAATGACAGCTTCTGCCCAATACTCATGCGACAAGTGTTTTGCCTTCAGCATACTTCTGACCATGTCAAGAATGTTCCTATTCTTCCTTTCGGAAACACCGTTTTGCTGAGGTGTATACCTCGTGGTGAACTGCTTTTGTATGCCATTCTCTCTGCAAAAACGCACAAAGTCTTTGGAGATGTACTCTCCTCCTCTATCTATTCTGAGCACTTTGATATAATGCCCACACTGCTTCTCAACAAGTGTTTTGAAGTGGCGGAATTTCTCAAACACTTCACTCTTCTGTTTCAGCATATACACCCATGTCCTTCTGGTGTAATCATCAATAAAAGTTAAAACATATTTATTTCCAGCAAATGATGGTATTTGCATCGGTCCACACACATCAGAGTGAACAATTTCCAAGGGTGCTTTTGCCCTTATACTCTTTCCTGCTGGAAAGCTTTCTTTGTGTTGCTTGCCCAAGATGCAGCCTTCACAAAGGCTGTCCGGTTTCTCGATCAATGGCAATCCCTTTACCATTCCCTTTCTGTGCAACAGATTCAAGCCTCCGAAATTGAGATGTCCAAATCTCAAGTGCCACAACCAATTCTCATCTTTCACTTGTTCTTGAAAGACTACTTGTGTAACAGCTGCAATAGTTCTTCCTTCCTTCAAATCTGCCCTGAGTTTGAGAGGAAACATTCTATTGCTGGTCATCTGCACCTGTGCAATGATCTTTTTACTTAGAGGTATGTCTCTGATTGTACACATATCATCTTTGAAGAACACATTGTAACCTTTGTTAATGAGCTGTCCAATGCTCAAAAGATTACATTTCAGACCAGGTACATAGTATACCTCTGGCACAATCATCTGTTCTCCATTTCTTGCTCGAATACTGACTCTGCCCTTACCCTTGACAGATATCTTACTATCAGTTCCTGTTGTTACCTCAGATTTCACATTTTCATCCAGATTGGCAAACATTTCAATATTTCTAGTCATGTGATTACTACAACCTGAGTCTAAGAACCAAAAATCTTCTTGTTTGTCTTGTGCAATGTTACATGCTAACAGCACAATATTTGGATTCTTATCTTCTTCATTTGCAAAATTAACATTCTTCCTACTATTCATGTCATTTTGTTTTTTACTACATTCATTTGCGTAGTGCCCATATTTCTTACAATAATGACATTGGACTTGGGATTTGTCATACCTTTGTCCATGAGCTTGTTGTTTGCTTGAACGTTCATTTTGGTTCTGATTGCAGCTCCTTCCGCTTGTGCTTGCAGGATTATTTCTACCTTTGTTTTGGCTTCTTCCACAACCTCTGTTATTTGCTCTGCCTTGACCTTTTCTTTGGCCAAAAGACATCTGAGTCTTGAATGCTTGCTCAAAAGAGGAATTTGTTCCTCTACTCAATCTGTGTTCATGAGACAAAAGAGAAGCACTCAGTTCATCTACTGTGAACTGTGAGAGATCCTTTGTTTCTTCTATTGCTACCACAACAGCTTCAAACCTTGAGGGTAAACATCTCAAGATCTTCTCTACAATCCTTCTTTCTTCAAGAATCTCACCATGAGATCTTATCTGGGTTATCAACCCAATAACCTGAGTGAAGAATGAATCTATTGTATCAGATTCCTTCATGCTGAGTGTTTCAAAGTCTCTCCTCAACATCTGCAACTTTGCAGTCTTCACCTTCTCCATGCCTTAATAGGCAATTTTGAGAATATCCCATGCCTCCTTGGATTTTGTTGCTGCTGTAATCCGTGGAAAAACACTTTCATGTACTGATTGGAAGAGAAAAAAGAGAGCTTTGGCATCCTTCTTCCTATCGCTCTTCAACTGGTCTCTTTCTGCTACTATTAAAGCAGCCAATGTTGTTGCATCTGTAGGTTCAGCATAGCCAGTTTCAACCAGCTCCCATATTCCTTGAGAAGCAAACAATGCTTTCATTGTTTTGGACCAATAACTGTGATTTTTCCCATTAAACTGTGGCAGTTGGGAATTTGTCAAACCAGTTCCAGCATCTGCCATCTTAACCTGTATAAATAAAGAAGAGATACTGACTGTATAAATAAAAACAAGAAAAAACTTTCTCTGCTGGAGAAAATCTGCTCAATAAGCTTCTTACAGCTCCTACAGTGAAAAAACAAACTCTGTTTTTTGACTCACTGAGCGCCTAGACCAGCTCTGATACCATGTTGGAATTTCTGATAATTATAAACAAAACTGAAAAACAGAACAATACTCTCTTTTAACACAGCGGAAATAAAAATCGTTTTCGGAATACGGTGTTTTAGCAACGCGGAAACTGGTGTTTCAGCAACGCAGTTTTTTCAGTTGCTATTTGCAGTGTAACAGCATCGGTGTTTCAGCAACGCTGAAACTGGTGTATCAGCAACACTCTGTTTTGACGTCAAGACTATTTTCTGCTTACGGTGTAATAGCAACGTGAAAAAAAAAAACTTCTATTTATAAACAGTAAACCAACTGATACAAATTCGTCTTCCTCACATAGAGGGATTTTCACAAAAGATTATGCTGAAGAGCATCTTCCTCTTGACAGAGGGATTACAACAGGAACGCTTCAGTTCCACAAACCGATTTTTTTCACTATCTGAAAATTACAGTTTCAGCACTACTGTGCGTTACAAGAAAAACTCTCTATCATTCTTCTAACCTAAAACAGAACTACTGTTCATTACGTTTATATGTAAAAACATATTTGTCTTTAAACAATAAGATAATAAAAATATCTTCTAAAGCTTATCTGCGTATTGAATGCAGCAAGCGGTGATGCCTTTTGAAGAAATGAAGTTGGTTGTTGCAGGGGAATTTAATGCTGAAAATTTAATGCACATAAATGTGGAAAATATCAAGCACGACTTTGAGGCGTCCAACAGTCTGGAATATCTACAGCAAATCAGATTTATGTTCAGCTGTTTATGTTGTAGTTGGAATTAAATTCCAACAAGGCTGCCCGAAATGGGTGCAACACTCTACCCAAAGTGTAAGTCATTCTACTTGAACACAACAAAATCACAATGAAAAACTCGGCTTGCCCGCCTTGGAGAGTGCATGGCCCAGCCATACTACGGCCCAACTGTTTTGCACGTTTCCTGCCTGAATTTCCTGCCTGTGACTTCCTCAACACATCCCAAAACTCGTCCGCATGGCCCCTACGATATGTAAACTTCTTTCTACGGTTGGATGTTCTGCCTTTGAAGCGAGATACCTTCGCCTTATTTATATGTGCTCGATCCTCCAATGAATCGTCGTGTCTTTTGGGTGAGTCGACCCATAGTAGACCCATCTGTCTATGTCAACATGTACCTGTCCATCCATCTCAACATGCCACTTTGTTTAATGCTACCCGCAAGCCAACCTGCACGTGGTCGGGGTGTGGGTGCCCTTCCCCGGGTGTGCACCGTTCAGTGCACTCTTACCCACCGCTATGTGTGTCGCTCTTCTGTTGTCCACCCTGAACGTCGATGCCTACTATATGACTCTCTTCCACCGCACGCCTTTAACCAAGTTGCTACATGCACATTTTCCCATGAGTCGGGCGGGTGCCCGCCGCTACGGTGCACCTACTCTAATGCTCTCTATGCCCAATTCTCATTGCAACTCGCCCTTATCTATAATGGCCTCATGGTTGGGCATCCGACTCGCCCGGGGGTGGTGATGCTAACCTGGAGTCTTGACATCCTCCCCACCATGAGTCATTATCGTCCTCGACAATCCTTTCGATCGTACCAGCTCATCGAAAAATTATGCAATCTCCTTTTTCCATCTCCCAAGTGAATCATCCAGTGTGTCCTTCCATCATACGAAGAACTCCAACCTCATGGAACTCTCAATTCTTCTAGTCCTAAGATCCAAGATCTTGTCCAAAACTAAGTTCAGTTTATCCGTAATCATGGTTGGTCCCCTTGGTGGTGCTGCTCTCTCAGGATGATCATCATCAAGAATGGCTCTCTTGAGATGACTCACATGTAACACAGGATGTTTGGAACACATATGGTTTGGTAGCTCCAATTCATAACCAACCTCTCCAACTCACTTCTTCACCTAGAATGGCCCCTCATACTTCTTTGTCAAAGATCTTACAGTCCCTTTCAGTGGCTGAAACCCATCTCCAATAATCCTCAAAAGAACCATGTCCCCAACATTGAAGTATACGTCCCTCCTATCCTTGTCTGCCAATTTCTTCATTCTTCTAGCTGCATATGTTAAGTGTACACATGCGAACTTCGACGATTCCTCCCATGTTGTTAAGAATCTCTTCGCATGTGGACTCCTCACATATCCTCTCGGTAACACGCTATGTGGAGAAAGTAGCACTTGTCCATTGACCAACTCAAATGGACTATACCCTATTGTTGAACTCTTCTGCATGGTGTAGATAAAGTATGCTACATCTAACAATTCAAGGCAATTTTCCTAATCAACCCTCATGTAATATCTTAATTAGTCCTTAAGCAATGTGTTGATACGTTGATTCTTCCCTTCTGTATGCGGATGGTAACTCGAACTCTGCAATAGTTATCTCCCAACTAGCTTGAACAATGTAGTCCAAAATATGCCTATAAATCATGGATCTTGGTCATACACCACACTCAAAGGTATTTCCCAACAGTTCAGAACATTGTTGAAGAACAACCTCATTGTCTTCTCAGCTCCACATGGTATCTTCACTGGAATGAAGACGACATACTTGGAAAAATGATAAAAAGAGACCATGATCCCATTATACCCCTGCACCTGTGGTAACTAAGTCATGATGTCCATCGAGACACTCATCGAAGGTCTCTCCGGAATCGACAAAGGCTGCAACAACCCTTCCTATCTCCTAGTGTTTGATTTGTCCTGCTAACAATGATTCACTTATGCACATACTCCTCCAAATCCTGCCTCATGTTCTCCCAAAAGTACTCTCTCTCTAATAATTCCAAAGTGCGACATTGCCTTAGGTGGCCAGCCTAAGTAGAATCGTGACACTCCTTCAAGAGGTACCTCCTAAGTCTAGATGAATTCAAAACATAGACACAATCACCATAGAATAAGAGTCCATCTTGCAGATAGAACTTCCTCATCTTCCCTTCCTTCACCTGCTTCGCAATGCTCTTTGCTTGAGTATTGGTCTCCACACTTGCACGAAGTCTACTCTGCATCTCATCACTCATACGAACTCGACTGCTACTTCGTTCAACATGGTTCCCTTCCTCCTCAATCGTAGCCAATTATGCCTTCCTGTTGAGGCCATCAACAACAACAATGAGTCTACCCAGCTTGTACTCAATAGTCATGTCAAATTTTTCCAAGAAGTCTTGTAAACAAGCATCCTTCACTGACAACTTCAGATGGGATGAAAAGTAACTTGCTGCAATGTTTTCAGTCTTGAAAACAAATGAATTCCCAATCAAATAGTGTCTCCATACCTGCAAACATTGGATTATTGCAGTCAACACTTTCTCATGGATGGGATATCATCTCTCTCTATCTTGTAACTTTCAACTCTCATATACCTCCAGATGTCCATCCTACATGAGTACTCCCCCAATCGCAAAATCAGAAGCATTATGTGCACCTCAAATGGTCTCTCAAAGTCAGATAGCTTCAGTATTGGTGTTGTAACCATCTTCTTCTTCAAACCTTCAAACTCTTCACGGTTTCTCTCAGTCCAACTCCATCACTTATCTTTCTTCAATAAGTCTGTCAGTTGTGCAGTCGCCTTAGAATAAACCTTTATAAAATTCTGTTGGTAGTTCATCATCCCCAAGAATACTCTCATCTCATGGAAATTCTTCGGTTTGGCTCAATCCTCTATTGAACAAACAATGCTTGGCTCCATTTGTATGTAGCCTTGACCCACCAAGTGTCTAGGGAACGAAATCTCGATTTGAGTGAACAAGCACTTTGAATTCTTCAATAACGATTGATTCTGCATCAGTGCCTCAAATACTAAGTCCAAGTGCCTCTTATGATCCTCCATGTTGTCACTGAAAACTATGATTTCATCCAAGTATACCACTACAAAACAATCCAAGTATGGATGCAAGACATCACTCATCAAAGTCAAAAATGTTGTAGTGGTGTTGCACAACCCAAACAACATGACAAGGAACTCAAAACTCCCATACCTTTTCATTATCATTGTTTTCTTCTCAGCACCCTTTGTTATTTGCACCTAATAATATCCATTCCTCAAATCAAGCTTAGAAAACACTTGGGCTTTCACAAGCTTTTCGAAACAATCTGCTGCAAGTGGTAGTGGATACATGTTCTTTATCGTTTACTTATTCAATGAACGATAATCATAGCACATCCACAAATCACTTCTGTCTTTCTTCCTTTGGAATAATACTTGAGAAACATATGGGGACCTTGAAGGTTGTATGATGCCTGCATCAGCCAACTCCTTCAATTGGGACTTTAACTCCTCCAACTCCGGCCGTGAAAAACGATAGGGAGATTTTGATGGTGGTTGCTTCCCTGACTCTAGCTCAATGCGATGGTCCACTACACATCTTGGTGGTATTACTTTCGGAAACTCATTAAGCATCATATATGCATACTTGTCCAATACATCATAAATCTTGACTAGAATAGGCATCCCCACTCCATCATCATCCTCAATTTCTTTAGTGACGGTCGCATATGTCTCAACATCTAACCTCTGCATTGCCCTACTCTTACTTAGTGTTGAAACATGTTGCACCTTCACCTTACTTTTTTGTTGGTGAGTAATAAAATTCCATGTCCGTGTGTCTCTACCAACATAATCTCATCACAAAATGGCACAACAATTGCCTTGTTGTCATTCAAAAATTCTTGCCCCGTTATGATGTCAAAGTCATTCATCTACATCTCCATGAAGTCTAAACATCCTTTCCAATCTACAATTCGAACATGCACATCACTTTCCAACCCCGACACTCTAGCCCTTGAGTTGAATTCCTTGACGTCCACCTGCTTGGGTGTTAGCTCTAGCCCAACTTCCTTTTCTAGCCCTGTCGTCATAAAATTATGCATGGCCCCTATGTCCGCTAAGGCTTGGATGACCCTACAATGAATCTCCAAGTCTAGAAATCCCAAACTATGCAACTGACAATTCTTTTCCTCAAGAACCCCACTTTGCATACATACTTGATCTCTTCCGCATTCCATCGCATTAGCCTCTGATACCATCTATCATGCCCCCAAGTCAGTCGCACCTCCAAGGGTTATGTGTGACACTGGTAAGGTTCATCACAAACCAACAACTACTACTTTTGAACTATGCCTTACACATTTTTTATTTTATGTTTAACTTCTTTGTTAATTAATTTATTTGTAGAATCCATAACAACTCAAGTATAGTAAAATCCAGCAAGAGACCAAATTGTACAACAATGTTCAATAATTAAACATTTGTTAATTTTGTGATATTTTAAAATAATTTTACAAGTATGAGAGTCTTGCCCAAATGGGTGCAACAGTCTTCCCAAAGCATAAGTCATTCAGCTTGAACGTAGAAAAATCACAATGCAAAATTTAGCTTGCCTGCTTGGGTGGACGCATGGCCCAACCGCACTATGGCTGAGCAATTCTGCATGTTTCATGCTCGATCTACCTGCCTGCGACTTCCCGAATGCGTCCCAACTCTTGTATGTATTTCCCTTGTGATATGTGAACTAATTTCTACAGTTGGATGTTTTGCCCTTGGAGCGGGCTTCTTTTACCTTGTTTATATATGCTCGACCCTCCTCCAATGAACCTTCATGTATTTTGGGTGAGCCAAGTCGTAGCCAACCTGTCTGCCCATGTCAACACACACCTTCATTTAATGCTAACTGTGAGCCAACTTGCATGCACTCAAGGTGTAGGCGCCCTTGCCTAGGTGTGCACCCCCATTCACCGCACTCTTATGCGTCGCTATGCATGTCACTCACCTACTATCCATTATGCATGTCGATGCCCACTACATGCCTTGCCTCCATCGCGTGCCTTTAACTGAACCAGTACACATGTTTTCCCAGAAGTTGAGTGGGTGCCCATCGCTACGGAATTCCCACTCCAACACTCGCTACACCTGCACTCACCATAATACGGGTGCGCATGCCTGCGACTCACCCTTATGTGTCATGGGTGACTGGTTTGGTGCTCGACTCATCCAGGGGTGGTGATGCCGACTCGAGTTATTAACAATGGGCATGACAGCGTCATTTGATGTCAGCCCGAATGAATCGAGGTTTCAGTTGAACTGACATGCCCCTTCACTTAATCAAAAGATGCATATATTGCAGGAATGGTTGGAATGAACGAGGAAAGGAATAGAATGGGAAGACAACCAAGAACCGAATCAAGGAACTGAGAGAAATCTAAGATATATGGGAGAAACATATGATTTTTTACCTGATCATGCAAACTGACCGTGGGAATGAGTTCAAGCAAGGGTGTTTTGGGCACAATGGGTTTCATACGAGTTGTACAGGGCAGAATAGTTGTCTGGGTAGAGCGATAGTGTGCCAAACTTGTTCTTAGAGTTCACAAAGTCATGGATGGACTGGTACAAGTCGTGTAGGGCAAAAATTTTAGGCAAGTAGGGTGAGACTGTGGCGTGAAAATACCTTGAGGGCGCACAAGGGAAGATGAAGGATTTGTTTGGTTAGATCATGTAGGCTAGTTAAGAGAGTTATCACATGATCATGAGTAGCATGTTTGGCATGTTTTGTACTGTGTAGAATGTGTGGGCAAGCGAAGAGGGTTTTAGCATGAGTTGGGCTCTGTTACACATGAATGTAAGTGAAGGCTGAAATCTATTGATGTTGTAACATTGTAAAATTGCTAAAGTCTATCATGAGGGAATTTTTTATGTCAAAAATGGTCTTAGAATGAAAAATGTACCAACAAAATAAATTTTAAGAGAACCAATAGGATTCAATATGATGATGTGATCCCTAAGGGTGAATATGTTTGGAGGGAAAATAAGAAAAATACTTGTTTAAGTCATATTTTTGCGTTGTCTCCTTGCAGGTTTACTCAAGTTTCAAGTGTGTACACTTGTTGGATACAAAATTAGATTTTGTATCCAATGAATAACTGGCCTACATACTTTTGAGTTGATCCACACCAAGAGAATCCATAACAACTCAAGTGTAGTAATTAATTTATTTGTAGAATTCTTGTATTTTGAATTTTTCTCTGTGTGAATCTATTCAAAAGTATGTAGACTGGGTAATCATTAGGCGTGAAATCTAATTCCACAACCAACAAGTATACACATTTAAAATTTGAGCAAATATAAATGATGTTAGTTGAAAATACAATAAGAAATGTAGTTTTATTTATTTTCTTTTGAAAATTCATAACTCGTATTTTACTATTTTTGCTATTATTTTATTATTTTCCGTATGAGGCCCATTTTAGACCACAAAATTCCCCTAATGAATGTGAAGTTTGGAATCAGTGATGTTTCCCTTATACTTGTATAATTTGGTGTACATTGCAAATTGATATTTATGTAGCTTTAGGACATTATGATTCTAATATATTATTATGGCATATATAAATATATGTGAATGTTTAAGATATTTTGAAATAGAAGTAAAGTGAAGTAAACATGAATTGTAGTTCGGTTTATATTGCACATTAATTCCACTAACATGATATATCTAACTCATGACAGAAGTGAAATTTCTAGAGGCATAGTCTAGGTGTAAGTAGTTGTAAGTTGGTCAAGTCGTTATGACATATCACACTGGTGTTACACGTTTAGAGACCACAATGCGCCTTGACTCGAGAGGCACTCTAATGGCATGATAATCGGTATCAGGGCTGAAGTAGGTTAGCATTTTGGTGCTCTTCACCACGCTGTCCCTAACATGAAACTTTGTATCAAAGCTAATCCGGTGAGGATTGTTCTGGGTAAGATGGAGTAACATCTAGAGAACATGGGAGAGAGCAACCGAATTCGAGACCAAATATGGGTTGTGTTACTTACTCAAGTGGTTAATAGATTTGAATAATACAATGGTAAGATTAATAACCTTAAATATTACTTTGAGAGGTTGACTTTGTTAGGAGAGAAGTTTGAGAATCACACTTCAACTATGGAAGTGCAAACATAGAGGATTGCAGTATTAAGTAAATAAATTAGATAGATTTTTTGGAATGCTTTAGTAAGGGTGAAGGTGACAGAAATGGAATAGTATGATGGTACACGAAGCAAAAAAGTCCTTTGGAATTTTTGTTGGGATGTAGAAAAGTACATTGATCAATTGGAAGAGTGCTTGGATTAGATCAAGGTGAAGGTTTCTACCTCATTCTTAATAGGATATGTAAAGTTATGGTGGAGAAGAATGGAAAAGCATGTTTCCTCGGGTCAGATGCTGGATTAATTTACCACATGGTGGAAGTTAAAGGAAGTGGTTTATTCTCATTTTGGACAATAGGATCATACATGGGATGGAAGAGCAAGTTAAATTTTTTGAGGTAGAGAGGAAGTGTATAGGCTTACATTTAGATAGGTTGTTTGATTTCTTGATAGATCTACAACTGTGGGCTTAGATGTAAGTGAGGAGATAGAATGTACAGGCCCTTGAAGAAGTTATGGCTACTGCAGGCAAGCTTCTGGATCTCCATGCAATAGGAAAGCTAGAAGGGGAGGATGATGGAGAGAAGAAGATGAAGTCAGATAAGGAGAAACAAAGATCTTTAAAAGGGGATTGACCAAAGTAGAGTAGTGAAAAGGAGAGGAAGTTTTTTTTTTATGTTGGTTATGTAGAGAGGATCACATGGTGAAGAAATTTTGATTGAAGTAGAAATTGGTAGCTATACAATAGGCTAAGAAGGAAGAGAGAGCATGGAAGAGTTCTCACACATTTATGGGAGTGATGCAGTTTTTGGGTGCAACTTCTTTGAAGTAGGCTACTATGAAACATGGTATGGAACAAGGTAAATTGAACTATGTGAATATTGGTCTGAATGGGAGTCAGTTGATGGCTATGTTAGATAGTGGGGCTACTCATAAATTTATGAAGGAATATGTGCCTATGACATTGGGATTATAGATTGTTCTAGTATGTGCATCATTCAAAGTATTGAATTTAAAGGGCATGTGATTTATCAAAGAAGTTCATGATGTTCCAGTATAGATTAAGAGTTGGAAAGGGATGCTTGAATTCAATATTATGAGGATGGATGACTATGATATTTTATTGTGCATTAATTTTATGGTTGGATAAAGAGTTGTATGAGCACCTCATATGGGGATTTTTTTTCATTCTTTAAGGAGAGGAACCAATGGTTATTTCGACCATTGGGACCATAATAAATGGAAATAGGATGAAAGTTATTTATATGGAGGGAGGATAGACATATGGTTAGGTTTGTGAGAAAATATATCATATGGAGTCCATACTCACACAACATTCAAGGATGATGGTCGACCTTGAATATGGGATTCTGAGGATTTTAGAGAGACCTCAAATGGTTGATGTTGAGACTTACACAATTGAGTATGATAAGGTTGATGTTGATACTTGTACATCTAATGGTTGATGTTTAGAGAGACCTCAAATGGTTGATGTTGATACTTGTACATCTAATGGTGGTAGAGGAGATGCCAAGTATATAGATTGTTTCGAGGATGTTGATGCTTTGATTTTGAGGATGCATGAAGATCTAGACTAAGATGGTGGGGATTGCAGGATTACATTTGTGGATGGAGTTCAAGATGATCACCTCAGACATAGAGAAACCAACATAGATTCTAAGGAGTGTAATGAGATTGATTAGGCAAATGGTTTTCTTGATGATATATATTTTGAGAGGTTGATTGAGGAGATTGATGGTAGGATTGGCTCGTATCCCTATTTGTTGAGATACATTGCAGACATATATGGAGGGTTCATACTAGGTATAGATGGACCATCTTTAGGATTGATGAGGACATGTTCTGTGAGGAGATATGGTGGATTTATAGTTTGGAGGGGTAGTACAAGAGTCTACCCTACTTGATCTTCTCATTGAGCTCATGAAGATGAGTTCACTATTAGTTTATTGCGGTGGTGAGTCTCGGGATGTAGGAGGTACCATGCAGGGTACTTCTCGATGATGAGCAGGAGTAAGATGAAGATGATATCTGTTGAAATGAGGATGTGATGATGAGTGTACATCTTAGAGTCCATTAGTTCTTCTAAAGTAGGTTCTATAATCATATTATCTCTCCAATTAGCTGATGACATGAGGGGATCAAACATATGAAAATATTATGTCGATATTCATGGAGTCGCATAATATGTATGTCGATAGATGAGATTTATTATTATTATTTTCATTGATGAGATTGTGTGATGAGGAGGTTATTCAAGATGCAGAGGGTATTCTTTTTGTAGGATTTCGTGATGGATGGATTGCTAAAAGGGTTCCTTGTCAAGGATGAAAACACATTTAAAGTGGGGAAGAATGTAAGATCCTCAAGGATGTGTGCCTGAGTCACTTCAGATGAGTTGAGATAACTTGTGGAAGTGGACAAAATTTCAACGATCACAACCTTGGAAGCCATGTTTTGGGGTTTTATCGAGACTTTTCCACATTCTGCAACAAAGTGGACTAGTCATGCATGAAATGGATTAAGAAGTCACTACAAGAAAGGCACATGATACAGGAAAGACATGATTACCAAGAAGAGTGACTGAAGCAGAGTGTGTGTGACGAGGAACTCAGTGAGATCATGTGAGACAAGTGAAAGAGTGGAATGAATTTAATCATCTCCAAAAAATTTTCTATCTAGCTCGTCTAACTGAAAGTTTTAGTTCACATAATTTCGTATGTTTTGGATAGAGGTGTTAAAAATAATTAAACCATTGAGTGATTTTTTTTTTTTCAAAAGAGTAATGTTGCAATCACATTGAATCCATGTAAGAATGAATTTATTTCCCATGAGAGGAAGGAAGATTAACAATACTATAAATTCAAATCAAGGTGTTCGTAAGTTTTCGTGTGTCGACAATTGAAAATTGGAGAATGGTCGGCTCCATCCTTATGTAGGTTTTACAATCTCTTATCTTTGTTTGTGTTGAAAATTATTTGATGACCAGAATAACTACTCCTACCTCAAGCAGTGGCTGCAGATTACACCATGAACAAACTCGCACAAATTTATTTTTGGTAGGGGAACGAAAAATGAGGTGCACAGAAAGACAAAGACATCTCTATTTCTTCCAAGGAAGAGGTAAGGAGAGGTCTCGAGTCAGCTAAGATAGATGAAAAATTAATGAATTATGCGACGGAGAATGGTCTTCTAGCCTCCTCCTAGAGTAAGGTTGTGAAACAGATCGATATTTATACAAACACCTAATTCCAATCTAATTTTAATTTTACTCAAGTTTTGATCTGAATGGGAAAGTTAGTGTTTGCTGTGCTAAATTCCAATTTAGAATAGTAAACAAAGTGCTTGAGGATTATGAGGTAAATTGCAAGTTCTACATGAGTTTTATGTCTTTATATGTGATTCATGAGGTTAAAACATGAATTAAAAAAACATTGAACATCATAATAGTAATACGCTCAACAATTGATAAAGGATCTCACCCCTCCTGGGTTAAGACTCCTTGGTCTAGCTTCCAATGGCTTGACCCAATCTCATTATGCTCAAAATACTTCAGTGAAAAAGAGTACATAAAGTGTGCTAACCAAAAGAGTGGCTAGTTTCCCCTTCAAGGAAACATTCTCCTGAAAAGAACTCTTAGTCTAAAAACATGACAACCTACAGTCGGTCATGAAACAATCAACAAGAAAAGTGTTCTCAAATCAAGACACCATACTCCATCTGAAAACTAGCATAACAGGTACAACAATTCACTTGATGTACTAAAAGAGAACTTTCCTCAAAGACATAATGAGAAAAGGGAAACGTGAGATACACCATAGATGCCTTAGCTTTTGTAGAAAACATATGAAGGCTACAAAATCCCTACAAGGTCCTTTCCATTTTCAAAAGCCTTCAAAAACTGATTCAACCCACTAGTTGATCCTATCACCCTTCGACTGAAACCTGCAAAAATTCTCTTCAAAAGTGCTCCAATGGCTCTGAAGCATGTTCCATTGGCTTCAGAAGATCCAAAAATGCCTGCCTAGCGTCTTCCTACTCCTAAAAAGGCCAAAAATTGAAGAAGGTATGAGGTTCCCTAGCCTTTTTGCTATTCGCTCTACAATTTCCCCAAAATCCGGCACTGGTCCGACAATTTTGCCCCAAAATCCACTAACTAGGTGCTTATTTGTGGTATTCTAGGTGAATTTGTAGGTGCATTAATTCTCCCAGTAAGCCCTTAACCTAAAAAATTTGGTTACGTTGGGGTGCATGGGATCGGGGGTCGGGCTCTTAACTCCCGCCCCCACCCAATTTGCTAACCACAAAGTAACCGGACAACGTTGGAGTGGTCACATGAAAAAATATCGGGTGACATTAACTTGGCAGTCACATTTACCATCACGCTGTGGCAGTTAACTTTTGGTGGTCACATGGTGGTTCTCAGCGATATTAAACTAGAGGTTAAAGTAAACACCCCACGCTGTGTATACTCCGGTCACATGGTTGTGGTCTTCGTGGTGGGTATGTCGTGGTTATTGGGGGTGCAGGGCTAGCCTCCCACCCATGGTCCCACTCCCAGGCACAGTGACCAGGGTTGGGGCTAGACCTTGGCCCCCACCCGCAATGCGCATACAACTTCATAACAAAACCATTTGTGATTCATATTATATTAAGTAACAATGCGATGTCACGATGATTAGGAATTGTGTTAACTTCCAAGAGGTCATGGGTTCGATCCCTGGCGCCTCTGTCCAGACCTCTCGTAAAATTTTGGTGGCCCTCGGGATGCCACATGGTGGCCCCTGGCCATGCCACGTGGCAACCTGTGATTGGCCACCACAAAACCAACGAACCAATGAAATTCTGCCACATCACACTAATGACGATGTTCCACTTGGCACCACTTGATTCGCTAAAGAAAACCTAGTCAACTGTACATTCACTTGGCACGTCAACATCCCATTCAGCCTACCATGTCAGCAATACCGACTGCTGACTGTGCAATGTTGTTATTTTTTACGAAAATTCGCATATTTGGGAAGATGGACAGTACTGGTTTCTAGGAGCATACATTTTTTGTTTCACACAAAATGAGTTGTGTGGGATTCAGGACAACGAGCACTCAGGTTTCACACTGATATAAAAACTTTTAATTTTGAGCAAATTTTTGAGCTCCGTATCACTCCTCCCCACTGGGAGCTTTTGTACCGCAAAATATCACTTTCAGTTGTTCAACATTTGAGGGTATATTCCCTCACATTTCCAATATTGATCCATTTGGCCTTGCTCGGATTGGTTCCTTTGAGCCCCACACGAAGGTAGTCCACATTGCCTCATTTTGAATTCCTTGTTCTACTATCAAGAATGGCATCTTACTCTAGTTCTTCAAGGTACTCAGGAGAGAAATCCTCAATGGACTTCTTGGCTTTGTCTATGTCGCTAAGGTCATCAATAGCAACATCCTTCCAAAAAATGAAATCCAATGGTGATCTTCCACAAAATCTTTACCAAGGATAAAATCCAAAAATACTTTGGAAAATAACCCAAACAAGCTTCACATGGAAATAATTGTATAAATGAGTGCTTAACATATTGAATGTTCTGCAACTACTCATCCCAAAGTTTAGGATGCTTACTAAAATTTCCACAAATATAAATGATTCTTACAATATGTAATAAATTTGACTTCCAAATTCCCACACAAAATGACTCACTGTCAAGCCAAAATAGCGTAACGGTGCCAAAGAAATTACTGTTGCATATAAGTGATTTATTCACAAACATCACTTTTACAAAACGCCCAACTATGGGGACATGCAACAAGTGAAATACAAATATTAATGCAATCTTTAATTAGACAAATAGTCCAACCATTTCTTACCCAACCATGCTAGGAAATTTTCTTTCTGCACTTCACTTTCTTCTGGAACTGCTTCTGGAATGGTTATGGCATGCCTTGCACATTCCTCTACCTTCTCCTTCTGAGGTGATTCCTTTACCTGTTTTTCCTTCTTTGGATGAAGATGTGGATGCAACTTCCAACACTTTTCAATCCAATGCCTACTTATGTTGCAATGAGTGAAAAAGTTTTTGTGAGCTTTTCTTGGCACAAATGTCTTTAAACATGGATGAAAATTTCCCTTCTTGGTTTCAATTCCAAATGACATATTCATGTTCTTGACTAACGCTTTCCTTTTGTGGCACTTAGTTATACAATGGCTAGGTGCATGACAAAAAGTGCAAGGAAAAACATTCCACAACATGTTATTCAAGTCATCATGTTGTTTGTAATCATCAAAAGCCTTTGAATAATCAGGTTGCTTATACCTCTTATGGATGTCCTTTGGCTTATGAGCCTAGCAAAGTGTTGTAGTGGCTACAACCACCCTCCAAAATTTTTCCTTAACTTCGTTTTGGAGCCTCCCTACTAACTTTTCACAGCAACTTGTCTTGCTTCGTCAAGTTCACAAGCTTTAGTGTTTTTCTTGCACAAAGGCAGCCTGTCGATCACAGCTCAATGCATTCCCCTCACAAGTTGATCACTCGGAATCGATCTAGCTGCAGGCTAAGTAGCTCCCCCAAGAAATTGTGCAATTCTGTTGCTTTTTGTGTTTTCGCTTGTATGAGTATTGTTTGCTTGATTTCATTCAACACTTGTTGTCATTTACATGTATACTAGATTATCGTAGCAATTTTTCATTTTTCGTTGAGATCTCACTATTGTCGCATGCATGAAACTATTTTACATGAATGGTTTCCAATTCGGCGACTCGGCTCACCTACATGCATGTTGTTCCGTTTACTAAATCTTTCATTCATGTTTGCATGCACTATCAATCACTTCTACTTTCAGTAAGTGTCACCATGCATCCACTGTCATATTTTCTTTCAGTTTCTTGTCAGCAAGTCGGACCAACCCTGGTCTGGACTCTCCCTTCACTAGGACGACATTACGCAATCTGAGGAAGGAAGGCTCTGTCTTCCTCTCTAGAAATGCACATTTTTGCCAAGGCACTTTCCTCCAGGACTGTTTTGCACATTTCTGAGGGACGGTAACTACTGGCCCAGAAAATTGCGCAATACAGTCACTGAGACTACATCCATTGCCAGCTGAGATTGCGAATTGCACAATTCTAGTAGTCAGTAACTAGAGTGGATTGTGCATTGCACAGTTCCTGCAGCCAACTAGTCTCCAGTAGCCCAGGCTATGCCTTTCACATTATTGGCATTTAGTCTCCCGACCTCAAGTGCGCAACCTTCATGATGAGTCACACAAGTATGTTGAAAGTTAGTTCTCAAGTTCATTTTGGTTTTTGATTGATAGATTGCTTTCCATGAGTGTTTCCATGTCTCCAGGTATTTTAGGTGTTCATCTGCCTCTCAGAAGTTCAGGGATAATGGTTTCCAAGAGGGCAGAGTCGAAGACACTGTTCATATCACACCTGGAGATGCAGTTGATCAAATGTCTATGAACTTTCCTACTCACGAAGATATCAATTTGTTCATAGACAAGAACATCAATATACCATAGCAAGCAGCATTATGAACAACAACTAAAGGCAACATTCCAAACGCAACGAATGTAGCAAACACAACAAATGAAACTAATGCAACGAATGTAGTGAATGTAGAGAACATAGTGAATGTAGCAAACACAATGAATGCAGTGAATACATCGAACGCAGTGAATGAAAGAGGAAGGTTGTTGATGACACAGAGGCAAAAAAAAGTTACAAGATCAAGAAGATCCACTGATGATGAAAGAAACTTTGGAGACTCAGGCTAGGAGGTGACGACGTGACATGAAGATGACTCGAAGACAGAGAATGGAAAAAAGAAGGAGTTGCACGTCCTAAAGCAAAAATTCAAGGAAGAACATGAAGCTACACAGATAGATGAATGCGTTGTAGTAGAACAGGAACAACAGTGGGTGCAACATGCACTCACGGATGAAACTGCGCCCGTACAAGTTTAAGATCTATCCTAGAAACTGGCACAGAGTAGACATGGTGAATAGTGTTTTTGATCGCATGTAAGGGATTCAACAGCATGTATATCATTGTGTGCACACATGTGATCAAATCCATTCACCACACTCACCAAGGTGAAGCCAAGAAGCAAGTCCAATTGGAGCTGAACATGTACTTTGGCAAGTTGATGTGCATGACCACCAACACATACTTAAAGATCAACACAGACACTATGCATCAGTGTGTTGTCGGTTTAGCCACACCCAAGAAGACCATGCACATGTTAGCAGACGAGTTGGATGAAGGAGATGAACCAATGCACCGGTTGAAACGGAGGCAAGAGTTCGCTTCAGCAAGATGTCACCATGGGGTGCATGCACACCATCATGAACGACCAAGCTTGGCGTCAACTCACCATCTTCACCATCACAAGCATGCCAAAGAGTTGGTCTTGTCACAATGGACCAAGTGTCAGTGATGTCTTGTATGGCTTGCTCAAGCCATGTTGTCTCACATGAGTACATGTGCATTGAAATTTAACATCATGTAAAGTGTAAGTCAATTGTCAATAGTTGGATGTAATAGTCATAGATTTAGACGAAGAGTCATGAGGGTAGATGAATTGTCACAAAGGGGAATGTCAAGGGTCACCCCACCCTTTGCTATAAATAGTCCCTCATAACTCATTGTAAAGGCTTTTGGTCAACCAATCTTCCGATAAGACTATCCTGGAGAGAGCTTGGACAATAATGTAACGTGCCTTGGCTTCTCCACTACACAGAGCTAGTACATCTCTTTTGGAGGAGCAAGTGGATGTGGCTGTAACGTTCCACTATTGGGGCTAGTGGGTTTACATGGATGTATTGTATGATTGGAACTTACACTTCTTTATATCATAAGAGCCAACACGTTTTCCTGCATATGTTGTTATTGTAGTTGGATTGTTTCGGTTGCTTTAGAAATGTATGTTGTTTAACTTACGTAGTTGTGTATGAAGTGTTTTGTATGCAATTATATGAATCTTGTTGCAGATGTGATGTTGGTTTAACCATCACTTTGGATTGCCAGCTGACTCACTTTCTAGCTTGTGATGTCTCTCTGCTCATGTGTTCCCTTCTCAGCTGAGTACTGTTATAGGTTTCTAAGGGGTGCACTCATCTCAGCCCACCTGTGTTAGAACCTCTCATGGACCTTCCTTGACTCATTGCAGTGGTCACAGCCTTGCTACCGAAAAAGTTATCTTACTCGCCTCTGTGTGAAATCATGGTCAAGGCATTACCATAGCGAATGAACCCTATGTGCTAGTTGGAATTATTACTTTTAAGTGGCGTGGATTTAATGAAAATTGGAAATATAATTGTAATTTCAATTGATAATTCATATTTTAGCATATATCTATGTATTGAATAAATGGATTATTTGGGAGTTGAATTCTACACAATTAAGAGGTTGAATAAAATATCAATTTAATCAATATGTTAGAACATGGTTCTAGTAAGCTAAGGGTTTGATAGTAAACATGATTTGAAGTTATGAATGACTCAAAAAACTTGTTGGGAATTGATTTTGAGCATGGTGATTTCATTGACCTCTAATAATTTTAATTGTGAATTATTTTAATATATAAATTGTTTTGAGTACATAATAATTTATATAATTAGATAAATTTATTTATATATAATAATGTGAAAATTAAGTGATGTGATATCTTAAAAAGATCTAATTTTAATATTTTTAAAATAATTCATTTAGCAAGACCAAATTATATAAATTTATGTGAGTGATGAAAGCCCTATGTTCAATTTCCTCAATTATATGCCATCTTAGAAAGTAGAGGTCATCACAACTATAAATGTAGTGATGCCACAACCAAATTATCCTTTTAAAAAAAACTAATTTCTTAAAATTAAAATAAACAAATATATTAAAATACAACTAATAATTAATATATGATCGAGATGAAAAAATTGTTATCCCCTTATTCAGAATATATAATGTGAAAATTAAAAATATATAATGTAAAACTATAAAATGTGAAAATTAAAAATATATAATGTAAAACTATAAAACACTTATATTCAGAAAGAGAATTCGTAATTTTTAATTAATTTTTTCAAATAATAAAATTAAGATAAAATTTTATTTATTTATTTTATTTTTATATTTCATTTTACCACAATAGTTTTTGAAAGTGTGGTGATTTACTTTTGTTAAATTTTTTATTTTTAATATTTTGTTAATGTGAGACTTTGGATTACCCCTATCTGTACGATAATTAGCTTTTTGTAATTAGATATGCTGTCCAATCAAATATCCGATATAATTTTTTAATAATAACTAATTTCTTATCTGTCACCGATCTGGGTTGAGTTCGGCAGTCGGTAATAAAATAGCCTAAACTCTTGGTTAGTAGAACTTGAGTCCTTCGAAGATAAAGTTCGGTGACTTTTGTTGCGATGACATCGGATGACTTTGGATTCTGGTCATACGAGTGAAGGGAGGACGAAAATGCCGTAAGAAAGTAGGAATCAAAGGGTCGGTGGGATCTGTCCCCATGGCTGAAAATTGGAGAAGGGTGGGCTCCATCCGTAGCTGGTTTGCCAATCTCTGTTTATGTTTTTACCTAAAAGCTTCCGACCTGCCCGAGTTCCAAAAGCTCACATGAATCCTTGGCGTTCTGAATTGCGCATTGATTAGGAAGGCACCACCAAACTCTAAAACTAACAGAGAAGTGCAATTGTTACGCGCGGCTAAAAATGGGATCGGCACATGCACAAGGCCAAGGCTCCCCGCTTTCATCCAAGCCCAAATTAAGAAAAGGTCTCTGGTCCCCGGAGGAAGACACGAAACTCATTAATTTTATCATAAAGAACGACCTTGCGCGTTGCTCCTGGAGCTTTATTGCGAAACAAGCTGGTAAGTGATAACATACCAGCCACTTCTTTTATTTCAGTTTTGGTCTTTTCTATTCAATTGAACCCCATTAAAATATGGGACAACCTAGGCCAAGTTAAATAACTGCAGTGTTCTCTTAAAAGGGAAATCAATGAATGAAAATGCAAGAATATAATAAGATGACATTAAGACATTATAATCTCGATCTATATTATTGGGAAGTATAAAATAATCAGAAAATCAGTATCCTTCTTGTAATGATGTAATCAGTACTTCAAATCGGTCAGGATTTGAAGTATGAACCAGTAAAGGTGCAAAATAATGTGCTCCCAATTGATCCAGACTCCACGACCAACCAGCTAGTTTCTTATTCTCAACACTGGATTGGTTCTACTTATACTCAAACTATTGAGGGCTTCTCTCAACCCTTTTTATTTCCCAGTCTGCAAACATCAAGAGGAGATCAAGTAATAAACTTCTGCACTACATTGTCACCTCATGAAAATCCTGGCTCTGTCCATAAAACTCTACGGTATACGGACACTATGCCCGCTCTGGATGACATAAGCGACTCATCGAAATGGAAAATTCAAAATGAGGTCGATATCATCGACTATTCTTTGCTCACTGCACCCTCTGGATTAACTCCGTGGAACACGAGTCATTATTGTTTAAACTCAACTGGTTTGACTGAATCTGTTTATGGAGGAGCTTATACTACTAAAGAAGTGGAGGATTGCGTGGGCTTAGATGAGAAGGCATACCATCAGTCATACCCGCCACTTCAATGCTGCTGGTCATTCACGGAACCTGCAATTTAATGGCGCATCGAAGTTGATCAGATGTTTTAACATTGCTTGATAGCAAGAATCTCTAAATTTTATGAGGGTCAAGGTCGTTTGATAGCAAGAATCGGTAAATTTATTCGTTTTTTCATTACATTTGCTCATAATATCGAGTAACCTAACCAAATATTTTATAATTTATCCTCTAACATCAACATATATAGGAATATGTATTTAAACTAGTATAGATCTACAATGTTTTGACAATGAACCATACTTGTTTGGAAACAAGTGGAAAAATGAATTTTGATGTGATTATCGTTGAAAATTTCTCTCAAAAATAGGAATTTGTATTTAAACTAACATAGATCTATTTTTTTGCACGAGTGAGACTAGACGACCAAAGGAGATGCAAATTGGGGAGATGCAAATTTATTTTAGAATGAAAAAAATACAATGTGCAATATTTCATTGTTTAAATTGTATTCTTGAATAATATATATTTTTAAGTACATCAATATTAATTCATATTAAAATGTTTTATTCATAACCCGCATTGGATATTTTATTATATATAACACTGAAATATTTTTTTTAAACATTTTTTTATATATAGATATATATATGAAGTTGATACTCACATGACTTAGTTAACAAAGATCTTCATATAATTTATCTAAATATGGTGTTAAAATATTTTTTAAAAGCTTAAGATTTAAACATATCACTTACATGTTTTTTTCACTTCTAATGGATCTACATGAAATTATATTAGGTCATATGGATGACTAATTAAACATTCATAGCATATTCTTTTATCTAAACTTTTTATAGATGACATTGTTTTTCTACATAAAGAATATTCTATTTTTATTTTAAGAGGGACACATATTAACTCCAAGTTGAGCACTGTAGAGACGTTTACACTGAGCTATAGAATGAGGCTATCCATTCAATGAGCCTCTCCAACTAGAATTTGTCCACCATCATTAAGATCTATATAGGAAATTTTAAGTTTGTATTCATTATACATTTTTAGACATTTTTTATAAAATATAGGGTTTGTGATTAACCTTAAAATTATTTTTAGATTTATTCTTGAATATTTATTATAACTATATTACTAGGAAGTTTAATATAGTGACATTTTGTGGAGGCTAATTATAGATATCTTAGTACAAGGGGGAAAATTTTTAGCTTATGATTTGTTACAATTTTGGAGATATAGTCTATGAAATATAGGGTTTGTATGTAATCTTGAAAACAATGTTAAACTATTGATATTGAATCGTTACTTATAGCTCATTTTATGTAAAATTTTTGAGTAAAAAATTATAGAGTCTAAGTACAAATATTTTAGTGGTGGTCAAAATTATACATTCTAGCTCCCTATATTTTAATGCATATAGTGTGTGGAATTAGGCTTTGTAGCTAACCTTGAAATCAAATTTTAAAAAGTTGTCATAGGTCAAAATTTTGGACTCAAAAGGGTTCAAATTTTAGATATATATATATCAAAATAAAGGTCAGATATTCTTGCATTCTTTGAATTAGGGTTTGTAGTGTGTAACTTACATTTGGTACAAATTTTGATTGGAAGATATACAACAATACTAATATATCCAAAAAATGAACGTTAATTCATGAATTGGGTCATAATAGTGTCAACCTCTACCTTGCAAAATTTGTTTTTTTTGTTATTTTAAGGTATTTTTTTTGGGGTTAGCAAGCTCATGTTTATTTTTTTTTAGAGATGTGTTATGATGTTTTTATATAACATATTTATCTATATTTCAATAGTTAATAATGTTGTGAGGAAATAATACATGTAAGAACTACAAAAATCTCTCTAACCAATTTTAGTACCCCTTCAAGTAGGACTACATCAAATAGTACCTATATATCAAATATTAATTCCAAGTACCTTTTCATATATAGAAATTTCCCTAGGTATACCATAAACCAACTTTAAATAAGCTAATTGGTTATCTTGTTACTATATTACATTGAGAATATCAGCGAAGGATACCATCTTATCATACCTTATTAGTCGATTTGTATGGCTAAGGAAATTATTAATCCTCCTCAGTTAATTCCTTGAGATATTAGCCTAGGTATTATTGTTTAATGAACATATATAGCAAAGATATATAGTACCCTAACACTTCGTTGTCCTTAAGACTTAGTAGCTTATCATAGCTCTAAGGGGTTCTAACAATGTTACTTCACCAGTCAAACCTCTAGAATGCCCATTCATGACTCATCAGGAAAATGAAGAGCTACAAAGAAAACTATCCAAATTGGATAACCAAATTAACAAACTTAATTATATGTCAGTGACAAAGAAAGATTTCATAAATACACAAATAGAAATAGAATGAAATGTGGGAAATATGATAGAATAGTTGGAAAGAAAGATGGATGAGCATGTGGAAGAAATGGAGAAGCAGATGGAACAGTTGGAACATAATGTCATACAAGTGCCAGATGAGATGATCCCTAGATTTGATATTGTGACTTGAGGGACTTATGAAAATAAAGGTAGTGTCCATGTTGAATAAATTTCCAATAATAAGAAATCATTAAGTGAATTTACATCTAATAATGGGGTAAGTGGGTTACTTATAGATGTTCTCCAAAAGGTATAAACCTATCGAGAGTTTAACTAAATAAATTTGACTAGAAAAAGGTCTTTACCTAGAGGAACCAAATAGAGAAACATCTTGAATTACATATTTTAGATGATAAATAAAGGATTTACATATTGACTTTGTGCATTGATACTAAAACCTATCAATGGTATTAATGGGTAATTAAAATAAAGCTTCATTATTATAAATACGAGTGGGATTTATTAATAATAGACTTAAAAGTGCATAATATAAGAAATTTTGGGAACAATGTTACTCTTGTCAATTGGAAAAAGTCAAGCAAACAGTTGATATTGAAGATTATAATTTATAATTTCAATTATTGGCCACACGCGTTCATAACATAAGTGGTGACTATTTGTTGCAAGATTACATGGGTGGATTCAAATAACATAAGTGGTGACTATTTGTTGCAAGATTACATGGGTGGATTCAAAAAAGACATTAAGCACAATATTTTATTAAAACATTCTAAATATATTAGGGAAGCTATGTAATTTTCACATTATATTGAAGTCGGGAATAAGGCTACACATGAATCTATAATTGGAGTATATGTAGGAAGCATAGATTGTTTTAGGGTTGATAAGTGAATATCCGCTCAACCTACTTGAATATCACATAAGGAAATGGAGGAAAGAGGAGAAAAAAGACTATTCATGGGTTATAACAACAAATGTTGAAAATGGAATAAATGTCAAGAAACAAAAATTTTCAAAAATATTTTAACCATTTATTTAAATAAATTATATGACGATCTTTGTTAACCAATTAAATATCAATTTCATATATCTCTATATAAAAAAAAAATATTTTAATATTATATAATAACTATAAATAAAATATTTCAATAAAAATTAATATTAATATACACTTCAAATTATATCATTAAAAAAATACAATTTAAAAAATAAAAAATTACATATTTTTTTTTCACTCTAAAATACATTATCACCTTAAAAAATTTAATTTATTTATATATACTGGTCATAACAAAAGAAAACCATTTATAATATTATTTAATGAAAATTAAAACGAGATTTAGATTGGATAGGATAATATTTCTCCCAATCCAATCGGCGACATCACACCCAATTGAAATCAGTAAATGCATTTACCTTTGCGTTTTCCTCTCTAGCGTGGAATAGTGACAGTGAAATAAAACCATTTATAATATTATTTAATGAAAATTAAAACGAGATTTAGATTGGATAGGATAATATTTCTCCCAATCCAATCGGCCACATCACACCCAATTGAAATCAGTAAATGCATTTACCTTTGCGTTTTCCTCTCTAGCGTGGAATAGTGACAGTGAAATAATTTAGATAAGGAAATCTTACTCGGAAAGTTGTCAATAACGCCGTAGTCTAATCAGGAAGAGTTGTTCGGAATTTTGAGAAAATTTTGCAAGGATTTTTGTAATTTTAAATTATAGTTGTTAAATTTCAAAATTTTAGGTATTTTAGACATTTTTTATGTGGGTGAATCTATTTCCACCATCAAAACAAGATTCAAAACTGCTCTACAAGATTTTTTGAAATTTTTTTACCCAAACTTTGACCACTTTTAACCATCCCAGCAATTCCTCTGCCTCATTAGATGACTCCGTCAATAACAGTCGGACATTTCACGTTTGAATCCACATGCATAAATTATTAGAACAGTTAGCTTCTTCCATCATAACGGTCATTTCAGTATGTTCACTTTCGGATGCGTGGGGTTGATGGAACTGAAATGTAGGTCATCCGTTTATTTCAATCATAACGGTTGCTTTCACAAGTCTTCGCTTTCTATATCTTTGATGTCATAAGTCATCTACGCATTAATTATTTATTTGCCTTTCATAAGTCTTCGCTTTCTTTTGTCTTTGATGTCATAAGTCCATCTACGCATTAATTATTTATTTGCCTTCACAATTTTCACTGACTTAGCACAATTTTCACCGACTTAGCACAAGATTCTATGAGATCTTAGTTCTCACGGTGATCCGTGGTGCACGATGACATTTTACGAGGGCGCCTAATAGGACAACGGTAAAATCCTTGGTGCAAGGGCATCAAGATGACTTATTTTTGTTTTCATAAGACAACCTCACCAAAATTTAATAAAAAATTATGTTTTATTTATAACACTATATTTTGTTGGAGTTGTTTAACGAGGCAGAGGAATTGCCTTGACAGGTAAAAGTGGTTAGAATGATAGCGTCATTCGAAGTCAGCCCGAATGAATCGAGGTTTCAGTTGAACTGACATGCCCCTTCACTTAATCAAAAGATGCATATATTGCTGGAATGGTTGGAATGAACGAGGAAAGGAATAGAATGGGAAGACAACCAAGAATGAATCAAGGAACTGAGAGAAATCTAAGATAGGTGGGAGAAACATATGAGTTTTTACCTGATCATGCAAACTGACTGTGGGAATGAGTTCAAGCAAGGGTGTTTTGGGAACATTGGGTTTCATACGAGTTGTACAAGGCAGAATAGTTGTTTGGGTAGAGTGATAGTGTGCCAAAACTTGTTCTTAGAGTTCACAAAGTCATGGATGAACTGGTACAAGTCGTGTAGGGCAAAAATGTTAGGCAAGTAGGGTGAGACTGTGGCGTGAAAGTACCTTGAGGGCGCACAAGGGAAGATGAAGGATTTGTTTGGTTAGATCATGTAGGTTAGTTAAGAGAGTTATCACATGATCATGAGTAGCATGTTTGGCATGTTTTGTACTGTGTAGAATGTGTGGGCAAGCGAAGAGGGTTTTAGCATGAGTTGGGCTCTGTTACACATGAATGTAAGTGAAGGCTGAAATCTATTGATGTTTTAACATTGTAAAATTGCTAAAGTCTATCATGAGGGAATCTTTTATGTCAAAAATGGTCTTAGAATGAAAAATGTACTAACAAAATAAATTTTAAGAGAACCAATAGGATTCAATATGATGATGTGATCCCTAAGGGTGAATATGTTTGGAGGGAAAAGAAGAAAAACACTTGTTTAAGTCATATTTTTACGTTGTCTCCTTGCAGGTTTACTCAAGTTTCAAGTGTGTACACTTGTTGGATACAAAATTAGATTTTGTATCCAATGAATAACCGGCCTACATACTTTTGAGTTGATCCACACCAAGAGTAATTTAAAATACATGAAAAAAGTTGTTTTAAACATGTTTTCATGTATTTTGAATTTTTCTCTGTGTAAATCTATTCAAAAGTATGTAGACTGGGTAATCATTAGGCGTGAAATCTAATTCCACAACCAACAAGTATACACATTTAAAATTTGAGCAAATATAAATGATGTTAGTTGAAAATACAATAAGAAATGTAGTTTTATTTATTTTCTTTTGAAAATTCATAACTCGTATTTTACTATTTTTGCTATTATTTTATTATTTTCCGTATGAGGCCCATTTTAGACCCCAAAATTCCCCTAATGAATGTGAAGTTTGGAATCAATGATGTTTCCCTTATACTTGTATAATTTGGTGTACATTGCAAATTGATATTTATGTAGCTTTATGACATTATGATTTTGATATATTATTGTGGCATATATTTATATGTGAATGTTTAAGATATTTTGAAATAGAAGTAAAGTGAAGTAAACATGAATTGTAGTTCGGTTTATATTGCACATTAATTCCACTAACATGATATATCTAGCTCATGACAGAAGTGAAATTTCTAGAGGCATAGTCTAGGTGTAAGCAGTTGTAAGTTGGTCAAGTCGTTACGACATATCACACTGGTGTTACACGTTTAGAGGCCACAATGCGCCTTGACTCGAGAGGCACTCTAACGGCATGATAATCGGTATCAGGGCTGAAGTAGGTTAGCATTTTGGTGCTCTTCACCACGCTGTCCCTAACATGAAACTTGGTATCAAAGCTAATCCGACGAGGATTGTTATGTGTAAGATGGAGTAACATCTAGAGAACATGGGAGAGAACAACCGAATTTGAGACCAAATATGGGTTGTGTTACTTACTCAAGTGCTTAATAGATTTGAGTACTACAATGGTAAGATTAATAACCTTAAATATTACTTTGAGAGGTTGAGTTTGTTAGAAGAGATGTTTGAGAATCACACTTCAACTATGGAAGTGAAAACATAGAGGATTGCAGTATTAAGTAAATAAATTAGATAGATTTTTTGGAATGCTTTAGTAAGGGTGAAGGTGATAGAAATGGAAGAGTATGATGGTACACAAAGCAAAAAAGTCCTTTGGAATTTTTGTTGGGATGTAGAAAAGTGCATGGATCAATTGGAAGAGTGCTTGGATTAGATCAAGGTGAAGGTTTCTACCTCATTCTTAATAGGGAATGCAAAGTTATGGTGGAGAAGAATGGAAAAGCATGTTTCTTCGGGTCAGATGCCAGATTAATTTACCACATGGTGGAAGTTAAAGGAAGTGGTGTATTGTCATTTTGGACAATAGGATCATACATGGGATGGAAGAGCAAGTTAAATTTTTTGAGGTAGAGAGGAAGTATGTGGGCTTACATTTACATAGGTTGTTTGATTTCTTGATAGATCTACAACTGTGGGCTTAGATGTAAGTGAGGAGATAGAATGTACAAGCCCTTGAAGAAGTTATGGCTGCTGCAAGCAAGCTTCTGGATCTCCATGCAATAGGAAAGCTAGAAGGGGAGGATGATGGAGAGAAGAAGATGAAGTAAGATAAGGAGAAACAAAGATCTTTAAAAGGGGATTGACCAAAGTAGAGTAGTGAAAAGGAGAGGAAGTTTTTTTTTTATGTTGGTTATGTAGAGAGGATCACATGGTGAAGAACTTTTGATTGAAGTAGAAATTGGTAGCTATACAACAGGCTAAGAAGGAAGAGAGAGCATGGAAGAGTTCCCACACATTTATGGGCGTGATGCAGTTTTTGGGTGCAACTTCTTTGAAGTAGGCTACTATGAAACATGGTATGGAACAAGGTAAATTGAACTATGTGAATATTGGTCTGAATGGGAGTCAGTTGATGGCTATGTTAGATAGTGGGGCTACTCATAAATTTATGAAGGAATATGTGCCTATGATATTGGGATTATAGATTGTTCTAGTATGTGCATCATTCAAAGTATTGAATTTAAAGGGCATGTGATTTATCAAAGAATTTCATGATGTTCCAGTATAGATTAAGAGTTGGAAATGGATGCTTGAATTCAATATTATGAGGATGGATGACTATGATATTTTATTTTGCATTAATTTTATGGTTGGATAAAGAGTTGTATGAGCACCTCATATGGGGATTTTTTTTCATTCTTTAAGGAGAGGAACCAATGGTTATTTCGACCATTGGGGCCATAATAAATGGAAATAGGATGAAAGTTATTTATATGGAGGGAGGATAGACAGATGGTTAGGTTTGTGAGAAAATATATCATATGGAGTCCATACTCACACAACATTCAAGGATGATGGTCGACCTTGAATATGGGATTCTGAGGATTTTAAAGAGACCTCAAATGGTTGATGTTGAGACTTACACAGTTGAGTATGATAAGGTTGATGTTGATACTTGTACATCTAATGGTGGTAGAGGAGATGCCAAGTATATAGATTATTTCGAGGATGTTGATGCTTTGATTTTGAGGATGCATGAAGATCTAGACCAAGATGGTGGGGATTGCAGGATTACATTTGTGGATGGAGTTCAAGATGATCACCTCAGACATAGAGAAACCAACATAGATTCTAAGGAGTGTAATGAGATTGAGGAGGCAAATGGTTTTCTTGATGATATATATTTTGAGAGGTTGATTGAGGAGATTGATGGTAGGACTGGCTCGTATCCCTATTTGTTGAGATACATTGCAGACATATATGGAGGGTTCATACTAGGTATAGATGGACTATCTTTAGGATTGATGAGGACATGTTCTGTGAGGAGATATGGTGGATTTATAGTTTGGAGAGTTAGTACAAGAGTCTACCCTACATGATCTTCTCATTGAGCTCATGAAGATGGGTTCACTATTAGTTTATTGCGGTGGTGAGTATCGGGATGTAGGAGGTACCATGCAGGGTACTTCTCGATGATGAGCAGGAGTAAGATGAAGATGATATCTGTTGAAATGAGGATGTGATGATGAGTGTACATCTTAGAGTCCATTAGTTCTTCTAAAGTAGGTTCTATAATCATATTATCTCTCCAATTAGCTGATGACATGAGGGGATCAAACATATGAAAATATTATGTCGATATTCATGGAGTCGCATAATATGTATGTCGATAGATGAGATTTTTTATTATTATTTTCATTGATGAGATTGTGTGATGAGGAGGTTATTCAAGATGTAGAGGGTATTCTTTTTGTAGGATTTCGTGATGGATGGATTGCTAAAAGGGTTCCTTGTCAAGGATGAAAACACATTTAAAGTGGGGAAGAATTTAAGATCCTCAAGGATGTGTGCCCGAGTCACTTTAGATGAGTTGAGATAACTTGTGGAAGTGGACAAAATTTCAACAATCACAACCTTGGAAGCCATGTTTTGGGGTTTTATCG
Source organism: Pinus tabuliformis (assembly GCA_031772625.1). Lineage (NCBI taxonomy): Eukaryota > Viridiplantae > Streptophyta > Pinopsida > Pinales > Pinaceae > Pinus > Pinus tabuliformis. The sequence continues at coordinate 633,398,405 of CM062817.1, read as the reverse complement.
AGACTTTTCCACATTCTGCAACAAAGTGGACTAGTCATGCATGAAATGGATTAAGACATCACTACAAGAAAGGCACATGATATAGGAAAGACATGATTACCAAGAAGAGTGACTGAAGCAGAGTGTGTGTGATGAGGAACTCAGTGAGATCATGTGAGACAAGTGAAAGAGTGGAACGAATTTAATCATCTCCACAAAATTTTATATCTAGCTCGTCAAACTGAAAGTTTTAGTTCACATAATTTCGTATATTTTGGCTAGAGGTGTTAAAAATAATTAAACCATTGAGTGAATTTTTTTTTTCAAAAGACTAATGTTGCAATCACATTGGATCCATGTAAGAATGAATTTATTTCCCATGAGAGGAAGGAAGATTAACAATACTATAAATTCAAATCAAGGTGTTGGTAAGTTTTCGTGTGTCGACAATTGAAAATTGGAGAATGGTCAGCTCCATCCTTATGTAGGTTTTACAATCTCTTATCTTTGTTTATGTTGAAAATTCTTTGATGACCAGAATAACTACTCCTACCTCAAGCAGTGGCTGCAGATTACACCATGAACAAACTCGCACAAAAAAAAATTTTGGTAGGGGAATAAAAAATGAGGTGCACATAAAGACAAAGACATCTCTATTTCTTCCAAGGAAGAGGTAAGGAGAGGTCTCGAGTCAGCTAAGGCAGATGAAAAATTAATGAATTATGCAACGGAGAATGGTCTTCTAGCCTCCTCCTAGAGCAAGGTTGTGAAACGGGTCGATATTTATACATACACCTAATTCCAATCTAATTTTAATTTTACTCAAGTTTTGATCTGAATGGGAAAGTTAGTGTTTGCTGTGCTAAATTCCAATTTAGAATAGTAAACAAAGTGCTTGAGGATTATGAGGTAAATTGCAAGTTCTACATGAGTTTTATGTGTTTATATGTAATTCAAGAGGTTAAAACATGAATTAAAAAAACATTGAACAACATCATAATAGTAATACGCTCAACAATTGATAAAGGAGCTCACCCCTCCTGGGTTAAGACTCCTTGGTCTAGCTTCCAATGGCTTGACCCAATCTCATTATGCTCAAAATACTTCAGTGAAAAAGAGTACATAAAGTGTGCTAACCAAAAGAGTGGCTAGTTTCCCCTTCAAGGAAACATTCTCCTGAAAAGAACTCTCAATCTAAAAACATGACAACCTACATTCGGTCATGAAACAATCAACAAGAAAAGTGTTCCCAAATCAAGACACCATACTCCATGATCTGAAAACTAGCATAACAAGTACAAGAATTCACTTGATGTACTAAAAGAGAACTTTCCTCAAAGACATAATGAGAAAAGGGAAACATGAGATACACCATAGATGCCTTAGCTTTTGCAGAAAACATATGAAGGCTACAAAATCCCTAAAAGGTCCTCTCCATTTTCAAAAGCCTTCAAAAACTGATTCAACCCACTAGTTGATCATATCACCCATCGACTAAAACCTGCAAAAATTCTCTTCAAAAGTGCTCCAATGGCTCTGAAACATGTTCCATTGTCTTCAAAAGACCCAAAAATGCCTCCCTAGCGTCTTCCTACTCTTGAAAAGGCCAAAAATTGAAGAAGGTATGAGGTTCCCTAGCGTTTCTGCTAGTCGCTCTACAATTTCCCCAAAATCCGGCACCGGTCTGAAAATTTCGCCCCAAAATCCACTAACTAGGTGCTTATTTATGGTATTCCAGGTGAATTTGTAGGCGCATTAATTCACCCAGTAAGCCCTTAACCTGAAAATTCTGGTTACGTTGGGGTGCATGGGATCGAGGGTCGAGCTCTTAACTCCCACCCCCACCCAATTTGCTAACCACCAACTAACCGGACGACGTTGGAGTGTTCACATGAAAAAATATCGGGTGACATTAACTTGGAAGTCACATTTACCATCATGCTGTGGCAGTTAAATTTTGGTGGTCACATGGTGGTTCTCAGTGATATTAAACTAGAGGTTAAAGTAAACACCCCACGCTGTCTATACTCCAGTCACATGGTTGTGGTCTTCGTGGTGGGTATGTCATGGTTACTGGGGGTGGAGGGCTAGCCTCCCACCCATGGTCCCACTCCCAGGCACAGTGACCAGGGTTGGGGCTAGACCTCGGCCCCCACCCGCAATGCGCATACAACTTCATAAAAAAACCATTTGTGATTCATATTATATTAAGTAATAATGGGATGTCACGATGATTAGGAATTGTGTTAACTGCCAAGAGGTCATGGGTTTGATCCCTGGTGCCTCTGTCCAGACCTCCCGTAAAATTTTGGTGGCCCTCGGGATGCCACATGGTGGCCCCACGTGGCAACCTGCGATTGGCCACCACAAAACCAACGAACCAATGAAATTCTACCACATCACACTAATGACGATGTTCCACTTGGCACCACTTGATTCACTAAAGAAAACCTAGTCAACTGTACATTCACCTGGCACGTCAACATCCCATTCAGCCTGCCATGTCAGCAATACAGACTGCTGACTGTGCAATGTTGTTATTTTTTACGACAATTCGCATATTTGGGAAGATGGACAGTACTCATTTCTAGGAGCATACAGTGTCTGTTTCACACGAAATGAGTTGTGTGGGATTCAGGACAACGAGCACTCAGGTTTCACACTGATATAACAACTTTTAATTTTGAGCAAAATTTTGAGCTCCGAATCACTCCTCCCCACTGGGAGCTTTCATACCGCAAAATATCACTTTCAGTTGTTCAACAAATGAGGGTATATTCCCTCACATTTCCAATATCGATCCATTTGGCCTTGCTCGGATTGGTTCCTTTGAGCCCCACACGAAGGTAGTCCACACTGCCTCATTTTGAATTCCTTATTCTACTATCAAGGTACTCAAGAGAGAAATCCTCAATGGACTTCTTGGCTTTGTCTATGTCGCTAAGGTCATCAATAGCAACATCCTTCCAAAAAATGAAATCCAATGGTGATCTTCTGCAAAATCTTTACCAAGGATAAAATTCAAAAAGACTTTGGAAAATAACCCAAACAAGCTTCACATGGAAATACTTGTATAAATGAGTGCTTAACATATTGAATGTTCTCCAACTACTCATCCCAAAGTTTAGGATGCTTACTAAAATTTCCACAAATATAAATGATTCTTACAATATGTATTAAATTTGACTTCCAAATTCCCACACAAAATGACTCACTATCAAGCCAAAATAGCGTAACAGTGCCAAAGAAATTATTGTTGCATATAAGTGATTTATTCACAAACATCACTTTTACAAAATGCCCAACTATGGGGACATGCAACAAATGAAATACAAAGATTAATGCAATCTTTAATTAGACAAATAGTTCAACCATTTCTTACCCAACCATGCTAGGAAATTTTCTTTCTGCACTTCACTTTCTTCTGGAACTACTTCTGGAATGGTTATGGCACGCCTTGCACATTCCTCTACCTTCTCCTTCTGAGATGATTCCATTTTTTTGTCCTTCTTTGGATGAAGATGTGGATGCAACTTCCAACACTTTTCAATCCAATTCCTACTTATGTTGCAATGAGTGAAAAAGTTTTTGTGAGCTTTTCTTCGCACAAATGTCTTTAAACAAGGATGAAAATTTCCCTTCTTGGTCTCAATTCCAATTGGCATATTCATGTTCTTGACTAATGTTTTTCTTTTGTGGCACTTATTTACACAATGGCTAGGTGCATGACAAAAAGTGCAAGGAAAAACATTCCACAACATGTTATTCAAGTGATCATGTTGTTTGTAATCATCAAAATCCTTTGAATAATCAGGTTGCTTATACCTCTTATGGATGTCCTTTGGCTTATGAGCCTAGCAAAGTGTTGTAGTGGCTACAACCACCCTCCAAAATTTTGCCTTAACTTCGTTTTGGAGCCTCCCTACCAACTTTTCACAGCAGCTTGTCTTGCTTCGTCAAGTTCACAAGTTTCACTGTTTTTCTTGCACAAAGGCAGCCAGTCGATCACAGCTCGATGCATTCCCCTCACAAGCTGATCACTCGGAATCGATCTAGTTGCAGGCTAAGTAGCTCCCCCAAGAAATTGTGCAATTCTGTTGCTTTTTGTGTTTTCGCTTGTATGAGTATCGTTTGCTTGATTTCTTTCAACACTTGTTGTCATTTACATGTATACTAGATTGTCGTAGCAATTTTTCATTTTTCGTTGAGATCTCACTATTGTCGCATGCATGAAACTATTTTACATGAATGGTTTCCAATTCGGCGACTCGGCTCAACTACATGCATGTTGTTCCGTTTACTAAATCTTTCATTCATGTTTGCATGCACTGTTAATCACTTCTACTTTCACTAAGTGTCACCATGCATCCACTGTCATATTTTCTTTCAGTTTCTCGTCAGCAAGTCGGACAAACCCTGGTCTGGACTCTCCCTTCACTAGGACGACATTACGCAATCTGAGGAAGGAAGGCTTTGTCTTCCTCTCTAGAAATGCACATTTCTGCCTAGGCACTTTCCTCCAGGACTGTTTTGCGCATTTCTGAGGGACAGTAACTGCTGGCCCAGAAAATTGCGTAATACAATCACTGAGACTACATCCATTGCCAGCTGAGATTGCAAATTACACAATTCTAGTAGTCAGTAACTAGACTGGATTGTGCATTGCACAGTTCCTGCAGCCAACTAGTCTCCAGTAGCCCGGACTATGCCTTTCGCATTATTGGCATTCAATCTCCCGACCTCAAGTGCGCAACCTTCATGATGAGTCACACAAGTATGTTGAAAGTCAATTCTCAAGTTCATTTTGGTTTTTGACTGATAGATTGCTTTCCATGAGTGTTTCCATGTCTCTATGCATTTTAGGTGTTCATCTGCCTCTCAGCAGTTCAGGGATAATGGTTTCCAAGAGAGCAGAGTCGAAGACACTGTTCATATCACACCTGGAGATGCAGTTGATCAAATGTCTATGAACTTTCCTACTCACGAAGATATCAATTTGTTCATAGACAAGAACATCAATATACCATAGCAAGCAGCATTATGAACAACAGCTAAAGGCAACATGCCAAACGCAACGAATGTAGCAAACACAAAAAATGCAACGAATACAACGAATGTAGTGAATGTAGAGAACGTAGTGAATGTAGCAAACACAATGAATGCAGTGAATGAAAGAGGAAGGTTGTTGATGACACAGAGGAAAAAAAAAGTTACAAGATCAAGAAGATCCACTGATGATGAAAGCAACTTTGGAGACTCAGGCTATGAGGTGACGGCGTGACATGAAGATCACTCGAAGACAGAGAATGGAAAAAATAAGGAGTTGCAGGTCCTAAAGCAAAAATTCAAGGAAGAACATGAAGCTACACAGATAGACGAATGTGTTTTAGTAGAACAGGAACAACAGTGGGTGCAACATGCACTCACAGATGAAACTGCGCCCGTACAAGTTAAAGATCTATCCCAGAAACTGGCACAGAGTAGACATGGTGAATAGTGTTTTTGATCGCATGTAAGGGATTCAACAGCATGTATATCATTGTGCGCACACATGCGATCAAACCCATTCACCACACTCACCAAGGTGAAGCCAAGAAGCAAGTACTGGAGCTGAACATGTACTTCGGCAAGTTGATGTGCATGACCACCAACACATACTTAAAGATCAACACAGACACTATGCATCAGTGTGTTTTTGGTTTAGCCACACCCAAGAAGACCATGCACATGTTAGCAGACATGTTGGATGAAGGAGATGAACCAATGCACCAGTTGAAACGGAGGCAAGAGTTCGCTTTAGAGAGATGTCACCATGGGGTGCATGGACACCATCACGAACGACCAAGCTTGGCGTCAACTCACCATCTTCACCATCACAAGCATGCCAAAGAGTTGGTCTCATCACAATGGACCAAGTGTCAGTGATGTCTTGTATGGCTTGCTCAAGCCATGTTGTCTCACATGAGTACATGTGCATTGAAATATAACATCATGTAAAGTGTAAGTCAAATGTCAATAGTTGGATGTAGTAGTCATAGATTTAGATGAAGAGTCATGAGGGTAGATGAATTGTCACAAAGGGGAATGTCAAGGGTCACCCCACCCTTTGCTATAAATAGTCCGCCATAACTCATTGTAAAGGCTTTTGGTCAACTAATCTTCCGATAAGACTATCCTGGAGAGAGCTTGGACAATAATGTAATGTGCCTTGGCTTCTCCACTACACAGAGCTAGTACATCTCTTTTGGAGGAGCAAGCGGATGTGGCTGTAACATTCCACTATTGGGGCTAGTGGGTTTACATGGATGTATTGTATGATTGGAACTTACACTTCTTTATATCATAAGAGCCAACACATTTTCCTGCATATGTTGTTATTGTAGTTGGATTGTTTTGGTTGCTTTAGAAATGTATGTTGTTTAACTTACGTAGTTGTGTATGAAATATTTTGTATGAAATTTTATGAATCTTGTTGCAGATGTGATGTTGGTTTAACCATCACTTTGGATTGCCAACTGACTCACTTTCTAGCTTGTGATGTCTCCTTGCTCGTGTGTTCCCTTCCTAGCTGAGTACTGTTATAGGTTTCTAATGGGTGCACTCATCTCAACCCACCTGTGTTAGAACCTCTCATGGACCTTCCTTGAATCATTGCAGTGGTCACAGCCTTGCTACCGACAAAGTTATCTTACTTTCCTCTGTGTGAAATCATGGTCAAGGCATTACCATATGACCCATTGTTGGGACTTCTACACCAAATGGTCTAAGGTCTAATTGGGACTTCTTACCAGGGAGATCTCCTTGACATGTTGGCAGGTCTGGCAACGTCAACACGAGGAGAACTTGAATGGCAAGAATAACTTGTCTTAGTCTCTTCTTCAACTTACTCATCTCTCTTTGGAGGAGTATTGCATTTCATGTCCTCCTTTTGCTTTAGAAACCAAGCTGGTACTAATTCCGGATGAAAATCCCAACTATTTGCCTCCTCATGTGCTCTCTTATGACAAAAGGAACAAGATACCCAAGTCCTATTGTTGGAAGACCATTCTTCCTTTTAAACATAGCCCAAACCTTCATATCGAGGTCTCTCATTTGCCTTAATTGGATGGATAATGCCTTGATTGTTCACTCCAAGGTCCCCTCCCTTGTAACCCATCTTGGACAAGAGCTTTTTTCCTATGCCTTTTCTATGTTTCTGAAAGGCTGCAAAAGAGCTTAAATCAACATTTTCATGTAAATAAACTCCATGAAAATTCTCACCATTTTCCTCATCTTTCAACTGAGTGAAAAATATTCTCTTAAACTCTTTCCTACTTCTTGAGGTGTTTTCTTGGACTCTTGGTCTTTTTTCTTTCAATTCCTTGAACTTTGGTGCCGATAAAACCGCATCCTCATCATCATGTGGAAAAATGTGTAGACTTGGCCATCTTCCTTCTCTAAGGGGCTTTCTGCACTCGCCTCTGGTGGGTACTCATGAAACAATTCCTCCTTCCTCTCTGCCCTAGATGAAGTGGTGGAGGATCCTTCAAGGAAACCTCCTTGTGTCCCTGCTACATAGCAGGCATCCTCCATTTGAAAAGAGCCATAGGTTGCATTCTTTCCATGTCCAAAAGATTGCTTAGTATTGGAGGGACTCTTTGCTACTTTGGTAGAACAACATTCATCAATTTGTTCCTCCACAACATTCTACAACATGAGGCACATCTTTTCCTTCTCTTCCTCAACAACTTAGAGTAGTCTTTTGAGCTCCATGTTCTCTTGTTGGAGAAATTCAATAATTTCTTCCAAATCTTGGAGACTATCATGATTTAAACTCATGGCCATGCTTACTGAAGCTTCAACTACAATTTGAGGTATAAATGGTGGTGGAGATTGTGACAATCTTGTTCTCCTGCCCAAACCTTCTCCTCTCTCGAGCTTCAAACTTGTAAGCTTCACATTTACTTGCAAACAATTAAATCCTCCTTACGCATAAATAACCAACAGATCTAATACCAACTTGATTTGAATGGTAAAGTTAGTGTTTCGTGTGCTAAATTCCAATTCAGAATAGTAAACAAAGTTCTTGAGGATTATGAAGTAAATTGCAAGTTTGACATGAGTTTTTATGTCTTTATATCTAATTCATGAGCTTAAAACATGAATTAAAAAAACACTGAACAATAGCCTAATAGTAATACACTCAACAACTGATAAAGGAGTTCACCCCTTCTGGCCTATGTCTCCCTAGTACAGCTTCCAATGGCTTGACCCAATCTCATTATGCTCAAAATACTTTAGTGATAAAGAGTACATAAAGTGTGTTGACCAAAAGAGTGGATAGTTTCCCCTTCAAGGAAACATTCTCCTGCAAAGAAATCTCACTCTAAAAACTTTACAACCTCAGTCATTCATGAAACAATCAACAAGAAAAGGGTTCTCAAATCAAGACCCCATACTCCATCTAACAATGAGAATAACAAGTACAAAAATTCACTTGAAGTACTAAAAGAGAAATTTTCTCAAAGACATAATGAGAAAAGAGAAACATTAGCTACACCATAGATGTCTCGGATACTGCATAAAACATATGGAGGCTAGAAAACCCCTACAAGGTCCTCTCCATTCTCAAAACTCTTCAGAAAATGATTCAACCCATTGGTTGATCCTAGCAGCCATAGACTCAAGCCTGCAAAGAATCTCTTCTCAAGTGATCCAATGGCTATGAAACCTATTCCATTGGCTTCAGAAGACCAAAAAATTTCTATCTAGCCACTTCCTGCTCCTTAAAAGACCAAAAATGAAGAAGATATGAGTTTCCCTAGCCTTAGTGCTAGTCGCTCTACAATTTCCCCAAATCTAGCACCGATCCTACAATTTCGCCCCAACATCCACTTACGGAACCATGATTCGTAGGATCCCGTGCATATTTGTAGGCATGTTAATTCGCCCAGTAAGCCCTTAACCTAAAAAAATTGGTTATGTTGTGGTGCATGGGACTGGGGGTCAGGCTCTTAACTCCCGCCCATGCCCAATATGCTAACCACCGACTAATCTGGCAGTGTTGGAGTGGTCACATGTGGAAATATTGGGCATAATTAACTTGGTGGTCGCATTTATCAACACCCCGTGGCGATTAACTTTGGGTGGTCACATGGTGGTTCTTCATGATATTAAACTAGAGGTTAATGTCAACACCCCACGCGTTCTATACTTTGGTCACATGGTTGCGGTCTCCATGGCAGGTATGTCATGGTTAGTGGGGGTGCGGGGCTAACCTCCCACCCATGGTCCCGCCCCTAGGCGCGGTGACGAGGGTTGGGGCTAGACCCTGGCCCCCACCCCCAAGGCGCATACAACTTCATAACAAAACCATTCGTGAATCATAATATATTAAGTAATAATGCAATGTCACGGATGTTAGGAATTGTGTTGATATCTGAGAGATCATGGTTTGATCCCTAACGCCTTTGTTTGGACCTCCCTTAAAAATTTGGTGGCTCTTGGGCTGCCATGTCGTAGCCCCTGGCCATGCCATGTGGCAGCGTGTGATTGGCCACCACAAAACCAACGAACCAATCAAATTCTGCCACATCACACCAATGACGAAGTGCCACTTGGCACCACCTGATTCACTAGAGTAAGCCTAGTCAACTGTACATTCACCTGCCACATCAGCAGTACACTAGACTATTGACTGTGCAGTGCTGCTCTCTTTTTACGAAAATTCGCCTGTTTGGGAAAACAAACAAAACGTGTTTATGGGCGCCATATTTAGGACGATGACTACGTGGTCATTTAGGTTCCATGCCAATCCAACAACTTTTAATTTTGAGAAAATTTTTGATCTCCAAATCAAGTTTACACACATCTAGTTAATTGAAGGTTATTTTTTAGTGTTGCAACCAAGGATCATTTGGGCACACGTCTTTTTAATGAATATAAGAATTAATGTAATGAAATAGTGCTAGCATATCATAGATGCATCTAAATATGGGTTTACCTTAAGATGGATTTCTGAAGTACAAATGTTCAATATTAACAAAATCAAGGTTATGATAGTTTACACACTTAGAAATTGAATTTTTAAATTTATGTTGCATAAAAAATAAGAAGCATTTTATTTTTCTTTAAATTTCCTTAAACTCTTCTTTCCTCGAGGATGTGTAAGGATATAATGAATTCATAGAGCTTATCTCAGGTTCAAATCTATGCTACATTAAGAAATAAGAAACGTATTATTTCTCTTTAAATTTCCTTAGACTTCTCTTGTTTACTGCATTTCTAGATAGTAATTATGAAAATATAAAATTTTCCAGAGACGTTTAAAGCTCATAATTATAATATGTCCATGAATGTACATACAGGTCTACGAAGATATGGAAAGGGTTTTATGCTGAGATGGATTAACTAGTTATGGTATGACCTTAAATGTTATGCATTTTCTCTTGAGGAAGAGTAGTTGATCATGCACTTACGCTCCATCCTCTACCACAGGTTTCCTCTTTCTTCATTCCACATCTCTCTCTCTTATTTTATCTTGTTTCCAAAGTAGTAAATGTTCACGTGATTCCTGTAATATCCCTAACAAAAATTCCATGTAAAAGTTAATAAAGGCAAAAATAAGACCAAGGTCATGGGACACTGATTTGATGCTGAATGGTGGGAAAAAAAATCCTAGTGGGGTGTCACTTCAGTTTACTATGGCCAAGTAAATTGTCAAAAGTGATGGAAAAAACTTTGGAATGGAAAAATGACATTTTTAGCACATTTGCTTATCAAAATAATGGAAATTAGGAGAAAATTATGGTGAAAGGTCAGAGGTTTCATGTGAGGAGGAATATGAAGGAAATAATAGAAAATGAAGAAAATAGACGGTTCATTGATAAAAAGGATTATGAGGATCAGTTGGAAAGCTTTTTCTTAGGCTTGGTTAGTGTAACCTTTTGTCAGTTTAGTTTTGGATCTCTCTCATTATTTTCTCTCTCTCTCACTCCTGGAAACTTAGAGTTTTATTGGAGCACTCTGGCATTGGATCAAGAAAGGAAAAGAAGGAAAGAGGAAGGAAGGAGAAAGCAAGGAAGAGTAGGATTAAGCAGCTACAACAAGACTCTTTGTAGGTATTGATTTGCATGTGTCATTTCCTTGTTATATTTGACATGCATTATATTTCATGTAGTTCTTTCCTATAGTGGCATGGGTTTTTCTAGGTGTGACTGTGTTTTCAGCCTAGCCTTGACACTTCTAGATAACCATAGTCTGATGAGGTTCTCATGTTTTGGTTGAGCTAGATTATCAGATGGATTCGAAGATGAGTGACCTGGATATCAAAAAGAAGGAACGCATGGCCCAATTATCCCTCAACAAGACTATGGATTGCAATAAGGCCACTACCCTAGGAACCCCTGAACTAGAATATGGGTTGTGGTAAAGTGAGGTATTGTGTACCTCAGTGGTCCTAGGAATCCTTAACAGGTTAATGGTAGGATATACGGTAAAGCCTAGAGGTGGTTTCCCTTGATTAGCCCTAAAAAATCCTTTCCGATGAATGACAGGATATATGGTAAAGCCTAGAGGGTGGAGTCTCGATTAGGGCTGAGTGATCCGGTGTGGATTTTGGTAAAGCCTAGGACTAGGAGACAAGGAGATTCCTCACGGTGTAGGTGGAGAAATCCGATGGCATCCATGCTTGTTTTATGGCCTAATGATCTAGGACATACTACAATAATTCTTGGTTCTATTGAGAAGGGTGAGGTGGTGTAGCCTCGGGAAGCCCTGGTTGAGTTCGGTTTTAAGTCCCACATTCATGCTTAGTATACAGCATGGGGGTGATTGGATAAAAGAAAGATTTAGCTTAGCCCATGTATGATCAGGTGGTTCATGGAAGTCCCAAACCTAGTTGGATTTGCATTCATTAATATGAGGTTATTTCTCCTTTTTATTTCATGAGTATTATACTGGCTGATATGTGGATTATATGGTTGTTGTTTCCTTGGTATTTTTGTTGTTATTATGTTAGTTATGAATATGTATTATGACAGTGGTGATGTATGGATCCCATCATGTTTTTACTTGTAAATGGATGAACAATGTATCTATGGTCTAATGGATGATAATGAAACTAATTTGATAAGGAAACAGTGCCTCATAGTGAATCTGAGATAAGTATGAGACCCTTATGCTTAGTTCTACTGTTAAGACCTGTAGCTTTCATTTTTGTGACACGTTTGATGAAATGATTGTCATGGCTAGTATGGATACATTCTAGTTCTTGTTGATGTTTTGCAAATGTATCTTTGTTCCATTGTGAAATTTCACTTCTGAACCTGTCATTGAGTTTTGGGCAGTGACCTGGGCTCTGGGCCTGAAAAATTGGCACAAATCTTGGAGTCGTAGGCACAACACTGGGGAAAAAAGTGGCTAGAAGCTTCCTTGCCCTTTCTGTGGGAGCTTCTAGAGCCTCCTAGATGCACCTGTTTCCATATCAAGGGAGTTTCTAGGCTTTTGATGTACTAAAAATTTAGTTGGTCCCAGGGGCTAGTTACCTGAGTGGTTGGGATGACACTTGGGAGTTTTGTTGCTGATGTGGAAGGTCTATGTGGTGTGTTTCCATCTATTCCACTTCCTTAAGGTGACTTAGGAGGTTGAATCCCATTACAATGGCCTCTCATCACATGTTTACCTCGGTTGTCGGTTACTTGGGTAGATGTGGGATGAGGGTGTTATAGAGTGGTATTAGAGCATGGTTCACCCCTTGGACTAGATGGGCTGTGTGTTGGTCATGTATTCATGTCAGTTGCATATGTGTTTCTTGTGTTGTAGTCCATGTGCTTGTTGCATTTTTATGGCATTGATCATGGTTGTAGTGATGTCACCATGTGATGGTTGATGGTGTTTTTGTGGAATGTGTCGTCATGAGTGTATGGTTGTATATGCATTTGTTATGCATGTTGGTTTCTATATGTTGTTACACATGAGTTGTGGGGTCATTCTATGCAATTAGGTCATCATGATGATATTGGTATGTGATGATGCTAATGTGTTAGCTGAGATAGAGCAGGAGATGCAAATCATTAAAGTGAAGTTGCAACAATGGACTTTAGGGTAAGAGCAGATCATCATACAAGTTTGTATTGTGGGCATGTAGGTATGTTGGTTAAATGTTTGTTATAAGAATTAGGGTTACTGATATGCTTGTCATTCTATTATTATTATGGTTACATGTATGATAAATGCTAGTTGATTAGTGTAGTCATATACACATGTCTGAGATAGTCATTAATGATAGTAACCTGTGGTTGTCTGCATTGTTATTGTTGTTTTATGATATTTAACTTGATGATTATATTATAGTTATTGATGAGTATGTTATATGTTAACTTTTTATTATTATATGTTAGTTAACTTGACGATTAGGGTTACTGCAGTTAAGATCTTGATCTTATATGTATCATGCTAATTTGGTTTGGTTTATGCAAATGGTTAGGGTTATGACATTTAGGTATGAGTTAATATGTTGTGATATTATGTCATACTAATCTAGACTGACTGTGCAAATGTAATTATTATGTATGGATGATAAAGGTTTATGATTTTATGACATGAACATGTTAGCTAGTGACTATTATGGATATCATGACCTTATTTATGTTTGATTTGATATGTCGTGAAGTTATATCATGCTAATCTGGATTGATTGTGTAAAGATAACCTCCCATGAGATACATTAAGATATGAGTTGGCTTAAGTCATCTATTTGGTGTTCGAGTGTGTGGTGTCTATTATTTTGGCTAGATGATTTATTTAACATGGTATGTTTGCAAGTTGGTTGAACATGTGATGAATTTCATAATATGAGTATGTATTCAAATGATCTTGTTTTAAGATGATTGTACTAACACATATGTGTTGAGACAGTTGATGTGTACTTAAGTGTAAGTAGGTGATAGTTGTAGCATTGTGTCCAATTACTATGAGTTGTCTATGGATTATGACATGATTGTTAGTCTTGGTAAAGGATGATTTCAAATTAGTAGATATGTTGCCTTGATCCTTAGAACATGTGGTCAACATGTGTGAGCAGTGGCAGGGAAACATGTTTGGTGCAACAAGGTAAGGTAATTGGTTTAATGTTATGTTCACTTATGCACTTGAAATTATCTATTTATGGTAGTATGATGTGGGTGATTGCATGGAAAAAGAGATTTCCATGAAATATTAAAGAAGGCTCTGTTTGAGATTTTACTTAGAAGCATGGAAACCAATGGGAATAGAGTCATGTTGTCTGTTTCCAATCTTGTGCTCTTGGTCTTTGTGATTTGTAGTTTATTTTATGTATGGTGCAAGGCCTTGCCACTTTGTTGTGGTGTCATGTTGTTATTGGTTTTCATGGTATTCTTCTTGTTTGTTTATTATGCTTGCCTTTTAAGTTTTGAGTCTTGGGAATTGGTTGGGAAAGAACAAAATTGATGGAACTCTGGGACAACTATGTGGAACCCAACAAGTGATGAAAGAGTAAGATGAAGCGATGCATGTGTAACGGAAACTAAAGGTAAGAGTATGACAATTGGCTAAGTTGGTTGGGTCCATTAGTGTAAATGGATGGTGGTAGGACAATCATGAGAAAGCTAATAGGAAAGGTAAAGTGAATGGATGTGAGGCATTTGATTCCTTGGCTATGTTGAGAATAGTTGTTCTAAATGTTTTTCATGTTGTGCATGGATAGAGGGAGTTCTCTTAACCTTGACCTTATGATATTTGGTAATTATGTTGTGATCATGTTTATGTCTATGCATGTATATATGTATGTATTTATGTCGTTGTCTGACAGGATCATGATTTTTTTATGTTGATGTTTATATATATGTGTGTGTGTGTGCATACCGTTGCTTGATAGGGTCATCAGGAATCATTCTTGTGGAGGAATGATTTCTTATGCAAGTGAATAGCATGAAGAGATTCTTGGTTCTTGAGGAATCAAGTGGGAAGAGTAGCCTCACAGATTGCTAAGGTCAGTATCATGTGGATATGAATTGATATTACGTGATTATACTATTTCTATGTTTATGTTATGGACAAGATAATGCTCAGAGATACATCAATGGAATGAAAACAACATGATCTGCAGCATGCTAGGATAAGAATTGATGGTGGAAAGACATTGGAAGAAAGGTTGCTTGGTAGAGGTAGTGTGGTCTTGGATGTGCATTGTTATTGTTGTGTATATATTGCAAATATTTTATATTCATTGATTGTAACTATGTTGTGTGCATATTTCATATGCAATGTTGGGTATAGATGGTGCTATGTACATGTTGGATATGTGGTGTTGTGTACATATCATACTATGGATATGATGGATATGTGGCGTTGTGTGCATATGGTGTTGTGCACACATTTGATATGTAGTGTTGTTTATATATGATGCTATGTACATGTTGTATATGCAGTTTTATGCACATATGGTTACTTGTACATAGTAAAAGTGGTACTATGTACATATTGTGTTGTGTGCATGATTGTACATGTGGTTTTGTGTACATGTTGTACATGTGGTGTTGTGCAAGGGTTGTTGTGTACATGTCGTGCATGTGATGATGTGTGCATGTGGTGTGATGTACATTGCGTGCATGTGGTACTGTGTACATGTGGTATTGTTTACACATTGTACAGGTGGTGTGATGTACATGTGGCATTGTGTATGTATTGTGTAGGTGGTGCCATGTATATGTGATGATGTGCACATGTTGTGTAGAACATGTGGTGTACAAGCAGTACAGTGTACATGTTGTACACATGGTAATGGTGTACATGTCATATTGTGTTCATGTCATACATGTTATGTTGCGGGCATATAGTACTATGTATGTGCATTGTGCAGTCCTAGTATTGTGAGATATGTATTCATTGTGTTGTACTATGTGTATGTATTTGTGTTGTGTTGTACACCGGGTGTGGTGTATGTATTGTGTATGTATTGTGTTGTGGTGTATGCTGGATGTAGGAGTGTGTATTATGTTTTGTTTTACACTGGGTGTAGGTGTATTTGTGGTATGTCAAGAATAGGTGCATGTATTGCATGGTGTTGTATGTCATGTGTGGTTGTATGTGTGTGATGCACACCATGTGTATGTGCACATGGTTGAGGAGAAGCCACTGGGTGTTTTTCGGGTATGGAAACCAATCCAATGTGTGTATGGAAAAATTACAGAGATAGAAGCTAAGGATTGATTAAAGGATAAGTATTAGTATTTTAGTTTAGTTTTATTATGCATTTGATTTATGATTCTGGTCTATGATGATTACACGTGATCTATGATTCTAGTTTATGATGGTTACATGTGATTTATGATTTTTATCTATGATGGTTGTGTTTTGAGCTAACCTGATGTGATATGTTTATACATGATGATTTGGTCAAAGATGCTAGTTTGATGATCTAGGTGGGTATTGGTGGCCACCTGCCAAATCCACCTGGACCCCCACTATTGTTTCTTTCAGCTTTTCAGTTTCCTTAATTGTAGCCTAGTTTACTATTTTTAGCAATTTTTCGGGTCCTGAACTTCCAGAGCCATTTTGAGGCCCTAAATGACAATTTTGGGAAAACTGGGAGCAACATGAGTCCATGAACTGATGTTTCTCTTCCCAATGTTGTAGTTCTCAGATAGATATTTCTAATGAGATACTGTGCGTGTCAAACAGAGATCGTATGCCAAAGTTATGACCCAGAGAAATTGATGTACCAATTTACCCAAACGGGGCCCACAGTTTGGCGTTTCATCTTCTAGGGTTAGGTTTTGGGATGTTAAGGGTTTTCCATTGTTTCTCAACAATAAATAGGCCTTCGAGCCTCATTATAACATAGTTCAGAGAGATGTAGCCGCCACATCTCTTCTCAAAGATAAGCTACCATCACCCTAGCTGGTTTATTTCCAATTCTGTTTGTAAGCATATTTCAGTATTTTACATTAATGAAATGAAGTATTGTTTCCACTGCATCTATGTGTTTATGGTTATCTCTATAATTTGTTGCATTCCTATTTAAATTCGAATAAGTGGTATTAGAGCGGTTTGCTTTTTCTCTGTTTTTCTTTTCATGTCCCCAACAAGGTCGGGATATAAGGAGTTAGGGCTTGAACTGGTCGAACCTTTCAAGACGAATCTCTCAAATCCCAACGGCCTCCCATGGCGGATGAAAAGAAATACGAGGGGGTAGGAGATCCTATCAAAATCTTGCTTGAAGAAGCCCTCAAGCGACAAAGGAACGTGATGATGGACAACTTTGCTTAGATCCTTCAACGGCTACCCAGGGGTGACGCATCGACTTCCAGCAACTACTCTGGAAAACACAACACCATTTAAGGTACAAGTTAATTTTGAAATCCCCATATTTGAGGGTCAGATAGACGCAAATGCTATCGATAAATGGTTAAATCTGCTAGAGGGTTATTTTTCTGTTAATGATTTTTCCAGTCGAGAAAAGATTATTTTCACTCTTCTTAAAGTAGCCCCCAACATCAAGAATAGGTGGGAAACCTACTGCGAGTAGAAGGATGAAAGTAAATGCTCATTGTTTTCAACCGCACCCAATTGGGATTCATTCCGAGATGCCATCAAGGGGAAGTACTACCCTGTCAGAAGCTATGAGGATCAATACATAAAGTGGACCATGCTGCAGCAGGGAAGGGACCAAGACGTGACAAAGTTTACCAATATTTTCCATACCCTTCGCACAAAGTTGGGTGTCAAGGATTCAGAGCAGCATTTGATACTCAAATACTACAGTTGCCTCTACAAGTACATCCAGGAAGAAATAGAATTCTTGAACATCACCTCACTCTACACGACATATCGATATGCCATCAAGGTCAAGAAAAAGTAACAAAAGAAGCAATACTTTGGATCTGCGAATCCGAAGCAAGGGAAAGGTGCCCCAAAACCGCATAACAAAGGACAAAGCTAAGGCGGGGCAGTCCAAGATAACCCACCAAAGCTGCAAGCAAAGAATAGCGTCGTGAAGCCAAAAAAGGACACAGGAAAGTGGTGTGAGTTCCATAAGAGCTCCACTCACAACACAATTGAGTGTCGAGCCAAACAGTCACTGGTGGCCGAGCTAAAGGTTTTAGAATCAAATGCATGTTCGACTCTGAGTCAGAACCTGAGAAGGGGAATGAAAAAGGGAAGCAGATTATCGATGCAGAGCCCAACACCACCATTGCCACCACAAAGATCAAGAAGGAGGAACCCGAAGATCCAGAGGAGGAGAAGCATCTCTTCCACTCCCAAATGTGGGTAAAGGGCTCCCCGCTATAGTTCATTGTCGACAGCGGGAGCCAAAAGAAACTCATTTTGGTAGAGGTCATGAAGAGGCTAGGCTTGCCAACCACAGCACATCGACAACTGTACACCATCAGGTGGCTTCACCAAGGATGGGATCCTCACGTGAGCCAACAGTGTTGCTTTCCATACAACATCAAACCCTTCACAGATGAGGTATTATGTGACATTGCTCCCCTTGAATTTTGTGATGTATTATTAGGACAACCTTACTTGTGGAAGCGACATGTTATGTCTGAATCAAGGCCCCGTGCTACTATTGTTACTTTGGGAAATAAGTTGTACAGGATACCAAGGTAGCACCACCTACCACCATCTCTTTGATTACTACAAAACAATGGAGTAAGATTGTTTCCAAAACCGGGAAATTTGTTTCCCTGATGATACGCCTCAAGGAAAGAAGAATATGGTGGCCACAACCTCCAGACAGGGCCCCTCCACACGACAACTACAGATGGACAAGATCATGGAAGCGTACGAGGATATCTTCACCTCCCTCATAGGGGTTCCTCTACACTGTCAGGTCAAGCACTCCATCAATCTGACCCTATGTGCGCCGCTGCCCAATGGACCAATATATCAGCGCTCTCTTATGGAGAATGATGAAATCAAGAGGCAGATTCATGAGCTGCTACAGAAAGGTCA